>CM072995.1:206750634-207950634 GCA_037038555.1 Rhynchonycteris naso
CTAATTGGACAGGGGTTCTCTTTCTAGTTTGGGTCTCTCCCGTGTTAGATTCAAGCCTTCTGCAGTATTTTCTCTTCATCTACACTATGCTTTCTAAATTACAAGTGGTGATCAGTACCATGAATCACTGTGGGCATTAAAGATGAATTAGAATAGAAAGAAATGGTCAACAGGGCCGCAAAGCTGATCAAGCTAATTATATGTCCTGGGTCTTGGTGGAAAATGCATTTTTTACATGGGTGGAACCAAAAAGGGTTGAAACCACTGATGTAGAGTTGGAGTCCTCAGATTTGTGTGTAGACAAGGATCACTGTAAAGCCAGTAGTCAGGGTCAGGATCACAGCCGCCTGACCTGTGCAGGTTCACATTAGATCCGAATAGTCGGTAATGAAACAATGAAGCCAAAAACTGGTGAGGCATCAGCTTTAATTCTAGCTTGCACCTGGCGGGCAAGCAAAAACACACACTGGGCTCCAAAACCCACTCATTCAGTGCTCACAAAGCTACTGACTTATCCAAGTTTCCTAAAATCAAAGGTTTCTAGCTCACCAGACTTATTCACTTCTGTTCCCCATCTCCTTCAGCTCTAACTCTTAACTGGCTTCTCACTCAGCACTCCGCCATCTTGGCTGCTTCTCCTGGCCTTCACGTGGCCTTCATCTGCTCTCCTCTCTAATACCTCAGGAACTGAGAGAGAGCTCAAGCTACTGGTCTCTCCCACTTTATACCGTAGAATCAAAACCTTTAATCCAATTATACAAACAAGGAAGTCTCTGTATAATGGGATTCCTCAGGAGAGTGCACCACCCTACATCATTCAATCAGTCAAGGGTGTAGGGAAGAGCTTACTCTTAAACTAAGCCTTAGGCTATAATGACCCAGCCTGCTTACATTACAGCTTTTCCCCCACAGCCATCCCAAGCATAAGGGCAAATAATATCACCTGGGTGATGGGCTTCCATGTGGGCAGCGCCATCTTTAACAAAGTGAGCATATTATATTTTATCTGCCCAACAATCCACCCTTATGCTCACTTTACTACCCACAATCTACACCACTGGCATCCCTGTACAAGGAAATTAGGCACATTATACAAATTACAACATGACAAAGCATACAATTTCAACAATTACAAAGGTACACACATTTCACCAGTCTCTAAGCACTTTGCCAAAAGTGCAAAATGTCCTCGGCCTTCTCTCTTGCCATTTGAAAGGCTTCCCGGGGCAGGGGGGGGTGGGTCCAGCAAAGCCACCCCCCACCCCCATTATGGTATTTCACATTGTCCAAAATCCATAAGTCCATTCAACAAAGGAGCCAGTGCTCACTCCGGTCATAGTCCGGGAAATCAGTCCACGCACATGGGGCCTTAGCCTCCCCCCTCATTCCTGCCATCATGGCAGTTCTCACACTGTCCTAAAGAAAAGCATGTGGCAATGGCAGTCAGCATTTCCATCTCTGCTCTGGGGAGCATGATGGCATCCACCCCTATGTCACAAAATCGCAGACCTACCGGCAGCGTAGCTACTCCTTGCTGCTGGGCTCTCACCTTCTGGAGGCTGTGGATTGCAACTCCAGACCAATTCTCATCCTCCAAAGAGGAACTGAAAACACCAGCTCCTGCTGCTGGGGTCGAGCTCCGGGCCACCGCTGCCTTCTGCTTAGCAGGCCTTGCAGCTCCAGCCCCGTCTTCAATTCCGGTCCTGGCCTCAGCTCCGGCCCGGGCCTCAGGCACGGCCTCATGTCGCTGCTGACTCTCCACAACATCCAGGGCAATCTCCAACTCACGAACCTGTGATTCCAGCGTCTGCTCCATTTCCAGGTGAATCTCGCAAACCTGATCAGCCTCCTCCTGTGCTTCCTCCACCTCCAGGGTCGGCATCTCTTTCTCCCACATTTCCTCCAGCTCCTTCCACTGCTCAGTTTGCAGGTCCCGGGCAGCCTCTTTCATAGAGCTCTCAGGTTTCTCACACATGGCTGTAAAAGTCAGCCAGCCTACAGTCCCCCAAAAAACAGCTATGGGAAACCAAAACAGCAACCAGTCCTCTACTCCACCACTCAAAGGTGGTGGTGGCTCCATGCCGATCTGTATCGAATGCTGCCACAGACTACGCCAAATGTAAAGCCAGTAGTCAGGGTCAGGATCACAGCTGCCTGACCCGTGCAGGTTCACATTAGATTCGAATAGTCGGTAATGGAACAATGAAGCCAAAAACTGGTGAGCCATCAGCTTTAAATCTAGCTTGCACCTGGCGGGCAAGCAAAAACACACACTGGGCTCCAAAACCCACTCATTCAGTGTTCACAAAGCTACTGACTTATCCGAGTTTCCTAAAATCAAAGGCTTCTAGCTCACCAGACTTATTCACTTCTGTAAAGCCAATAGCTGGGGCCACTATCAGAGCCACCTGGCCAACGCAGGTTCGCATTGGATTCGGACAGTCGGCAATGAAACACCGGAGCCAAGAACTGGTGAGCCATCAGCTTTAATTCTAGCTTGCACCCGGCAGGCAAGCAAAAATACACACTGGGCTCCAAAACCCACACATTCAGTGCTCACAAAGCTACTGACTTATCTGAGTTTCCTAAAATCAAAGGTTTCTAGCTCACCAGACTTATTCACCTCTGTTTCCCATCTCCTCCTGCACAAACTCTTAACAAACTGGCTTCTTCCTCAGCACTCTGCCATCTCGGCTGCTTCTCCTGGCCTTCACGTGGCCTTACTCTGCTCTCCTCTCTAATACTAATCTCAGGAACCCAGGAACCAAGAGAGAGAGCAAGCTCCTGGGCTGCCCCAGTTTATAGCATAGAAAATCCAAACCCTTAATCCAATCTACAGACAAAGTCTCTGATACAAAGCCACCCATCTGAGGCATAATGGGATTCCTCCCTACATCACCACCCTACATCATCCAATCAGTCAAGGGTGTGGGGAAGAGCTTACTCTTAAACTAAGCCTTAGGCTATAATGACCCGACCTGCTTATATTACAGCCTTTCCCCCACACCCATTCCAAGCATAAGGCCAAATAATATCACCTGGGTGACGGGCTTCCATGTGGGCAGCTCCATCTTTAACAAAGTGAGCATAATATATTTTATCTGCCCAACAACTTCTGTTCCCCATCTCCTCCAGCTCAAACTCTTAACTGGCTTCTCACTCAGCACTCCGCCATCTTGACTGCTTCTCCTGGCCTCCACGTGGCCTTAATCTGCTCTCCTCTCTTCTAATACTAACCTCAGGAACTCAGGAACCAAGAGAGAGATCAAGCTACTGGTCTCTCCCACTTTATACCATAGAATCAAAACGTTTAATCCAATTATACAAACAAGGAAGTCTCTGTATAATGGGATTCCTCAGGAGAGTGCACCACCCTACATTATCCAATCAGTCAAGGGTGTGGGGAAGACCTTACTCTTAAACTAAGCCTTAGGCTATAATGACCCAGCCTGCTTACATTACAGCTTTTCCCCCACAGCCATCCCAAGCATAAGGGCAAATAATATCACCTGGGTGACGGGCTTCCATGTGGGCAGCGCCATCTTTAACAAAGTGAGCATATTATATTTTATCTGCCCAACAATCACCTAGGCAGTGGATTAAAAAGCAGATTTCCAGGCCCTATTCATAGAACCTGCTTAGCAGAAATCTGCATGTCACTAGTACCCCAGGAGAATCTGATGGCAGTAAGCTGTCAGCACACTCAGATAAATATTTATCTGGAAGCAAGGACTGGGAACAAAGGCTTGAGAGTCACACAGACTAGAGTGGAAAGGCCAGCTCAGGCACATGGAGGATCTTGAGAAATTACTCTGTCAACCCAGCTTTCTTTATCTGTCCAATGGCTTTGACGATCCTGCCACAGAGAATAGTTGTAAGGTGTTGGGCAGATAAAATATAATATGCTCACTTTGTTAAAGATGGCGCTGCCCACATGGAAGCCCGTCACCCAGGTGATATTATTTGCCCTTATGCTTGGGGTGGCTGTGGGGGAAAGGCTGTAATGTAAGCAGGCCAGGTTGTTATGACCTAAGGCTTAGTTTAAGAGTAAGGTCTTCCCCACACCCTTGACTGATTGGATAATGTAGGGTGGTGCACTCTCCTGAGGAATCCCATTATACAGAGATTTCCTTGTTTGTATAATTGGATTAAAGGTTTTGATTCTACGGTATAAAGTGGGAGAGACCAGTAGCTTGAGCTCTCTCTCAGTTCCTGCTATCGCCATTGCAGGGGCCTCCCTGATCCCTTGACCCCCATGGAAAAAGCTGGTTTTCTGCTTCTCCCTTGTCTTCTCTTGTGGCTTGCCTGTATTGGTGAGACACCAATAAACAGAATGGCCTACCATCCTCCGACTCTGCCATTTCTTCACCATCAGCCCGAATCCAATGGGAACCTGCATGTGAATGGCCACGATGGCGGCTCCTGGCCTTAGATAAGGGTTACAGAAAATAGTTTGTACACAGCACCACTTACATAACTTGCAAGGCCCAGTGTTAAAGAAAAATGTGAAGCCCCTTGTTCAAAACTTATTCAGAATTTCAAGATGGTGACCGCAGAGAACTAAGCCAAGAGAGGGGTCCTTCTAAGCCCAGGGTCTTGTGCGACTGCACAGGTACACACCTATGAAGCCAATGCTTAACATACAGAAAACATTCATAACGTGGCAGCTTTATCTAGCTAGAGCATATGTAAGTATAAATATAAGGCATTTTATAGAAAAGCATTTTAAACAGAAGTGCTCCACTCTACATAGACCAAGGCATTATTAACAGCGCTTAAGCTAACTATTATGATGCTTGTTGGGCAGATAAAATATATTATGCTCACTTTGTTAAAGATGGCAGTGCCCATGTAGAAGCCTGTTGCCCAGGTGATAATATTAGTTGCCCTTCTTGCTTGGGATGGGAGTGATTATATTAATATGTGTTGGGGGAGGGCTTTCATGTCAAAAGGTTTTAAAAGGAAGAGAGATCATGTTGCTCTGGGGAAGAGTGATTACATTCTAGGAGGAGCCATGCTGAAGGAGAGCAGAGAAAGGCCATGTGGAGGAGAGGAGAAGCAGCCAAGATGTCAGAGTGCTGAAGGAGTGTTGGGCAGATAAAATATATTATGCTCACTTTGTTAAAGATGGCGCTGCCCACATGGAAGTTCGTTGATATTAATGTGTGTTCTGGAACAGGCTGTGGGCAGGCCGGGTCATTATAGCCTGAGGCTTAGTTTTAAGAGTAAGCTCTTCTCCACACCCTGGACTGATTGGATGATGTAGGGTGGTGCACTCCTGAGGAATCCCATTATACAGAGACTTCCTTGTTTGTATAATTGGATTAAAGGTTTCGATTCTACAATATAAAGTGGGAGAGACCAGTAGCTAGCTCTCTATCTCTCTCTCTTGGTTCCTGAGTTCCTGAGGTTAGTATTAAAGAGGAGAGCAGATTAAGGCCATGTGGAGGAGAAGTAGCCAAGATGGCAGAGTGCTGAGGAAGAAGCCAGTTTGTTAAGAGTTTGTGCAGGAGGAGATGGGGAACAGAGGTGAATAAGTCTGGTGAGCTAGAAACCTTTGATTCTAGGAAACTCAGATAAGTCAGTGGCTTTGGGAGCCCTGAATGGAAAGGGAAGTGTTTTCCTACTGTGTGTATTTCTTGCCCTCCGGGTGCAAGCTAGGATTAAAGCTGTTGACTCACCAGTTCTTGGCTCCATTGTTTCATTACCATCTGTTCTAATCAAATGCGAACCTGCACAAGCCAGGCAGCTGTGATGGTGGCCGTGGCTTCTGGCTTTACAACGCTAATATCAACTAATTTGAACTTCCTTAAATAGATCCCAGGATGCTTTGTGCTACAGTATGGTCATTTTATAGAATGACCATTGTGCCAGTACAACAGATCGATTATTTCAGACATGTTCTTGATGGGACGCCTTCATTAGTGCCCTCCAAAGGGGGTCACAGTCAGACAAGGGGGCCACCTTCTTTCAGTGGTAGTGTTCTGCATGTGAGAGGAAGCAGCTTGTTGCCCTTTACCCTCTATTAAAACCTCCCACGAACTTCTCAGCAGCCAATGGAAAGCTTGATCAGTCAGTACAAATTTAAAAAGCCACTTTCGATATCTAATTCTCAGGGCTTCACTTGGAGCAGAGTTCAAGTGTTACCAAGATCAATTTAGATGTGAAAAAAATAAAATAACATTTAGGAAAACTCACAATGTCTGGGAGACTTATGTAACCTGCTTCAAGTGTTATCTTTCTGTCCTCAGCTCTCCAAATTACATTCCCAGCCAAGATCTCTCATATCTGATCTACCACCAATGAAATTAAGTACAGGTCTACTTAAATGCCTTCATTTCCAATGGACTCAAAACCAAATTTTGCATCTTTGTTCTTCCCTATGGCTTTTCTTGACTTTCCATTTTGTTTCGTTATCCTAGACCCAGACCTTGGAAGGTATGCATCCCTACACAAGCCTATTTTCACTGACACACACTGTTTGTATTGTAGTATATGTGTGTTCCTTTACCACCCTCCTGGATTCAAGTACCCAGGGAGCAGCAATGGTCATTCATTCTCTTATATATGCCCTGTCAGTGTCAAAAAATCCATCCTCCATTTCCTTAGTGAAAGAGAGTGGGGAGCTCTTGCAAGAGGCCATTATTGTATTTTAGCACCAGTTGGCATCTCCCCGAGAAGAAGATGCTTGTTTGGGTTGCCAAGGAAATTTACAGTTATCTCATGACTGTAGTGTCAAATGCACTCCATTGCTTGGGACCCACAAATGCCACAGTTTGTGATCCTTATGCTCCCATTAAAAAATATTTGCCTGGAATGGAGTTCAAGTATATAGCACTATTATTTATTCCATTGGATAACAAGGCAACACTTTATTAGAAAGTACTTAAATTTAAGTACCTTAAATCATTCTTGTCTGACTTTTTTGGATGTCTTAATACTTGGGACGACTTCTCTGGTATATGAATCAGTCAATGGGCTTAAGAATAATATATCAATCGATCTGACATGCTAGGTCAGGCTCTGATACACTATTTCAAGGCATAACTCTTGACTTCAAGCATCTTAAACTTGAGTTTAGGAAATTGTCTATGAAATTAGAAACAAATGAAAGAGCAATAATGGTTTATCACTGGCAATAAACGTCAGAGATGGTGATACAGTTATAAGATTAATACATGCATGAATGGCTGAAAGAAAGTTTCCTGGAGGTCAGCCTGGGATTTAAAGGGTGAGAATGGTCTGGAAAGATAGAAGGGAGACAAGAGAAGTTGGGGAAATAGCAAAGAGTAAATAAGGTAAGCCTGATTTTAGCATGGGTGGGAGGTTAGTAAGCCTGTCTACAGGTAGGAGTTTATGTTTGGAAATAGGAGGTACCTGAGTGGGTATATTTAGACGAGTGCAAATATTAACATCTTTAAATGATGAAAGGACTTTGAACTTAATCTGCTAGGCAATAGAAAACAATTATAGTCTTTTCAAGGAAATGGTAGGAAGAGTAAGGGCATCTGAATCTGCCATTGGTGCATATGATGATTTGGGAGGGTGAGGACTGTAGATTGATAAGGGCATGGGAGGTTTTGTAATCCAGATATGGGATGGCAAGAGGCTAGACAGCAGTAGCAATGGTAAGTGGAGGGGGGGAAAAGGGAAGGAATCGAGAATTATTAAAAGACTTTATTCAATCCACCATGATGCACTGAGTGCCTGCTGAGTATAAGAGCTTCTGCTGTGTCCTAGGAAATCAAGGACTAACAAGATGTGCATGGCCTTTCCCTCCCAAGATTCGCCTCCCAGTGATGAAGGCACACTCTCAAAAAAGCAGACAATCACATACAGCCTTGAAGTGATTCTGATAGGGAATGTGAGGAATAATCTCCATAGACACCTACAGAATATCTCCCAACCTTGATGGGTTAGGATCAGGGGCAGAGTAAGGGAAGACACTTAACAAAATAAAACCCAATATCAAAGGATGGGGTTAAAGAAAGACATGTATCCCAGGTAGACAAAATCATCCACATTAAAAAAGAAAAGGAAGAGCATGATCAGGCGGTGGCGCAGCGGATAGAGTGTCGGACTGGGATGCGGAAGACCCAGGTTCGAGACCCTGAGCTCGCCAGCTTGAGCGCGGGCCCATCTGACTTGAGCAAAAAGCTCACCAGCTTGGACCCAAGGTCACTGGTTCCAGCAAGGGGTTGCTCGGTCTGCTGAAGGCCCACGGTCAAGGCACATCTGAGAAAGCAATCAATGAACAACTAAGGTGTCGCGATGGCAACGAAAAAAAACCTAATGATTGATGCTTCTCACCTCTCTCCATTCCTGTCTGTCTGTCCCTATCTATCCCTCTCTCTGACTATCTCTCTGTCCCTGTAAAAAAAAAAGAAAAGAAAAGAAAAGAAAAGGAAGATACACACTCAACACAATACACACACGCAGAAAATAAACATACCTGAGAAGCATCTCTCAATCTTCACCTCATTTCTCCTCAGACAAATGACGGAGGTTTGTATTGAAGTCTTTTTTGGGGGTGAAGATCAGGGAGACAGATGAGATTTGTCTTTCTGCCTTTTTCTCTGGAAATCTAGCATCTCAAAGTGTAGCAAGAAGGCATCAAGATCCTTGCTATCGGCAGCTGCCGGCTGAAACAAGAGCAGAATACACTGGGGACTGACATGTGCTGTACAGAGACAAGCAAGGCTTTGGAGAGGAGTACATGCCTGCTTCTCACATCTACAGTGATACTTTGTTATATGCTAAAGGCTGGGTACCAGAATCATTTCTTTAGTTACAAAGATCCATTTGCAAGGGCAAAGGGGAGGACAGAGGTGCCAACCTGGGCATTGATAAGCAAAGGAATGGCAGGGCAGGGAAAGTATATGAAATAACCAGTGGACCACTAGAATTGATGATGACCTCCTTCTTTAATAAAGGGAATACACAGGAGAGAAACAGATCTGACAATACCAAGTTCAGTTGTTAGTTGACACAGTGAGTCTGAGGTACCTGTGAGACATCCCATTGGAAATATCCAATTTGCAGCTGAATCTGGAGCTCAGAGGAGAGGTCAAGACACCCTGTCTAATAAACACTTTCTTTAAAAAGGAAAAAGAGCTGGAGCAAATATTAGAAAATGTCAAAACCTATTAAGTTTTATTTGTGGAGATACAGAAGTTTGAATCACCCACCAAACAATTTTAAACTAATTTTTTTTGCAGAATTTTTTTTTTTATCAAATGAAATGTTCCAAACATGAAGAAATATTAAGGGAATCATGGATCAAAAACTCTTATCAATCCACTGCAGCCCTGAGCCATTATATCAGTGTACTCAGAAATCACAAAGGTCAGCAGATAAAAAATCCATTCATTCTCTTCTGTCCCATCTCATGCCCCATCCTGTCTTCCTTGTCCCCTTTCTCCTTCTTCCCATGTGTCTTGCCCTTCTCTCTTTCACCTTCCCTTTTCATTTGACTATTACTCATCATCTCTGCCTGGTACAGACCTTATAAGATAACACCTTTCATTCAACAGGGTTAAGCTCACCATGTTTTCTTCTGCATCTCTCCAGCTTTTCGTAGCCCATGATGGGGTCTGAGAAAAGGATGGTGACTGATCTCCAGAGAACTCATGTCCACAGGGGCTTCTTTCTTTCCATCCTAAAGAGGCGCCAGCTTCTAAAAACCAATTTGTCAATACCAACCATCTTCCCAACAGGAAGCACTGTGCTCCAGACCCACCAAGTACCATTCTGAAGCTCTCTTGCTGTGTTCTTCATGCTGATTTTGCTCTCAAACTTCTCCTCACCCCCTCGTTTCTTTCTTAGCTTCAAACCTGGATGGAAGTCATTCACTGTGGTCCTAAGAGATCCAACATTCTTGTCAAGGTTGGCTCCCTTAACATCGAGAACTCAGGGATAAATAATCCCCCTTGGCCATGAACGCTGTGATCTGGCATCAATTTGGAGGTCTACATGTTTATCCTTGGTCAACTTTTACATCTTTTATCCTGGACCTCCAATTCTAACTAACCTTAAACACCCAACTCCTTCCTGAAGTCGTCTCTTGCTATTATAACTCAATTTATTTTCCTCCTTTCCCCAATAAGCATAGCATTACTTTAAACCAACACAATAGGAATTCATATTATCATGTATTTGCTTCTATTGTGATTACGTTATTTCACCTGAGACTTGCTTCCCTTCCAGGTCCTAGCGCAGGATTAATCAAATTTCAGTTTGGTTGGAATACCTATTAATACATCCTCATATTTGTATGGGGAGTGAGAGAAAAAAAAAGGTATGATAAAGGTTAGCAAGAATGTCAGCAGTTTTTATGTGAGCATTGGAGACTGACATGTGCTGTGTGTTCATCAGCCTTGCCACACAGATCACGCCACTGCCGCATAGCTTGAACTGTCAATGGAATATGTACCCTGGGTCATTTAGCCTTGGTAAGGACATGGACAGGGACACAAAAGAGCAGGGTAGACCTCCTCCCTGTGGAATCTCACCCTTCGGTGTTCTTTTACATTCCTAGTTTTACAATCTCTCTCCCCAGGGGCATTCCTGTGTCACATCATAAAATATTATAAAACATGCAAGCAGCCATCATATTGTTGCCTGATGAAATTAACTTTTATGCTTTCCCTGAGGCTGAATGATGCCTTTGGTGAGAGTGAATGTGAATTCCAGTGTAAGCACAGAAACTGTAGGTGGTCCAACTGCCTGTTTAGGATGGGGTGAGGGGCAGGGCTTATTTAGGCAGGCTAGAGAGTAGATAGCTAGATAAATCAATCAGTAGGTAGATAGATAGATGATAGATAGATAGATAGATAGATAGATAGATAGATAGATAGATAGATCCATAGGTAGGTAGGTAGGCAGCTAAGTAGATAGAGTATAATTTATTGAGCATTTACTTGTACCAGGTACTGTGTAAAATTTACTTCAAAGATTATTCGAAGAGATGGACAGGTAATTATTTTAGAGGTAATAAAATAGAATCACAGAGGCTAACAACCAATTTGCCCAAGATCAACATCCACCAAGTCATAGTGTCAGGATTTGATGCCAGAGGATCTGGTTCCAGAGCTCACGTTCTTAGCCTTTAGCGCTTAGTGTTCTTTTGGTTATAAAGTGAAAGTTCAGGTCTCTTTTGATATTTTTACTTTATTATCAGTGAAATAGCTGAGAATATCTGAAAAATTCTTTCACAAAGACATTGCAAAGGAAATTCAGACAACAGAGAGAATTGTGAATAAATGATCTCTTATATTTCCACCAACCAAAAGTTTATTCTAACACTGTACTGCTGGAGGACATCAAGTTTCATGAGTATTTAACTTTTAAACTGATAGGAAGATAGAGGCAATCCTTCTGTGATTATGTTTGAAGTGCTACGTAGTTCAAATTGTAATCAAAGTGTTTGAAGAAATAGCACAGTGAAATCAGCATATTCAGAGGACTGTTTGAAACATATCCTCTTCCACCAATTCCTAATGCCCATATGAACATGTTCACCCAGCTATTTCTCTTTCTTCTTCAAAATCTCTGTTCAAGAATTGTCCCTGTCTAACTCTCTCACCCAGTAAGCCCTCATCTATGCCCATTCAATGCACGCTTTTGTCACAGGATTTATGACACTGTCCTATAGTCATTGATTTTCTTGTTAGTTTCTCCTAACATGTGTTTTAGGGATTTAACCATGTCACCTTTGTATAATAGCTTCTACTCTAGTTCATAGCACTAGAAAGACACTTGGTCTGTGCAAATAATGAATTAATAAATAAGTATTGATAATCTAAGGCCTGAGAAAAAGATCCAGATCTTGCTGCGGAGAGCTAATGGCCGGGGCAAGCTCACAGGGTTTCCAGAGTGTGAATGGGAACAGCTTGTGCAAGAGCCCAATGCAATCACAGAAATCCCCAGTTTGCAAACTCTTGTGGTGTTCAGGGTAGAAGACCGCAGACAACAACGTTCTCACTTGTCACTTCAAACACAAAAAATACAAATCAGCAGATTCCCAGGGCCCACCATGGTTGACAAGCACCATCATCAACAGTTTCTCTCTGAGTCTTCTCACTTGCTGATGGAGTCCAAGGACAGAGAGGTCTGAGAGAGGAGCACAGCTTTGCTTTTCTCTGTGCTATTCAATGAGCCTTTCTTGCCACATATTTTTTATACAGAGATTTTGGTGCAAGGTCATATGAACAACATTGCTGGATGTAGAACGTAGGTTTCCTGCTTCCCCCAGCCCTACACAACTCTCTTCCTACCAGCAGGTCCTGACTCACCCTTCAAGATGGGCTCCAGCTGTACCTCCCCCAATAGGTGTCCGGTGCCCTCCTCTGTGTTCTCTATGCCCCTGGAAAGCACCTAGAAGAGCCTGTATTGCCCTGATCAGAGGAGGGGCTGATTTCTTGGTCCATTTATCAGGCTGGGAGCTATGGAAGGCCAGAACCATGTGCCCTAGCCCAGTGCTTAGCGCTGTGCCACACAACCAGACCTGACATCACTTCTCTCTGTCTCTTCTTGGTGAGGGGACAGAGTAAATATCCTCTGAGGTCCCTCCTATTTCTAACAGTGCTTTTGGTGAGGTCTGCTTTCGCATGTCCCATGGCTGCAAGCAGAAGAGAGAAAGACTTTAGTGCCACGTGACCACATGAAGGTGAACACTGATGATAATGGCAGCCTGAACAAACTCTGAGAGCCTCTCCAGAGCCAAAAATAAAAAATGCCATTGGATATGACCATCCTGCCTCCCTCCAGCACAGCACCCTGCTTCCTGCTCAGCCCACGCCGGGGGAAAACAGTGCAGCCCTGAGCCTAGCAGCCGCTGAAGGCTGGCATTATAAGCCCTTGCCAGGGCTGCCTAACAGTGGGGAGGTCTGAACTGTGGTCAGTTCAAAGGCAAGTTCAGCTGTTACCCTGGGATGAAGGGTCAGGGAGGAGATGCTGAAGCAACTGTTACAGATTTTTCCAGCAGTGGCTTTTGACAGCCTGGCATCAAAGAGGTAGGTGGGACGTCTCAGAGGTTGCTAGTGAACAGGAGCGAGCTCTCTGGGTTTCTGTGATAGCAGCCCCTGCCTGAGATGGATAATGACCTTGAGGAGGGCAGCTCAAAAGATGACTTTATGTGGGGAGAAGGTCTAGGAGCATCTCGAAATAGCATCTGCTAGCCTTTTAGAAGCAAGGGCGGTAGCGAAGACGAGGTAGTTCTCTTAGGAAGACTCTTTGGTTCCAATTAAGGTAGCCAAGTAATGCAGCCCTGTTTTCCCAGGAAACAAACCTCCTGAAAGAACAAATACGCCAAAGTCATTATGGGATATTTTCAGAAGGGAGCATGTGTCTTAGTGAGGTAAAGAGGATAGGAAAGTTAGCATCTCCTTCCTGGCTGCCCATGACCTTCAAGGCTGTTAAATAATAGATGTCCATTAACTAGTCTTGAAATAATTGTGTTTAAACCAATTTTACGATCACAGAGAACCACATTTTACATCGCATTGCAGCAAGATAAAAGAGGCCTGTACTGCAGGTATTAGCGAGTAACATGGGCAGCCTTGTGAGAAGGATCCTCACTCAGGGCATCTAAAGATCAGGTGTCCCCAAAATATGGCCTCACCAGCTTGTGGCATAGTCTCCTCTCCTTCCATCAAGAGACGAACAAGAAAACAGATCATAAAGGTGAGAAAGTTGTTTAAAATGTCACTCTTAAAAAGCAAATGGGTGACTCAACTGAGAGGGCAGGTTCTCTCTGTAGCTGCCGCCACAAACGCAGGCTTTTCCAGTTGGCTATTCATCACCTTAGAAGGTAGAGGAAATCTGCTAATATCTATTGACAAGGATGCAAGCTGTAGACACACAGGATGTTATTTTAACCTTGGTAAGTCTGTCAGCATCTTCTTTGTGAGCCTCACTTAGAAACTTTATCATGGTCATTATTGCCAGGGATTTTTATGTACATAGCAAAGTGTCTTAATGCAGATGGTGCTGGTGACAAAGAACTAAGCAGAGTAGCCTGATATTCCTGCTCCTTCATCTCTCTGCTCAAAGGAGAGGGAGGGAGGGACAGAGAAGGAGAGAGAGAGAGAGAGAGATTTCCTTTTCAAAATAAAAAATTATAATTTGCATTATTGGTATTCAGTAAGAAAGTTCTTATGCTTCTTAGGAGAGTCAGGAAAAAAAATAAACCTTTACGGATGGCTGGCCTGTGGTGGCACAATGGGTAGAGTGTCGACCTGGAATGCCAAGGTCACTGGTTCAAACCCCTGGGCTTGCCCAGTTAAGGCACATATGAAAAACATCAAGCAAACAATGAACAACTAAAGTGAAGCAAGTATGAGTTGGTACTTCTTGCTCCCTATCCCCCTCTCTCTGTAAAATCAATAAATAAAATCTTAAACAAACAAACAGACAAAAAATTTAGAGCTAAAACTAGCAGTTGTGAAACTATAGAGAGTCCTACAAAGAGTTCAAAGTGAAGAACTTCCAGCAGGTATAACCAAGCAAGAACACAATTTTAAATGTCAGTTGCCTTGGTAATAGCCCCAGTAGGTACGGAGAATGCCTGCCTGGCATGCAGTGCTCTGTCCTGATGGATTAGCACTAGGACAAATGCTCACTGTGTGCTCCTATTATGCCATAAGAGATAAGAGGTACGGTCCATGCAAAGATTACACGCATCTACTATCTCATGATTTCCACAGGTTGAGAATTCAAGCACAGCTGGCCTGGGTCCTCTGGTTCCAAATTTCTCACACTGACATTGGCTGAGAAGTCTGCCATTGTGAAGGTCTAGTGCAGTGGTTCTTAACCTTTTTAGAGGTACCGAACCTACCAGTTTCATATGCGCATTCATCGAACCCTTCTTTAGTGATAAATAAAATATGATTTCTTTTTCCAAATTCAAGACATAGGTATATGTTTTTTTTACTGGTGCACAAAATGAGCCGTGCATGAAAATCACCTTGCTCAAAGAACAAAACCAACAAAGTGCATGAACTCACAACACATTACGGTATTACTTTATTCTGGCCTCCTCGGCAGAGGTTTCTCCGAACCCCTGAGACCAACTCATCGAACCCCTAGGGTTCAGTAGAACCCATGTTAAGAACCACTGGTCTAGTGTGAAGGCTCAACTGGGGAAGGATCTGCTTCTAAGCTCGTGTGAATGTTGACAAGATGCAATGTCTTATTAGCTTGGGCCATCCTCGGCCATTTGGGACTCTTCAATTAAGCAGCTTTCTTCATTCAAGCCACCGAGGGGGACAGTCTGCTGAAAAGATAGAAGTCACTGCCTTTCATAATCTGGTCAGAGAAGTGATGTCTCGTTACCTTTGCTGTTCAGTATTGGTTAGGAGTAAGTCACAAATTCCAATTGAAAAATGAATACTTGCTGTGAGAATGCAAAATGGTTACCTTCTCTGTGTTGCGTAAGCAGCACTGATTTCAAGTTGATTCATATAATTTATTCAATGCTGCTGCTCTATGTGATGTAGCCTGTCTTACAATTCCAACATAAATTAATATTTAATGTTTCTTATATATTAAATATTTATGCTATACAAACTCATTCTCCGCAGATCTGTGGCTGAAACGAAGAATATTTTCAAACAGAGTCTCAAGATTCCCAAACCGTGCTGCAATCAAATAATCAAAAGCTAGACCCTCATCAAAATGGTGCCAACCTCTGCTTTCTAAAAACACCTGGAAGCAAGTTGTCCAATGTGAAACAATGAGTCATTCTGGAATAATCTAAGTCAGAAGTACCAAGATCTTTCAAAATGTAAAATTTGAGCTTTTCGCTGTGCTACACATGTCTAACGGGTTTTTGCAATGAAAGGAAAATAGAGATTTGATGCTGTGTTTAACATTTGGATTTTGATTCAACAATATCATTTCTACAATTAAGACAATCTATGAAAAAACAGTAACATAAAAGATTGAAAAACACTGCTTCAATTGAAAATGGTTGTACTTTTTGATGTCCCATTTTATATTAACATATAAAGTTAGATTTCTATGTTTCCCTATTAAATACTTTATTTTTCTAATCTTTGTTGTGACCATTTTATAAAAGGGACAAAAACAGTAAACCTTCATCCTTTCCCTTGCCGTACCTTCTAAAGACTATTCTATGTTTTATATTTGACCCCTTGTATCTTGGTTGTGTTCATGGGATAAAAAGGTGGACAAAACTATGCAAAGGTCAATGAGTTCATAGAAAAAGACCACAAAGAAAAGAAATTTAGAGATGGAGAGAGGTCGTCAGAATATCTCAAAGACAAGAAAGAAAGCATCTGTGTAAAATGTAGCTTTTATATTGAGAAGGCTGGGCAAAACCTTCCTAGGCTTTCTCTGTGCTTTGCAGCGTAATTATAGCTTTTGCCTCCCCCCGCCCCCCCTCCCAACCAAGATAACCTCGAGTAATCATTAGCGCTATGCTTTCAGGCTTTCTGAAGCCAGACTTGTGCTTCTTTTAGATGTGTCCGGGAGGTGAACCTGCCCATGGGTGCTCAGAAAGATGCCTGTCTCCACAGCGCCCTCTTTGTTTGTCCTGTGCTGTTACTGACATCTCCCAGTTCCCATAACTGAAAACCCACTCAAAAACAGGGCATTTGTGTGCAAGGTAGATTTTGCTGAAGACTTCACGGTAGGACTGAGGAGGTATCTCCTTCGCATCCTAGGTAATGTCATTACAAAATGCCCCCTGGGACATCATTCTCCAAGGCTGCTTTCTGGTCTGCCAGCTGTTGGGTCTGCTTCTCTCTGCTCCTCCATCTGTTATACCTCCTCTCCCCTCAGGTTCCCCCTCTACACTGCCAGTCCTGCCAGATCTGCCTAAATACACCCTAGAAATCCACATAGGACTAGGTAGCAATGTTTCTCACTGTCACATAAAGTTAAAGAAAAAAGTTGATCAAATCTTAAGCATTTATTATAACAGTTGTTTTGTCAGTCATGTTCTAATATGAACAGAAACCAAGTCCCCATGACCTCTCTAGACTTGTCAGTGTTCTATCGACACATGCTGATTTGAAAGGGGTTTTGATGTCTAAATGATTTGGGAACTTTTATGGTAGAATGTTATATGGCTAGGAGTGGCATTCTTAAAGCCAAGTCAGACAGGAGGGTCCGGACAGAACTTGGATAAAGCCATTTGGTCACCTATGCAGGGAGAGGCTGAGAGTTCACTCATTTGCTCAGCATTAGCTGTACACCTGTAAGTGAGATGAGGTGGGGGCTGGGGCTGCGAGAAAGACTAGGAGGGACTTGGTTTTTGCCCCAGAAAAGTCTGTGGTCCAGGGAGGGAGATGAGCAATTCAATGAGCAACTTGACTATCATCTGTTAAATGGCAGGGGGGCTGCAGAGTGAAATGGGCCAACACCTCCACATCTTCTAACCTGTTTATCTCCTTATCCTGAACAAAGAGCAGGAGTAGAAAGGGGGGGCGGGGGAGGTCTTTTGAGCAGAGGTAAGAAAGTAGAAAGCACGGGCAGCTGGTGTGGTGTCAAGAAAGGGGTTCATTGGGACTGTAACACGGGCTGTGAGTGGGCAGGACAGGGATCCTCAAGAAGAGGCTGGCCAGGAAAGTTCCATGTTTGGCTTCCGCATCCTCAGGTTTCTAACCCTCTGCAATGGATTCAGTTCCCTTCGTTTTCCGTCAGCTCAATGAAAACTCCATCTGCAACCAAGGCTTGTACTTTGACTGCATCTCTTTCCCCTTGGAGGGACCCTGGCTTTCCAAGTCAAACCTCTGAATCCAAGACACTCTTGGCATCTGGCAACAACTCCCTAAAGTTGGGACATGTAATCAATCTGCGGTTTAGTTTTATATTCCTCACCTTGATCACATGCCGATCAGAAAAAAGAGGTGAGTTTCACAGAAATCCATGTATTTTACTGATCAAAAGAAATTAATTCTACTTTTAAGAATCTTTCTCAGGATTTCTAGACTAGTCTTCAAAATCAAAGGAAACTGCTGGTTTATTACAAATTGGGTTTGAGGGCTTTTTCCTTGTTTTGAATCTTACGCATTTTTAAAATGAAAATAATGAGTTAACACAGAATTGATGAAATAACTAGAAACAGTTATATCCTGGGGTTGCATTAAAAAAAAAATCTGTCCCAAGTTCACACCATCCAGGAAACGTCCAAAGAAATGCTGTATATTCCTGCAATAAGGAGAGATGTTATTATAACCCAGACCCAGAAGCATCGGGTTAAAATGGTAAGTAGATGGGTGGGGCTCATGGAAGAGGTGATGGTTCATGCCAAGGGAAACTCTCCATTTTGCCCTATTGCCTGATTATTGCTATTTACTCCAGCGGCTTTCTGGCACTGTGTTCAATTACCACACCAATGTAGTAATTAGGTAAAAAGACTCTGGAATGAAAGCGTTTGGGGCACAGAAGACTGGAATTTCATTACTGTAGCCTTCCCTATCTCAAACCCTCCTTACGGCTACAACTTTCCCAAATCATTGGCCCATTTGGCCAGGGAGGTTTTCTCCAGCCAGTAGGTAACTGAATGGTAATCTAGATGCTTCCTAGATACTCCAGCACTCCCTGCCCCAACGCAGGCATTATTGTCCAGAGCAAACAGAGAGCAGCTAAGCAGGAAAGACCCTCAACAAAGACATGGGAGCAGGGACAAAAAGACATAAATTTAGCAGACGTGGACAGGGAAAGGTATACACATGATTTGAGGGTAAATGACCAGTCTCAGACATAATTGTCCTAAACTTCTCCACATATTTTTTTAAAAATTGGTATTCAAATTTTAGTGAGCCAAAAGATGCCTTTTATTCTTCTCATCCACCTGTCATCACACTGAGAACAGATGGCCTTTTGAATGTTGGATAGGAAAATTTGGGTGTGGTAGGTAGTCATCATTATCGGCAGTAGTGATTTTTTTCATTAATTTGTTCATTTATGCAACAAAAATATATAGAACTCATGCCATATGCCATGCACTTTGGATCCAAAATATAAATAAGACAAGGTCAGTCTAATGATGATGAAGACAGCCAAGTAAAGTAGAATGATTCAAGTACAACATAAACATCACAACGGACAGGGAGGGACCTTAGTTGTCATTTAGAATTTTATCCCTAATGATACAACACCTGACATATACTACTAGTTGCTCATTAAATGTGTTGAATATGTGCATGTGTCAAAAGCACAGTGTGCTATGATAGCACAGAAGCAGGACCCATGATTACACGTGGTTGGAGGGTGGAGATTGTCCTGCTGAGTTGGAGACCCTATCTAGAGTGACACATTCTGCCTGATTTTGTGACTTTGTGCAGCAGTGCTCAGCTGTTTGACTACAAATAGAATCACTGGATGATTTGGATGATAGAAAATAAGTTACAGACCCCTGGCCAGGTAGCTCAGTTGCTTAGAGCATGATCCTGATGCACCAAGTTTATGGGTTTGACCCCCAGTTAGGACACATACAAGAATCAACCAATAAATGCATAAATAAGTAGAACAAATTGATGTTTCTCTCTCTCTCAAATCAGTTATTTTTTTAAAGTTCCAGAAGGCCCAATATTCTGGGTGTAGAAAGACTAAGAGTCCTCCTGAAGAGTGACTGAAGTCTTAAAGCATGATGTCTAGAAGGGGGATTGGCAGGACAGATGCTCAGAGAGAACCATAACAGAGTGGTCAAAACACCAGAGGCCTCCCTGGTGTTGAAAAATGGAAGAGTGGAGGAAATAAGACAAACATGGCATCATCGAGGCTGGCAAAGGAGAGACTCAACTAGGAAGAAGGAAGTTACACTTTATCAGAACTTAACCACGGAAGGGACACCCATCACATCTGCAGTATCTATGGGTTAGAAGAGAGTCAAGAGGCAAGCCCATATTCAACAGAAGGGGATTACACTGGATGTGCATACCAGAAGGCCGGGGTCACTGGGGACCATCTCAGAGGCTACCTGGCATAGCAGCATAGCATGGATGGGATATTGATGTTTCAGATTTCAGAAATGGAGCCATGGAGGATAATGTCAATTTTCCAGGGGTTGGGGGAGGAAGGGCTGCTGAAGTTAAGTGGAAGCCATGCAAGTAGAGAAAATCAAAGCAGTACGTAACATGTGGGTACCTGATGGGTCAGCCGCGTTGTGCTGACAATGGCACAACATGGACAATGGCGGCTGCAGCAGCAGAATGGAAGAGCCTGAGGCCAATGAGACCAGTGGAGCACAGACAGGGAAATCAGGAAGGGAGGGAGAGCTCAGATGGGGGAGTCTTCACCAGGGTCCTCCAAAAGAGCAGAGCCTGAATGAAAGGCTTGTGTGCAGTTAGCTGATTTGGGGAAGCCTTCTTAGGGGACAGGAGTGAGGGAATAGGGAGGGTGACAGCCAGGAGGGAGGGAAAGCTAGCACATGAGTATCTGTTTGCATGACCACTGCTGTGGGCAAGCGGAGCTGGATCTGGCCTGCAGAGACTTCTGGGAAGCCATCTGGAGTGGACTTCTGAACGTAGCCACTGGTATCTATTAGTCAAGGGCTGTCTGGTGGAGCTTACGCCCCCCGACCCCCATCGCCAAGGCTGCTCCAGTGTGAGTGCCATGCAGACTTCTGCCATTTCCTCCTTCTGAAGTGCCAGACAGAAATTAAAAAATAACGAAAAGCAGCTGAGGCAATATGCCCTCAGGGTGATGCATGCCTGATGCTAGATGTCATGGCAGTGGCCGGAGGAACAGGTGGACAGAGAGAATGTGAGGTGGGGCGCCGGTTACAATGGGTAAAAAGCATCCTTGTCTATAAAAAGCAGGTGGGAACAAAGAGAAAGCGAGTGCAGGTGTAGGCACTGAAGGTGCCACAGATGGATGGCATCCGTGGCTAGGGCACTGTCAGGACTCCAAAGGAATGCAGATGAACAGTCGTCTAGTGCCTGAACAGGACTCAGCCCAAAGGAAGGAGCCAGATAGGTAGCTCCGTCTCCTCTGGGCTTCCAGATGTCTAGTGGGCCAAGCTGGTTAAACCGGACCCAGACATCTAATCAAGGCATGGCTAATTGTGAACGCAGCTGTGGCTTAACCAAGGGCACCTGAGCGCATGGAAGTCTGATCTGAATATGGAAATGTGTGAGATATCTCTATCTGTTTATTTACACACATAGATGTATATAGGTCTGTGTGTTTAACATTCTTCTGGAGGCTGCATTGAACTGAACCTTGAAAAGCTCCAACTTATAAAGATATAATTTATCTGATCCATCCGGCAATTTTACGCCTCAGGGCATAAATGAACAAATTAGCATTCTGATTTAGATATAACTCTCTTGGGATTTTGTTCAGCCAGTTTAGCCCCCCTGAGCCCAGACAACTCTGGGATCACTAATCAATCAAGTCTCCACACCTACAAAGCAGAGAGGGTCACGCCTTAGGACTCAGAGACCACACCAGACAAACGACACCCTGTGAGCTCCTCCTACGTTAGTCTCTGCTCACCCCCTTCTCTGCTATTCGAAAAGTAATTTTCTGACTTCAATATGCTACGTCTGTGACATGTCCTTGTACAGAAGTAACATGACGTCTACATGGTACTAATTAACTGTTGCTGCATAACAAATTAACACAAAACTAAAACAGTCCACGTTCACTGTCTCAGAGTTCTTTTGGGTCAGGAACCCAGGCATGGCTTCACTAGTTCCAACAGTTCAGGGTCCTTCACGGACACTGATCAAAGTGACAGCTGGGATGTAGTCATGTTAAGGCTGGACAGGGTTAGGATCCGTTTCAAGTTCGCACGATTGTTGGCAGAACTGAGGACCAGGTGGGCTTGTGGACTAAAGGTATCAGTGTCTTGCCAGCTGTTGGCCGGAGACCACCTTCAGTTCCGTGCCACATGGTCTTCTCCAATGTGGCAGTTGGCATCAGCAGGCAAAGGAGAGACTTGACTAGCGAGAAGGAAGTTACAATTTCTCAGAACTTAATCATGGAAGCGACACCCATGACATCTGCCTTATCTGTTGGTTAGAAGAGGGTCACTAGGCAGGCCCATATTCAACAGAAGGGGGTTACACGAAGGTGTGCGTACCAGGAGGTGGGGGTCACTGGGGAGCATCTCAGAGGCTACCTGGCACAGCATGCATCATCATAATGGAGACTGTGGCTCAATTAGGAATCAAGATATGCTTCTAAAACAAAGACATTCAGACATAGTGGCTTCTCTTGGGTTGGAGTTTAGTTTTCTCTTTTTCTCATAACAAAGCAGAGGGCAGCAAGCAGTGCAAGGTGGAGAGGCAGCTGGGTCTCTCCAGGTCCAAATGGGCCAAAGGTCCACTTATCCTAGTGCTCAGCACTCCACCAGGATGCTGTTCCTGAACCTTTGGTCACATCTGGTTTATACCCCCATCTTCATTCTTGTCCCTGGGAGTGAAAAAGGAGGGAAGAAAAATGAAATCAGGTTTATTTTAAGGGTGCGACGCAGCACAAAAGTTGTACAAATCACTTCTACTCACATCTCATTGGTGGTGACAGAGGCGCATGGCCGTAGAGGGGTGGGCAAAGTAAGTTTACAGTTGTGAGTTTACAAAACAGTTTATTCTTGTATTATTTATTTGTCGTTTTGTTTGTTTGTTTGAGAGAGAGAGGAAGGAAATGGGGAAGGGAGAAAGAGAGAGAGAGAAGCATCAACTTGTGTTCCACTTAGTTGTTCCACTGATTGATTCTCTCATGTGCCCTGACCAGGGTTTGAACTGGCAACCTTGGGGTTTGAACCAGTGCCCTCAGGATCGGGGATCCCCCTGGGCTCTAGATGGTGATCCCAGCACACCAGGACAACACTCTATTCACCACACTACTGGCCAGGGCCTTATTCATTTGTTAACTATTGTATTATTTACCTGTATTATTTGTCTTATTATTATAATTGTTATTATTTTGTATCTTTATTTATGATTTATCTTCTAGGTAATGGTGGCTGGTAATTTAAGCTACTTTTTCTCACCCCTGTCTATATATATAATAAGAGAGAGGTAGTCTTTTGCTGGTCAGCCATGAGTTCTGTCAAAACTTGAGATGGGCCTGACCAGGCGGTGGCGCAGTGGATAGAGCATCGGACTGGGATGCGGAAGACCCAGGCTCGAGACACCGAGGTTGCCAGCTTGAGCACGGGCCCATCTGGCTTGAGCAAAAGCTCGCCAGCTTGGACCCAAGCTTGCTGGCTCCAGCAAGGGGTGGCTCGGTCTGCTGAAGGCCTGCGGTCAAGGCACATGTGAGAAAGCAATCGATGAACAACTATGGTATCGCAACGGCAACGAAAAACTAATGATTGATGCTTCTCATTTCTCTCTGTTCCTGTCTGTCTGTTCCTACCTGTCCCTCTCTCTGACTCTCTCTCTGTCCCTGTAATAAACAAAACAAAACTTGAGATGGGAGCCCTCACTAAAGGAAGATAAGAGATGCTTGTTGAGAAGCAGCAGTCTCTGCCACAGTGGCCAAGGAGGAAGAGAGTGTTGAGCATTTAATTTGCTACTTTCAGATCATAAACCATGTTTATTTGTCCCAATGCTGAGAGACTATAGCTTATGGTGGTTACCTAGAAAATACTGTATGTTGGCAGGCATGGCTGTCAGTCCCCAATGAGCACATTTCTGCTTGATTAAAATATTAATTCCAGTCCAAATGAGGGTCAGTGCAAGGGAGGTGTTTTCCCAAAGTAGGAAGAAAAATGAACTGCATTACAGATTACCTCATCAGTGCAGGGCTGTACTTTTATTAATATGTCTTAAATGCTAAAATCCAAACATAAATTATTCAATTATTGGGTAATTAGTAACATAAGAGAAGGATTCTTAACTTTTTGTCCATTTTATCATCGCAGTCTAGTAGATCAAGAGGGTCCCCCGTGCATTTCACTTATTGTAAAAGATTAAATTACTTAAAAAGAAAAATTCTACATTCCCCTATTGGCATGGAAACAAACTAGTGCCCAATCAATCCTATCAGAAATATAAGCACTGATTAGGTTTTTTGTTGTTGTTACCCAGAATTATTTTAATTTTTTAAATTAAATTTATTGGGTGACATTGGTTAATAAGGTTATATAGGTTTCAAGTGTACATTTCTGTGTTACATGATCTGCACCTTGTGTTTTGTGCTCACTGCCCGTCAAATCTTCTGTCACCATATATTTGACTCCTTTACCCTTTACCACCTACCCCTTCCTGTGGGAACCACCATAGTGTTGTCTGTGTCTAGAAGTTTTTGTTTTTCTTGTTTGTTCATTTGTTGCTTTCATTTTTATATCCCACGTAGGAGTGAAATCATATAGTTCTTAACTTTTTCTGACTTACATCGCTTGGCATGATACTCTCAACCGAAGTGTCCTTTGATTGATGACTGCGTCAAGAAGACATGGTAAGTATATTCTATGGAATACTGCCATTTGTGACAATAAGGATGAACCTTGAGAATATCATGATCAGGTTTTGATTGTCACATTGTCAGTGTTGTTTCCAGACACTGGTCGTGGACTATTCCCAGCAGACAGAAAGAGACCAGAATAAGGCCCCGTTTTTCTGAGCTCCTGGAACAGATGAGTTCCATCTCTCAGAAACTCACTGACTTCACAGTGCGCAGGACTCTCTCTGCTATGAGAGAAACTCCAGGCTTTGCTAGGGCTGCATAATAGACAGTTTTGATGTCTTTTTATGTACCTTTATTTGAAAAGTTTCTTATTTGGGTAATAACACTTTTAAAAGACTTACAGTGTAAAGTCTATCAGTCATTTACCCTGCATGTACCTGAGGTTGTGTCTGTGGTCAGAACGTGAACCTGCCCTTGGCTGCCAACCGCAGAGCCTGCACACCTCAGTTTTCTTTGAAATGTATGTCTTGCCTTCTTTCTGCCTTAAGTTTTAATTTTTTTTCAATTACTGTTTACATTCAATACCATTTTGTATTAGTTTCAGGCATGCAGCATAGTGGTTGGACAATCACATACTTTATAAAGTGTTCCCTCGTTATTTCTGGTACCCACTGGACACCATACGCAGTTATTACAATCTCACTGACAATATTCCCTATGCTGTACTTTACATCCCTGTGACTACCCTGTAACTACCAATTTGTACTTCTCAATCCCTTCACCTTTTCTTTTTACCCCAATTCCCAACCTCCCTCCCGCCGGGCAACCATCAGTCTGCTCTCTGTATGTGTGAGTCAGTTTCTGTTGTGTCTGTTCGCTGTTACTGTTCTTCAGAGTCCACATCTAAGTGACATCCTCCAGCATTTGTCTGTCTCCATCTGACTTATTCACTTAACATTATACTCTCTAGACCCATCCATGCAAAATCGTAGCCAGTTTCCATTTCTGCTCCATGCATGCTGCGGGCTCAACTGGAAATCTCATGTCCAGTGAGAAGAAGAGCCTGAGTGAAAGAGAGCTGACTGCTGGGAGCGTTGACTGTATTGTCAAGGGGGTGAAAAGGGAGCTGTCACAGGCTGTAATCCGAACAATAGTGAGCTCTATTCCTCATCGGCTGTGACATCATCACACATCAAATGGAAACCATGGCAATGAGTTCATCATGTGAAACAGTAGTCACCTGAATGCAGCAACTAAGGGCAAGGTAGAACAATGGACAGGTAGCAGGAAGGAGCAGCGTCAACCAGGACAAGTGCGAGAAAGACTGGGTCCTCATGTTATTAACACTGAGCCCTGGGGGAACGTAGCAGACTCTCACAATGGGGCCACGGCCCAGGACATTACTCACCTGGTGTCCATCAGGTGACACCCAGCCTGAATAGGAATATTGCCTGACACCATAGAAACACTCTCCTCCGATTCAGTTTCATCAACGAGGCCGGGGGGGCGGGGGGTTAAAGATTCACCACGGCAGTTACACTACCCCTGCGTCTACCTCTGGACCTGAGCGACGTCTCCTAGCAGAGATCCCTGGCCTCCTTGCACCGTGCCCGTCATATACGTAGTTATTTTTCCTTGTTTCACTGCAAGCAGCAACACCAGTTCTGAACTGGGACTGTTCCTATGCACAGGCCCAATAGGAAGGTCGGGGCTGTCTTCTGCCCAGTGCCATGGGGCTCTGGAGTGTTGGGACAGCACAGGGAAGTGAGCAGTCCAGTAGCAGCTGACTTCTGGAATTTGACTCGGTTCCCCTCCAGCTTCCCAGGACCTCTTCAGGCCTAAAATTCCATCATTAGACTCATTCCTGCCCTTTGACCACAGTTAGAATTCAAGCCACTCTACAAGTAGCATGAAAAATGTGAGTGAAGGCAACAATGCCCTTACCTTCTTAATCCAGCCTCTTTAGGCCTGCCTTGTACATAGAGTTCTCTGGATTTCTTAGTCCACCATGGTCTCCCCTACTTCCACATTCCCACAGGGCCTGTCTTTGTGCATTAAGCATCCTCGTGCCCACTGATATGCCATATTGGATTGTTTTCCTGTATGGTGATTCTCAAACCAGGGCAGTTTAGTCCTCCATAGGATGTTTGACAATGTCCAGAAACATCTTTGGTTGTCACAACTCAGGAGAGTGCTAGCCTCATCTAGAGGGTTTGGGCCAGGCCAGGGGTGCTACTGAACACCCAACAATGCCCAGGATGGTCCCGACAACAAAGAATTATCAAACCCAGTATGTCAATAGTGCCAAGGTTCAGGGACACGTGACTTCTGCATTTTCAGCTATTTTAATACCATTTCAAAGACCATTAGCCCATATGGCCACTTTGCTAGACTGTGCTGGCCAAACAGAAGATTCCACTTTAAAAGAACTGTGATTTTTCTGTTTTATGGCCCCTGTAAATTAAGACAGAGAGGCCCTTTCTGATCAGGGTTGAATCTGCTGTCTCAAGAGATAATACCCCTACCCAGGGCCATCTCTGGGTTTCCATTACCAGACCCTGGAGTAGAGATGGTGCCACCTAAAATACTTCTATTCTGAATGATTCCTCAATCCTGAAACCCTGACACACATGAGAAGGTAAACAGCTACCCTGGGATTTGGAATCTCAAACCAACTTCCTTGCCCTTCAAAATACATAGTATCCTACTTATTTGATCCTCACTCCATTAGCTGAACCTGAGATTCCTCATCTATAAAATGATGTGTACTAGGGATGGTGAATGACAATAATAGTTGTTTGGGGGAGCTTACAATCTATTAGGGGCACAGCATAGAATAAAAACTGTGTAAAGATGAAAAAATCAAACCAAATCAAAGAGAAAATATTTTGGACTCTAGCCAAACGAGTCATTAATCTCCTTTCAGTCCCAATATCCTTGATTGCATCACAAGGAGGCTGGAGGAAATGACCTGCACAACCCCTTTCAGTTTGCAAAGTCTCCACATCTGTCATGTTATACGTGTATAACCTGAGCACCTGTGTCCTCCATGATAAAGCCATCGTCACAGAGAAATGTCATATAAGGGAAGGAAACTTGGTGGTTCGGAGGAACCACCGCACCTATACAAGTCACCACTGGTAGGTGGGGTCCCAGGTGACCTCCCCTAGCCAAAGGCCTTGCCCTGCCAGTTCCTGAGTCCATTGTGTCATGGACAGGGTATAGTTGTCAAGTTCAGCCCACCCACCGGTGGTTTGGACTTGACTGGTTCGGTGGCCTCAGACTTACCGCTATCCTGAGCACCTGCACCCATCCTAAATCCAGACCTGCCTGCCCAGCCAGTATTAGCTCAGTCCAGATGACCTAGCTTTGCATTTGCTTTGTTTTCTTCCATTTGTTCATTCAACAGATATTTACTAGATGCATTTGTGCACCCTTCTCTTTTCTTTGGAACTCTCCATGTGGGTCTCCCACTTCCATGGGGCCGGCTGATCTCTCCCCACTCTGGGTCCTATCTGGTCCTGCCTTCCTCTATCAACTAACTTGTCACTCTGTTCACAAGGTGCCCCATGTGACCAGTTTCACCTGAGTCATGACAGAATAGAGGAATCAAGTCACCCTCGCTGCCTTGGTCATAATCTGGAACACTTTCCTTCCATTTGCTCTTCCAGCATCCTGTGGGAGATGGCTTACAATTAAAACAGGAGCCTTTTGAACAGATGAGTAGATGGCTGATGCAGCGATGGGGCATTAATGCCATTGAGGTGATCGCTCAGAGCTCCCTACCAAACACTGGCCTCCAAAGTCGTGTTTTACAAGAATGGAGGGATGGGAAATGTTCTGCCAAAACTCATCATCAGTTTGCTCTTTCTCTGCAGCCTTGTTGCTAGTGCAAGACTAATGCTGATGACAGGCAAAGCCAGTGTGCCTTGGCAACATCAATCCAAAGTTTCCTGTGATCTGTCTCTCTACATCACCCTCCACCACACTACCGCTCCTTCTCGTAGCAGGGGTACATAGGTGCTTCTCTTCAGCTGGGGCTGGGATTTTGCTCTGGAACCTGCAAGACATTTCAAATATATGAGCAAATCCTCCTTCTCCAGCCTTCTCTATACCCACATCCCCTACAGCAAGGAGCAGGAAGGCCATGCAAACCCATGTCCCCACGTGGGGATGTTTATCCAGAGTCAGCCATCCAACCACCACCCTCACCGGCCAAACAGTCAGCAAAAGACTCAGTCTCAGATTTAAGAAGGAAACTTGGAGCTGTTGTTTGCCAGCCTGAGGAATTCCAGAGGAAAGCTGCAATGAAAATTGCCCCGGCCAACGCAGTGGGCTATAAATAACATCCTCCAGTCATCAAGCATGTCGTCACCTGCTCTCATGTCACATCTTTCCATACCCTCCATTCCATACCCCTTGCCAGATGGGAAGAACTCAAGCCATGGGATGATAACACATGTTGCCTTCCTCACCACTGTTGGATACTACAAGGACACAAGGCACTGATTGAGAGGTTTTATAAAGCTCAAGTCATCCCTAGGCGTCCTGGGGAATGAAGAAAGCAAGTTGTAACTGCAGCTAAATAGTCGTCAATCGCATATGCCTCTTCTCTGCCACCCCTCCCCCACCCCCGCCCCAATTGGCAAAACGAGGATAACATGTTACCTGCCTGCTCAAATCAGTGACTAAGAGGTGCTTTGAGATCCCAGATAGACAAAAGCTAACACTTATTCAACACTCCCAGGGGCAGGGACTTCACTGGCACTCCAGGCCAGGAACCCTGCCCATATGACCTAATCCTCATACCTATCTTATGAATTAGATATCATCCCCAATTTTGAAATGAGGAAATCGTATTTCAAAGAGACGGAATTTGCCTCGGGTCACACAATTGATCACCAGAGCTGGAATCTTGGGACTCCAAAGGCTAATAGCTACAATGGCTCATTCCTCTGAAATTTTATTTAGATCTATAGATTCATTTATGCAGAGATCATTCTTGAGCACCTACTGTATGCCAGATCAATGAACAAATTAAACTTCTCGGCCTTCTGGTTACACTCTAGCAAGAGAAATGGGCAGAGAGGAGCTGTTTCATAGTTATTTTTGCCTGAAATTCCAAAATGTGTGTTGCTATTGAGAATGTGAATAGGCACTATGAAAAAACACCACATGAAAAATGCAATAGACCCAAACCAAGCTGAATCGATTACAATGATCAAAGCCAAGAGAGGTTCATGGTTAAGATAAGAAACCATATAAGCAAGAAAAAGATTTCCAATTCTTAGGGCATTTGTTGAAATTCTGTATTATTAGTCAACTATGGAATGCTGCCCACATCTAAAGACTTATCAAAAGGATTCGAGCCTGACCTGTGGTGGCGCAGTGGATAAAGCGTCGACCTGGGAACACTGAGGTCACTGGTTCAAAACCCTGCACTGGTCTGGTCAAGGCACATATGGGAGTTGATGCTTCCAGCTCCTCCCTCCTCTCTCTCTCTCTGTCTCCTCTCTAAAAATGAATAAAATTAAAAAATAAAAAGAAATTAAAAAAAAAAAAAGGATTCGATATCTGTTGCTTGACGATTTGTTTTTGCCATAACATTCAAAGACCTACACTGCTACATCCATCTCCTAGGTAAAGAAGTCAGCTTTCCAGGAGATTAGCTGCTTAGAGTCAGTCATTCAAAGGTAACTCCCAGGATGGCAAAAGACAGTCCTGAGTGCAAAATAAAACAACTGACTGATGAGCAGAGGCATCAGAGAAATTCAATGAATGGTATGGGACATGGTCTTGACCTTCCATTTTTCGAGTGATAGGAGTCAGCCTCAGTGGCATCTATGGGAAGATCCTACAAAAGTCAGACTTTCTCTTTCAAGCAGTGGTAGTCAACCTGGTCCCTTTCACCCTACTAGTGGGACTTCTAGCTTTCATGGTGGGCAGTAGTGGAGCAACCAAAGTATAAATAAAAAGATAGATGTAACTATAGTAAGTTGTTTTATAAATATTTATTCTGCCAAACTTGGCGAAAATCCGACATAAAGTACTTGGTAAGTAATTATTATTATATGCTTTAACTTGCTGTAACACTGCTTTATAAATTTTATAAAATAAAGTTACTTCCCTACTTTATAAATCACCATTACTATGGAACCAGTGGGAGGTTAGAAAATTTTACTACTAACAGACATACGAAAGTGGGCGGTAGGTATAAAAAGGTTGACTACCCCTGCATGCTGTGACCTGAATAACACCCTGTTTTTCTGAGCTCCTGGAACAGATGAGTTCCATCTCTCAGAAACTCACTTCACAGTAAGCAGGTCCTTCTCTGCTGTGAGAGAGACTCCAGGCTTTGCTAGGGCTGCGTAATAGATGGTTTTGATGTCTTCTTACATACCTTTATTTTAAAAAGTTTCCTATTTGGGTAATAACACTTTTAAAAGAAGTAGAATGTAAAATCTATCAGTCATTCACCCTGCATGTGCCTGAGGCTGTGTCTGTGGTTAGGAAGTGAACCTGCCCCTGGCTGCCGACTTCCGTCTGACTTATTTCACTGAGCATTTATGTTAGTATCACACTTCCAGTTTGGGCATGAAAGCTAAATTACTATATTCTAGAAAATGCCTATACATTTTGGTAGCCACACTGAATTTTTTTTTAGTATGCAAATGAAATCACATTAATTACCCTCGTAGGCAGTTGTGGCTTTCTTAGGACCTTTTATCAGCAGCCAAACTAATTGGCCTTGAATCCATTCTGACAACATTTTAATTATTCACTAGTTCATAATTTTTAAGAGCAACGTCAACATTAAAGCATCTCAGAGAGCATGCACAGAGATGTTCAATCCCATATAATAATTTCATCCAATATTTATGTCGCCCTGAATTTTCTCTGAGATCTCTATAAACGTGTATAACGTATTTCTGTATTCAGGAAATAAGTGAAAATTCTAACAACCCATGTGTAACATTTTCTGCATGATAAATAGGCACATTCTCCAAACACTTTGTCTTTTTCTATTTAGTTTGAGACTATGTGAAAACTGACATCACTCTCCTTTTCCCTTCCCCTCTCACTAAAATCAAGAGATTAAAAAAAGAAAAAGAAAAAATAAAACTGATACCAGGTTTTTTTGTTTGTTTTTTACAGAGACAGAGAGAGTTAGAAAGAGCGATAGATAGGGACAAACAGACAGGATCGGAGAGAGATGAGAAGCATCAACCATCAGTTTTTCACTGCGACACCTTAGTTGTTCATTGATTGCTTTCTCATATGTGCCTTGACCGCGGGCCTTCAGCAGACCGAGTAACCCCTTGCTCAAACCAGTGACCTTGGGTTCAAGCTGGTGAACTTTGCTCAAAGCAGATGAGCCCACGCTCAAGCTGGCAACCTCGGGGTCTTGAACCTGGATCCTCCGCATCTCAGTTCGATGCTCTATCCACAGTGCCACTGCCTGGTCAGGCTGATATCATTTTTTTTTTATTAACTTTAATGGGGTGACACCAATAAATCAGGGTACATATGTACAATGAAAACATCTCCAGATTATCTTATCATTCAATTGTATTGCATACCCATCACCCAAATTCAAATTGTCCTCTGTCACCTTCTGTCTGGTTTTCCCTGTGCCCCTCCCCTCCTTCCTATCCCACCCTCCCCTCCCTCCACCCACCCCGTAACCACCATACTCTTGTCCATGTCTCATAGTCTCACTTTTATGTCCCACCTATGTATGAAATCATGCTGTTCTCAGTTTTTTTTTCTGATTTGCTTATTTCACTCCATATAATGTTATCAAGGTACAACCATTATGTTGTAAATGATCCGTGGCCATCATTTCTTATGGCTCAGTAGTATTCCATAGTATATATGTACCAAAACTTTTTTATCCACTCGTCTTCTGACGGACACTTGGGCTGTTTCCAGATCTTCGCTATTGTGAACAATGCTGCCACAAATATAGGGGTGCATTTCTTCTTTTCGAACAGTGTTATGGTGTTCTTAGGGTATATTCCTAAAAGTGGGATAGCCGGGTCAAAAGGCAGTTCGACTTTTAATTTTTTGAGGAATCTCCAAACTGTTTTAGACAGTGGCTGCACCAGTCTGCATTCCCACCAGCAGTGCAGAAGGGTTCCCTTTTCTCCGCATCCTCGCCAGCACTTATTCTATCTGTGTTGTTTTGCTGATGAGTGCCATTCTGACTGGTGTGAGGTGATATCTCATTGTGGTTTTAATTTGCATTTCTCTAAAGATTAGTGATGTCGAACATTTTTTCATATGTTTTTTGGCCATCTGTATGTCTTCTTTGGAGAAATTTCTATTCATTTCTTTTGCCCATTTTTTGATTGGATTGTTTGTCTTCCTGGTGTTGAGTTTTATAAGTTCTTTATAATTTTAGTTATTAACCCCTTATCAGACGTGCTGTTGAATATGTTCTCCCATTGTGTGGTTTGTCTTTTTATTCTGTTCTTATTGTCTTTAGCTGTGCAGAAACTTTTTAGTTTGATATAGTCCCATTTGTTTATCTTGGCTTTTATTTCATCGGCAAATATATTGCTGCTACAGATGTCGGAAAGCTTGCTGCCTATGTTTTCTTCTAAGATGCTTATAGTTTCACGGCTTATGTTTAAGTTTTTTATCCATTTTGAATTTGTTTTTGTGAATGGTGTAAGTTGATGGTCTAGTTTCATTTCTTTGCAGGTAGATGTCCAATTTTCCCAGAACCATTTGTTAAAGAGGCTGTCTTTACTCCATTGTATGTTCTTTCCTCCTTTGTCAAATATCAGTTGTCCATAAAGCTGTGGGTTTATTTCTGGGTCCTCTGTTCTGTTCCATTGATCAATGTGTCTGTTCTTATGCCAGTACCAAGCTGCCTTGAGTATAATGGCCTTGTAGTAGACCTTGATATCTGGAAGAGTGATACCTCCTGTTTTATTTTTTCTTTTTAAGATTGCTGAGGCTATTCGTGTTCTTTTTTGGTTCCATATAAATTTTTGGAATATGTGTTCTATATCTTTGAAGTATGTCATTGGTATTTTAATTGGTATTGCATTGAATTTATAAATTGCTTTGGGTAATATAGACATTTTAATGATGTTTATTCTTCCTAGCCATGAGCACGGTATATGCTTCCACTTGTTTGTATCTTCCTTGATTTCTTTTATCAATGTTCTATAATTTTCCGAGTACAAGTCCTTAACCTCCTTGGTTAAATTTACTCCTAGGTACTTTATTTTTTTGGCTGCAATACTGAAGGGGATTGTTTCCTTCATTTCTTTTGCTGACAGTTCATTGTTTGTATATAGAAATGCCTCTGATTTCTGAGTATTAATTTTATATCCTGCCACCTTGCTGAATTCATTTATAAGGTCCAGTAGTTTTTGACTGAGACTTTAGGGTTTTCTATATACAATATCATATCATCTACAAATAGTGACAGTTTTACTTCTTCTTTTCCAATTTGGATGCCTTTTATATCTTCTTCTTGTCTGATTGCTATAGCTAGGACTTCCAGAAGTATGTTGAATAAGAGTGGTGAAAGTGGGCAACCCTGCCTGATTCCTGATCTTAAGGGGATTGCTTTTAATTTTTGTCCATTTAGTATGATGTTCGCTGTGGGTTTCTCGTAGATGGCCTTTTCATGTTAAGGAATGTTCCTTGTATTCCCACTTTACTGAGAGTTTTGAGCATGAATGGGTGCTGGATTTTATCAAATGCCTTTTCTGCATCTATTAAAATTATCATGTCATTCTTGTCCTTCCTTTTGTTTATGTGATGAATCACATTGATTGATTTGCGAATATTGAACCAGCCTTGCCTCTCCAGAATAAATCCCACTTGATCATGGTGTATGATTTTTTTTCATATATTACTGGATCCGGTTGGCTAGTATTTTGTTGAGAATATTAGCGTCTAAATTCATCAGGGATATAGGCCTATAATTTTCTTTCTTTGTGTTTTCTTTACCCGGTTTTGGGATCAGAATTATGCTCGCCTCATAAAAGGACTTTGGAAGTCTTCCTTCCTCTTGAATTTTTTGAAATAGCTGGAGAAGGATAGGAGTTAGTTCTTCTTTGAATTTTTGATAGAATTCACTTGTGAAGCCATCAGGCCCAGGACCTTTCTTTGTTGGGAGTTTTTTAATAACTGTTTCGATCACTTTTGTTGTAATTGGTCTGTTTAGGTGTTCTGATTCTTCCAGATTGATTTTTGGAAGTTTATATGATTCAAGAAATTTGTCCATTTCATCTACATTGTCTAATTTTTTGGGATAGAGTTCTTCATAGTATTTTCTTACAATGCTTTGTATCTCTGTTGTATCAGTTGTTATTTCTCCACTGTCCTTTTTAATTTTATTTATTTGAAACCTCTCTCTTTTATTCTTGGTGAGTCTAGTTAAAGGTTCATCAATCCTGTTTACCTTTTCAAAGAACCAGCTTCTGGTTTCATTGATCCTCTGTATTGTTTCCTTAGCCTCTATGTCATTTATTTCTTCTCTGATCTTTATTATTTCCTTTCTTTTACTGGTCTTGGGCTTTATTTGCTGTTGGTTCTCTAGTTCTTTTAGATGCAGGGTCAGGTTGCTTATTTGAGCTTTTTCTCGCTTCTTTGATATGCCTGTAGTGCAATGAACTACCCTCTCAGTACTGCTTTTGCTGTGTCCCATAAATTTTGAGTTGATGTATGCTCATTATCATTTGTTTCTAGAAACATTTTTATTTCTTCTTTGATCTCATTGTTAATCCATTCATTATTTAATATCATGCTATTTAATTTCCAAGTGTTTGAGTATTTTTCAGTTTTTCCTTTGTGGTTAATTTCTAGTTTCATGGCATTGTGATCAGAGAAAATGCTTGATATGATTTTAATCTTCTTAAATTTATTGAGACCATTTTTGTGTCCTAACATGTGGTCTATCCTAGAAAACGTACCATGAGCGCTTGAGAAGAATGTATATTCTACTGCTTTAGGGTGAAAAGTTCTGAAGATATCTATTAAATCAAGTTGATCTAGTGTATCCTTTAAGTCTGCTGTTTCTTTATTAATTTTCTTTCTTGTGGATTTATCCAGTGTTGTTAGAGGGGTATTGAAATCCCCTACTATGATAGTATTGCTGTTAATCTCGTCCTTTATGTCCATCAAATTCTGCTTTATGTATGTCGGGGCTCCTATATTTGGTGCGTAGATATTTATAATAGTTATATCTTCCTGTTGAATTGTTCGCTTTATCATTATGTAGTGTCCTTCTTTATCTCTTACTACATACAGCCTTTGTTTTAAAGTCCATTTTGTCAGCTATAAGTACTGCTACCCCGGCTTTTTTTTCATTTCCATTTGCATGAAATATGTTTTTTCCATCCTTTTACCTTCAGTCTATGTGCATCTTTTGTTTTAAGGTGTGTCTCTTGTAGACAGCATATGTATGGGTCCTGTGTCTTCATCCACGCAGCTACCCTATGTCTTTTGATTGGATCATTTAATCCATTTACATTTAAGGTTATTATTGATATGTAGTTGTTTATTGCCATTTTATTCTTTAAAGTTGTATTCTTCTTTCGCTATATTCTTTCCTCCCTTTAAACTGTTCACAACAGGCCCCTTAGTATCTCTTGCAGAATTGGTTTGGTTTTAATGAATTCCTTGAGGCTTTCTTTGTCTGGAAAGCTCTTTATTTCTCCTTCAATTTTAAACGTTAGCCTTGCTGGATACAGTAGTCTTGGTTGTAGGTTCTTGTTCTGCATTACTTTGATTATATCTTGCCATTCCCTTCTGGCCTCAAGTGTTTCTGTTGAGAAGTCCGATGTCATCCTTATGGGGGCTCCTTTGTAGGTGATAGTCTTTTTTCCCTAGCAGCTTTTAAGATTTTTTCTTTATCCATTATCTTTGGTATTTTAACTATGATGTGTCTTGGTGTAGATCTTTTTGGGTTTCTCTTTAATGGAGTTCTGTGTGCTTCTTGAATGTGTGGAATGTTTCCCAGCCTTAATTTAGGGAAGTTTTCTGCTATGATTTGATTGAACAAAGTTTCCATTTCCTGTCCTCTTTCCTCTTCTTCAGGCACCCTTATGATGCGAATGTTGTTTCTCTTCATGTTGTCACAGAGCTCCCTTAGAGTTTCCTCACATTTTTTGAGTCTCTTTTCCTTTTTCTTCTCTGCTTCTGTAACTTTGTTTATTGTGTCCTCTAACTTGCTGATTTGATCCTCATCGTGATTCATCCTGCTTTTAATTCCTTCCATTGTGGCCTTCAGTTCTAATACTGTATTTGTCATTTCTGTCTGATTCTTTTTTATTATTTCAATTTCGTTTTTTATACTAGTTATCTATTTAGGTGTTCATAGTGACTATCCATTTTTGCTCTAATTTCTTTGAACATCCTAACTATCATTCTTCTAAATTCTGCTTCTGGTAGTTTGGTTATATCTGATTCATTCAGGTCCTTCTCTGGGGATTTCTCTTGATTCATTTGGTTTGCATTCCTCTGCCTGCCCATTTTATCTGTGTATAGGCAAGTTGTGGCCACTGGAGTCCAGTATGTGTTGCCTTTGTGTTCTCTAGGTGTGGTCTGTCTGCAGGCCTGCCACCCCCTCTGCCGCTGCCTAGGGTGGTTGGGTATGGGCGTTGCCAGCGACAGCCTACTGCGGCTGTTTCTGTGATTTCCGCCTCTCCTCCACGGGAGGGGCTGTCACTCAAGCCACAAGCCTTAGCACCAAGGGCAGAGGTGAGCACCTTTGCTCAGCTGTGGACCCAGCCTGTTTCCGGAAGGCTTACGCCCAGTCCCCCAAGTCAGAGCCTGCTCACCACAGTTTTGCGGGTTGGACGGGGCTTTTGACATGCTCTCAGCTGTGAGCCTTTGCCTGTCTAGAATTTAGCCCCACCCTCGAGGCCAGGGCCCTCCTGCGCAGGGTCGTAAACTGCGGTTTATTGGGCCAGGCGTGTTTGCTGCCGTGAGCTCAGCTCCTAGCTTCCAATCATTCCAAACTCTACCACACCCCCACGTTCAGAGCCAGCTTGCGCACGTAGGATGGCAAACCACCGGGGTTTCTCTGGCCGGGTGGGGCTAGTAGCGTAAGCTCAGCTGCGAACTTCCGCTGGTCTCAGAGTGTACCCCATCCCCGCGTTAGAAGCCCGCTTGCGCCCACAGGATGGCAAACCGCGGTTTCTCTGTCCAGGTGGGGTTGGCAGCATGAGCTCAGCCGTGAACCCCTCGCCCGTCCCTGGTCCTAGCCCCGTCCCCGCGGTCACGGCCGGCTTGCGCAGGGTCGCAGAGCAGATCTCTGCCCGTATTTTTCCCTGCAAGTGGGGTCACAGGCGGGCCCACAGCTGCCAGAACGCTTTCATGCGTCCCCTCCGCCCCTGCTCGGCTAGACCGAGTTCACATCGGTTGTGCCTCCGCCCACGCCAACCGGACTGCGTTTCAGCGTCCTGCCGCCACCATCCCTTCAGCAACCCTCAGAGAGATGGCAGTGCCCTTAGTCTCCACACTGTAGGCTTGGGAGCTCCCTCCCTCTAAGCAGCTCTGCTCTAATTGCCACGGGAGAGCTTGTTTGGCTAGTGTCCTGTCTCCCTTTGCTGGTATTGCTAGTTCCAGGGGAAATATTCGTTTTCAATTAGGGAAGTGACTTAGCCCAGGGGTCGGGGTGGCTGTCCCTCAGAGTGTCCTGGTACCTTCAGTCCACTCTCTGTTTCCGCTGCTCTGTTCCTCTCCTCTGTCCCCGTTCCCCGGAGCCCCGAGTGCGTGGTTGTGAGAGAGGTTTTCTGCGCTGTCCCTTTGAAAAGATTCTTGGGTCTGAGAAAACTCTCTCTTTTTCACAAACAGTATCCTCACTTGCTTCACAGCTCGATACTGTCCATACGCCTCTTCTAGGCTCTGGGACTGCAAGCTGGGGCTTGGTTCCTGGGACCCAGGTCCCTCCCTCTCCACCAAACTCTCCTCCCGCCACGCGGGTCTTTCCAGGCTGCTGTTTGCTCCGGGGAGCTGGGCAGCCCTCTTCACGTTTTCCCTATTCCTACCAGTCTCAATGTGGCTTCTGCAGTGTTCCTTGGTTGAAGAGTCCACTTAGTTTAGTTCAAAGTTGGTTTATCCAGATGATGGTTCTTAAAATTGAGTTATAATCCACTTTGGTTCTGGGAGTTGGAAGTTGGTACGTCCGCCTACTCCATCGCCATCTTCCGTCTCTCCCTGATATCAGTTTTTAAGTACCAATTGAGAAAGCAATAGAAAAAGTTTAGATTTTATTATGTGTAAAACTATACCATGGGGAGTACAAAAATGTGCCACACTGTACCCCTCATGCTCTCCTCAGACCCCTGTGGAAGCCTTTACTGAAACAATGGAACACAGGAAAACAACTGAAAGTAAGAGAAAACCCTGCGTGACCTAGACTATACTAGAAGAGGTTCCTGTCTCAGGGAGAGCTCCCCAGGTGCAGATCTGTGTGAAAGGGAAAGTGATTTGAGGACTGAGGAAGTCGGGCCAGGAAGGGAAGTCTCATGCAGAGAAACTTTGGCCCAGTCTTGCAGGGGATCTTTGAAGAAGTGTCCGGTCAGGGGCCAGGGAGCTGGAGTAGTCGTGCCTTTCACTGATCAGTCATAGGTTATGAGTCACTAGTGGTGTGGGCAGGGCAGGTTGGGAGGACTTTGAAGTTGCAGGTGCTTCCTGCTGTCTGGACTGGCAGGCGAAGTGGGTTACAGCTGCTTGGGAGCGGACTTCCAACTGAGAGGTGTAGGTGCTGGCTCTTGGAAATAGAAGCACACCAACATGAACAGGGTGCCCAGAAATGGCCACGTGTGCTGATGGGGTACAGTGGATCACTGGCAACGTCTGACCTCCACTGTGGTTGTGCTGGGCTGCATGGAATTAATTGCCCAATTAATTATATTTATAACCATCGCTGTATGACAGTGGAGAAAGAAGAGATCCCCTGGTCACCGAAGCATGTGGTCAGCTCCCTTTATTGTATATACGTTTCACAGGAACCGGCCTGGCCCAGTTCACTGTCACCTGTGGGTAGAAGTCCCTCTACTTCTGGGATTCTATACAAGGAAGTCACTTACCCAGAGATATAAGCCACACTCTACCATAACACATTATCAGCAACAAAGGTGATATTGAAACATCTATTTTACTCCTTGCACATATCTTAATTAGTTCAGCGCTCAGGTGGGGAGATGTGATATTGTTTATTGTCTTTCCTCAAACCTCAAAAAATAATGAGGACAATTCTGAGCACTTTACAGAAATGATGTTATTGCATCTTTCAACAGCCTAATGACATGGGTCCTGTCCATACTTTCCAATTGTGGAAGGTGGGTATAGACAGGTTGAGTATCTTGCCCAAGGTCACACTGCTCTAAGTAATAAGGCCAGGATTTGAAAACAAAGGCAGTCAAGGTACAAAGTATATGCTCTTAATTGCTAGGTTAAAGACAACTGAAAATATCACATGTTTAACCAGAAGCTGATGATAGAATGTAGGGAGGGATCAATCTGAAAGAGTGATTTTGAAAAATGCATACATCCTCTGATTCAGCGATTACCCCATCTAAAGAGACATTTAGATATGTCTACAAAGATGACTACATGAAGATGTACTCCACTGGTTACATAAAGAAGTAGTGATACAATGTATATTGTATCCATTATATGAAACACTAGAAGCCATTAGAAGGAAGTGATGTGCAGAGCGCTACAAGATCTATTAAAGGAAAAAGGGAGTTAAGTTGAAGGATGGTCAGTCTATATGATATGATCACATGTGAATAAAACAATCAAATAACAAAACTGTGGGGGATATATGTATGGATATATATATATATATATATATATATATATATATATAATTTTTTTAAAGATCAGAAGAATTTTTATCAAAATGTTGACATTCTACCCACTAAGTAGATGAGTCAGAAGGGGAAAAATAAAGATATCATATTTCTGTCAGTAATTTTTAGTGTATTTTATATTAATTAAATTATAATAAGAATATGTTGAGATATTAGTAGTACCATTTTTTTAAGGCAGTAAGTGTGGAAAAAAATTCAACTGATGGTTTGGACCTGCTTGTACATACGTACATAGGGGCTGGTGTGGGAAGGACCAATTAATTATGTGTGACCCATTTTCACTCAATCAGGAGACACTTTGGTGAAATACTTTGGAGCATAGAACAGGTCCTTCAATATGAAATAAATATATTTAAATCCTTTCTGTCTGTCTCTGTCTCACACACATAAAGACACAAAGACACATATTAATTTAGTCCCCAAGTGTTTGTTGACTAATTCTATTGCTGTGGTAAGTGTGAGGTGGTAACACTTTCTCAACACCCTATACAAGTAAAAGTATGCATTTTCTCAGACTTTCTGGGTCACCATGCCACACTGTAGGACAGCAGCGGTCTGCTACTGGGGGTGACAATGTGTGATTTCAGGCAATTTCAGGTGAGCTGTTCTGGCCTACCCCATACCCCCTCAGGCTCCCACTGTTTAGGGAGAGCTGAAGGAGCAGGTGGAGTTGAGGGAGGGTTAGGGTTATCTATATAAAGGTGTGGGCAGCACAGCCATCCATGTCAGCTGCAGAAAAGAACTCCAAACCAGAATCCTTGTGATATCATAAGAACCATGCACCAACTAATCAACTGTGGCATATATTAATATTTCTTTTTTTAATAGAAAGAAACAAAGAGGCCCTGTCCATTTGGCTTAGTGGTAGAGCATCAGCCCAGCCTGTAGATGTCCTGGGTTTGATTCCTGATCAGGGCACACAGGAAAGCACCCACCTGCTTCTCCATCCCTCCTTTCTCACTTCTCTCTCTCTCTTCCCCTCCTGCAGTCATGGCTCGATTGGTTTGAGCACATTGGCCCCAGGCCTGGAGGATGGTTCCTTGGAGCCTCCACCTCAGGTACTAAAAATCGCTTGGTCGCAAGCCTGGCCCCAGATAGGCAGAGCATCGGGCCCAGGGGGTGGGGGGAGTTGCTGGTTGGGGCACATGTGGGAGTCTATCTTTCTATCTCTTCTTCTCTCACTTGGAAAGAGAAGGGAAAAAAAGGAAGGAAAGGAAGGAAGGAAGGAAGGGAGGGAGGGAGGGAGGAAGGAAGGGAGGAAGGAAGAAACAAGGATAGTAGTTTCATCTCAGTTATATTTTATGGAAAAGCACTATGAATGCAGGTAGCCAAAATAAGCACATATCATAATATCATAACAGGCATTGGAGATAGCACAGATAATTCATGGAACAGAAAAAGAGCTAAAAATAATGAAAACAACAACAAAATCTCCTCTTTAATTGATTCAGAAATTTGAAAAGACATTGTATAGTATCTACAAAATAATAAAATGATATTAAAGGGGAGAATATGAAAATTTTTGTCAATATAGAAACTGCAAATAAAATTAAGCAAATCTCTCCTCAGACCAAGTATTTAGACAATCTAAATATCTAACTCTTTGTTATATTGATATGAATCTAAGGAAAAAATGGACAGAGAAAATAAAGAAAAAGAAAACTTGAAAGGAATGATTATTTTAAATTTCTCAAAATTTGATTCTTTAGAGGGAAAAGGCACACCAAGTGCCAACTCAGGTAATGGGAACAACAAAAATCCTCATACCTCAACACATTGATAGAAAATTTCAGGATGCTAAAGACAAAAGAGAGATGTTAAAGCTTTCAGAGAAAATAGAACCAGTCATCTAGAAAAGAATCAGAATAGGCTGGCCATCAAATTTCTCTGGCAACATTGGACGTTCAAATATTTGTATTGAAAATTGTTTGTTTGTTTTTTTAACCTGGAGTTCTATACCCAGCACACTATTAAGCATGTGAGGGCAGAATAAAATATTTTCAGAAATACAAATTTTATCTCTTCTTAGGCTATTCTTTGATTATAAGCACCGAAACTAAGAGGTAAACCAAGAAAGAGACGACATGGAATCTGGACAGCCAACTCAGGAAAGCAGAGAAGAGAATTCTTAGATGTCAACTGTGAAACTAGCCAAACTGGATCAAGAACTGCAGGAGGAGGCAGGTCTCTGGGAAGAGATATTGTAGAGTAGAGACGGTGAAAGATTGGGAAAACTTGAAGATATAATAAGTTATGAGAAGAAGAACCAAAAATTAGTAACAGAAAGCTATCCAAGAGACTTACATCAAATATTAGACAAAAAAACACATCTAGAGATGGTAAGCAACTAATATAAAGTACAAAAGAGCATCTATTTGACCTGGAAGCTAGGAATATTTTATTTTAATTAGCCCATGGATCTTATCACTAGACTCCCAGAAAGGTATATAAGCCTAGTCCTCAGCATAGCATAAAACAATGATGTGAATTATACACTGATCTTTTTAAAGTGGTTAATTCATTTTATTACTTTTCTTTAATTAATCTATTGATTTTAGAGACCGAAAAAGGTAGAGAGAGAGACAGAGAGATAGAAACATCGATCTGTTCCTGTATGTGCTCTGACCGGGGATTGAACTGGCAACTTCTGCTCATTGGGACAATCCTCTCACTAACTGGGCTATCTGCTAAGGGCAAGCACATATATTGATTTTTAACTTTTAGAGTCTTCTTCAGAATCAGCACAGAAGACCTGGCTGTTGTTGCAGAAGCAAAAGTAAATGTTAAAATTTTGACACAATGTAATAGTAGAAAGATTTGGTTGGAAGGTGAGATGGAATGGGGAGAGGATAAAATAACAGAAAAGATAAGAAAATATCTTCATTTTACGAAATGAAGAGTCAAGCGATTGTGCACAAAGCTGACATAACCAGAAATAGAAATTTTAGTATATATCGGTCAAATATACTTAGTAAAGGGTCAAATCTGAAGGTAACCAACAGAAGAACTAAAAACAATCAAACGTTGGTAGGAAGACAGGGAAGAAAATAGAGTAATGTTGGTGAGTTAAACAATCAGCTTCCAGATCGAGGAGTAGAGATGGGTGGACAACTTAAGAGAAAAGAGTATAATCACAGATTTTAAATGTTTGTATGCATCCCCAAAAATAAAACATAGAAACAATTTAAAGAGCTTGCTTCTGGAAAACAGGGATGTGGGTGGGAAAAAGTAGAAAAAGAGATTATTACTTTTCACTAGAAGTTGGTTTTTTGGATGTAAAGCAGTAGTTCCGGTACAAAAGTGACTTTTCCTCTGAGGGCTTTGACCCCTTATCCCAGACATATCTGGCTGACCTGCTTCCCAAGAATTACCTGAGACCTTTAGCACTCCAAATTAGCTCACCTGTCCAATTCAGGCAAGAAATGCTGCCCTTCACAAACAGTCCACAAAAGGGAGGGATACATCCGTCTAAACAAAACACTGACCATCTCATCTCAAGAATCCAATTCCATTTCTTCCAAACCAACCCACACCCTGGCTTTTCTTTTGATTCAGGCTCTAATGCCATTCTTCTTGGTTTGGTATCTTTTCAAATGCTATTTTCCTAAGCATTGGATCCTGACCCATTTCCCTGGGAGTTGCCCCATCCAAATTACTTGAGTCCATGAACTTGGTCGCCTAAAAGCAAACGATCCTGCTCACTCCCCTTCCTCTTCAACAAATATACACATCAGCATCTTCCTCAGTACCACTGAAAATGTCCCAAAATGTTTGGGTTCCTTTGTTAGGGTGTTTTATCCATAAATCCTCCTCCCTCCCCCTTGATGTCACTTGGCAGCTGGGTCATTTATCTATGAGGTTACCCTGCAACCCTCCTGGTGCCTGCCAGCCTTTGCTGCACCTCCTGGACACCATGTGAGTTCTCTTCCTCCCTGCTTCCTCCCATCTGCATCCGAAGATGCAGATGAGTCCAGCTCCATTTCTACTTTTGGACAGGCAGATAGTCTGTCTTTTTAATTAGACTTTTCCTGCTCCCCTTTGCACCTGGCTCTCCCCTCCACTTTCTCCCATTGGCTGCCCGCCTGCTGGCCTCAAACTCTGCCTGGTTCTTGAGCATAAACGCAACAGAAATATGCAAATAGCATTCAGGCAGAGAGAAGATGTCGCAAAAGGCAAGATATGATTAATTGCCGGATGTATTGTGCAGCCTGTAACCGCCATTGTTTAGAGGGAGCACCATGTGAGCAAGCTAATGATTTTTTTCTTTTCTTCCCCAACAATTCCCTCACTTGATTGTTGTCTCTTTAATCATTGCAGCGGTTCTCAAGGCCAGTAGCATCAGCATGTCCTCATTGGAAATTGTTAGAAATGCAAATCCTTGGGTCCCACCCCAGACCTGCTGAAGTAGAAACTCTTGGAGAGGAGTCCAACAATCTGTGGGTTTAACAAGCTCTCTGGGTGATTCTAGTAAGTGCTGCAGTTGAAAAACCACAGGTATGAATTTGAAAACTCCAGACTCTGATGGCAGAGAGGGCTTTGAGTTAAAAAAAAAAAAAAAGTAGCAATGATTTTCATGAACTAAAAGAGGCAATAAATTATTTACTACCTCGCAGCTTTGGGATCTGTATTTTACAGCGACCACAAGCTTGTCTCGTCACTCAAAACCTACCACTTCACCAAGGCCCAAAGATATCCACTATTCTTTCTCTTAATACTTGCTACAAGGAATTCTTTTCTCCTAACTATAAATGTTTGAGAACAAAATGAAACCCCATGTCAGACAGAGATCTTTACAAACATCAAGATAGTGTCTGTCTTGTTTGCTCGTTGTCTTGTAGGGCCCATAGCTCATAACCAATGAGAAATAAATATCAGCTAAATGAATGAAATAAATGAGCCCAAAATGAATGAAAGCTTCCTGACATCAAACAGAGAGAGAGAGATGTGAGAAGCATTTTAAAAAGGCTTTTCCTTGAATCAGACATTGTTTGAAGAACAGTTCCTCTCTGGACCTGAATTTTACTCATACCTCTGTAAGCCCTAGTGAGACCTGAAGGAGTTAATGGGAAAAAGTCCAAGAGGTTGGTTTTACATTGCTCTTTGCACAATGGAGGCAAGAAACTTTCTTACCCTCCTGTTCCTCTGTGACCAATCAGGTGCCATGATCCACAACTGGCCTTCAATTCAGAAAAAATGCTGATCTCATCATAACATGCACAGTAATGCATTCTCCTACTGGAGAACTCTATCAGCTTTGGAGAGGTATTGCTAAATTGTTAGATTGACTAATTTCTCCTCCTGGGTCAAGTTACAACAATATTTGATAACCAATTAGCCTCCGAACCATAGGAAGCTGATTTCAAGAGACCCATTGTTTAAAGAAGCTCATCTCAAAAATGCGGCACAAGAACTACTTGGGAAATCTGGCAAACACCACAGACTTTTGGGACCTACCACCAGAGATTCAGTAAATCTGGACTGAATCTGCATTTTTACCAACTAGTCCCAAGAAATATTAATATAAGAGGTAAAAGGGACATGCGTGCAAGGGGACACACACACACACACACACACCTGACTTGCATAAATGAGAACACTAGCTTACTTCTTTAAGGGTCAACTTAATTCACAAAGAAAATGTTCCCCTATCTTGGGAAATCTGTTATTGCTACCTGATACTATACATATTTTTGTTAATATTGTTAACACCAATACCATTTTCATCTCAATAACTGTTACTATTATGCAACACTACTATTTACATATTATTTTGTTTGACCCACCCTTTGCCCTTAATGAAGTAGGCACAGAGATGTAGATCCTTCTGAGGTTGATGAGAAACTAAGATTTAAGAGAGATTAAGGTGATCCCAGCCTGCTCAGCCAATAAGGGGCAGAAGGTTGACAAATTATTTGAAAACACCACAATTGTGTTTGTGTGGTCCCAAAAGCGAATATGAGCTAAACTCTACTGCTTCCCTTTCACACTCAAGTGAGGGGTAATTTGTACATTGTAAGGGCTGCTGGTTCCTAGAGTCTTCAAAAGAAGAGTCCGGAACATGATCTTTCTGGGAGAATTTGTCAGCGCCATTCCCCCCAAGCCAGTCTGGAGGTTGGCTCCTCATTTTGCCTCTTTCATAGCTTCCATTGGATTTAATCAGAATTGTTCCCACCATGTTCTACCGCCTGTATTTACTCTTCAAGTTTTCAGTGGCTCCTGGGTCTGTGGGAGCTGTTGTGGGTACCCTGGTGTCACTCCTCCAACTCCACAAGACACTTGAGTTTTGTTATTCCAAGTATCCAGGATTGCCTCTTAGGACTCTCATCCAGAATTCAGCTTCACCCCTGGTTTGAAGACCACCTTTGTCCCACACAGATGAAAGATTGTGCTCTCCAGAAAAATTGAGAATTTTCTTAATGGGAAATAGAATTTTTGGTTAGCAGCGAGCACAGCTGTCCTGTCTTTTGCTCTCATGTGTCAGGGCCCTTCTAGGTCAATTTCCCAGGGAAAGTCCTGTTTTATGCCTGGTTTCCCAGTGTAATTATTAATAGCTCCCCCTTTCACTCTCGGAAGTGTCCCGGATTGGACAATAAATTAAATGGCCATCCTACTCATTCGACATTTCTCCGCAGGAATTCAGACTATATGTTTTATAATAACTGCTAGTATTTGGTGCTTCTCAGCATCGGCTGGGAAACATTATCCAGGGAGCTTATAAAAATTGATTTATAGCCCCTCGACTCCCCCTCCCCACCCAAACCTACAGAAATAGCATTTTTGGACTACAGCTGAAGAAGCTGCATTTTGAGAATGTTCCCGAGTGATTTTGATCATATTCTTCTACAGAACCAAGTTTGGAGCTTACCCCTCAATGGTATTTCTGCTCTAGCCCTTGGTGGCTAGGGAGTTCTCATGGCCTCTCTATCCAGTCCAGATGTGGCCCTTTTTAGTCTAGAGACCTGTGACTTTAGATTAAAAATACAACATATACTCCACCCTCCCCGATACGCAGTGATAGCTTAGGGGAAAGAAATTACCATATTCCCCATGTATGAGAAGACGCATGTACCCTTTTGCAAAAAATTTGCGGTCTAAAAACTGGGTGTGTCTTGTACAGTGGCTATAGATTTTTTACTGGCATTTTCCGCTTTTTCGCTCTTGTTTTAGCACTCATTGTTGAAGACAGTGATTCGTTATCAGACACAGATGAAGACAAGCTAATGGATGGGAGTTTTGATAGTGATGAGGAGTTGTATGAATTTTATGATGAATAAAACTTGAGTTCAATAACTTTATGTAACACATATTTTTTCAAATTTCAGGCCCCCAAATTAAGGTGTGTCTTTATACGTGGGGAAATATGGTATGTTTCTTTTTTGTTTTAATTTTATTTATTTATTTTAAATTTTGTTTATTTATTTTTTTGTGACAGAGACAGAGAGCGTCAGAGAGAGGTACAGGTAGGGACAGACAGACAGGAAGGGAGAGAGATGAGAAGCATCAATTCTTCGTTGCAGCACCTTAGTTGTTCATTGATTGTCTTCTCATATGTGCCTTGATTGGGGGGCGGGGGGCTCAAGCTGGTGAGCTTTGCTCAAACCAGATGAGCCTGCTCTCAAGCTGGCGACTAGGGGTCTCAAACCTGGGTTCTCGGCATCCCAGTCTGATGCTCTATCCACTGCACCACCGCCTGGTCAGGCTAAATATGGTATATTTCAAAAGAAGTAGATAGAAGGGGCATTCATAGTGACATTTGCCCACAACTAGACAGGCACTAAGAAGGTTCCTTTCCCTGAGGCTGGACTCTGGGAAGCACACCTTTGTCCTGCTTTCCCTGTGGCTGCTGACTCTGCCCTTGGTGATGTTTTCTCCCATCAGTCATCCCTCTGTCCGTGTCTGATGGAAGCACTGGCGTACATGTCTTCCTGGGAGGTTTCACAGGAGTCCACCACCTGTTGAAGCATGTTCAGAAGCCCAAAGACAGTTTCACATCTTGGAAAGGTGCACTGTAGAACTCAGGTCTACCAAGGTCATTTTCAACTACTAAATCTCTTTTCTCAGACTTGTTACGAGTCCTTACTACGAAGAAACACGTGACTGTTCTACAGAGTGCCTTTTCCCAGACTGCTGACCCTTCCTAGTGTAAATGTCTATGCAACCTGACAATTGGACCCTCAAACATAGGTTATACACACTCAATAAAAACGAAAGACAATAACGAAAGCCACAATGCTAGGAGCATCCAAAATCAAGGTCATGTGCACATTTTTCTCTCTCCACTCTCCCTTTCCTCCCCCGCAACACCTGCAGAAGAATCTGAACCACTTATTTAACATCTTCTTTCTTGCCTATAATCTCCATAGATTTGCAACATTGCCAATTCTACTTAGTCACTACAAGGTTACTGTACTGTAATAATATTTCTTTTAAACAACTGCCAAAAAACGTATTATGTTCGTCTCTCCCAAAGGGGTGGGGATTGTGTTTCCAATCTGTTTCTAGTCATGCTTCATTTTGTCTGCCTTCCAGTCTCTAGGAACAAATCTTGAGAAATAAATAAACAAGCATCGGAGCACACTGGGAAGAAGTAATAAGGAAAATATGTTGACAAAAATAAGAATGCCCCTTAGAACTTGAGGCTATATTTAAATATAGCCTGCTAATTAAGGTTTGGGGTTTTTTAGGTTTTTTTTTCCTGAGCAGTTTGGATGGACATGTGCTGGTAACAGAAATGTGTCAAAAGGCCTCCCAAGTAAATATTGACTTCAGTTGACAAAGCCAGACATTCCCTCCGGCTTTCTTGACACTAGGAAGACAATTGCTTCATCTTACATGCAGGAAGGTGGAGAGGTAAGCAAGCAGGGCAGCATTTAGAAAAGACACACAGATTCCTGGTCAAGTTCACACTCAGAAAGTTTAGGGAATGCCCAGAAATCTGTATATTTTCAGGAATCTACATATTTTAAGTGTCCCTTTTCCCTCCATGATTTTGGTATACAAGCAAGTTTGAGAATTACATTTCTAAAGGCTCCTAACTACTGGCCCAGCCCCCATGTCAGCAGGTTTCCTAGGAGCTAAGATAGACTAAGATGTGAAGGACACATTAACCTTGTGTTCTACAGGAGAGGTCCTTCAAGGTGAAGGTTGAAGCAAATGGCCACTGTATCCATTTCTTGCAGAAACAGCAGGATTTATCCTGCAGGCTACCAACTTGGCCCCCATTTGAAGCATTCAATTGACTTAGCAAAACAGAAAGGGAAGCTTTTTTAAAAACACCATCTCAGTTAGGGTAAACTGAGAACGCCCATAGTCTCTTTATTACAGACAGCTCCAGTTGTTCAAATGTAACAGCACACAACTACACCTTGTATTTTCAGAATCAGGGATCTAAAGGTTCTTTTGAAAATCAGCCAATCGGCTATACTTAGGAAGTGCCAACTATAGTCAAAGTAATAGGAAAACTATTGGAGTTAGTCAGATGTGGGTTTGAACACCATTTCTACATCTTACTGGTTATGACCATGGACTCAGCTGCTTAGTCCTGATTCCTCAGTGCCCCGCTCTATGCAATGGAGGGAACAATAGTACTTACAATATAGTGTTTTCATGAAGTTATAATAAAATACAGGTAAAGCCCCTATGTTCTTGTCTAGCAGTCATAAATTTCAGCTATTAGAGTTGGTGTTGTTATTATTATCACTATTATTTCTGACATAGAATCAATATTCAACAGATGATGATCAAGACTGTGATTGAGTCAATGGACATTATTCCCCCAACCCACCATCTCTATCACCACCTCCAATTCTGAGGATTTCAATGAAAGTAATTAGACATGTGGCTCTCTGATGTTAAGTTTATATAAGATGGGTTGTGAAATAACTCAGGGAAGGGATGAAGCTATCCATTCTCCCCCAGCAAACTAAAGGTGATGAAAGTCTTTTACAGAAAAGAGAGTCAAAGTTACATCAATGGGAAGAATAACAGTTTTTCCTGCAGACCGAAGAGAGGGAAGTCAATCTTCGTGGTGGTGTGTGATTTTCAATACATTCAAGACAAATAGCATAGACAGGAGAAGGAGCTTTGGGTGTGCCACCTCCCCATATGTGGCACAAGGTCCTGAGAGACAAGCGAATGCAGGGATGGTTCCCTATGCCACTCTCATCCCCACCATTGACATTGAGTGATCAAGGCTATGGAATTTACAAGACCTGACAGAGAACTTAGAACTTGCTATTTTCCATAGGAGGGCATTCTGAGGACAGGTGAGGGTGTAGATTCAACCTCCAGTCCCTCTACCAGTCCCCAATGTCAGGTGATGAGACTGGAAAGTCCAACTCTCCGATCACAGGGTTGGTTCTTCAAGCAACTAGCCCCAACCTTAGATGTAGTCCAACAGCCACCTCATTAACATAACAAAAGACATAAGATTTCTTTATGGCTCTCACCACTTAGGAAATCCCAAGGGTTTTAGGAGTCTGTGCCAGCAATGGGGACAAAAACCAAATATATACATATTTCTTATTAAACATCACTATATCACAATCCTTTCCCCCACTCTGTGCAACCCTGGCATGATCACCTAACACACTTCATTGAAAATGTCTCATGTCTTATTGAAGTTCAGTGTTTTATTTTGTTTTGTTTTTGTCACTGTTCCATGGGCACAGCTCTCATTGTGGACCACAGGGCATCAAGAAGTAAGCATTTATTGCCGTAATCCCTCAAGGCCCTGACCCCTCAGAAAGGATACCTGGAGGCACACCCTGTGGACAGAAAAGAGGGGCTTATTTATATAAGAAGTTCATTGTTAATTGTTTTAGAATATATATAGATATAGATATTCTATAGGACCTAAAGGCCACACAAACAATGTTATATACAAAGTCTTCCCAAGATTCAAGTGAAAAACTAAATTCCATAGAGTACATTTGAAAATCTAATTGGCTTTATTTAGGGATCCCTCTAGAATCTAGGAGGACGGTCGCTCGTAGGGGTTGTACTGGAAGGAAGGTTTTATAGGAATAAGGAGGGTAGGGCAATAAACAGGAAAGGATTGTGTTGGGCAGATAAAATATATTATGCTCACTTTGTTAAAGATGGTGCTGCCCACGTGCAAGTTTTAAGAGTGAGCTTTTCCCCACACCCTTGACTGATTCGATGATGTGGGGTAGTGCACTCTCATGAGGAATCCTCCCATTATGCCTCAGATAAGTGACTTTGTATCAGAGACCTTCTTGTTTGTAGATTGGATTAAAGGTTTGGGTTTCTACACTATAAAGTGGGCAGACCAAGAGCTTGCTCTCTTTCGGTTCCTGGGATTAGCAGTAGAGAGGAGAGCAGAGAAAGGCCATGTGGAGAAAGCCAGGAGAAGCAGCCAAGATGGTGGAGTACTGTGAAAGAAGCCAGTTTGTGCAGAGTTTGTATAGAGAGAAGGAGACGGGGATCAGAGGTGAATAAGGCTGGTGAGCTAGAAACCTTTGATTCTAGGAAACTCGGATAAGTCAGTAGCTTTGTGAGCACTGAATGAGTGGATTTTGGAGCCCAGTGTGTGTTTTTACTTGCCCGCCGGGTGCAAGCTAGAATTAAAGCTGATGGCTCACCAGTTTCTGGCTCCATTGTTTCATTACCGACTGTCCGAATCTAATGCAAACCTGCACTGGCCTGCAGCTGTGATGGTGGCCTTGACTATTGGCTTTACAAATTGTTTCAGACAACGTCATCTTTGGGGGAGGGGGCATGGAAGGAAGGCAGGGGGTTTATCACTCAGCTCGCCTCACTATGGCTCATCAGGAAACTTCAGACTGCCTCTTTAGAGGTCACATTCCTGAGAAAAATAGAAGCTGTAATTAAGTCTCAGTTTACTGTCTTGGGTGCAAAGGACTCCATGTTGGGCTCGTCATTTCTTTTGTGAACACTTTGAACGTATGACCAAATCTGTTTGTAAGGATTTCATTTCCAGAAACCTTTGCAACACATATGTTATTTCTCAGTGTCGCCATTAACCTTGACATAAGAAGCTACACCATTGACCCCTCAGATCATCACAGGTTAAGTTCTTTGTGCTTACATTAACAGCAGCAAAAATAAATAAGTAAGTTAGTAAGTAAGTAAGTAAAAGCCACATAAAAAGTGACAATGTCCTAAGTAAGTTCACATGAATATTTCATTTAATAATCCTCAAACCCTTATCATCACAAGCAAATAGAGAAACTTGGGGTTCACAGAGTATAAGTTGACCCATGTCGCAAAAGAAGTTTGTCGCACACCCAAAGCTCCTGACCCTGATCTCATACCTGTTCACTTTGCAATGTGGACCTCCTGTCGGGGAGGGGTCAGCCATGGCCAAAAGCTACTTTATCTCCTAGAGATTCTTGTGGAAGAAGGGAGCACAGGATGCCAACTGATCTGTGTGGTTTGAACATGTCTGAATTCAAATATAAAAGTTCAGCTTATCATACTGGAAGGGTTCAAAACAAGTCACCCCGAGATGTGCCTCTGTGGTATGTGAATTGTTTTTGAGCTAAAGGTAACCAAGACCCTGAGGGCTCAAGAGAAACTTAATTATAACCTAGAAGAATTTAAATGAAGAGCCTTGCCCCTCGTAAGTTATCAGAGATAAACCGATATCTGTCTACAGGGCAGGGCAAACTTCTAATTTTGAACATCCTGTAATGACCCTCCTTCCCTCAAAAGCCCCAAGGCACCTCGACTCATCCTTAACTCAGAATGCCATCTATACCTCATTTTAACTTTCTGTCCCTGAACCTCTCACATATGCGGGGCTCCCAAACGTACATATGTAATTAAATTTGGTTATTTTTTCTTGTTAATCTGTTTTATGTAGGATTTAATTATTAGACCAGCTGAAAGAACGTTTGTTGGGCAGATAAAATATAATATGCTCACTTTGTTAAAGATGGCACTGCCCACATGGAAGCCCGTCACCCAGGTGATATTATTTGCCCTTCTGCTTGGGATGGGTGTGGGGGAAAGGCTGTAATGTAAGCAGGCCAGGTCGTTATGGCCTAAGGCTTGGTTTTAAGAGTAAGTTCTTCTCCACACCCTTGACTGATTGGATGATGTAGGGTGGTGCACTCTCCTGAGGAATCCCATTATACGGAGACTTCCTTGTTTGTACAATTGGATTAAAGGTTTTGATTCTAAGCTATAAAGTGGGAGAGACCAGTAGTTTGATCTCTCTCTTGGTTCCTGAGTTCCTGAGGTTAGTATTAGAGAGGAGAGCAGATTAAGACCACGTGGAGGCCAGGAGAAGCAGCCAAGATGGCAGAGTGCTGAGGGAGAAGGCAGTTTGAGCAGAGTTTGTGCAGGAGGTGATGGGGAACAGAGGTGAATAAGTCTGGTGAGCTAGAAAGCTTTGATTCTAGGAAACTCGGATAAGTCAGTAGCTTTGTGAGCACTAAATGTGTGGGTTTTGGAGCACAGTGTGTGTTTTTGCTTGCCCGCTGGATGCAAGCTAGAATTAAAGCTGATGGCTCACCAGTTCTTGGCTCTGTTGTTTCATTACTGACTGTTCGAATCTAATGCAAACCTGCACGGGTTGGGCGGCTGCGATGGTGGCCACGACTACTGGCTTTACAACGTTGAAAGGTAGAGGAAATTTTTTTTACCGCACAATACAAATATTTTTTTACACTTTCCCCCCACACTCAAATACCAATTGAATTCCTTCATCCACTCAACTGTTTGTAACTGCTTCTGTGCAGAGCACCGTGCCGGAAGCTGTGACACAGGCACAGGAAGACCACTGTCCAGAATAAATGTTTGGCTTCTGAACAAGAGCATAAGGGTTTTAAGACAGTAAAATTTCCTTGCTCCTGGTCAGAGACAAAAGTGAGGTTGGACAAATAGGATTAGTGTGCATTATGGTCAAAGGCGAAACTCAAGCTTTGATAGTCACGATAGCTTGAAAGGCAGTGTAAAGCCAGGAGCCACAGCCACTATCAGAGCCGCCTGGCCAGTGCAGGTTCACATTAGATTCGGACAGATGGTAATGAAACAACAGTGCCAAGAACTGGTGAGCCATCAGCTTTAATTCTAGCTTGTACCCAGCGGGCAAGCAAAAACACACACTGGCTCCAAAACCCACTCATTCAGTGCTCAAAAAGCTACTAAGTTATCCGAATTCCTAGAATCAAAGGTTTCTAGCTCACCAGACTTATTCACCTCTGTTTCTCATCTCCTTCTTTCAGCACAAACTGCACAAACTGGCTTCTTTCACAGTACTCCACCATCTTGGCTGCTTCTCCTCTCCTCCACGTGGCCTTAATCTGCTCTCCTCTCTACTGCTAATCTCAGGAACCGAGAGAGAGCAAGCTCTTGGTCTGCCCCACTGTATAGTGTAAAAACCTAAACCTTTAATCCAATCTACAAACAAGGAAGTTTCTGATACAAAGTCACTTATCTGAGGCATAATGGAAGGATTCCTCATGAGAGTGCACCACCCCACATCATCGAATCTGTCAAGGGTGTGGGGAAAAGCTTACTCTTAAAACTAAGCCTTAGGCTATAACGACCCAGCCTGCTTACAGCCTGTTCCCTACACCCAATAATATAATTACAGTCTAAGGTGACCAGATTTTAAAATTGGTAAAGTGGGACACCATTGACGGGGTGGGGGGGTTCTTGATTAAAAATTTGGTCTATATGGAGCAAAAAAAATTTTTCATAGAATGCAAAAATAGTATTGTAGTATATTTTTTTTAAATCGGGACTTTTTTAAAACGCCGTGGGACGCAGGACAAATTGTTAAAAATTGGGACTGTCCCACCAAAAGCGGGATGTCTGGTCACCTTAAATTACACCCACCCCAAGCATAAGGGCAAATAATATCACCTGGGTGACGAGCTTCCATGTGGGCAGCGCCATCTTTAACAAAGTGAGCATAATATATTTTATATATTTTATCTGCCCAACAAGCAGAGAAGTGCTATATGGGTCTCAGGAGAGCGTACCACCCCACATCATGTCTAGTTGAAGACTAGACGGACCAGACTTGGTCAGCAAAGAAGGCTTTAGCCACTGAGGAAGACTGAGCCCATGTTGCTCTGACCTGCACATAAGACTCAAACCAGTCGTCCTTGAGATCTACCTAGTTCAGTGATGGGCAATTGTTTGAGCTTGGTGTGTCAAAATTCGGCAAAAACCAAGCATAACTCGGGTGGTGTGTGACTTTGAGAAAAACGGCCTAACCAGAAGTCCCAGAAATAGACTCTCTGTGCCGGAGTTCTGTTGTTTTGGCCTACAGAACTCCCGCACAGAGAGTCTACACTACAGCAAATGTTTTATCCTCGGCTCCTGCACCTGGCCATGCAGGAGCCAAGGATGAAACGTCCTTCTCGGCATGCGGCCCAATACTTCTCTGGTATGCGGCCGCATGTCATCAAAAATGGCTACACGTGTCTGTGCTGATACGTGTGTCATAGGTTCGCCATCACGAACCTAGTTAAATGTCTTTTAACACAGGGTCTGTTTGCTCAGCATCAAGCTGGGTTCTTTACCCCCTTACTGGGGGTACTGCCACCATATTCTACAGTGTGCACGTGTGTGTGTGTGGGGGGGGTTTAGGGTGGTGGAGGAGAAGAAAAGATGACTTTCCACTGGGAACCCCAATCTCCGTATTTCTTTCAACCCCAGAGCCTAAGAAGCTCAGAGAACCTTAAAGTTCAGTCTTGGATCCCATGGTCCTCATGAATGTCTTGTGCACTTGGCAATGCTTCATCATTTAGTTTGTGTAAAGCCAGTCGTCGCAGTCAGGATCACAGCCACCTGACCCGTGCAGGTTCGCATTTGATTCGAAGAGTCAGTAATGAAACAACGGAGCCAAGAACTGATGAGCCATCAGCTTTAATTCTAGCTTGCACCCGGCGGGCAAGCAAAAACACACACTGTGCACCAAAACCCACACATTCAGTGCTCACAAAGCTACTGACTTATCCGAGTTTCCTAAAATCAAAGTTTTCTAGCTCACCAGACTTATTCACCTCTGTTCCCCATCTCCTCCAGCACAAACTCTGCACAAACTGGCTTCTCCCTCAGCACTCTGCCATCTTAGCTGCTTCTCCTGGCCTCCACGTGGCCTTCATCTGCTCTCCTCTCTAATACCTCAGGAACCAAGAGAGCAAGCTACTGGTCTGTCCCACTTTATAGTGTAGAAATCCAAACCCTTAATCCAATCTACAAACAAGGAAGTCTCTGATACAAAGTCACCCATCTGAGGCATAATGGGATTCCTCAGGAGAGCGTACCACCCCACATCACCCAATCAGTCAAGGGTGTGGGGGAAAGCTTACTCTTAAAACTAAGCCTTACGCTATAATGACCCAGCCTGCCCACAGCCTGTTCGCTATTACACATTAATATCAACAAACTTCCATGTGGGCAGCGCCATCTTTAACAAAGTGAGCATAATATATTTTATCTGCCCAACAGTTTGTAACAAACAGAAATAAAAGAATTATGTAGGAGGCTAATGAGAAAGATTGGAAAGATAAGGTTTGGGCCAAATTAAGAGGATCCAGAACAGACAGAGCAAGGGAAGGAAGGTTTTGCAAACATTGGTTTGTTTGCTTTTTTTCTTTTAGAAACCCATTTTCCCCTTATAAACCAAAGATATATGTAGTTGACTACTTTTTAACCAAAGATTTTGATAGCATTTAAACACTGTCTTTGTACATTTGCCACAATTTATGCAAAGAATGCATTCCCAAAGGTTGTGTTCAAGTCATATGTTGTAATTCAAATATTTTAAATGTACTTAGGGACTGTTGGGCAGATGAAATATATTATGCTCACTTTGTTAAAGATGGCGCTGCCCACGTGCAAGTTTTAAGAGTAAGCTTTTCCCCACACCCTTGACTGATTGGATGATGTGGAGTGGTGCACTCTCCTGAGGAATTCCATTATGCCCCAGATAAGTGACTTTGCATCAGAGACTTCCTTGTTTATAGATTGGATTAAAGGTTTGGATTTCTACACTACAAAGTGGGGCAGACCAGGAGCTTGCTCTCTTGGTTCCTGAGGTTAGTATTAGAAAGGAGAGCAGATTAAGGCCAGGTGGAGGAGAGGAGAAGCAGCCAAGATAGTGGAGTGCTGAGTGAGAAGCCAGTTTGTGCAGAGAGAAGAAGATGGGGAACCGAGGTGAATAAGTCTGGTGAGCTAGAAACCTTTGATTCTAGGAAACTTGGATAAGTCAGTAGCTTTGTGAGCACTGAATGAATGGGTTTTGGAGCCCAGTGTGTGTTTTTACTTGCCCGCTGGGTGCAAGCTAGAATTAAAGCTGATGGCTCACCAGTTCTTGGCTCCGTTGTTTCATTACCAACTCTCCGAATCTAATGTGAACCTGCATGGGCTGTGATGATGGCCTTGGCCACTGGATTTACAGGGACCTTGCTATTTAAACACCTCCTTATAAGCATTTTATCTACTGAAAACAGAGACAGACATACCTATGTTTATGGTGAGTGTGTACGTATATAGTAAGTTTATTTTTATTTAGAAGTTGGATAAAACTGTGGTTTACCCATCCACTAAATTTATCATTTATTAATCTCTTCAATTGCTGCCTTTTCTCAAGGACTGAATGGCCTGAGAGAGTAAAAACCACTGCCCTAAGTATCAGCCTAATTTTCAGACACAAAGACATTAATTCATTGTCATTTATTTCATGCCTGAAATAAGCTCTGTGCAGCATAAGGATGTCTAATGAAAGTGTGTTTTATTTTTAAGGGTATAAGGGAAGGAGAGAAAGAACTTCCTGGAATCTCCCCCAGATGTCTGTGTGGAATCTTGTTTGTCTGTTTTGAAGGACATGGTGAGCTGGTGAAATGGGGTGGTATGGGGTGGAGGGGCAACAGAAACTGTTCGAGGCAATGACCTGCCAGAGGGAGAAAGAGATTGCTCACCCCGCCTGGAGGAACTCCCCACATCAAAGACCTGTTTTCCTGAAGTCCGGCTCCCAGACCTTTCTGAATTACTCATCTTAGCCAGACAAAAATAAACCTGCTCTTCAGACTCACAGAAAGAGAAAACAGACTGACAGCTGTCAGAGGGGAGGGATTAAATAAACAAACAAACAAAAACAACTCACAGACAACAGCATGGTGATTTCAAGAGGAAAAGGAGTCGGGGGAGGTAGAAGTGTGGTAGACAGTTAGACAGGCATGAGCTGAGCAAGGACAATGGGCCAGGTACAGAGTTCACCAGAACAAGGACAATAGTCCAGCTCCAGGCTTTGAAAAGCAGCAAAACCAGACTAGTGACAGATAGCTGACATCAGGACCAGCTGCATAGACCAAGGACCCCTTGCCCTGGCACCAACCAGTCAGTAGACTATGACCCTGAAAGGACACACCTAAGAGCTGATGAGTATTCTATTGGGATCCTCCCCTGGGGCCTTGGCTAAAATCTCCACCTTTAAAAGCTCTTAGGTTGGAGGACCCAGGGTGCTCCTCCTCCCAGGGGCATACCCACACCTCTCCCTCCCCTACCCCCTCTTTTATGCATATTACCTTTTCTCTCTCTTAAGCTCAAGGGCCCTTTCTTTTGTCTCTGTAACTTATTTCCTAAAGCCCATTTCTCCTCTCTCTGTGACTCTAAATGAACTTTCTCTTACAGTCTAAATCTTGGCTCTGAATTCTTTCCTAGTCAGAACTCAAGTACCAAAGTTACCAAACCAAGGTCCGTCTGACCCAACCAGTCTAACCCCTGGTGCCATTTTCATTCCCACCACCCCTAACGGAGGAGGTTAAAGGGGGAAGAAATGGTGATGGAAGGAGGCGTGACTTGGGGTGGTGAACACACAATATACACTGCTCACAAAAATTAGGGAATCAGGGAACGTGCAGATACTTCAGTACTTTCAGCCTTTTGTATGGTGCATTTTCACCAATAAAATAAAAGTTGGTTTTGCATCTCATTTGCATGATTGAACTTTGTTTGACTTGTTGTTTGCTTTTCTGATGTCCTTGTTTAATTAAAAAAATCAAATGCTTTTTTTGTATTGCTTCATGTTGGGCAGATAAAATATATTATGCTCACTTTGTTAAAGATGGCGCTGCCCACATGGAAGTTTGTTGATATTAATGTGTGTTCTGGAACAGGATGTAGGCAGGCCGGGTCATTATAGCCTAAGGCTTAGTTTAAGAGTAAGCTCTTCTCCACACCCTTGGCTGATTGGATGATGTAGGGTGGTGATGTAGGGAGGAATCCCATTATGCCTCAGATGGGTGGCTTTGTATCAGAGACTTTCTTGTATGTATAATTGGATTAAAGGTTTGGATTTTCTAGGCTATAAACTGGGGCAGTCTGGGAGCTTGATCTCTCTTCTTGGTTCCTGAGTTCCTGAGGTTGGTATTAGAGAGGAGAGCAGATTAAGGCCATGTGGAGGAGAGAAGCAGCCAAGATGGCAGAGTGCTGAGGGAGAAGCCAGTTTGTGCAGAGTTTGTGTAGAGAGAAGGAGATGGGAAACAGAAGTGAATAAGTCTGGTGAGCTAGAAAGCTTTGATGCTAGGAAACTCGGATAAGTCAGTAGCTTTGTGAGCACTGAATGTGTGGGTTTTGGAGCCCAGTGTGTGTTTTTGCTTGCCCGCCAGGTGCAAGCTAGAATTAAAGCTGATGGCTCACCAGTTCGTGGCTCCTGTGTTTCATTACCGACTGTTCGAATCCACTGCGAACCTGCGTGAGTCAGGCTGCTGTGATGGTGGCCTTGGCCGCGACTACTGGCGTTACACTTCATATTCATTTTGAAATACCCCCTAATTTTTGTGAGCAGTATGATATAGAGCAGTGATGGGCAATCTTTTGAGCTTGGTGTGTCAAAATTCGCCAGAAAACCGAGCATAACTTGGGTGATGTGTCACTTCGAGAAAAATGGCCTAACCAGAAGTCCCAGAACTAGACACTCTGTACTGGAGTTCTGTTGTTTTGGCCTACAGACCTCTGGCACAGAGTGTCTACACTACAGCAAATGTTTTATCCTCGGCTCCTGCACCTAGCCATGCAGGAGCCAGGGATGAAACGTCCTTCTCGGCATGCAGCCCCATACTTCTCTGGTATGCAGCCCCACGTGGCCACGTGTCATCAAAAATGGCTACAGCTAAGGTGACCAGATTTTAAAATTGGTAAAGCGGGACAGCAATGACGGGGGTGGGGGTGGGGATGGGGTGGGGGAAGGGGTACAGAGGAGGGGGTCTTGATTAAAAATTTGGTCTATATGGAACAAAAAAATTTTCAAAGAATGCAAAAATAGTATTGTAATATATATTTTTAAATTTCAACATAAGTACAATTTACAAATATAATACATTAAAAAGTTATGTATAGTATTATTCTTTGACATATTTCTCATATGAGTGAAATTTTAGTAGATTGCTGTCGTTTAACAGGTCATGAAATTTTTTACAAGAATTTGTTAAATTATATTTCACACATAAAATGGCTTTCAAAGTCTCAACACTTAATTGTGATTTTTCTTGATGTCCACACTTTATTTACCGTAGAAAAAACACGTTCAGTCGCAACATTAGTTTCTGGTAAAGACAGCGTATATTCCTCGTGGAGCCGGGAGCCGCACGCCGGTGTCCAGGACGCGGGCCTATGGGTAGTTAGGGGACTTGACAGCCGCCACCCCAGCAGGTAGGTCCTGCCCGAAGTTCTTTGTTTCAGGGCCCGCACGGGGCAGCCAGCTCTTGCGGCAGTGCGGGCACTTCCAGGTCAAGGTGGGATCTTCCCGCCAAAAACCGTATATTCCCTTCCTGTTCTCCTGCCGTTCCCTAGTTTTTCATGCATTCTTTCCAAAAATCAAGACTTTTTTAAAACACCGTGGGACATGGGACAAATTGTTAAAAATTGGAATTGTCCCGCCAAAAGCGGGACGTCTGGTCACCTTAGGCTACACACATGTAATAGGTTCGCCATCACAGATATAGAGGATGGATTATAGAATTATACTCCTGAATCTTGTATAATTTTATTAACCAATTGTTGGGCAGATAAAATATATTATGCTCACTTTGTTAAAGATGGCGCTGCCCACGTGCAAGTTTTAAGAGTAAGCTTTTCCCCACACCTTTGACTGATTGGATGATGTGGGTTGGTGCACTCTCATGAGGAATCCTCCCAGTATGTCTCAGATAAGTGACTTTGTGTCAGAGAGTTTCTTGTTTGTAGATTGGATTAAAGGTTTGGATTTCTACACTATAAAGTGGGACAGACCTAGAGCTTGCTCTCTCTGGGTTCCTGAGGTTAGCATTAGAGAGGAGAGCAGATTAAGGATTAAGGCCATGTGGAAGAGAGAAGAAGCAGCCAAGATGGCGGAGTTCTAAGGGAGAAGCCAGTTTGTGCAGAGAGAAGGAGATGGGGAACAGAGGTGAATAAGTCTGGTGAGCTAGAAATCTTTGATTCTAGGAAACTCAGATAAGTCAGTAGCTTTGTGAGCACTGAATGAGTGGGTTGAAGCCCAGTGTGTGTTTTTACTTGCCCGCCAGTGCAAGCTAGGATTAACGATGATGGCTGACCAGCTTTTGGCTCTGTTGTTTCATTACCGACTGTCCGAATCTAATGCGAACCTGCATTAACCAGGCGGCCCTGTTGGTGGCCGCGAATACTGGCTTTATACCAATATCATCCCAATACATTGAATAAAAGTAAGAATAAAAAGTGTAAAAATGTTGAGCCTGTTGCATGCATCAGCCAGCTTATTGGTCCAGCAGGAACCCCGCCCACACAGGTAGAAGCTGCGTTCTCATTTGCATGCAAGAGCCATCTGTTTCCTTTTCAGCTGGCACAGGTTGACTGGAACCTTCTCAGAATATGTTCCTTGTCATCTTGAACTTGAACAAGCCCTTCCTGTGCTCCATTTTCAAGGCTCTTTCTCGTAAGACTTTCTGTTCTGGGATAATGCGTCCCAGGGCAGAGATTAGTGCTGTGCCAGGAAGATTAAACCATCGCCAAGAGCAGAGGTGGGGCCGGCCAGGCACATCCCACTTGCCCAGACTCCGTGTTCACAAGCTCTGCAGGGCCACACCGTGTCCCTCTCCATGCATATTCATTCTCCCTCACCAACCATGACTGACAACAGGACGTGGGTCACTTAGCCGGTAATAGCTGTGCAACCAAAAAATGTTTGTCAACCCTGGAACAAATTAATGCCAAATCTGAGGTTATATTGATGTGATGTCCAAATATGCATTTAATTCAGCCCACTGATTAAAATAAATCCACTAATTATCTAAAATTCTGTCTATGGAGGTTTGACTGCTTTTGTTTTTCAACAAAATTGGCTGGCTGTTTAGTGCTGAGTTGACACTTCCTATGAATACTGTAGTTTTATCCTCTAAGGTAGGATTTTCCCCTCTTTTCCAAACTTGGCATGCCCTTGGAAAGTTCAGGGAAACCAAGAAAAACCTCAAGATCTATGAAAAGAGCAAATGGGGAGAGGGGAACTTAATGAATGGTTTATTTTATTTTTTATTTTTTGTATTTTTCTGAAGTTAGAAGCAGGGAGGCAGACAGACTCCGCATGGCCCTGATGGGGATCCACCCAGCATGCCCACCAGGGGGCGATGCTCTACCCATCTGGGGCGTCCCTCCACTGCTGCCAGAAGCCATTCAAACACCTGAAGCAGAGGCCATGGAGCCATCCTCAGCACCCGGGCCAACTTTGCTCCAATGGAGCCCTGGCTGTGGGAGGGGAAGGGAGAGATAGAGAGAAAAGAGAAGGGGAGGGGTGGAGAAGCAGATGGGCACTTCTCCTGTGTGCCCTCACCGGGAATCAAACCTGGGACTTCCACACATTGGGCTGATGCTCTACCACTGAGGCCACTGGCCAGGGCTGTTTTATTTATTTTTATTTTTTGAAAATTTGTACTTAGACCCACCTAGTTTAAGAATAATAAAATATGGGGAGTGGGACTCCATGCCCAAAGCAGGGATAAAAAGTAACCGAAATTTCCCATTTCCTTCCAAATATTTATTCATCATTGACATTAGTCCAATAGACCCCTCTATGAGATTTCCATGCTTAAAGCCCCTCCTACCAATGTTATATAAGAAAGAATAGGAGACTGACCTTTGAATAATTTCCATATGAGCTCATATAATTCATAATAACAATGGCTACCATTACTGAACACTTACCAATTACCAGGCCCTGTATTAAGAACTTTGGAAATATTATCTTGTTTAATTAATTTTTAGAACAGCCTTATGGGATCTGTATTTTTATTCCTGTTTTCCAGATGAGGTCATTGAAGCTTAATGTAGTAGACACGACTTGTTTTTACCTGCCCACCTCTCCTTCCTTTGAGGACCAGCCTGTCCTTCATTCTGTAGGCTATGAGGGTTTCAAATCTCAGCTGTGGCCTTCACCGGGTAGCTGAGTTAGAGTGTTGACCTGATACACCAAGGTTATGGGTTCTATTCCTGGTCAGGGCACATACAAGAATCAACTAATGAATGCTTAAATGAGTGGAACAACAAATCAATATTTCTATCTCTCTTTCTCTTCTCTTTTATTCTCTCTCTAAAATCAATAATTTTTTAAAAAAATGTTTAAAATTCCAGCTCTGTCCAATCATAGAACAAGAGAGATAGACACATGACCAAGATAGACCAATTAGAATCTATTCTGGAAATGTGAATTCTAAGCAGCCAATTAGAATCTATCCTGAAAATGTGAATTCTAGGCAGACATAGTCAGGAATCAAAAGCTTTAAAGTGGAGTTGTCAGAGGTGAGGACCTTAAAGATCCAAGGAGTTTAACATCCCTGCCAAGATTCATGTAACTGCCCTAGAGCCTGTCCTTCTCAAAGCCTGGGCTTTAGCTATTTCTTTGATTCTGGGAATGACCCCATATTTTTCCAACCAATTCCTTTTAAGAGTGCTTATGTTAGCCAGAGTTAGTATCTATTCCTTGCAATCCAAGAATGGCAACTGATAAAAGGTGTTCAGTAATTGCTTCGATCACACTGATTTTAAGTGAAAAAATTGGGATTTTTAACCCAGGTTTGTATGACTACAAAATTCCACATGTAGCCATTAGTTATGCTGATTCATCTAGCCCGTTTTATTCAGCTCAGGGTTTTATAGTTCTTGTAGCAATAGGTCTTGTGACTTTTGCTTAAGATTTTGGCCAGTTTCTTATTGGTACAACACTTCAGTCAATATCAGGGGTGTTTTGTTTTGTTTCTGAATTTCTGCCATTATGATTAGGACATTACTAATCCTAATTCGAATCCTATAATTTTGGACAAGTTCCTTCACCTCTCTGGGTGTCTACTCCCTCATCTGTTTGTGACATAAAAGGGGGGAAAAGTCACATAACTAAAGGTAGCTTTTTTAAAGTGAGAGGAGAGGAAATAGAGAGACAGACTCCCTCATGTACATAACCAGGATCTACCTGGCAACCTCCATCTGGGGCTCATGCTCTGCCCATTTGGGGCCAATGCTCACAATGGAGCTATATTTTAGCACCTGAAGCAGAGGCTTCATGAAACCATCCTCAGTGCTCAGGGCCAACATGCTCGAATCAGTGACCCATGGCTTCAGGAAGGGAAGAGAGAGAGAAAGGGGAGAGGAGGAGAAGCAGATGGTCATTTTTCCTGTGTGCCTTGCCCAGAAATTGAACCTGTGACCTCCACATGCTGGATTGACTCTCTGCCATTGAACTAAATAGCCAGGGCCACAGGCAGCTTTCAAAGGTTGAAAGATGCAGGTAATTAGAGAGTCCTCTCTTAGCTGAGTATAGGCATTGAAAGACAGTCACAGGAGCTTAGAGTGGCTAAGACAGAGCCAAATTGCCCCAAAGCCTGAGGAAGATACCCAGGGCCTTGGAGGTGAGGGACAACTGAGCCCAAGAACTTTCAAGCTTGTTCATATTCTCATGTCAAAATTTTTTTAGCACAAACGTCCTCCTCAATGTATACATTATTTTTGTAAATGATAAACATTTACTACTAAACCATTTTATCACATTATAAAATAGATACAAACCTATTTTAAAGAGTACATTAAAAAATAAACATAAATTATAATATTTTATTTCTGCATCTGCATGATTATTTCCTGTATTGGCGATCCCAGGATTGAACTGGTGACCTAGCAGTTTGGGGATGATGATGCTATATCTGCTGTGCCACTGGTCAGGGCAGATTGTGACATTCTCAAGGGCAGGGGCTGTGTCATATATATCTTCCCATTCTCAGTGTGTAGCTCTAGCGAAGCATGAGGCACAGAGAGGTATCTAACAAACAGTTGTTTCATTTCAGAGCCCTGCTCCCTCTGTGACCCACTGTCCAGAGTCACCAGGCCAGGCATCCAGGCTCCTGGATTGGTTGGTCAGCACTGGGCCACCACTATCGCCAAGGCCATCTGAGCAGTTGGCTAGGGTCCCAAGCCCAGCAGCTCGGATGAACAGCAAATTATCAACACATTTTAAACACAGATACAAAACTATCAAGAACTTAGCCTTAGGCCTCCAAGATGGAAATCTATTAAAATAGCAGTATCTTAAAAGCTATCTTTTGTCTTTAGATACAATCTCTGTTGGAAAGAGGGACAGTTTCCAATATGGACTTTCTGAGTTTACTATGTGTGTCTCCAAGTTCTGCCCCAGAGCTATTATGAAAGAACCCCGTGGGGCGTTAGAACCCCTCGGTGGTGAATTACATTTCTGTAGTTCTCTGGTTTGAAGGCACTTAGGTTTTGCAATCAAGGTCTTTAATTGTGCTCAGGTCAGGAAATCGCACGTCTGTTTCTTGGTTTCTGTAATCCCCTGACTCTATATTATGAGAGTTTATGGAGGCGTAGGTTACATCTCGCATTTTTGTGAGATTGTGCAATTCTGTCTTCCTTGGCGTCCCAGAAGAAGCCTGGGAAAACTTAGTTTCAAGCTTTTCTTTTTCCCAGTGGAGAAAGTGGAATTCCATTCCTCCATCCTGCTGTTTTGCCCCACAGAGGGACAAAGCTGTGCTGGAAAATAATCATCCCCGTAAGGTACTGCATTCACACTCTCGGGGAGGGAAATCAGATATCCAGGGCTGTCCAACTTCAGGGACTGTTCCCCCCATCACTGGATTTTCAAATGATGGAACAAAGGCCTATCAGACCACACCCCCTCTCTGGTGAACAAGGTGGAACCATCCACAGCAAGAAGGAAGAGAAAGACAAAGCAAACAGAGAGACTTGAGGAACTAAAAATGTCCATCCTGCCATCTCTACTGAGCAGGTAATCCAACTAGAAATAGGGACTGTTTCTTTTGAGACTTCGGTGCTAAATCCAGAAGGCTCTTGCACGGAGGTCAGAGCTGTATGAGGCTTGCCTCGGAGTCCTTGGACAAGGCAGACCGCACCCCACAACAGGTTTATTCAAGCCTTCTCTCCTCCAACACGAAAGTCGCCTCAGCTCTTGGCAGTGGGCAGTTTTTGAGGCTAATGCAATGCAGGTCACTCTGTGCTTGTCTCAGTTCTAATCTCTTGCTCCCCCGTCCAGGAGAAGCAGCTGGAACACCAATAGTACCTTGTGACAGGCAGTGTCCTGTCCCTGTGCCCACTACACTTAAAAAAAAAAATCAAAAAGAAAGGAAAAAGTCCTGATAACATTTCCCCCTCCAGCAGAGCCGATTAGTTATGGGCTTTCTTGTGGCTCACTGCTATTCAGTAAAAACCAGCCACATGGAACCTTGAGTGCCCCCCTTGCTGTAGTTCTCTAAGAAGTTCACAATGGACAAACCAAGGGAGTGTCTTTCCTGGGCTGGGTGTTTCTCTCTGAATCTGTGAACAAAAACATTTCTGTAGCGTTTGTCCTCCTGAGTCTGGAAGGGAAGGAAATGTTCACCCTAGAACGTTTTTGAAAGTCTCTCCTCGGGTGCTCATTGTGGCCGGATTTGCAATGTGAGAGTGAGTGGTCTTTGGGGCTGTCAGCGAAAGAGGGTCACTCCTTTGTGGAGGGGTGACAGGCGCTGCAAAGAGTTCAGCCTATTTTATCTGCTCATGCTGGCTGCCAATGTTGTAAATAAATAAATAAATAAATAACATTTAAGTGTTTTCCCACAGAATATATGCTAATTGAAGAAAATGCATGTAACACAACAAGCCAAATAATTTCATCACTTAAAGGGAACCACTATTCACACTCAATGTGTTCATCTTACTTGTCTTTTTTCTATACATACATTTTCTTTCTGACCAAAAACACAAGTTGACTATTGTTCGGCAGATAAAATATATTATGCTCACTTTGTTAAAGATGGCGCTGCCCACATGGAAGTTCGTTGATATTAATGTGTGTTCCGGAACAGGCTGTGGGCAGGCCGGGTTGTTGTAGCCTAAGGCTTAGTTTTAAGAGTAAACTCTTCTCCACACCTGTTGGGCAGATAAAATATAATATGCTCACTTTGTTAAAGATGGTGCTGCCCACATGGAAGCCCGTCACCCAGGTAATATTATTTGCCCTTGTGCTTGGGATGGGTGTGGGGGAAAGGCTGTAATGTAAGCAGGCCAGGTTGTTATGACCTAAGGCTTGGCTTTAAGAGTAAGCTCTTCCCCACACCCTTGACTGATTGGATAATGTAGGGTGGTGCACTCTCCTGAGAAATCCCATTATACAGAGATTTCCTTGTTTGTATAATTGGATTAAAGGTTTGGATTATCTATGCTATAAAATGGGAGAGACCAGTAGCTTGAGCTCTCTCGGTTCCTGCTATCCCCATTGCAGGGGCCTCCCTGATCCCTTGACCTCCATGGGAAAAGCTGGTTTTCTGCTTCTCCCTTGTCTTCTCTTGTGGCTTGCCTGTATTGGTGAGACACCAATAAACAGAATGGCCTACCATCCTCCGACTCTGCCATTTCTTCACCGTCAGCCCGAATCCAATGGGAACCTGCATGTGAATGGCCACGATGGCGGCTCCTGGCCTTACAACTGGCGTAGTTTGCGGCAGGATTCGGAGATCGGTATGGGGCCACCACCCCTAAGGGGTCGGGTAGAGGACTGGTTGCAGTTCTGGCTTCCCATGGCTATCCTTTTAGGAGCTGTGGGCTGCGTGTTTTTTACTAAAGAGGAAACCAAGAGTTCTGTGAAAGAAGCTGCTCGAGGTCGAAAGCTTCAGTATGAATTGCAAATCGAACGGCAGAAAAGGCTGGAATTGGAGCGAGCACTGGAGAAGGAATTACGGGTTCGCGAGTTGCAGTTTGCCCTGGAAGCTGAACGTTTCCACCGGCAGTTGTTGGAGAAACAACTGCGGATTCAAGAGCTCGAGTCTCAGCTTCTGGCCAAAAGCCAGCAGCCACAGGAGCCTAAACGGTCGCCAAAGGAGCAGCAGCACCCGTGCCGGTGGACTGGTTTTGAGTCAGCGGGAGCAGGCGCTTGCAACTCCTCTTCTGAGGATGAGAAGGCTCAGGCTGAAGCTGCCATACGCACACTGAGAGCCCGACCAGTGGTCGCCAAGAAGGTAAAAACCCAGCAGCTTAGAGTCCCTCAGGGGCAGCCACAGCCTCCTGCCCAGGTAATGGAACACTCTGTGGTCCGGCCCTATACCCAGGCAGAGCTGATGGAGTTGGGGGCACAATTTAGGCAGAAACCTACTGAATCCCTGGTAGCCTGGTTACTACGATTATGGGACATAGGGGTGGATGGCATCATGCTCTCCGGAACAGAGATGGAGAAATTGGCCGCCATTACCACACACTCCTCCTTGAGGCAGCGTCTTCAGAACTGCCATGGCAACCCTGGAGACCATACCCTATTAGAATGGGTGATGGCTGCCATTCGTATGGTCTGGCAGAATGCTGGAGAATTGCCAGGGGCAATGAGTCGGTGGCAGTGCTACAGCGAGTTAGTAAAGGTCCTTCGGGAACTAGGTATGAAGAATGCTGTTTTCAACCCTGGGTCCCGTGGGCCAGATGAGGAAGTGTTTACGGCAAAAATGAGGGAATTTATTCTTGCTAGCGCCCCGTCAGCCCTTTTTGGGTCACTTGTGGCTATCTTGGGCCCCTATGTGGGGCAGCCCATCAATGTAGTTACACAGATGGTAGCAGATTTGGGAGAGTTGGAAGCCACTAGAGATCATAAAGCAGTGAGGGCTGCTGCCCATGTTGCCCCCCCCAACTAACAAGGGAAACGGGCCTATAAAGGTTACCCGAACACAGATGTGGGTAGATTTGATTGCGGCTGGAGCAGATAAGGGGAAATTGGATGGCCAGTCTAATGGAATTCTTTTGGAGCTTTGGCGGCAGCTTAAACCAGAACAGAAGTTCCAGCCATTGAGACGAAGGGCCCCAGCAGCTACCAATAAAACATTTGGTGCGCGGGTAGCTCGGTTACAAGATTATATGATAGAGACAGCCGAGGGAGAGGAGAAATCCCAAGACCCATTGTACCAGTTTGAATAGGAAAAGGGCCGAGGGACCCGTCTAACGGGGATGGGCGGGGACCGGAGGCCACATGTGGAACTGGCTATCCACTGGTCCCCTTCCAATGTACAACGAGTGTTGGCCTTGGTGGATACAGGTGCAGAATGTTCCCTCCTCTATGGGAACCCAGAGCGGTTTGCTGGGACCCCAGTGGCCATTGATGGCTATGGGGGCCAAACTGTTCAAGTGAAGCCAGTAACTATTCCACTGGGGATAGGAAGACTGCCTCCTAAGCCATATAAGGTGTATGTATCTCCTATTCCTGAATATATTTTAGGGATAGATGTCCTTCAAGGACTATGGTTGGAAACTACAGCTGGGGAGTTCCGGCTACGGATCAGGGTTGTGAAGGCAGTGTTGCGGGGACATGCATCACATTCCCCTTTGCAATTGCCCATCCCTCGGCGTGTGACTAACACCAAGCAGTACCGCCTGCCAGGTGGTTATGAAGAAGTCACAGCGACAATCCTCGAACTAGAAAAGGTGGGGATCATTCGGCCAGCACACAGTCCTTACAACTCCCCGGTATGGCCTGTGCGCAAACCAGACGGAACCTGGAGAATGACAGTAGATTACAGAGAACTTAACAAAGTTGTTCCCCCTTTGCACGCTGCTGTTCCCTCAATAGCTAACATGATGGATCGGCTAAGCCATGAGTTGGGGACATACCACTTTGTGGCAGACTTGGCCAATGCTTTCTTCTCCATTGATATAGCTGCAGAGAGTCAAGACCAATTTGCCTTCAGTTGGGAAGGGAGACAATGGACTTTTACAGTATTACCCCAGGGCTATTTGCACAGCCCCACCTTGTGCCATGGGCTGGTGGCTGCTGACCTGGCTAAATGGAAACAGCCTGAGGCAGTTCGCATGTATCATTATATTGATGATATTATGTTAACTAGTGATTCTCTTCCAGAATTGGAGCAAGCCGTCCCTACCCTGCTATCCCATTTGAAAGCATTAGGCTGGGCAGTCAATGAGGACAAATTGCAAGGACCTGGGTTATCTGTTAAATTCTTGGGAGTTGTCTGGTCGGGTAAAACAAAAGTTATCCCTGATGCAGTTATAGATAAGATCCAAGCATACCCTGTGCCCACTACGGTAAAACAGTTACAGGAATTCTTAGGTCTGTTGGGGTATTGGCGAGCATTTATACCCCATTTGGCTCAGTTACTACGCCCCTTGTACAACCTTATTCGGAAGGGGGTTCGTTGGGATTGGACTGAGCAGGCGCAAGGTTCATTTGCAGCAGCTAAGAGAGCTGTCAAGGTGGCACAGGCCTTGAATGTGTTTGATCCTGCCAGGCCCTGTGAGCTAGATGTTCATGTAACCTCGGAGGGGTTTGGATGGGGTTTGTGGCAACGAACAGAGCGCTTACGGCAACCTATTGGGTTTTGGTCCCAATTGTGGAAAGGTGCTGAAGTTCGTTACTCATTAGTAGAGAAGCAGCTGGCAGCTGTGTATGCTGCCCTCCTGGCCACTGAGAGTATTACAACCACAACACCAGTTACAGTCAAGACAACATACCCTATTGCAGGATGGGTGAGAGATTGGGCGACAAAACCACGTAGTGGTATGGCCCAAATGTCCACCCTGGCCAAGTGGGGTGCCTACCTGCAACAACGCTGTGCTCTTAGCACCAGCCCGTTGAGGGCAGAACTGCAGGAAGTCTTGGGTCCAGTCACCTATGCAACCTTAGAGTCAGGTGCAGCGGGGGCTCAGGAAGCAGAACCTGAAGTCAGTCCCTACCAGGAGGGGCGGGTGCCCATCCCTGAGGATGCCTGGTATACTGATGGTTCCAGCAGGGGCCAACCTGCCAAGTGGACGGCCATAGCCTTCCATCCGGCCACTGAGACTATTTGGATGGACACAGGTACAGGCCAAAGCAGCCAATGGGCAGAATTAAGAGCTGTTTGGCTAGTTGCCCACAATGAACCTTCACCTGTGGTGATCTGTACTGATAGCTGGGCTGTATATCGTGGACTGACCCTTTGGATTGCTACTTGGCACATTAACCAGTGGATGGTAATGCACCGCCCACTATGGGGTCAGGCCATGTGGCAGGACTTATGGGAAATAGGACACCAGAAGCAGGTGACAGTATATCATGTCACGGGGCATGCCCCTCTAGCCCATCCTGGGAATGATGAGGCAGATACATTGGCAAAGGTGCGGTGGTTGGAGACTGCACCTGCAGGTGATGTGGCGCAATGGCTCCACCGGCGCCTGCTCCATGCAGGACAGAAAACTATGTGGGCTACGGTTAAGGCATGGAACTTGCCTGTGTCCTATGCAGAGGTACTTGCAGCTTGTGAGCAATGTGCAGTGTGTTCCAAGGAGCACCCTCGGAGACCACTGGTGTCACCTGGACAGATCCAGAGGGGTCATGTTCCACTGACACGATGGCAGATAGACATCATTGGACCCTTACCAAAGTCAGAAGGGTACCAGTATGCAGTCACTTGTGTAGATACTGCCACAGGTCTGCTTGCTGCTTATCCTTCCCGTAATCCTGACCAGAGGGCAGTCATACAGGCTTTGGACCGCCTGAGTGCTGCATATGGGCGACCACTGGTCCTTGAAAGTGACAACGGTACCCACTTCACTGGTTCAATGGTGAGGCAATGGGCTCAAGAGCTGGGGGTGGACTGGAAATACCATGTTCCCTACCACCCCCAAGCTGCTGGTATCATTGAGCGGTATAATGGACTCTTAAAGCAGGGACTGCGACAGGAGGGGGGCACCAGCTCCCTTACTGGATGGACACGCCGCTTATGGACAGTACTCCGGATTTTGAATGAGAGACCTCGACGTGGGAGCCCAGCTCCAGTGGACGCCCTCCTGCATCGGGCAGCTGCCCCCATTCAGTTGCAGATACGCACCAAGGACATTTTACTCAAGCCAGGCTTTGGACAGCAGGGCAACGTGCTCTTGCCTGCCCCAACAGCCCTTCTTAAAGGCCAACGGCTTCAATGGACTTGGCCCTGGACTGTCCAGGCCCCCCATATGAGATGGGTGGCCTTGTTGGCACCATGGGGAAAGGGGCTAGAGGTGGACCTCCAGTTAACTCCTTGGGCAACCAGCACCTGGCCGCCTAAGGTAGAAGTGTATTATCCTTTGAGTGCTCAGGGGGACAGCATAATAAAGGGCACCTTTGTAATTTCTTTATGGCCGATAATGAGTTCTCCTATTTTACTACACGTAGAACCAGCAGATGCTAGTGTATTGGCCAATAAGGTTTGGTATGCCCGCTCAGGGCGGCCTCTGGTACCAGCTACGGTGCTGTCTGCAGATAAAACTCTGGCCTGTATTCTGCCAGAGGGAAAAGATTTGCCTCTCTTGGTGCCGTTGACAGCTCTGTCATTTCACCCATAGCTTTTGATTTGTTAATCCTATTGCTGTAGTTGGTACTGTTTCTGTTTATGCAATGTACCTTTGTAATTGTTGAAACTGTATGATTTGTGCTACTGCTGTAATTTGTGTAATGTACTTAATTTCCTTGTACAGGGATGCCGGTAGTGTAGATTGTGGGTAGTAAAGTGAGCATAGGGGTGGATTGTTGGGCAGATAAAATATAATATGCTCACTTTGTTAAAGATGGTGCTGCCCACATGGAAGCCCGTCACCCAGGTAATATTATTTGCCCTTGTGCTTGGGATGGGTGTGGGGGAAAGGCTGTAATGTAAGCAGGCCAGGTTGTTATGACCTAAGGCTTGGCTTTAAGAGTAAGCTCTTCCCCACACCCTTGACTGATTGGATAATGTAGGGTGGTGCACTCTCCTGAGAAATCCCATTATACAGAGATTTCCTTGTTTGTATAATTGGATTAAAGGTTTGGATTATCTATGCTATAAAATGGGAGAGACCAGTAGCTTGAGCTCTCTCGGTTCCTGCTATCCCCATTGCAGGGGCCTCCCTGATCCCTTGACCTCCATGGGAAAAGCTGGTTTTCTGCTTCTCCCTTGTCTTCTCTTGTGGCTTGCCTGTATTGGTGAGACACCAATAAACAGAATGGCCTACCATCCTCCGACTCTGCCATTTCTTCACCGTCAGCCCGAATCCAATGGGAACCTGCATGTGAATGGCCACGATGGCGGCTCCTGGCCTTACAACACCCTTGACTGATTGGATAATGTAGGGTGGTGCACTCTTCTGAGGAATCCCATTATACAGAGGCTTCCTTGTTTGTATAATTGGATTAAAGTTTTTTAGTCTATGCTAAAAAAGTGGGAGAGACCAGTAGCTTGCTCTCTCTTGGTTCCTGAGTTCCTGAGGTTGGTATTAGAGAGGAGAGCAGAGTAAGGCCGCGTGAAGGCCAAGAGAAGCAGCCGAGATGGCAGAGTGCTGAGGAAGAAGCCAGTTTGTTAAGAGTTTATGCAGGAGGAGATGGAAAACAGAGGTGAATAAGTCTGGTGAGCTGGAAAGCTTTGATTCTAGGAAACTCGGATAAGTCAGTAGCTTTGTGAGCACTAAATGTGTGGGTTTTGGAGCCCAGTGTGTGTTTTTGCTTGCCCGCCCGGTGCAAGCTGGAATTAAAGCTGATGGCTCACCAGTTCTTGGCTCCTGTGTTTCATTACTGACTGTTCGAATCCAATGCGAACCTGCATGGGTCAGGCTGCTATGATGGTGGCCTCGGCCACTGGCTTTACAACTATATTAAGTATTGCTTTCTTTACTAAATGAAATATACTGTGAAATTTTCATATCAGATATTCTGGAAATTCACTTATAAAGGGTTTTATATATGTACTTGTGTGTGTGTGTGTGTGTGTACTTTTTCCTTACCTTACAAATACAACATAATTTACTTAATCTATCTCCTATTGTGGGAGACATTTGAAATTTTTCCTATTGAAAAAGTTCTTTGGACAAAATCTGTACTTTGAACACATTTATGATCATTTCTAAACATCAGTTACTAGCAGAAAATTTATGATCCCAAAGGTAAACAAATGATAAGTCTGTGGACACATCACCAAATGGCCTTCCAAAAAGATTATGTACCAATTATCCAGTTATATATAAAATTATTTATTATCTCTGAAATTTTGATAGGCACCCATCAAAATATGCTCTGTTATTGTTTTAGTTTGCATTTATTTAAACAGATATTGCACTGAGTATCTTTTAAAAATGTGTTGCTCATGTGTAGTCTCTTTCATGAATACTTTCTTCGTGATTTTTACCCAGTTCTCTTTTGTAGACTGAGTATTTTTCATATCGATGTATAAGAAATCTTTATATATTACATGCTAGAAGACAATAATCTATACAATGCAACTTTCCTCAGTTTGGTGTTTGACTTTAATACTATTGATTGTATGGGACACGTAATATAATTTTTTTCTTTCTATTTACTACAAATTTAAAAACTACAGAGAAGCAATCAGATAAAAATATAATCACCTAAATATCACTAACCAGATATAACCAAGACATGTAGAAAATTTTACTTTTAGTATCATTCAAACCATTTAAATATTTTCTTTTATGGTTTCTATCTTCCTTGTTACTTTTAGAAACAGCTTTCTTACTTGACAATCACCTGCATTTTCTTCTATTCCTTAATTAACATGTAAATCTTTCATTCATCTGAAATGCTTTTGGTCTAAGGTAAGGCTGTAACTTTACATCTTTCCAAATTCTCTTTCTTCTGTCCAGGAGATCTCTGTCTATAAAGAATAGAGATCCAAGTCCTTTCTTTCTGCATAAGCGTGGAACCATGAACATTGGAAACTGGCAGTAAGTCCAATAGTTCTGGCAAAGCAAAGAATTATACCAATAACAATAAAAGTGATCGATGCGAGTGGTCACATACAATGACCAAATCTAAAGGAGGTCCCACAACACGTGGTGATATGACAGGCTACCCAGAGACAAGAGGTGAGCTGGCTATTGACACTCAACTTCTAGCCTTCTGTCTTTTCCTCAACTACCACCTGCTGCCACCTCCTGGAAGCTACAACACAAGACTACTGAGGATGAGAAAACATTAAGGCATAATGAAACACGTGGGAAATCAAGTGACACGGACTTGATGGCCATGAGGTTAGGTAGTTGAGACACGAGGGGGGTATCAGACTTCACTCAGTGCCATATCTAAATGACACAGTGAAAAACTATGGCCCTTCATATATGGTACATGGAAGATGCTTAGTGTCTTCAACATTAAGTAACTTGGCTACTCCTAACGACATGAGAGTCACACAGCGGTATCATTTAGCTTATACTAAGCTCTGCCCTTACTCATCTTAATTTTCTGTTACTGACAGTGAGATTTCCAAGGCAGTTAAAATAAAACTTTGAATTTCTTTTCATTGCTACAGAAATTGACAATCTTTTTGTTTGTTTGTTTGTTTTTTTCCCAAAATGCTTGGTGAAATCAAGCTTTTTCTCCCTAGTCTTTTGGCTGATTTTTTTGTATTGTTTTGTTTCAAGTGTGTTCATAATTGTTCATGGAAGCATTTTTATAATAGCTGCCTTAAAATCTTCGTCAGAAAATTCTAACATCTGTCAGCTTGCTGATGGCATCTATCAATTGTCTTTTTTAAAATTTCATTTCAGATCTTTCTCATTCTTGCCGTGACAAGCGATTTTCGATTGAAAATTGGACATTTGGGGTATTGTGTTTCAAATCTCTGCCCCTTGATGTTTGGGAATTCTAGTTTCTTAAGACCTGAGTCTGGAAAATGTAAAGCAAAACAAAACTTGTCCCGTGTCACTTCTCAGGTGCCGATGTCCTTAGCCAGTCAGCCACCTGCTCTCTCTTTTCCAAAATTATATATATATATAAATTATATATATATATATCTATAAACACACACACACACACACACACACACACACACATTGTCTAGGGTTTTTCTTTGAGGGAGAAATAGCAAAAACTATGCCTATTCCCTCTGTTTTGTTCCTTCCTTTAATCTTAAAAATAGGAATGAAAGCAGTAATATAGATCTATGAAAAGACTTACATCTATACACATGAAACATATCTTTATAACACAGACACACACATATATATTGGGCCCTATCATGGGAACACCAAATTTTATGCTTCTTTGAGCTACACTGCTAACAAAAATTAGAGGATCAGGGAACGTGTAGATACTCCAGTACTTTCAACCTTTTGTATAGTGCATTTTCACCAATGAAATAAAAGTTGGTTTTGCATTTCATTTGCATAATCAACATTCTTTGACCTGACGTTTGCTTTTCTGATGTTTTTGTTTAATAAAAATAATCAAATGTTTCTTTATTTATTGCTTCATATTCATTTTGAAATATCGCCTAATTTTTGTGAGCAGTACATATACAGTGTGTCCGTAAAGTCACGGTGCACTTTTGACCGTGTGACTGGTCAAAAGTGCACTGTGACTTTACGGACACACTGTAGTTTAACTTGCTTCGCTATTTGAGTAAATAGGAATAGTTTATGTTCGGAAGGATTCTCGTCAAGAAAGTCGGCATCAGCTAAATGTGGATCATGAGTCTCTTTCAGCATCTAATTAGACTTGTCAGTGTCAGTCTTTTACTGGTTACAAGTCACTGGGAGTTCTTATAATTATGTCTCTGTAAGGAAAGGCAGGGCAGATCCCCCTGAGGCTAGCAGTTCTGAGTAACAGAAAAGCAAGTCTAAGTTTTCAGGTGTGGCACTGACACAGAATATCCAAATGTGAGTGTGTGTGATACACATACACATCTACATCTATACATTCTTACTGATGGCAAGGACTTAAAGTCATGGCAAAAAAAAACATTGAGCACCATTTAAGAAAGAAGCATAATCGGTGTTTTTAGGGAAACAAAATTGAGGAATAAAACAGGTGTCTCCCACTGAAACACTTTTGATCAGCATAGAGCTCACCTAGAAAAGCAGGGTGAAGAGTGAAATAAGTACCCACTGGAGGTCAGGGACCCGGATTTGCTCTTAGAATCTTAATTTAAGCAATCTGATTCAACCAGGTGTCAGTCCGAGTTGCTTAGCTTTGTTCAGTATCCTCGGTCTGGCTTTTACATCTCCCAGGACAGGGGCGCGGACCAGGGTAAGCCAATACACAGTGACAGCTACAAAGTAGAAAATACAAGAAGAGACAAAGAGCCTCAGAGACTGACACTGGGTCTAAGACTGAATCACCAGACCTGCTTTAGAAGAGTTGTCTGCATTCAACGTGCAGAGGGCTTCCGCCCATCCACCCACACTCATCTGGGGACCCAGCTGTAAGAGGGAATGGGTAAGCAGTCAACATAAATAGTTAAGAATTTGTGGGAAGCCCCTACACGTAGACCAGCTGGCCAGACAGACTAAAGGGTGAAGAAGTGGCAGCTGAGATCCTTCAAAACCATAATGACAATAGCCAATGCTCCCTGAGTGCTGGTTGTGTGCCCGACCCTGTGCTAAGTGCTTCACGTGTTTTGGCTCACATAATTCTCATAACAACCCATGGCAGTTTCTGCACAATATTCTGCATTTCTGATGTCATATCTCCTGGCATTTTCTTGCCCTGGGTGTATGATTTTGAGCTTAAATGATGCCTCATTTTTAAAATTAAGGCAAATCATTTTGAATTTTTTCAGTATGGCCCTTAACAGTGTGGACTATGTGGCCAGAATCGCATGCCTGGTTTTGAATCATGACTCAACTACTTCCAATACAATTTGAGGGTAATATAATATTTACCAGGAAAGTTATTAGTAGATGAGGAAACTTAAGTAAGTTGTCCAAAGGTCGAGAGCTAGTGATCGATCTGGAACTTGAACTTTAGGGGCGTTGTTTTTACATCTGTTTTATAAAAGGATTGTTGGTGTTGGCGTGGTCTTTGCAGTCAAGTCTATATGCAGCTGGAATACCCTGGCAAACCTTTTTCCTCCCGACCTAAAACTAAAGACACACAGGGCTTTCAGCAACCTGCCAGTGGAAGCCCTTGGTATTTTATTGCACTAATTAAAATAGACTCAACAAATATTGACCAGAGAGACTCCAATGTGCTGAGCATTGTTCTAGAGACTGGGGATACCACGATGAATAACACATAACCCCTTTTGGAAAGTCACTAGGAGTCTATTAAAGGAGACAAACAAATCAGCTAAATACAGAGGACGGAGTGAGTGGAAGTCTAACAGTTCTGAGATTTTTAACTGATCTCTGCTTTGAACACTGTGTTTGCTCTCCTTTGCCTTATTCCTGCTCCAGCAGTAAGGTTAATCCGCACCCATTGCCATAGAGGAGGGTGTGACCCAGCAAAAAGCAGAAACCACGGAGTCTTCCCAGCTTGAGTGTATTAAAGCCCAAACCTCCAGGGAATCAAGGCTTAACTCGAATATTTGCAAACCGAGGAGAGAGACAGGAGGCCTGTACCAAGCCATTGGCAATATAATTGGGGACCTGTTCCTGATCTGTAGAAGTACTTGTTCATTTATTCACTCACATCCATCCACTTACTCATTTGAGCAATGCATGTTTATTAAGTATTATATTACCCCCGTGTGTAAGACACTCCCCATGTATAAGACACACCTTAATTTTGGGGCACAAAATTTGGAAAAAATAATGTATTATATAAAGTTATTGAATTCAAGTTTTATTCACTATAAAATTCATGCAACTCTGCATCACTGTCAAAACTCCCATCCATTAGCTTGTCCTCATCTGTTTCTGATGACGAATCACTGTCTTCAACAATGAGCACAAAAACAAGTGTGAAAAGGCGGGAAACACAAATAAAACAATCTACAATCACGGTATAAGACGCACTGAGTTTTTAGACCCCAAATTTTTTCAAAAAAGAATGCGCTTTATACATGGGGGATTACGGTAAGTACTCTGATCCAGGGACTATTTTTAGCCCTGGGTTGCAGCACTAAGCATAAAAAAGTACCTGGGCCTCAAGATGCTTATATTCTCATGTGCAAGAGACTAAAAATAAGAAGATAGACAAACAGAGATATCAGATGGTAATAGGTGCTGTAGAGAAAAATAGAGCAGGGGAGGGGAGGAGAGGAGACACAGCACTGGAGGTAGCAGGGGTAGGAGGTTGCTGTGTGATACAGGAGAACCCAAGGACAGCCTCTCTGTCTCTGGTTCAGTAATTGAAAGGGGTAAGGGAACAAAACATGTAGTTGTCCAGGGAAGCAAGGAGCACCTTACACAGGGAAGATGGCAATTCAAAGGCCCTGAGGCATCGCTTCTCAGCCTTTTGGCTGAGAGCAAGTGCAAAGGCCCTGAGGCAGGAATGTACTTCATCTATCTGGTGTGGCCGGAGTGACAGAAAGGTGAACGCAGGTGAGGTCAGAGAGAAACTGAAGTCAAAGCACGTAGGATTTTAGAAGTCAGTCAAAGGAGTTTGGCTTTTCCAGCAAGTGAGATGGGAAGCCATTAGAGTGTTTTGTATGGAGAAGCAACGTGACCTGACTTGTTTTATTGAGTCTTTTTTTTTTTTTTTTACAGGGACAGAGAGAGAGTCAGAGAGAGGGATAGATAGGGACAGACAGACAGGAACAGAGAGAGGTGAGAAGCATCAATCATTAGTTTTTCATTGCTGTTACAACACCATAGTTGTTCATTGATTGCTTTCTCACATGTGCCTTGACCGCGGGCCTTCAGCAGACCAAGTAACCCCTTGCTGGAGCCAGCGACCTTGGGTCCAAGCTGGCGAGCTTTTGCTCAAGCCAGATGGGCCCACGCTCAAGCTGGCGAGCTCTGGGTCTCGAACCTGGGTCTTCTGCATCCCAGTCCAATACTCTATCCACTGTACCACCGCCTGGTCAGGCGTGACCTGACTTGTTTTAAAAGAACATTCTGGTGCCTGTATTGGGAATTGAGAGGATGGAAAGAGAGAAACAAGGGAAAGAGTTTGGAGATTGTTTCAAAAATCAAAGGGTGAATGATGGTGGCTGGGACCAAGGTAGTAGCAGCACCAGGCGTGAGAAGTGATCAGGTTTAGGTCAAGACCACAGGCTGGGTTGATGGACCAGATGTTAGGTGGGTGAGAAAAACAGCTGTCAACCATGGCACCAAGATTTTTAGCCTGAACAAACATAATTCAAGAACTTTAGCCTGGGCAAGACCTAAGCACTTATGCATTAGACCGACCCATTTACGGTTTTGTGAGCAAACTGAGAGTTGGAGTCTAAACAGCCCTGGCTGGTTGGCCCAGCAGTAGAGCATTGGCCCGGTGTATGGAAGTCTCAGGTTTGTTTCCTGGACAGGGCACACAGGAGAAGTGCCCATATGTTTCTCCACCCTTCCCCCTCTCCTTCCTCTCTATCTCTCTCTTCCACTCCTGCAGCCAGGGCTCCATTGGATCAAAGTTGGCCCAGGCACTGAGGACGGCTCCATGGCCTCTGCCTCAGGCACTAGAATGGCTTCTGACAGCAGCAGAGCAACGCCCCAAATGGGCAGAGCATTGCCCCCTGGTGGGATGCTGGATGGATCCCTGTCGGGTACATGCAGGAGTCTGTCTGACTGCCTCCCTGCTTCTAACTTCGGGGGAAAAAAAAGAGTGCAGGTCTGGAGTCCCCATCACTGCCTGAGTCTGCTTTCAATTCTGTTTTACTCAGGTGACAATAGACTTTTACCTTCCTTGAGTTCATAGAGAGACACACAAGGGAGAGAAATGGGCAGGCCATTTTCTAAATGGAGAGTCATTGAGGGATAAAACGGACTTCAAATAATCACCAGATATGAAGAGTGTTATGTGACTATAACAGTTGAACACACACCAATCCACACACTGGTTGGCCCTTAAACTCAGCTGACTCTCTTCTCTTCCCCTGTCTCCCTTCATTAGCTTGATGACTATCTCAGTGACGAATAAATGACTCTGCACTGCTCAGACGGAAGCTCAATAAAATCGTCTATTTAAACATTAAATGGAGCCAGATAGATATAAGAGGAAAAATACAACTGTAAGCATCTGAACTTGAGCTTTCTGGCAGATTCTGACCAGCAGACTGAGAACGTTCTCAGTGAAAAGAAATTAGCTCATCACGTGTCTGTGGCATTGGTCCAGGGCAATCATTCTTTCCAAGTTTCGTCTGCAGCCCTGCCACCCCTGTGAAATTGGGTTGGCATGCTCCCAGAGATGGGCTTTCAAAGAAGGCTCAAGGAATGGCCTCTGTTTCTCACAACCTGGTACCCTGCTCTTTCCTCAAGGCCAGACTCATTGAAAACCAAAGAGCTTTCTGCGTCAGGGTACAAAAACAGCTCTGGTGACTGAGCCAGCAAGTAGGCGACAGAGGTGTGCATGGGAAACACATCCTGTCTAATAAAACCGAACACCACAGAGACAGGAGGAGAGAGGAGAAGCTGGGTCCCGTGTCCACATGTGGGGCTGATACGTGTCAAAGAGGAGAAGGACATCTTCCAGGACAGACAGAGTCTTGTTAGTTGCTGAAAAGATCAGACTAGTTTTTGGGGGCTGGCATTCATTTCATGCCGGACTGTCCATTCTGGGCTTTGTGGCAGGTGGGGGGAGTTTACAGGAAGAGTGATGAGGAGGAGCTAGGAGAGGAATAGCCCAGACCTGCCTCTCCCAGTGATCTGAACCAATAGTTTGTTTTTCTTTAATTTATTTAATTAATTGTTTTTACATAGATTCTAGGGTGACCCCGACTGCATCACCCCTCCCCCATATTCCCCTCAACATCTCCCTTACCCCCCTCCTTACAGAGCCCTCCCCACTTCCCTTCAGGTTTATCCCATCCTATCCTCCCCTTTCCCTCTGTCCTCTTTTCCTCTGGTCCCTTTGATCCCTCCTCTGTCTCAATTCCTTTCCTCAGTTCTCAATGTTCCTTGGATTCCTCACATGAGTGAGGTCATATAATATTTTTCTTTTTCTGCCTAGCTTATTTCACTCAATATAATAGTTTCCAGGGCCCTACATATTGTTGCAAAAGGTAATATTTTCTTCTTTTTCATGGTGCCATAGTATTCCATTGTATATATGTACCAAAGCCTTTTAATCCACTCATCCACTGATGGACACTTGGGCTGTTTCCAGCTCTTCGCTATTGTGAACAATGCTGCCATAAACATGGGGGTGCATTTCTTTTTTCAGTCAGTGACATGGTGTCCTTGGGATATATTCCTATAAGTTTTGACGAATGTCTGCAGAGTTAGCTCTCCACTCTCTTTTCTTCCCAATCCATGGGACCATTTAGACTTTCTAGGTCAGTCCTCATTTCCAATACTTTTTCCCTTAGCCCCATAAACAATCAAAATTGCTGAAAATTCTAACTTGTTATCACCCATGCTACATCTCTTAGACTATTTCCTGCATCTAGAAATGAATCTCAATCCATTGTCTGTATTTGCACCATATACCTCTGCTTGGAGGACCAGGCAATAGAAGGGAAGTACCTGAGGGAGATTCCTCCCTAGGTATCAGGGAATCTACCATCTTGCTGAGCAGAGACCCTTGTACTTGCAATTTGCCGGGTCATTGATAGAAGTGGGAGGTGGGATAAAGAAAAGCAGCTATTAAACTCAAAATATTCTAGTGTTAGGGGGTTAGCATTGCCTATATTGGCACATTCAATAAAAAATATAAATCACAGGAAAAATTCTGTCACTTGCCACACTCAAAATTGCTTGGCCACGATTCTTAGAAAAACTTGCAGGGAAAATTTTTGCTTAAACTCACCCCTCCCGTTCTCTTCCCTTAAGCCCAATACTTGGCACCATTCGTTTCATTAAATGACACTTTCTAGGAGCTTGGCAGATATTTCTGTTCACTCACCCTAGGGAATCCATCTGACTAGGTGCAGTGGCCTTACCAACATGATATTTTATTAGAGAACTTGTCATTAACACGGAAAACATTAGTATAAGAGACAAAACTAATATCCGACAGGGCTACAGAATCCCCAGTGTCCTTTTTGGTCAGCAAAGGGGTTAACTCACCACTTTCTTTTCTCTCCTCTTTTGTGGAAAAGTTATCTAAATTCCTTAGCAGGTATTCAGTGCCCGCCAGGACTGCCCCCTTCTGATATATCCAGCCTTTTCTACATCTCTCCTTAATGCAAGAGCCATGGCTAAGCTGGGTGACTCAGCCTTTTCTGAGCATGCCCACTACTTGCTCACCACGTGTCTCTGTGGAGGCAGTTTCCTGCATCCATCAGAAATGTCTTCTACTCAAATCCCACCTATTGAGATCTTACCTATCCCTCAAAATGCAACTCAACTGCCACTCTATCCATTAAGTCTTCCCTCACCTACATTTCCCAACTCCCCCTAGTAAAATGAATCTCTTGCCCCGTTGCCATGTTAGGATGTATGACTATCAAGTTTTGCATGAATGCCTTCAACTGTTGATTTCCCTTATTCAAAACATACATTTTAAGGGACTTGAACTTGAGTGTTTTTATAATGATCATAGTACCTAGAGAGTCATCTTGCCTAAAATACCTAGCAAATGTATGTGATAAACTGAGATTAAGTAAGACTAGACCTCCAAATTTTATGAGCATTGAATGAGAAGGGATGGAAAATAATTTGCATAAAATAACTGCTTTTCTTTCAGACCAACTGATGTTGGCTCTAAAAAATAGTTGTGATGTACTTTTCTTGTGGTGGTCCTGTTGGGGGTCATAGGCTTAGAATACTCTCTGCTGTGCAGAATTGAAGGACCCTTCAAAAAAATATCTAACTTGCTTAATATTAGGAAAAAAAAAATCTGGGTCAGAGAATGAATTATCAGAAGGTAGGTCTTAGTCTGGCAGGAGGCGAAAACTTTCTCTTTCAGAACTGGAAGTAAGTAGGGCTCAGACTTGGAGACATGGCAATGTCCATAACAACTCCAGATGTGGGGGTTGAGCTCCCTATGACCACACAGATGCTAGCTGCCTGTGAGGCACACAGCAAGACCCCAGACATTCTGGCCCCGTGCAATATAGTTATTTCCTTTCCATTATCTCAAGCTTTGATAAATTCTTATTACCTGTAGCAATCTGCTTTAACATGCCGAATCAGGGGGAAAGCCATTCTCACTCTTGAGATGAAGAAACAAGAGGGGGGACAATGCCTGTGTCCCTATAGTCAGAGGTATTGTCACAGTGGCAGGCACTTAGCATAGAGGTAATCCCACAGGAGACATGGGAGCTGGAGGCGGTGAAAGAGTGCACATGGACAATCTGATACTAAAAAAAATGTGATACTTTAAATACTTTATGTGATTAATCACTTCCTAATTAATAAGTGTGCAGAGCTTTTTATATCAGGTGTTCTCAAAATGGTTGATGAGTGTAATTTATTCAAGCCATTGGAAACATAAGTCAGAAGTCTGCACAAGTCACGGAGGTGCTATTAAACATAAGAGAAGTACCCAGGATGGTTTCAGCATTTTTTATTAGTGAATATGCTACTTGACATAAAAATGTCTCAGAAGTCAATAAAAACTTAGGTTAAAGATAATTAATTGCAGAGCATGTATAAAAGAACAACTCATATACTAATTCCTGAAAATTATATGCCAAAAGTTAATTTTTTGGAAATAAAGTCCAGATTGTTCCACAGTTTAGGCTCTATTAGTGCTGCCCTCAGCCTTGAGCCATCTTTAACATTATGTACAACATTCAACTATTTTGAGCAAGAAATTATTGAATATCTACTGGGGGTTCTGAGCACACAGTGAGATACACCTTAAATTATTGAAGCGTCATTCCTTATTTTGAGGAACTCATAGTTTAGTGGAAAATCAGACTCCTTAACAGATGATTAAAAAACAATTAGTGATTGCACTGGTTGAAATATGCAAGAGTGGGAATTCCTGAAGGAGGCCAGTTATTGAACACTTTCTGATGACAATCCGCAAAACATGTTTGCATATGTTTCATACTGATTCAATTTGTTTTTAAATTATGTGTATATATATATATCATTAATTTTAATGGGGTGACATTGATAAATCAGGACACATATGTTCAGAGAAAATATTTCCAGGTTATTTTGACATTTGATTATATTGCATAACCATCACCCAAAGTCAAATTGTCCTCCGTCACCTTCTATCTCGTTTTATTTGTGCCCCTCCCGTTTCTCTACCCCCTCCCTCACCTTCCCCTCCTGCCCCCCAGGTAGCCAGTACTCTCTATTCATGTCTCTGAGTCTCATTTATATGTCCCATCTATGTATGGACTCATATAGTCCTTAGTTTTTTCTGATTTACTTACTTCACTCAGTATAATGTTATCAAAGTCCATCCATGTTGTTACAAATGATCCGATGTCATCGTTTCATATGGCTGAGTAGTATTCCATAGTATATATGTACCATTGCTTTTTAATCCACTCATCATCTGACGGACACTTGGGCTGTTTCCAGATCTTCGCTATTGTGAACAATGCTGCCACGAACATGGGGGCAAATTTCTTCTTTTCGAACAGTGTTATGGTGTTCTTAGGGTATATTCCTAAAAGTGGGATATCTGGGTCAAAAGGCATTTCGATTTTTAATTTTTTAAGAAATCTCCATACTGTTTTCCACAGTGGTTGCACCAGTCTGCATTCCCACCAGCAGTGCAGGAGGGTTTCCTTTTCTCTACATCCTTGCCAGCACTTATTCTGTGTTGTTTTGCAGATGAGCGCCATTCTGACTGGTGTGAGGTGATATCTCATTGTGGTTTTAATTTGCATTTCTCTAATGATTAGTGATGTAGAGCATTTTTTCATATGCCTATTGGCCATCTGTATGTCCTCTTTGGAGAAATTTCTATTCATTTCTTTTGCCCATTTTTTGATTGGATTGTTTGTCTTCCTGGTGTTGAGTTTTATAAGTTCTTTATAAATTTTGGTTATTAACCCCTTATCAGATGTGCTGTCGAATATGTTCTACCATTGTGAGGTTCGTCTTTTTATTTTGTTCTTATTGTCTTTAGCTGTGCAAAAACTTTTTAGTTTGATATAGTCCCATTTGTTTATCCTGCCTTTTATTTCATTTGCCAGTGGAGATAAATCGGCAAATATATTGCTGCGACAGATGTCGGAGAGCTTACTGCCTATATTTTCTTCTAAGATGCTTATGGTTTCACGGCTTACATTTAAGTCTTTTATCCATTTTGAATTTGTTTTTGTGAATGGTGTAAGTTGATGGTCTCGTTTTATATTTTTGCAGGTAGATGTCCAATTTTCCGAACACCATTTGTTAAAGAGGTTGTCTTTACTCCATTGTATACTCTGACCTCCTTTGTCAAATATCAGTTGTCCATGAAGGTGTGGGTTTATTTCTCGGTTCTCTGTTCTGTTCCATTGATCTATGTGCCTGTTCTTATGCCAGTATCAGGCTGTCTTGAGTACAATGGCCTTGTAGTATACCTTGATATCCGGAAGAGTGATACCTCCTTCTTTATTTTTTCTTTTTAAGATTGCTGAGGCTATTCGTGTTTTTTTTTGTTTCCGTATAAATTTTTGGAATATGTGTTCTATATCTTTGAAGTATGTCATTGGTATTTTAAATAGCATTGCATTGAATTTATAAATTGCTTTGGGTAATATAGACATTTTAATGATGTTTATTCTTCCTAGCCATGAGCACGATATATGATTCCACTAGTTTGTATCTTCCTTGATTTCTTTTATCAATGTTTTATAATTTTCTGAGTACAAGTCTTTAACCTCCTTGGTTAAATTTACTCCTAGGTACTTTATTTTTTTGGTTGCAATAGTGAAGGGGATAGTTTCCTTAATTTCTTTTGCTGAAAGTTCATTGTTGGTATATAAAAATGCCTCTGATTTCTGAGTATTAATTTTATGTGCTGCCACCTTCCTGAATTCATTTATCAGGTCCAGTAGTTTTGTTTGTTTGTTTGTTTGTTTGTTTTAATTCATTTTAGAGAGGAGATACAAAGTGAGAGAGAGAGAGAGAGAGAAAGGGGGGAGGAGCTAGAAGCATCAACTCCCATATGTGCCTTGACCAGACCAGTGCAGGGTTTTGTACTGGCGACCTCAGTATTCCCAGGTCGACGCTTTATCCACTGCACCACCACAGGTCAGGCCGAGGTCCAGTAGTTTTTTGACTGAGACTTTAGGGTTTTCTATATACAATATCATATCATCTGTAAATAATGACAGTTTTACTTCTTCTTTTCCAATTTGGATGTCTTTTATTTCTTCTTCTCGTCTGAATGCTGTGGCTAAGACTTCCAGAACTATGTTGAATAAGAATGGTGAAAGGGGGCACCCCTGCCTGGTTACTGATCTTAAGGGGATTGCTTTTAATTTTTGCCCATTGAGTATGATGTTTGCTGTGGGTAGGTCATAGGTGGCCTTTACCATGTTAAGGAATGTTTCCTGTATTCCCACTTTACTGAGAGTTTTGAGCATGAATGGGTGCTGAATTTTATCAAATGCTTTTTCTGCATCTATTGAAATTATCATGTGATTTTTGTTCTTCCTTTTGTTTATGTGATGAATCACATTGATTGATTTGCGAATATTGAACCAGCCTTGCCTCTCCAGAATAAATCCCACTTGATCATGCTGTATGATTTTTTTCATATATTGCTGGATCCAAGTTGGCTAATATTTTGTTGAGAATTTTAGCTTCTAAATTCATCAGGGATAGTGGCCTATAATTTTCTTTCTTTGTGTTGTCTTTGCCTGGTTCCGGGATCAGAATTATGCTCGCCTCATAAAAGGAGTTTGGAAGTCTTCCTTACTCTTGAATTTTTTGAAATAGCTTGAGGAGGATAGGAGTTAGCTCTTCTTTGAATTTTTGATAGAATTCACTTGTGAAGCCATTAGGCCCAAGACTTTTCTTTTTTGGGAATTTTTCATAAGGGTTTCTATCTCATTTGTTGTAATTGGTCTGTTTAGGTGTTCTGATTCTTTCAGATTGATTTTTGGAATATTATATGATTCAAGAAATTTATCCATTTCACCTAGGTTTCCTAATTTTTTGGCATAGAGTTCTTCATAGTATTTTTTTACAATACTTTCTATTTCTGTTGTGTCAGTTGTTATTTCTCTACTCTCATTTCTAATTTTATTTATTTGAGTCCTCTCTCTTTTTTATTGGTGAGTCTAGTTAAAGGTTCATCAATCTTGTTTACCTTTTCAAAGAACCAGCTCCTGGTTTCATTGATCCTCTGTATTGTTTCCTTAGCCTCTATGTCATTTATTTCTGCTCTGATCTTTATTATTTCCTTCCTTCTACTAGTCCTGGGCTTTATTTGCTGTTGTTTTTTTAGTTCTTTTAGATGCAGGGTCAAGTTGCTTATTTGAGCTTTTTCTAGCCTTTTTTGTTATGTCTGTAGTGCAATGAACTTCCCTCTCAGTACTGCTTTTGCTGTGTTTCATAAATTTTGAGTTGATGTATGTTTATTATCATTGGTTTCTAGAAACTTTTTTATTTCTTCTTTGATCTCATTGTTAATCCATTCGTTATTGAATAACATGCTATTTAGTTTCCAAGTGTTTGAGTATTTTTCAGTTTTTCCTTTGTGGTTAATTTCTAGTTTCGTGCCATTGTGATCAGAGAAAACGCTTGATATGATTTCAGTCTTCTTAAATTTGTTGAGACCACTTTTGTGTCCTAACATGTGGTCTATCCTAGAGAATGTACCATGAGCGCTTGAAAACAATGTATATTCTACTGCTTTAGGGGGAAAAGTTCTGAAGATATCTATTAAATCCAGTTGATCTAGTGTATCCTTTAAGCCTGCTGTTTCTTTGTTAATTTTCTTTCTTGAGGATCTATCCAGTGATGTTAGTGGGGTATTGAAATCCCCTACTATTATAGTATTGCTGTTAATCCTGCCCTTTATATCCATCAAAGTCTGCTTTATGTATGTCGGGTCTCCTATATTTGACTTTTGCCCCACCTCCGCGGGCAATGCTGGTTCGTGCCGGGCTTCAAGCCTCGGAGGCCGGTTGAGGCTGCATGCCCTCTTGCCCCTTCCCATTCTGGACTCCTGCTTTTTCCCCACAGGTGGGATCACAGATGGGCCTGCAGCCACTGGACCACTTTTGCAGCCCCCCTTCTCTTCTGCTGGGCTAAACCCCTTCACACCAGCTGGCTTGGCCTCTGCCCCTGCCTACGGAACCACATTTCCACATCCCGCCGCCACCCACCCTCCAGCAAGCCCTTAGCAGTGTGGGTGGGGGCGCTGCAGCTCAGACACTAACACTCCATACTGTAGTCCTGAAAGCTCCTTCCTTCTAAGCGACTGTGCTCTGATTGCTGCAGGGGAGCCTGTTTGGCTGGTGTCCTGCTTCCCCTTGCTGGTTCCAGGGGAAATATTGTTTCAGATTTATAGAGTGACTTAGCCCAGGGTTTAGTGTGGCTGTCTCTCAAAGCTCTTCTCCCTGTGCCTTTCAGGCTGCACTCTCTTCCTGCTGCTCCAGTCCTCTCCTCTCTCCCTGTCTCCCGGAGTCCCGGGTGAGTGGTTGTGAGAGAGGTCTTCAGCACTGTCCCTTTAAGAAGAATCCTGGGTCTGAGACAGCTGTCTTTTTCTCACAAACAGTATCCTAACCTGTTTCACAGCTAAATACTGTCCATATGCCTCGTCTCGGCTCTGGGACTGTAGGCTGGGGCTTTGTTCCTGGGACTGAGGTCCATACCCTTCCGCTAGCCTCTCTTCCCGCCACAAGAGTCTCTCCGGGCTGCCTTTTGCTGCGGGGAGCTGGGCAGCCCTTTCCGCATTTTCACTTTTCCTACCAGTCTCAATGTGGCTTCTTAAGTGTTCCCCGGTTGAAGAGTCCTCTCAGTCCAGTTCAACATTGGTTTATCCAGATGATGGTTCTTAAAATCAAGTTATAATCCCCTTTGGTTCTGGGAGTTGGAAGTTGGTATGTCTGCCTACTTCATCGCCATCTTGCCCTCCCTATGTGTATATATTTTTAATTGCTTGCAATTTTTTGTTACAATTCCAACTAGTAACATACCTGGTTTTGTGGCTGGAATTTTTTTTAATATAATTAATTATAGTTCCAAGGGTCAAACAGAATTGCTGAGATAGCTGGGCACTTTTATAATGGTGAACTGAGGGGCTTGGCAAATATCCCCTTATAAATCACTAATAAAACCAGCAAATTTGTCTAGGGCAATGATTTCAGAACTCCAAAAATTAATCAAAGGCATATAACAAAGTGAAAAGCATTTATTCAAGAAATACAACTGATCCTCAGTAAAATCAGTGGGGTCTGTAGAATTTTACTTTGGAGTTGTTCCCCCACCCCCAATCCATAGGTCAGTAATCATGAAGACCAGAAAGGAAGAGAGAGAGAATACATAACTAAATAAAATTGAAAACTCAAATTTGATTTTAAAAATATTTATCTATAAAGTCAAAAAGCTCACCAAATCTCAAGTAGGATAAACTCAGAGACTCATACCTAGACACATCATGGCAAACTGTCAAAAGACATAGAGAAAATGTTGAAAGCAGCAAGAGAAAAAATATTCATTACATACAAGGACACAGTAACAAAATTAACAGCTGACTTCTCATCAGAAACAATGGAGACCAGAAGTCAGTGGGATGACATTCAAAGTGCTTCAAGAACAAACAACTGTCAATCAAGAATCTTATATCCAGCAAAAAACATACTTCAAAAAATAAAAGCCAAATGAAAACATTCCCAGATGAGCCGAAACTAAGATAATTCATTGATAGCAGATCTGCCTTACAAGAAATACCAAGGGATGTTTTTTGGGTTAAAAAGAAACAGTAACTTGAATTCACATAAATTAGAAGCATCAGTAGAAGTTAATTATGTAGAACAATTTAAAGCAATATATTTTTCATTCTTCTCTTAATTGTTTTAAAGCACAAAAGCATGAAATAATAGACATAAAACTTAAAAAAGATGAGTCCAACACCACTCTTTTCTGGTTCCTACTGAATATTATGGCTCTGTGCTGAGACTGAGGCCTGTGAGGTGAAAGTTATTCAAAGTAGCAGACAGTAATGAGCAAAGAACCCTTGCTGCAGGATTAGAGCTTACCTACACTGCTCTCCACCCATGGTGTCCTCTCTAAGCCCATAGGACATACCTGCTTCACTTTCCCCAGCAGACTTCTTTGGGAGCTGGAGGAGGTGATCCTACTGAGCATCTGGACCCTTATCTTAGTCATTCTTGGTCACTTTGATGCTCCTGTCTTGGTTTGGTAGGGATTATTTTAATTCCTAATTGACCAGTTAAAGAGAAAAAGTTAAGATACCCAAAGAATTTTGATGAGAACCTGTCTGTTCTATTCTTCTTTGCATATCTGGCACATAAAGTTTGAATAAATATTGATTGAATGAATAAATTAAACTCAGACAGTAAAAAGATCATGGTGGTCTACAGTTAAGGATTTCTCAAAGAGCTAAGTCATAAGCTTTAAGAGGCAGCACTAAATGGTAGTCTAAAAACCATCTTTCTTCCCATTATCCTTTCTTACACATTATCTATTACCTCGCACATCTTTACTCTGCCAGTCATCACTTAATGTCATTTAGATTTGTGGAGGTGACAAGAAAGAAAAAAAAAAAGCAGGTTGGGAAGTTGGCAATACTGAAGGAAAAAAATCCTGAAGATTGCTCTATAAAAGATCAAGTCAAGCCTGACCGGGCATTGGTGCAGTATATAGAGCATTGGCCTGGGACACAGGTTCAAAATTTGAGGTCGCCTGCTTGAGCACAGGCTCACCAGCTTGAGCACAAGGTCACTGACTTAAGCATGGGATCACAAACATGACCCTATGGTTGCTGGTTTGAGTGCAAGGTCACTGGCTTGAGCAAAGGGTCCCTCACTCTGATGTAGCCCCCCAGTCAAGGCACATATGCAAAATCAATCTATGAACAACTGATGCTTCTCATCTCTCTCCCTTCCTGTCTTTCTGTCTTTATCTGCCTATCTATCCCTCTCTCTGTCTGTCTCTCTCATAAAAAAAGTATCAAGTTAAAAGAATGAAAAAACAAGCCATAGACTGGGAATAAATATTTACAAAAGACACAACTGATGAAGTACTGTTATCCAAAATATACAAAGAACTCTTAAAATGCAACAATAATAAAATAAATGACTTGATTTAAAATCAGTCATAGTCCTTAAGAGACACCACACCAAAGAAGATGAACAGATGGCAAATAAGCATATGAAACAATGCTTCACATCATGGGTGATGAGGAAAACACAAATTAAAACAACAATGAGGTACCACTACTCATTTACGAGAATGGCCACACTCCAGAACACTGACAACTCCGAATGCTGATGAGGATGTGGAGCAACAGGAACTCTCTTTCATTGCTGGTGGAATGCAAAATTGTGCAATCACTTGGGAAGACAGTTTGGCAGTTTCTTGCAAAACTAAATATACTCGCACCATACAATCCAGAAATTGTGCTTCTTGGTTTTTACTCAAAGGAGTTGAAAACATATCCATACAAAAGCCTGCACATAGATGTTTATAGCAACCAAGTGTTGCCTTTCAGTGGGTAAATCGATAAATAAACAGTGGTACATCCAAACAATGGAATATTATGCAGAGTTAAAAAGAAACGAATTATCAAGCCCCTGAGACATGGAAGAGACTTAAGTGCATATTGGTAAGTGGAAGAAGCCAAGCTGAAAAGGCTACACTCTGAATGATTCTAACTGCATGGCATCCCGGAAAAGGCAAATATATATAGACAACAAAAAGTTCAGTGGTTGCTAGGGATTAGTGAGGAGGGAGGGATGGGCAGGCAGAGCACAGAGGAGTTTTAGGGCAGTGAACTACTCTGTATGATATTGCAATGGTTGGTACATGTCATTATACGTTTGTCTAAACCCACAGAATGTACAACAAGAGTGAACCCTAATGTAAACTATGGGTTTACACTCGGTAATAATGACGTATCAATGGAGGTTCACCAATTGTAACACATGTACCACTCTAGTGGGGGTTGTTGATAATCAAAGAAAGGAAAGGAGGGAGGGAAGGGAAAAAGGAAGGAAGAAAGAAGGAAAGCCAGCCAACCAGGATCCCGGAGGGGGTGTGTGGGGGCAAGGGTGGGTGGCATTTATGAAGTCTTGAGCAATGCAGGCTCCCCGCTCTGTGTGCCTGCTGGTCTCTTTCACAACTACTGACTAATGCCCTCTCTCAGTCCCATCCTGGAAATGTGATCCCTTTCCTTTGCACTCAGTGAGTGCACTAGATATGACCCCATGATTGGAAGTGCCAATACCTCTGAAAACAAGCTTTGCACAGATGGATACGGCCAGCCTGGGATAAAGCTGTTTTCTTGCACTGGCCATCAGCTCAGCCTAAACGGATACACTAGCGGAAGACTTGGCTCTCCTGCTCTAGAGAAAATGCCTCCAGTCTTGCTCCCGGTTGCTGGGCCCGGCCCGAACATTTGGTTTGAATTACCCACTCGTTGCACAGATCTGCCTGGGAGGATGGCAACCTCTTTTTTAGGGTAGCCTCCCTGAGAAGGCAGAGGGAGTCAAGAGACGAATTGCTATTTGAACTCAAAGGTCACATGACAGATAATACATTAGGACAGGGGTCCCCAAACTACGGCCATGCGGCCTTCTGAGGCCATTTATCCGGTCCCTGCTGCACTTCTGGAAGGGGTACCTCTTTCATTGGTGGTCAGTGAGAGGAGCACAGGATGCATCCGCACCCATAGTTCCCATTGAAATACTGGTCAGTTTGTTGATTTAAATTTACTTGTTCTTTATTTTAAATATTGTATTTGTTCCCGTTTTGTTTTTTTTTTTACTTTAAAATAAGATATGTGCAGTGTGCATAGGGATTTGTTCATAGTTTTTTTTATAGTCCGGCCCTCCAACGGTCTGAGGGACAGTGAATTGGCCCCCTGTGTAAAATGTTTGGGGACCCCTGCCTTAGGACCTGGTGATCCAGCCATCTTGGAGTGTGTGAACCAAGGAAGGCAATGCTGGGAGCCCTCAGGCATGGAAAGCGAAAGTCAGACCCCCAGAGACACCCTGTAATCTCACCTTCACTGCTTTCCCTCCACTAACCCCCCCCCCCCTCACCACCACCCCCACCCGGCCTTCTCGCCTTCTGGCATCTTTGAAGTGCAAAGCTACTTCCTGCCTCCTCCAGGCCTTCTCACCTGCCATTCCTGCCTGCAATTCTCTTCCCCACCTCTCAGCTTGTTTCGCATTCTCACTGCTTTTAGGTCTCTGTTTACACATCACTTCTTCCTGGGATTTTTCTCCGATTGCTCCAAATATAGCCACCAAGCCTTCACTCCCGACCCCCTTCCCTGCTTGTGGGTTTTGTCACTATCTGAGATTTCCAGTTCAATTCCAATCAGTTCATATGGGGATCGTCACTGCTGGGGATTCTCCCAGGGCCGAGACCCAGAGAAACTGAACCCCCAACTTCAGCCCCATCCTCCTCTGGCTTGGCAGAGCTGTCTGTGTGGGGTGAGCTGCATCCTTCCCATAAAGGGGGACACCCATATTCTTTGCCTTTGGCTTCTGGCCTCTTTCCATCCATCCTATTGCCCTCCCACTGGGACGAGGGCACAGAATGGAAGATCCTGTCTTGCTCACCACTGTTTTCCCAGAGCGTAAACAGTGCAGAGTATGCACTCTGCGAATGTTTTTTCTGTAACTAAATAAAAAAGCGATGGGAAATCCTCTAAGAGCAAGAGGGAGAAAATGATAAGATCATGAGGGAGGAGCTGGGGGTCAGCCTTGCCCTCGAGAGGGGAACAACTCAGAGGTACCCCTCACTCTGAGACAACAGATTATGACTGACCAACAGCCACTTACCAGGATATGTGGGGTCAGTGGATCCCTTAGGGCATGGTCTCCACTGCCTCTGCTGGGATTCTTTAGTGATAATAAAACCCTGTGAAATTTATAAAATTAAAAGACACACCCTTGTTGCTCAGTATAATCTTAAAACCCTCTTTCCTTCTTCTTTTTAATTTAAAATTTTAATTTATTGTGTTGACATGGTTTCAAGTGTCCCACTCAATATAACTCCCTCTACACACCAATCACATCATGCCCCTCCCTGCTCCACGCAGTCTCTTTCCACCCCCATTTCACCCCCTACTTCCACTGTTTCTTTGTGGATTTTCTGTTTAGAGGATCTATCTATTGATGCTAGTGGGGTGTTAAAATCCCCTACTATTATTGTGTTGCTGTTGAACTCTCCCTTTATGTCCATCAAAATCTGCTTTATATATTTAGGTGTTCATATATAGGGTGCATAAATATTTACAATGGCTACATCCTCTTGTTAGATTGTTCCCTTTATCACACCTGTTTTATGGTCCAGCTTTGCTCCTGGGGCTTAGCTGCAGTTACTCTCCTGGGTTCTTCCTTGTCCCCCACCAATGAGACCTGGAAATGTGCCCCCAAGACAAAGAGAACTCTTGAGGACCAAATCAACACTGTGTTAAAATGAGGAAGAACTCCTATAGAAGAAGCCAGTGACAATACAGGAGCAGGCTGATGATGGGGCAATGATAGTTCAAAAGAAATACTTGCGAATCAAAGGGGGAGGCAAGGAAGGTAAACTCCAAAAGCTGTCTGTTACAACCCCTTGATCGATCAGTGGGCTTGTTTTTCAAAGATGCCATTTAAAATCACACTCTATTAAAGACAGTGTGTGTAGGTGGCTTCCTCTGAGAAATCAGTGCTTCTCACGGCACCTTCGAGGAAGGCTAATGCAGCCAATGGAACAGGCAGCCTGACTGTTCAGGAAGCAGTCAGCAGAAGGGGGTGTCTAAACCCAAGTGGACTGAAAAATAGAGCTGGACGAGATATAAAATGTCATAGAGCAAAGAACTGCACTTCCCAGGCTGCCCCCACTGTCCTTGGATTTGAATGGAGTTCCTAAGTACCCAAGAGAGCCAAATAAAGGTCTGTCCTCATCTATTAGGGGCCTGCGATGTGTGTGCTAGGTCCAGGGGGACATCAGAGTCCCTTGGTTCTGATCTGCCTCATGGGACCAAAGTCACTGGGCCTATCTTAAAGTGGGACGGTGCCATGTGTCACCCTGCACACACACACACACACACACACACACACACACACACACACACACACACACTGCAACAATCCAGTAATTCTTTCAAGGGAGGAGACTGTATTAAAATCTCAAGAGGGGAGATAGCATCTGGTTTTTAAAAGCATGTGTAAAGCCAGTAGTCAAGGCCGCCATCACAGCCGCCTGACCCATGCAGGTTCGCAATGGATTCGAACAGTCGGTAATGAAACACAGGAGCCAAAAACTGGTGAACCATCAGCTTTAATTCTAGCTTGCAACCAGCGGGCAAGCAAAAACACACACTGGGCTCCAAAACCCACACATTCAGTGCTCACAAAGCTACTGACTTATCCGAGTTTCCTAGAATCAAAGGTTTTTAGCTCACCAGACTTATTCACCTCTGTTTTCCATCTCCTCCTGCACAAACTCTTAACAAACTGGCTTCTTCCTCAGCACTCTGCCATCTTGGCTACTTCTCCTCCACATGGCCTTAATCTGCTCTCCTCTCTAATACCTCAGGAACCAAGCACCAAGAGAGAGAGATCAAGCTACTGCTCTCTCCCATTTTATAGCATAGACTCAAAACCTTTAATCCAATTATACAAACAAGGAAGTCTCTGATACAAAGTACAAAGTCACCCATCTGAGGCATAATGGGATTCCTCCCTACATCACCACCCTACATCATCCAATCAGTCAAGGGTGTGGAGAAGAGTTTACTCTTAAAACAAAGCCTTAGGCTATAACGACCTGGCCTGCCCACAGCCTGTTCCAGAACACACATTAATATCAACAAACTTCCATGTGGGCAGCGCCATCTTTAACAAAGTGAGCATAATATATTTTATCTGCCCAACAGCATGTTTAACATGCTTCGGGCTTGCTAATAGAATGACAAGAAGTTGAGCGCCACAGAAATCTTTGTATCACTATGCATTAGCAGACAACTGAATGAGGAGGAACGCTTTGCAGAGAGCTACTGGGCTTTAAATCGCCGAGAACCATGGCTTTAATTTGACCCTGTTGTTGGTGAGGACAGTGCTTCTCCGTCATCAAATAGCACATAAGCCTCTGTGTGTTGAGGGAAAAGAATAATCTGACCTCCAAGCAATTGAGGCCACAGGAAAATCTGCTTGCATTAACCAGCTGGGTGCTGGGAACATTTGCCTCTGCCTCATAGAAATTATTGCACCAACAGATGTCTTATCTCTACCTGGAAGGATTACTGGGCAAAGAGCAGATTTGCCTCAAACAACAGCTTAGTGAGTCATCAGTGATGTCAGGCAAGGCACTAGCTGAAACATTTGGGGAAATGCAGTTCTTTTTGGCGGTGGGGGGGGGAGGGTCTGAGAACTCTGAAAATGTAGCACCTTGACGGGGAGACAGAGCACTGGAATCTATGCAATGGGAAGGTTAATACATTGAGATTTTCTGCAAGGATTTTAGAATGTCAAGGCTCATTAACTGCAAATCAGAACATTGATTTCAGAGCCAAAAAGAGTTTTTCCACTTAAAAAATTAAGGCACTGTAATAGCCTAACAGTCTTTACTTGGTGGCAACATTAAGTTCTAAAATGAAATTAAACTCTCAAGATTGAAAGGGATGTCAGAAATGATTCAATCAATCAAGAGGTCAGATTCTACATACAGCCCCCGAAGAACCTGAATTGAAATAAAAGGTTGGAGTGCTACTCTGTTTCAACATAAGGGAAAAGACCTTCTGAACATATTCCAAGGCTTCCTAAAAGGTGTACACGTGTCTGTGTCTATATGCACACATACACGTGTGCTCACACACTTTACACTCACACACACACACACTTGGACCTTCTGTCTACAACAGCCTTGCTGCTTATTGGAATTATCCAGGGAGCTTCCAAAAATCCTGACACTTAGTCCATACTCTGGACCAATTAAGATAAACATCTCTGGGGGTGGGACCCACATATTAATTAATACCTTTTAAAACTCCCCCAAGTGACTCCAGTGTGCAACCAAAGTGTAGAACTGCTGCTCCAGAGAAAGTGGGTTCATCATTCATTCACTCAGCAAATATTTATTGAACATTTACTATGTACCAGGCACTGTACTAGATGCTAGGGAGAAAATGGTGACTAAAAAAATTTATGATCTTTAATCTTATGGAATTTTCAATCCAATAAGTAGAAACTAGCTAATAATGAATACGTCATTTAAAACTTACTGAATGTTCTGGAGGAAAGATTATGGTCCTCATGGAGTGTCTAATCTCCATGAGAAGTCAGGTAGTAACTCCCTGACAATGTGGCATTTGTAACAAGAGCATAAGATGAAGTGGAGTTAACTGGCAGGGAATGGCAGAGCTATTTTCCTAGTTCTAAAAGGAAAAGCAGCATGTGTAAAAGTCCTGTGGCAGGAAAGAGAAACTAACACATTTGAGGAAATGGGGGAGAAAAGTCAATATGTAAGGTGTATATACAAAGCGATTAGTGAGAGTGGTCTGGAATGCCACTGGAAAGGTCAGTGAGATCCACCTTACCATAGACTTGTAGGCCGCTGTTAGGGTCTACACAGGAAAACAGAAATCACTATGGGCATTCAGAGAAAAAGTAATGCAGGAATTGATTTCACAGGTGAAGGAAGAGGATGACAAGGTGACCTGAAAATTAGCAATGGTAGAAGCCACTCTGAGCCTTGGCCTGGGAGAAGAGGGGGCAAAAGAGGAGGGAGTGGACTCACCAAGTAGTAGCATGAACCTCTGTGTGTAGACACTGTGGGCCCACTCTTGGGGTTACACGAGTGAAGCCACTTCCATCTCTCCCCAACAGGTGGACCACAAAGTTCCATCAGTCTCCACAACCATCTCAGGGCTCCAGGCATATGAAGTCCTGTCCCTGTGGCTCCCACTGAGAGCAATGAATGAATGGGTGGTGAAAGAAGGAAGTCTTCCACAGCTGTGGTTCAGAGATGGGGGTGGGAAGAAATAGAAAGAACCATCAACTTGTCCCACTTAGCCAAGGGTCCCCAAACTTTTCACACAGGGAGCCAGTTCATTGTCCTTCAGACCGTTGGAGGGCCGGACTATAAAAAAAAACTATGAACAAATTCCTATGCACACTGAACATATCTTATTTTAAAGTAAAAAAACAAAATGGGAACAAATACAATATTTAAAATAAAGAACAAGTAAATTTAAATCAACAAACTGACCAGTATCTCAATGGGAACTATGGGTGCAGACACATCCTGTGCTCCTCTCACTGACCACCAATGAAAGAGGTGCTCCTTCGGGAACTGCAGTGGGCCGGATGCGGCCCATGGGCCATAGTTTGGGGCCCCTGCACTTAGCTGTCCCATTTACTTGTGCTTTCCTTCTTGGTTGTTTCTCCCACGTGCCCTGACCTAGGATGGAATCCGCACTCCTCATGGACCAGGTCAACACTTTATCCACGGAGCCACCAACCAGACAAGTCTCCTCCTTTTTTAAGCATCTCCACACTGCACACGCTCGCTCCCTACATGCAAATCACGTGGTGGCCATCTCCCTCGTGAGGTCGATTTATGCGGGACCACAGTGTTGGTGCACAAGTCACTCTTATTTTACTTACTAATGGCCCAAGAGCACGATGCTGGCCATCCAGATGTGCGCAGCAGAAACCGTCAAAGGCTTCCTTGATGTGAGAAAACGGAAATTCTCAACTTAATAAGGCATTTTATCATCTCCTATCATCACAGCAAGAATGGTGAGAACAGTACATAAGCTATTGAGAGAGGACATCCACATGACTTTTATTACAGTATATTGTCATAACTGTTCGATTTTATTGTTATTGTACTTCATCTCTTACTGTGCCTAATTTCTAACTTAAACTTTATTGGTTATGTATGTATAAAAAAAAAACATAGTAGGAATAAGGTCTGTGACTATCCACAATTTCAGGCATCCACTGGGCATCTTGTCTTGCCACACAGGCCGGTGGGACAGGGGGGACTGTGTCCCTCTTTGCAAGTTACTATGTAAATGAACATATGGCAGATCCCAAGAAGTCTTGGAGTAAGCGAACCATCTCCCTGAGCATTTTCACATTGTTTACAGCCCAGCACACTGTCTTCACACACACTTATTAACAGCTAGTGAGTTAGTGTTTTCCCTGGCTTGGGCAATGTGTTTAGACAAAACCTAATCAAGCATCTAAATTGTGACTGGCTAGGAATTTGGGGAGAGGTGGAGAGAAGGGAGGGCAAGCTGACAGGGTTGTGAAAAGAATAGTGTGTGGGGTGTAAATCAGATTGGTTGATCCGAGAGTCGCCTAGATAAGCTTCATTGTAGAAAACAAAGTGTTGACGATAAAAGTTGGATAAAGCTGAAATTTAGCAACAGTGAATAATACCTTCTTCTTTAAACTCTGACCCTTTTACGTTTTAAAACTAACTCCAAATTCTGTTTACTAACTCTTTTAAGAACCAGGGTTCTAGACTACTTTCTGCTTGTTTTGAAAGATGATTCTATAGCCAAAATTGAGAATGAAATGGTTAAACAGTAAAACCCAGGATCTCAGCAGACACAGTTCTTTTTAATAGTGTTGTTCCTGGCATCTGTAAATTCTTCCCAATAGCCAAGGCCTTTTCCCTTCAGATTGGAGCGACACACTTCTTCCCACTGAACATCCAGAGGCTATAAAACCAGTCTCAACTCCCATCACTCAGCCTTCCCCTCTTCCCACTTGGCAGCCTGTGGGAAAAGAAAAAAACTTGCAGGCAGCAGCTGAAAAGCATTTTAGAAACAAAATGTTGGTGATGACACAAATACAGAAAGAACCCCGCCCTGAGTAATATGTTACTAGAAACAGACACTTTTCAAATATGCTTCTCACTAAACTTAGGGGTATTTCAAAATGAATATAAAGCTATAAAAAAGGAAGCATTTGATTTTTATTTTATTAAACAAGAACATCAGAAAAGCAAATGACAAGTCAAAGAAAATTGTTCAATTATGCAAATGAGATGCAAAACCAACTTTTATTTCATGGGTGAAAATGCACTGATTCAAGAGGCCGAAAGTACTGGAGTATCTGCATGTTCCCTGACCCCCTAATTTTTGTGAGCAGTGTAGTATTGGAAGACAGCAATTTCTCTAAACTGTAATTGATAACTGGTCAGTTCTTAAAATTCAAACTTTGAGGCACCACCAGTAACAGAGACTGAAAATTCTGTCTTCTAGTATAAGGTCCTCCATATAAATACAGTATAAGCCCTAAACAAGAACATCTGGCTCAGAATGAGCTAACTTTATCAGAGCAATGTCAAGACACACAAGGAGTTCGATCATTCTTACTATGAAGAAATTTTCATTTAATCATTTGAATCATAATAGATAGTAATACGGTTCGTTGCAGATATTATGCTTGATTGAGTTTATTATAAGGCAAACTATACATAGCTAATGCATGTGTAAATTTGGTCATTCAAAATTAATACTGTCTCCTGTGTTTATAAAATTTATAGTTACATAAGCTCTTTGATTACTTGTATTGATGCATACATCTATAGTAAATACACTTTTCCTGACAACTGCAGACAAAATTTTGGTTTTTAGAATGAAAAACCAGATAAGCAGCATGGTGTGCAAAAGGCCACCTTAGCTAGGCTTACTCTTGTCTAATATGCCACGGCTGTCCTGCTACTTATTAGTGGTTTGGTTTTCTCTGAATTCCTCTGGCTGTATATTAGTTTTAGAAACTTCACAACTGAGTGTTGGCTGTGCTTTGCTGAAATGGAACCCTAAAGTCAACATCATGTCTTTTCTCTTGGATGCATGAAATGGTCTTATCCAGAGAGCATTAAGACCTTACCATTTTCCTTCTGTTATCTGGAAGTTTATATTACATCACTCTGAGAAATGGCCTCATTTTGAATGCCCTCTCTCTCTCTTCCTCTCCTCTCTCTCTGAAAAGTGAGGCTATTGCTACATAATAACTTTTCCACCTACCCCTCAGAGTTGATGGCAACATGAATAAAACAATCAGTATTTTTAATACACAAAGTATTGGGAGGCTGTCCAAGGAGGAAACATGACTCAGGGGCCTCACAGGGCTGACGGCCACGAGATGCAGATTTCATTTAGAGAAGAAGGTAAAAAATAATAAGGGAATTTCCCAGTGGCACCAGACAATTCGGGGGCATAGGTGGCAAGAAGAAAATTCTCCCTTCCCCTCCCCTGTTCCTTCCCACCTCACTGTCTCACCCTTACAGCCAGACTTTCTCACACAGCGTTTTCTTCCCCCTGATCAGGAACTGACCGTTCACGTTGCTCATTGAATTCAGGGAAAATACATTCACCACCATTCGAACCAGCATTTGTGAGGAGCGAGTGCCCATTCCTGCTCTCAGTGGCTGCTACTCACTGTGGACAGAGAGGAAAAAAACCAAAAACCAAAAGACTGACCTAGACCCACACAGTCTGAATGTCCTAAGCCGAATGGAGAGAGACTCCGGATAAACTCTATACACTAGAGATTCTTTGCTTCTTCCTTTCTGGCTACTGTGGGGGAGAACATGCATTGCTGGCCAGCTCCCTTGAAAGTTCTCTCTCCTTTAGCCTTTACGTAGCAGTGATGCCTGAAGGAGGAACAGGTGTCGACAGAAGGCTTGCTGCCCTCGGGTATATCAGAAGCATCCAGCAAAGGAGGGTTTTGTTTGTTTGTCTTATATTTACTGTAAGACTTTCCTCCGATGCTGGGAGAATGTGAATACCCTCGCGAAGGCTTACTCATCATTCTCCTTGGTCTACTTCCAGTGAGAGCCACTATACTGAGGAGACACTCTTGTTGATGAGATTGCTCATATTCCCCGGTTCTGTTGAGTCGACAGAAACAGAACCAGAACCGCTGCTGTAGAGGTTCTTCACTCAACCTCCAATAAGCTAAACTTTTGCCAATGAAGAAAGCTAAAACACTGCGGGGAGGAAGGGCTGTGACTAATAAAAAATCCAAGGACTCCCCAAGGTCAGGACCATTTGGCCCAGACCATGGAGGAGACTGAAGGATCACTCAGCATCCTCAAGATCATTTTGCTTAAGGAAAGGAAGGTACACTCTCCTATCATTTGCCTTTGGTCTTCTGCATGAAACAAGTGCAGAATGTGTCCTGTTAAGGGCCAAGGTCAGCATTTCCCTATGTTGGTGTTCGGCCCAATTTAAGAGCACTCTAGCATGTTGGAGTGGAAATTGAGTTTGTGTCCTCAGTCCCACATTAGCATCTTCCTGTGGACCCAAGGCCAAAGGCTGAGATGCCACGCCTCTTCTTCCTGTCCCTTAACCCTACAAAGCTCACACCTTACCTGCTCTGTGGCTTTGCGCTGACATAAATAGTGGCCAGATGGAATGCCTGTCTAACAAGCACCTCCAGACTTGTGAGACAGCTGCCACAAACAACAGGGGGCCAAAGCGTGATTAGTTGTGATGCGTTTAAGGAGTGGTAGGGTTCCAGAAGGCGTGCTTTGGCTCGTGTTTTGCAATGTAGCCATTACAAGAACAACTGCAGTGTTGTGCAATGTGTCTCAGTTCCAATTTATATTTCACTCTACATAGAAGGCAGACTTAAGACACAAAGCCTCTTGATGTCTTATCAGGCCTCTGCATTTGGGCCGTTGCTTCTAGGATTCCATCCGTGTCTTTGAACATACTTTATCAAATGAACTAGGTCTAGATAGATCTAAGTCTCTCTAAAAGGAGAAAGTAAGATTTATTTAACTTTCAAGTCAAAGCTTTGGTCAGAGAAGACAGAGGAAAAAAATGTGTAAGATTGGAGCAAGCAGGGTGGGGTGTTCCCATGAGATTTTTGCCGTGTATCTTTGGCCTTCGTCTTGAGATGTAGCAATAAGCACCCTTAGTGGGGTTTTTTTGTTTGTTTTTTTTGTTTTGTTTTGATTTATTTTTGGTGACAGAGACAGAGAGAGTCAGAGAGAGGGACAGACAGACAGGAAGTGAGAGAGATGAGAAACATCAATTCTTTGTTGTGGCTCCTTAGTTGTTCATTGATTGCTTTCTCATATGTGCCTTGACCTGGGGTGGGGTGGGGCTACAACAGACCAAATGACTCCTTGCTTGAGCCAGCAACCTTGTGCTCAAGCTGGTGAGCCTTGCTCAAACCAGATGAGCCTGCTCTTAAGCTAGAGACCTCAGGGTCTCGAACCTGGGTCCTCTGCATCCCAGTCTAATGCTCTATCCACTGAGCCACCGCCTGATCAGGCACACCCTTAGTGGTCTTAATGACAACATATATAAGATAGTGAATTCCTACCAACATGAAGAAACTAGCCCTCTCACTTTCTTCTCTGAACAAAATGTCCTTCATCACATGCTCAAGATGTCACTTAAGTTCAGTGTTAACTATAATTAATTTACTGTAAAGTAATTTGGGACATACAATTATTCTTTATTCTTACTATGACTATTATCAAAATAAAATGCAGTAAGTGTACTATCACCTGTCCACAGAAAGAGGTCATTTATTTTCTATTGAGTTTGTCAGTTTTTCAAATAACTGAAAAAGGATAAAATGTGTACAAAAATTCTGTTGAATAGAATCTGTTCTTTATGTAAAATGTACTTTAGAATTGTTATTATAAATTTTCACTGAACTGGAGTAGGGTTAAAATGCCAACTGAAAAGTGTTCTTGATTTCAATTTGCTTTAATGCTATAAATTAGAATATAAGTTAAACCTCTAGAAATAAAATATATTAATTTGGTTAACAATGGCACGTAAGTCACCGCCCCACACAGACTTTCTCAAATGCTTCTAAATGCCTAAAAAATATTTAAAAAAAGATAAAATCTCACATCATCACCTAAAACTAGGATTCACAATCATGCTGTTGCAAAATTCATAGAGGTATTTTCATTAATACTAAAGCTGATGAGATGAAATTTACAGAAACACTCAGGGGTCTATATTTACTTTCCTGCTAAAACCATAGCAAAACTTGTTTATCTAAAAGAAAGTAAGAAGATGTTTTATGATTTTTCTGACTGTCACCCCTTGTTTGAAATGGCATATTCTGGAATAATAAGAAAATTTGGCAGCAAAATCCAGTGGTAGAAGGAGGGAGTGTTGGTAAAGTCAGGGGTCAGATTATCAGGATAGCGGCTTATTAGTTATAATCTACACAACAGCTACATAATATTCTTTACATACAGTCAAGATTTTTTAGCAGTCTCAATATTTTTAGATTATGAACACACTGAGGACAGGGATTTTGTTTCTTGTTCACTGTAACATCTTTAGCATATAGGTACACAGAACATGCTCAAAAAATGCGAGGTAGGGAAGGGAGGAGGGAGGGGTATAGACCTGCTTACATCCAACAGTAAGATTCTAACACTTCTTGGGAAGATATTTGTCTTAAAATATTTTCTCACAATTAGAAATAACTTTGAAGTCAAACCTCATTCTGGGGAAATTATTTTGAGACAAGCCTCTATCATATTTATACAATGGCATATCTAATCAATGGTGTGATCCTAGGTACACACCCACACTACACATTACACTTGTCTATATTTGAAAAACATGCCGGTGTACTTTTTATGGCCCCTGTCCTATGCCATATTATCCTTCTGAAATTCTTAAATCTAATCAAAATAAAATCAGTAGGGAAGGACATTAAAAACTGATTCTTCCACACCTATCTTCTCTTTTCAAGGATAGTCTTATTAGGAATAAACTGAAACTTCCCTGCTCCTCCCCATCTCACTACATCTGCAACACAAAAAAATTTTTTTTGATTGATTTTTTATTTTTTTAGATAGAGTGGGGGGTCAAAGGGGGATTGGGAAGCATCAAGTTGTAGTATGTAGTTGCTTCCCATATGTTCCTTGACCAGGCAAGCTCATGGCTCCAAACCAGCAACCACAACATTCCAGGTCAACGCTCTATCCACTGTACGACCACAGGTCAGGCTGCAACCCAATTTTAAGGGGAGAAATCCACGACTCCTGAGAGATACCATACAGAACCGTGTACTCAAGAGAGACCAAACAAAGGCATTTACAGTTCCATGTAAGAGTTCTGTAATGAAAACAAGGTAAATGAACCAGGGCTGTTATTTCATAAGAGGTAGGGTCAAAATCACATTAACGGAGGTCAATGAAAAAGCAGATGTGTTTCTTCCCATGATGGGGTATGAACACTCATGGTTATGATCAGTAGGGATGGAAAATCATAATGGAATTGAGGCCATAAAAGCTGAGCATTTATTAGGTATGGTTGAATAATTTATCTTGTGCCTGTGACTGTGAATTAATCTCATCCTCTTGCTGTGAGATGTTACCATAGATTTCCTACTCATTTGTCAAGCAGAGCAGTGTCAGAGAACTATGCACAAAATAACTATTCATTGCTATTGGTAGCCAGGACTTGGATAATGTTGAACTCTAGGACTCTCTGCCCCCTTTTTTATTTTCAGATGGCTGAAACCTTCAGAAAAAGACTGGGTTTATTTTTGGTTTTTATGGTTCAGAGACTTCTTAGAAGGTCAATTGACCCTTGGGAAGCTTCAGATCCCATATTTAGATTGCTAAAGCTATGTTTTAAATAAGAATATTTGGGACTGATCCAAATATTGAACTTAAAAGATAAAAAAGATTGTAAGATAAGTAGGATTTCAACTGCCACCCCAACCATTTGTATTCCTTCATTTGCAATTGCATCACAGATCCTCTCCCATTGAAGCAGCCATTGCTCAGACTCTAGATTTTTCCAGTGTCCTCTCACAATTTGATTTTTTCTCTCAGCCTTCACCCTGTACTCATTCTTTGGACGTGATGACAGAATTTGGTTAACCCAATATATACATCAGGAATTTCTGTAGTTGTAGGTAATAAAAGTATTAAACCCAAACTGGCTTAAACAACACAAGGAATGTATTGGCTTATGTATTGGAAATGTCAGGAGTTCAGGCACATCCTAGTGCAAGGGTTCCAGTGATAAACTTCAGGATTCCTTTTTTCTGTGCTGTGACTCAATTTTGACTGTGTTGATTCCATTCTCAGATAGGCCTTCCCCATCTGGCCCCCATATGCTTTTTATCTGCTCTGAAAACAACTTTCTCCTAGGATAAACTCTGATATAAAATAGTGGGTGTCTTTAACTCAGAATTCTCAAAAAGAAAAAAAATTAGTTCAGAGATCCCCCTTGATTAGACCAGTCTAGATCTCATTCTCACCCTTGTTCCAAGAGAATATGGTGCATCACTTGGCTTAGGTCTCAATCCAATTTCCAACCTCAGAACCCACCAGGAGTGAAATAGAAAAGGAATGGGTTTCAAAATAAGCAAGAAATATCCATTATATTCAGCTTTGACCATTAGCTCTTCCTAAACTGAGATAATACTCAACACTCCAGCCATATGGAGCTCCCCACACCCCTAATTTGTCATGCTGTGTTTCTTCATGCCATCCTGCATGCTGCGCTACATGGAATGAAGTCTGGCCAGTCGCCTGCCTATCACAAAAGAGAGTAAATGAACTTACTCCAGGATGTAGATACATAGGGCTCCCTCCAAAGAGGCACTCTAGCAACATTGAGATCGCCATGGAGCTATAAAAATGAGTGTTGCTGCTTCCTTGGTATATGGATCATATACACTGAAGCACATCTAATTTAAAAACTTATCCCAATGTAGGAAGAGTGATGATAAAATGTCTGCATCAGATATATGGTACCCAGAGGCACTCAACATGGTGACCAATAAAATTTGGGAATGTTTTCATTTCTGTTGCCTTAATAATACTTAAAGACTTATCCTCCAAGCAATTAATTCCTTTGAAACTACTAGGCACCTGATGTGGCCATTCAATCTAGAGAGAAGGTCAACTTCAACTATATGCAGGACTGGGAAGCTAAGTAGTAAAGGGAAAGAAATAGACTTATTTTGTGATTTCCTTTTTTGTTTTTGAGCATATGAATAGAGCTAAAAGGAGAAGTTCAAACAGAGCCCATCTCATTCATCATACATTTATCAAGAACCTGTTAAGGCCAGAGCTGGGCATATCACATTGAAATGAAATGAGTAAGACCCTCATGTGCAAATAGCTTAGCAGGAAATGGGTGTTGTGAACAATACACATGTGAACACACACATTAACAGATGTCCCCAAAGGAGGCAGTAACCCTGACTAAACCATGGCACCCTTCCCACTTCCAGCCTTCCCACCTGGAACAGAAGGGAGAGGCCTTGGGCTTTTCAACATGCTCTGCCCTCCTTGACATCTTCCATGTGATGTTTCTTCCCTCCCTTTTTTCCTTCCTGTTAAATCCGGCTGTGTCAAGACCATCACGGCACTTTGCGCTGCTTTCCCGACTGTTATAAAAGGCCTGTGGACTGGAAGATGGTTCACTGAATAATTTAAAGGCAGCTTCTCACTTCCAGAAGCAGTGCTCCAGTTACCTAACATAGCACTGGGCCACTGAGCTTTCTGCCGGTGCCTGAGACAGGTACACGCTGGTGGTGGCTTTGGTGAAAATAGCCAGTAAATCAACAGTGCCAAAAACTATCCCCAAATTCTCAAAAGTTATAGACTTCACCCAGAACTGAGTGGTGGTGCTGTGTGTGGAAGGGGAACTGGTTAGATTAGTTGGTCAGCCCCAGCCAGGAGAGTGAGTGAAAATGATTACCTGTGCTGTAACAACACACTCAGGATTATTTGAAGTTTTCTAAAGCAAGCAAGGAAGTGTTATCTACTTCCTCCTTACTGCGGGCAGCCCTTCAGTTATTTCACTAAGCACCTTCGGCAGGGAATGCAGAGAGACACAAATCATTAATACGTTTGTGCCTAAATACAGACAACAATGAGACTCTTGATGTGAGCAAAACGATGGGCAGAAAGCTCTGGAACTCCCTGACAAGATTTGTTCATTCAAATCCCTGACATTTTGTTTGAACAATTTCTCCGAGGATCAAACTCACAGGATTTCTAGGTGTGACTACTGAACTAGGCTGATTTTGACAGGGCTGTATAATGAATGCAAGCTAATGTTGGAGGAAGGATGGAAACTAATCCAAGAAACAGGGTCCTCTTTATATCCACCATGTGAAGGTTGCATTTATTAGTTTAATTAAGCTCCTGGATTAATTTAGGTAAGCCCTCCTGTTTCCATACTCAGCATGAGCCCAAGCTGGGTTCACTCTAGGACTTGGGCAAGTCAAGACACGTTGAAAGATGGAGAATTGGCGGCGGGGGGGCTGTTCAACAGGAGTTTCCTTATGTAAGGGAAGTAAAAGGAGAAAAACGGACAATTGTTATAGTGTACTCAATTTCCTCCCTAAGGCTGATATACCCAGTACACATAGCTTACTCACTTATTGATTTGTACTTTTCCAGAAGCATCTTTTGGACATTTCACATGCACCAGACACACAGAAAGAGAGGTCCCACCTTTATAGCGGTTCATAATTCTAGTTGGGTAGGCAGAGCTGGGTGCAAGTAACCGGAATTCAATATGACAAATGATTTACTAACAATGTGAGCTAGTTACTATAGCAGCCTAGAGGAGGTGACAGTTAATTCTGCCTGTCAAGAGAGTTGGGAAAGTTTTAAAAAGCTGAGGACCAAGGATGGCAAGATGGCGATGGAGTAGGCGGATGTACCAACTTCCAACTCCCAGAACTAAAGTGGATTATAACTTGATTTTAAGAACCATTATCTGGATAAACCAACTTTGAACTAAACTAAGTGGACTCTTCAACCAAGGAACACTGAAGAAGCCACATTGAGACTGGTAGGAAAAGCAAAAATGTGGAAAGAGCTGCCCAGCTCCCTGGAGCGAACGGCAGCCCGGAGAGACTCGAGTGGCTGGAAGTGAGTTTAGCAGAGAGGGAGGGACCTGGGTCCCAGGAACAAAACCCCAGCCTGCAGTCCCAGAGCCTAGAAGAGGCATGTGGACAGTATTGAGCTGTGAAACAAGTGAGGATACTGTTTGTGAGAAAGAGACAGTTTTCTCAGACCCAGGATTCTTCTTAAAGGTACAGCACAGAAAACCTCTCTCACAACCATTCACCTGGGACTCCGGGGAACGGGGACAGAGGAGAGGAGCAGAGCAGCGGGAAGAGAGTGTGGACTGGAAGGCACAGGGAGAAACACTCTGAGGGACAGCCACCCTAACCCCTGGGCTGAGTCACTTCCCTAATCAAAAATGAATATTCCCCCTGGAACTAGCAATACCAGCAAAGGGAGACAGGACACCAGCCAAACAGGCTCTCCCGAGGCACTTAGAGCAGAGATGCTTAGATGGAGGGAGCTTCCAATACTACAGTATGGAGTGTTAGGGTCTGAGCTGCAGTGTCCCTACCCATACTGCTGAGAGCTTGCTGGAGGGATGGTGGCAGCGGGACACAGAAAAGCGGTTCTGTCGGCAGGGGTGGAGGCCCACCCAGTGTGAGGTCGGTCTAGCCCAGAAGGGGTAGAGGGGACGCATGAAAGCAGTCTGGCAGCTGCAGACCGCCTACAGTCCCACCTACGGGGGGAAAGCAGGGAGCCAGGAATGGGCAGAGATCTGCTCTGTGACCCTGCGCAAGCCGGCCTTGACCATGGGGGCGGGGCTAAAGCCAGGGACAGGGAAAGGCTCACAGCTGAGTGCATGCCAGCAGCCCCATCTGACCAGAGAAACTGTGGTGAACAGGCTCAGACCACGGGGGCTGGATGGAAGCCTGGGAACAGGCTGGGTCCACAGCTGAGCAAAGGTGCTCTTCCTACCCTTGGTGCTGAGGCTTGTGGCTTGAATGCAGTGCGCAACCCCACTGGTGGGGGTGAGGCGAAGGCATAGACAGGCTGAAGCTTGTAGAGCCGGGCACCAGAACACAGCCCCTCCCATGGAGGAGAGACGGAAATCACAGCAACAGCTGCAGTGGTCCGGAGTTGGCAATGCCCATATCCAACCGCCCTAGCAGCAGCAGAGAAGGTAGCGGGCCTGCAGACAGACCACATCTAGGGAAGACAAAGGCAACACCCATTGGACTCCAGTGGCCACACCCTAATTATACACAGACAAAATGGGCAGGCAGAGAAATGCAACCCAAATGAATCAAGAAAAATCCCCAGAAAAGGACCTGAATGACCAGTATTAACCAAATTACCAGATGCAGAGTTTAAAATAATGATAGTTAGAATGTTCAAAGAGATTAGAGCAACAATGGATAATCATTGTGAACACCTAAATAAAGAGATAGCAAGTATAAAAAAGGAAATTGAAATAATAAAAAAGAATCAGATAGAAATGACAAATACAGTATCAGAACTGAAGATCATAATGGAAGGAATTAAAAGCAGAATGGATAAAACTGAGAATCAAATCAGCAAGTTGAAGGACACAATAAACAAAGGCACAGAAGCAGAGCAGAAAAATGAAAAGAGACTCAAAAAATCTGAGGACACTCTAAGGGAGCTCTGTGACAACATGAAGAGAAATCACATCTGCATCATAGGGGTTCCTGAAGAAGAGGAGAAAGAACAAGAAATAGAAACTTTGTTCAATCAAATCATAGCTAAAAACTTCCCTAAATTAAGGCTGAAAAACGTTTCACACATTCAAAAAGCACAGAGAACTCCATTAAAGAGAAACCCAAAGAAATTTACACCAAGACACATCATAGTTAAAATACAAAAGCTAAGGGATAAAGAGAAAATTTAAAAAGGTGCTAGAGAAAAAAGGCTATCACCTACAAAGAAGCCCCCATAAGGATGACATCTGACTTCTCAACAGAAACCCTTGAGGCCAGAAGGGAATGGCAAGATATATTCAAAAATTCAAGGAATTCATTAAAACAAACCAATTCTGCAAGAGATGCTAAGGGCCTGTTGTGAACAGTTCAAAGGGAGAAAAGAATATAGCAAAAGAAGAATACAGCTTTAAAGAATAAAATGGCAATAAACAACTACATATCAATAATAACCTTAAATGTAAATGGATTAAATGATCCAATCAAAGACATAGGGTAGCTGCGTGGATAAAGAAACAGGACCCATACATATGCTGTCTACAAGAGACACACCTTCAAACAAAAGATGCACATAGACTGAAGGTAAAAGGATGGAAAAAAATATTTCATGCAAATGGAAATGAAAAAAAAGCTGGGGTAGCAATACTTATATCTGACAAAATGGACTTTAAAACAAAGGCTGTAGTAAGAGATAAAGAAGGACAATACATAATGATAAAGGGAACAATTCAACAGGAAGATATAACTATTATAAATATCTATGCACCAAATATAGGAGCCCTGACATACATAAAGCAGACTTTGATGGATATAAAGGGCGAGACTAATAGCAATACTATAATAGTAGGGGATTTCAATACCCCACTAACATCACTGGATAGATCCTCAAGAAAGAAAATTAATAAAGAAACAGCAGGCTTAAAGGATACACTAGATCAACTCAATTTAATAGATATCTTCAGAACTTTTCACCCTAAAGCAGTAGAATATACATTCTTTTAAAATGCACATGGTACATACTCTAGGATAGACCACATGTTAGGACACAAAAATGATCTCAATAAATTTAAAAAGATTGAAATCATATCAAGGATTTTCTCTGATCACAATGGCATGAAACTAGAAATTAACCACAAAGGAAAAACTGAAAAATACTCAAACACTTGGAAACTAAATAGCATGTTATTAAATAATGAATGGATTAACAATGAGATCAAAGAAGAAATAAAAAAAGTTTCTAGAAACCAATGATAATGAGCATACATCAACTCAAAATTTATGGGACACAACAAAAGCACTACTGAGAGGGAAGTTCATTGCACTACAGGCATACCATGAGAAGCTAGAAAAAGCTCAAATAAGCAACTTGACCCTGCATCTAAAAGAACTAAAAAAACAACAGCAAATAAAGCCCAGGACTAGTAGAAGGAAGGAAATAATAAAGATCAGAGCAGAAATAAATGACATAGAGGCTAAGGAAACAATACAGAGGATCAATGAAACCAGGAGCTGGTTCTTTGAAAAGGTAAACAAGATTGATGAACCTTTAACTAGACTCACCAATAAAAAAGAGAGAGGACTCAAATAAATAAAATTAGAAATGAGAGTAGAGAAATAACAACTGACACAACAGAAATAGAAAGTATTGTAAAAAAATACTATGAAGAACTCTATGCCAAAAAATTAGGAAACCTAGGTGAAATGGATAAATTTCTTGAATCATATAATCTTCCAAAAATCAATCTGAAAGAATCAGAACACCTAAACAGACCAATTACAACAAATGAGATAGAAACTCTTATGAAAAATTCCCAAAAAAGAAAAGTCTTGGGCCTAATGGCTTCACAAGTGAATTCTATCAAAAATTCAAAGAAGAGCTAACTCCTATCCTCCTCAAGCTATTTCAAAAAATTCAAGAGTAAGGAAGACTTCCAAACTCCTTTTATGAGGCGAGCATAATTCTGATCCCGGAACCGGGCAAAGACAACACAAAGAAAGAAAATTATAGGCCACTATCCCTGATGAATTTAGAAGCTAAAATTCTCAACAAAATATTAGCCAACTTGGATCCAGAAATATATGAAAAAAATCATACAGCATGATCAAGTGGGATTTATTCTGGAGAGGCAAGGCTGGTTCAATATTCGCAAATCAATCAATGTGATTCATCACATAAACAAAAGGAAGAACAAAAATCACATGATAATTTCAATAGATGCAGAAAAGGCATTTGATAAAATTCAGCACCCATTCATGCTCAAAACTCTCAGTAAAGTGGGAATACAGGAAACATTCCTTAACATGGTAAAGGCCACCTATGACCTACCCACAGCAAACATCATACTCAATGGGCAAAAATTAAAAGCAATCCCCTTAAGATCAGGAACCAGGCAGGGGTGCCCCCTTTCACCATTCTTATTCAACATAGTTCTGGAAGTCTTAGCCACAGCATTCAGACGAGAAGAAGAAATAAAAGACATCCAAATTGGAAAAGAAGAAGTAAAACTGTCATTATTTACAGATGATATGATATTGTATATAGAAAACCCTAAAGTCTCAGTCAAAAAACTACTGGACCTGATAAATGAATTCAGCAAGGTGGTAGGATATAAAATTAATACTCAGAATTCAGAGGCATTTTTATATACTAACAATGAACTGTCAGCAAAAGAAATTAAGGAAACTATCCCCTTCACTATTGCAACCAAAAAAATAAAGTACCTAGGAGTAAATTTAACCAAGGAGGTTAAAGACTTGTACTCAGAAAATTATAAAACATTGATAAAGGAAATCAAGGAAGATACAAACAAGTGGAAGCATATACCGCGCTCATGGCTGGGAAGAATAAACATCATTAAAATGTCTATATTACCCAAAGCAATTTATAAATTCAATGCAATACCAATTAAAATACCAATGACATACTTCAAAGATATAGAACACATATTCCAAAAATTTTTATGGAACCAAAAAAGAACACAAATAGCCTCAGCAATCTTAAAAAGAAAAAATAAAGCAGGAGGTATCACTCTTCCGGATATCAAGGTATTCTACAAGGCCATTGTATTCAAGACAGCCTGGTACTGGCATAAGAACAGGCACTTAGATCAATGGAACAGAACAGAGAACCCAGAAATAAACCCACACCGTTATGGACAACTGCTATTTGACAAAGGAGGAAAGAACATACAATGGAGTAAAGACAGCCTCTTTAACAAATAGTGTTGGGAAAATTGGACATCCACCTGCAAATAAGTTAAACTAGACCATCAACTTACACCATTCACAAAAACAAACTCAAAATGGATAAAAGACTTAAATGTAAGCTGTGAAACCATAAGCATCTTAGAAGAAAACATAGGCAGCAAGCTCTCTGACATCTATAGCAGCAATATATTTGCCGATTTATCTCCACGGGCAAATGAAATAAAAGGCAAGATAAACAAATGGGACTATATCAAACTAAAAAGTTTTTGCACAGCTAAAGACAATAAGAACAGAATAAAAAGACAAACCACACAATGGGAGAGCATATTCGACAACACATCTGATAAGGGGTTAATAACCAAAATTTATAAAGAACTTATAAAATTCAACACCAGGAAGACAAACAATCCAATCAAAAAATGGGCAAAAGAAATGAATAGAAATTTCTCCAAAGAGGACATACAGATGGCCAATAGGCATATGAAAAAATGCTCTCCATCACTAACCATTAGAGAAATGCAAATTAAAACCACAATGAGATATCACCTCACACCAGTCAGAATGGTGCTCATCAGCAAAACAACACAGAACAAGTGCTGGCGAGGATGTGGAGAAAAGGGAACCCTCCTGCACTGCTGGTGGGAATGCAGACTGGTGTAGCCACTGTGGAAAACAGTATGTAGATTTCTCAAAAAATTAAAAATCGAACTGCCTTTTGACCCAGCTATCCCAGTATTAGGAATATACCCTAAGAACACCATAGCACTGTTCGAAAAAAAGAAATGCTCCCCCATGTTTGTGGCAGCATTGTTCACAATAGCGAAGATCTGGAAACAGCCCAAGTGTCCGTCAGAAGACGAGTGGATTAAAAAGCAATGGTACATATATACTATGGAATACTACTGATCCTTAAGAAATGATGACATCGGATCATTTACAACAAAATGGATGGACCTTGATAACATTATACGGAGTGAAATAAGTAAATTCTAAAAGAAAAAAACTGAGAACAGCATCATTTCATACATAGGTGGGTCATAAAAGTGAGACTATGAGACATAGACAAGAGTGTGGTGGTTATGGGATGGGGGAAGGGGGGAGAGGGAGGGAGAGGGGGGAGGGGAGGGGCACAAAGAAAACCAGATAGAAGGTGATAGAGGACAATTTGACTTTGGGTGATGGGTATGCAACATAACTGAATGATAAGATAACCTGGAGATGTTTTCTTTGAACATATGTACCCTGATTTATTAATGTCACCCCATTAAAATTAATAAAAAATTATAAAAAGAAACACAGCAGCTAAAGTTCATGTCACCAATATGAAAAAGAAAAAAATGTTTGGGACATTGAACAAAGGTATCTTTCAGTTCTTCTTGAAGCCAGAAAATGAACAGACCTCAGTTCAAAGGAACTGGTGATCCATTAATTCAATGAGTATTCACTGAAGGACTATGTATAAAAAACTGCCCTGGGCTCCTCGTGGATGCAAGTATGACCAAAGAAAGGACCAAGACACCTGGAGCTCCATGTGCAAGGGAAACATTGACCTTCTCTGGCTGTCATTATGGCAGAGACTGGCTAGGTGCTCACTGACCACTCAGAAGACTACATTTCCTAGAACCTTTGCAATAGCCGGAGGAACAAGACCGAACGTGATATAACACCTTTCAGGTCTGGATTCTAAAATCTCCATGATATCCTCTTCTTGATCTCTCCTTTCCTGCTGGTCAGCTCAGTTAACATGCTATACAGAGGACTCCAAGAGGGCCATAGAGGACAGCACATCCCCAGAAATGGAAGGAGCCTGGATCCCTGAGTCATCGCTTGGTGGTGAGCTGTCAGACCTGTTCTGAGTTGTGACATGAGCAAAGAATAAGCATTTATGTGTTAAACAACTGAGATTTTAAGGTTGCTTTGCAAGTGCAGCTAACATTAATTACTCTGACTAATACAACACAAAGAGATGTCTGAAGTCCTGTTGTTACACAGACGAGCTTCCCTCAAATCACCAGAAATTCAGGTTACAGTAATATGAATCAGGGAGAATTTGAAATCCACTAAGAGGCTAGAGAAAAAGTGAATAAATAGGGACCCAAAAATGAGTTTATTTTCTTATTGTAGCCCTTAGTGATGAGTCACAAAGCCACAAGGAAATGTTTAAGGAAGGATTCTTATAGGATCATTTCCTTGTCGAAAGTGCCAAGAGTTGGGAGCTTGTTTTACCTTGGTAAAGTCTTTGAGAAACCCTCTGTATGATCAGCTCATAGGTGTTTGTTTAAAACCTTGACTCATCATTGCCATGGCTTTCTCTTTTACTTCCGCATGGTAATTTAAAAAAAAAACAAATTTGCCCTGGCTGGTTTGCTCAGCAGTAGAGCATCAGCCTGGCGTGTGGAAGTCCCAGGTTCGATTCCCAGTCAGGGCACACAGGAGAAGCACCCATCTGCTTCTCCACCCTTCCCTCTCTCTTTCCTCTCTATCTCTGTCTTCTTCTGCAGCCAAGGCTCCATTGGAGCAATGTTGGACCAGGTGCTGAAGTCGGTTCCATAGCCTCTGGCTCAGGTGCTAAAATGGCTCTGGCAACAATGGAGCAACGCTCCAGATGGGCAGAGCATTGCCCCTTAGTGGGCATGCCGTGTGGATTTCAGTTGGGCACATGCAGGAGTCTGTCTGACTGACTCTCTGCTTCTAATTTCGGAAAAATACAAAAAAAGAAAACAAAATTTAAAATAGTGTTCAAAGTCTGTTCTTCCTCAACCAGGACTTTGCTAACAAATACTCTTTAAGTAAATATAACTACAAAACAAAATATGACCAAAACTTATTTTTAAAAAAACTAGTTGACCTGGAACCCTTGGAGGAAGAACTGCTCATGTGGGATGTATAAACTTCATTTCTTTAAATCCTTTTTCCCATTTCCTTGAGACTTGGTGAAGGCACAAAACCAGAGGTGTGTAATGGCAGCCCTTTCTCTCACGGACCACCAGGTAGAACTGGTGACAGGTAATACCCGGCCAGTGAAAGTGGGTCTGTGACTTCCCTCCTTCTCTGTTTTTTTTTGCCTTTCTTTTTATCCAAACGTAACTTATCACACATGTTACCACATGGATGTAGCTTGAGAACATTGAGCTAAGTGAAAGAAGCAAGACACAAAAGGCCACATGTTGTATGATTATTGCATTGATAATGAACTATCCAGACTGGGCGAGTCCACAAAGACGGAGAGCAGATGAATGGTTGCTGGGGACTGGGGAGACTGAAGGGGGAGGGTCTGCTGCCTAACGAGTACGGGACTGCCTTTTGGGCCAATGAAAATGTCCCAGAACTAGATTATGATGATGATCACACCACCTTGTGAATGTGCAAATGCCCCCAGATTATACACATTAGAATGATGACTTTTAAATGCATTCTACCTTGAGTTAAAAATATCTTGGTTTTTGTGGGGTTTTTTAGAAGTAACTTAATATTAGCTGTCGCCTTCCTTGCCCCACATGTTCCTGCCCCATCTCCCACTCATCCTTCCTGAAGTTCGAGTATGAATAATAGAAGCATTAGGAACAGTAGAAATTAAATGCTGCTCACAGTAGCCAGACTGGCAAAAACACACAATTCAACTTTAGGGCAGCCGACCGACTGCCAAATCAATAGAAAATCTGAAAGGGGAAGTCATATGCTTTTTAGACAGGTCTCAGGGGAGATGGGGCTTCCATTGGAGCAGACACAGACCTCCAGGTTTCTGGATGGGAGATTAATAAACAAAGAGCAAAGAAACAGACCCGGTTTCTTCCTACTTGTATCCCCTCAATTCATGTTGGTGTTACCTACAGATTTGATCATTATTTTAAATCATCTGATTCCTAGGACTAGCTTTTGTGGCAAGGCAGACTCCGACAGTGGAGGATAGAGTACCTACAGGGCAGAAAGGGAGCTGGTGTTGGATCGTGATTGTCACGCTGATAGAGGAATTGCCACTCCATCCCTGTCCCGGATTCAGGACAGGGTAGAAAGGCACAAGGCTTGAAAAAAATAGACCACAAGACACTTGACATTCTCCCTTCCTGTCTCAGCCATGCTTTCTCCTAGTGACAGGGTTCAGCGTCTCTGCCTGGGCCCGGAGACAAAGGGCTTCGTAGACAGGTGGGTGTGTCACCTCATCCAGAGGCTCAGACCCTTCACCAGAGGCCCCAGGCTCTTCAGTTATAGTTTCCAAGCACTTCAGAGTGTGAAGTCAGCAAGATGACATCAGACTCTCCCTGGCCCAGCATGACAAAGCAAACACTTGGCATTTTTGCCTATTGAGTCCTGTGTCCTATCCCCGCTTTGATGATATGAAGACCATCAAACCAGCTGGGCGCAGCCCCTAAGGCTGCGGGGCACCAGAGCTTGCCTGGCTCATGAGCAATTATTAAATTTTCAGGAATCTTGCAAGCTGGTTCTTAAACAAAAGCAATATTTTAAAAAGTTATATTACAGCTGAAGCTGAAAGAGCTCTCAGTCTAATGGTTATACAACCAACTCTTGAACAACACGGGTATGAATAGCAGGGATCCGCTCATGCACAAATTTTTTTTAAAATAAATACTGTAAATGTATTTTCCTTATGACTTTCTTAATAACCTTTTTTTCTAGCTTACTTTATTGTAAGAATATAGTCTATGAATCATATAACACAAAATATATTTTAATTCTCTTGATGTTGTCAGTAAGGCTTCTGGTCAATGATAGCCTATTCAATTTTGGAGAGTCCAAAGCTGAAGGTGGATTTTCGAGTGTGCAGGGGTCAGTGCCTCTAACCCCTGCATTGTTCAACAGCCAACTGTAATTCTTACGAGGGTAATAGATAGTCAATACTGTAGGCTGCAGTTTGCATGACAGATGTCATTCACAGGGAAATGATTTAGCATATTGGAATGCAGCGTGATTTGTCATGTCATGGCTGAGCTGCAACAACAGGTTGGTTGACTGTGAATTCAGTGAAAAGCAGCAAAAGCATTTTGTGAGGGTCAGTTGGTTATGTGGAAATTACAATAAAGTGTGTTGTAGATTTTATTATTTGCAAATTGTATCCCACACTCCCCTTATGTCAATAAAATTTTTAATAAACTCATAAATTCACTTATTTTTTTTCAGAGAGCTGGCTGTTAAACATTACCAGCACAGCACTGCCTGAAGGTCGGTCACCCTAGGAAACCTGAGGTGAGTCATTTGTTCATTTTTCCACCTGTGCAATGAAAGAAAAAAAGAAGGAAGGAATGGAAGGAAGTGAAGAAGGGAGAGAGAGAAGGAGGGAGGGAGGGAGGGAGGAGTGTCATTCTACACAATACTACTCCTTGCATTTCAAATCTAAAGCAGTGAAGAAAATGATAGATAGGAAAAATGCAGAGCTCTCTCTTTGTGCAGGTAGAGCAGGTGGCTCCTACCTGGGATGATTTGAGAGACCACCAAAGTGATAGCCCAGAATTATCCATTCCTCGGGCTTGCCCAAGCCTGCCGCTGCAGGAAATTCACAAGACTCGAGCATCCTTCCTTTGGGTGAGCATTGCCTCCAGTATCACTCATTAGCACCTTAGCCCACATGTGTGTATAAATAACTACATACGACCTTGAAAAGCATTGAACTTCTTCCCTTGGAAGTAGGACAGAATTAGAAGTTCTGGTGTGGAGAGGGAGCTGAGAAAGGCTCAGGCATTGGCCTTGGCCTCATGGTACAGTCAGTGGATGAGGAACCTCAGACAGAGTTGGGCACAAGCACTGAAGGGACTGTCGGCCAGTTTAAGGGCTTTGCAAAGACAACTGGGAGACCTCTGGAGGCTGTGTCACCTCTGGGCCAGCCTGGTGTGGATACTGGCGTTGAGCCTGACCATTAGACCCCACATGAAAAATAAGGTTTGGTTAGAGTGAATCCTAATCAGAGGCGGACTTAGTAGTGGGCGCACTGGGCACCCAACTTCTGAAGGGCCCGGCAAAACCCCAACTTTACACTTTTTTTCTAATGACAAGAGGCCCAATATTTTCTTCTGTGCCCGGGGCGTTAACCAGCCTTAATCCGCCTCTGATCCTAATGCAAACTATGGAGTCTGGGTGATGATGATGTCTCAACATAGGCTCATGGACTGTAACAAATGTACCACTCTGGTGGGGCACGTTGATGGTGGACAAGGCTCTGCACATACAGGAATAGGCGATGTCTGGAGATTCTCTGTACTTTCTCCTCAATGTTGCTGTGAACCTACAAATACTAAAATAATAATATTATTAAAGTCTATTTTTAAAAGAAGAGGGAGTTAAGATCCGAAGTGTTTATCTTGTTCAGCTGTAGTTTACAGCAAGCTGCTTCCCAGGGGTCCTCTTTCTCTGCTTCTCACGTTTAACAACCCCCAAGAGTCTCATACCATGATGGTAACACTTACAATCCTTAGAAAGATATAATTATAACTTAATAAGTCAACAAGTGCAAATATGTGGCTTTTCACATCCGAAGTGGTGGGAATGATGAGAGAGAGAGCCTGTCCCCGCTCCCCACATGATAAAATTATGATGACCAGTGCATCGTGGCCAGGGGTCTCTGGGAGTCTTCCTGGGAGCATCAGCCCTCTAATCACCAAATAGAGGCATTGCATGAGGCAGGAGGCTGTTTCTGGGCTGACCAGTTATCCAGCACCTTTGGATTTGAAGGAAAGTGAAGAGGGAGGAGACCATTGAAGGGATGGCGTGCTCTCTGGGGCTGGACTTGACCTTTGATGTGTAGAAGCCATTTCTCAATACCAGCTCTTTCCAGGGTCTGCTGGAAAAGCTGACTTCTCGTCTTCCTAGCAACATTCAGAGAAGTCACAAGACATAGGCACACCTGATGGCAGAACTCACCCTCAGCAAGAGCGTTAGAGGGCTGTGGCTGTGCTCACTAGTGGTCTTTGCTAAGTCAAGGCTTCTGGGCTGTGGGGAGAGTCCCATGGCAGAAGCTAAACCACGAGACAGGAAACTTAAGGCTGGAGGCGACTTCTTGGTGCCATTAGTGTCCATCATGCTCTCTTCCCTGAATCCTGCCCTCCTGGGAAAGGCTCCTAACGGCTTAAATAAATAAATAAATAAATAAATAAATAAATAAATAAAAATTTAAACTGGCAGCTGCTGTTTGCCTCCGTAACTTCTATCTCTGTTCATTCAGAAAGTGGTACAATTAGCCAGGCTCTTAGACAGACAGAAGCCACCCCAGACCACCAGCCATCACTCCTGCTGGTGGCACCTCCCAGCTGGGAAATTCACTGATGAAGGACAGGAAGGGTTATCAGGCTTACTCTTTCCTTAGTTCCAAGGCTTCTTGTCTTTGACCTTGTCTTCCTAACCCAAACTCAGGACTTGTGGTCCGAAAATGGATTTGGGGGCTGCTCCCAGGGCATGAATCTGTTGGGAGAACCACAGTTTAGAAATACAGATGTTGGAATTCCTGGCGCATCTTCAGGAAAAGTGTAAGGGAATCACAGGGAAGAACAGGAGTTTGGGAGTCAAGTGGATGTAATTAAAAATTATATCTCCACTTCTTAAAAGCTGGGCCAGTCTTGGGCAAGTTGTGACTCAGCTCTCTCTCCTATAAAGGGGAATTCTAACACCTGTCTCAGAGAGCAGTTCAGACATTGAGATACTGTGCATGTTAAAACACCAAGATTGCTTTCTATGGAATGGGGCTCTTGAGCTTCCTCGTGGGTCTACTACTTTTCTTAGCGAAGGATTAGAATTTTGAGTTTCCGGGAATAGTCCAGGAGGGATTTCTGGGGAGTTGAATGACAACAGGGAACAAAGAGAGGATGCCGTGATATGGTATGAGGCTGGAGAAGGAGGTCCTCAGCTCCCCGTTTAAGACTTGCTGGACCTGGGTTCAAATCCTGCCTCTACCGTGGAGCTTTGGGCAAGCTATCTGCCTTAGCTTAGTTCAGTTCTTGCATATGAAAAATTGGGGCTATCATACTTCTCTCTCTGGGCTATTGTCAGAATTAAATGAGATGTTTATTGTGAAGTGCCTTGCACCCAGTATCTGTTGTGAATCACAATGAGAACAGATGGTCTGGTCTTCATAGTAAAGGACATCTTGTACGGCTTTGAGTTTCTAGGGAGCTTTATCACATGAAAACAGTAATGAGGTTCCCTCCTTGCTTCTCCCTTCTATAGGTCATGCTTGTTTACTTGTTCTTCACCACTGTTACCACCATTAGCGTAATCCCAACACTCATAGGGATTTGCTTTAAATCAAAATAATTTTTTATAAAAGTTTGAGTGTACTGAATTCATCAGTAAGTAAAGACATGGGGAAAGATTTGTGGTCAAGGATGTTCAATGTAACATTATGTATAAAAAATAAAAATATTGGAAATAATCCAAATTTCTGGATATGTTATAGTTAGGTAGTAAATAAATTATAGTACTATGAATATTACACCACTATTAACAATTATATTTTGAAATCATTTTAATGTCATGATAAAATGCTTATGATACAAGGCTGAATAAATAACAGTGTATACAAGTATATATAAATATCTTTCAATTAAATATCTAAAAATATATATATATATGCATTGGAAATGAGAGTTAAAGGAAATATAATTTAATGGGATAGAGATTTTCCTACAATATGTAGTTATTATCTTTAGAATAAGAAAAACAGGTAGACAAGAAATCAGACTGTCTCTAGCTTATTAATTAGTGTCTGGTGAAAAAGAACATAAATAGCTTTTCGTTTCTTGTTCTTTTCCTCCATTTAGGTTTGAGTCCCTTGAGACTAAAAACTTTTTTGTTATTGTTTTCTTCCTTATAGTGCAGAGGATTTTTGCATGCAGAGGCTATCAACCAATAAATCTAAGAAGAAGAAACTCATGCCATCAGTTCAGTGGTCACTTCTAAGAAGATCCTACGGTCAGTCCGTTAACCAAAGCACTGTCAGATCATTGGGTGAAATTCTACAGCAATAGATGCCAAAATTCCCAGTGTAGAACAGTAACAATAAATAAATAAATAAAAATAGGATCAAGCACACCTGAGTTCCAATCCCAACTTCACCCTCAATGACTAAGTAAATTTGACCAACTTGCCTATTTCTGTGAATCCCATCATAAGAATTAAAAGAGCTACAGTGCTTGTCAGGTTGTTGGTATTTTCCCTTTCCCTTTTGAAGCATAAATGATCTTACTAAGGAAAGGATACTGTGAATAATTAAAATTATCATTTGCTCCCACAGTTCATGACATACTTCCTTTTGAATAACACAAAGGATTTAAAATTAAATTTGAAATGGTATCTGTGTGGACAGAATTCACCCACATCTGGAAAACTCAAAGTTGAATCTTTGTTCCTGTTGCCAGCAATTAGATTTTTTCATAATTTCCCTGAAAACCTTTCTGTTTCATTAGATCTCATAGGGGAGGAACACCCAATTCCCCCAGGTCTGGGGTTAAGCATTAGATATGAAAGTCATATAGAGACCAGGAGAGATGAATAATATGTCTCAGCTTATTTATTTTCAAAAGCTTTATGAAGCAGGAGAAGAGGTGGATGGGAGGAAGTTTGAAAGACTAACCAGTTTTATGAGGCAAAAGGATCTCATTTTTATAATTCAATATTGGGAAGCGGGATCATATTTGATAAAAATAGTTTTCTTGGAACTGGAGTAGCTGTTATTTCTTTTGTGTTTTCCCCTTGTAGTATGAGAACATCATAATGAACATAATAAGGTCATAAGAAAATGTATTTTAATTCTACCCCCTGTCTTCCCATCTCTCCTGGTGCTGTGACTAGTTAAGCAGTAATTTTCAGTACATTCTTTTTTCTTAGTTATCTACCATATATTGTTTCTGTATTTTCAAAAATGCTATATTCTTTCATTTTGACTTATGAAAAAATGGACCTTAAAGCTTTTTCTTTGAAGGTGGAGGCAATAATTAGTTGGGACTATTTGTGCATTAAGCAAACAGGTCATTTCGGCAGATAAGAAAAATGGATAGTAATAATGATTGAATTTTAGTGTGCATGACTTGATGTTATTTAATGTTAATCCACATATAGTTCCAGTTAGAACAATCCCACTCACACTTTGGGAAACATTGCTCTGTCATTGTGTCATCCATGTTCCAGAATCATTGATCCTATTGCTACAAAATCCTTAATGTAGCCTTTAGTCATGGTCTCAAGATGGCTCCTCTATGTCCTTTTGATGTTATATCCGTATTCCAGCTAGGAGGAAGGGGTGAGGACAACAGAGTGAGAGTATCAGCTAGTCTTTTTGAGTTTTCCTTTTACCTTTTATTTTATTCAGTGAGAGGAGGGAGGCAGAGACAGACTCCCATATGTGCCATAACTGGGATCCATGTGGCAAGCCCACTAGGAGGCAATGCTCTTCCCATCTGGGGTGTTGCTCCATTGCTCAGCAACTGAGCTCTTCTTAGTGCCTGAGATAGAGGCCATGGAGCCATCCTTACTGCCCTGGGCCAACTCATTCTAATCAAGCCATGGCTGTAGGAGGAGAAAAGAGAAAAGAGAGAGAAGTGAGAGGGGAAGGGGTGAAGAAGCAGATGGGTGCTTCTCCTGTGTGCCCTGACTGGGACTTGAACCTGAGACATCCACACACCAGGCCAATGCTCTACCACTGAGCCAACAGGCCAGGTCCTGGTCTTTGATTTTCAATGGAAAGCAATAGTTGTAGCATTTTCACACACACACACAAAAATGTAGCTTGCTTCTCTCTTGCCAGAATTATGCTACATTTATCACTAATTGCAAAGGAAACCTGGGAAATCATCCTCATGAAATGATTTTCTGGTGTAGATGTATCACATCTTCTAGCAGATCCACTTGCATCCTTGGAGACACCCCTCCTGGTGTACCTTGTTGCCCTTGTCCAATCTGAGCTGTTGATGCTTTAGGTCTTGTGCTCAGCTAGGACACTTCTATTTCCACCTTCCTGGGTATTTTCTTCCTCTTACTCCTGTATTAGACTCTCTGTTTGTTGGATGCTTAGTTCTTAGTTCACTCCCCTCTTTCTTTTCATGGTGCGCATCCTTCAGTAGCTTTTTGAAAAGAAGAAATAAATTTTTGAGACCTTACATGTCTGCGAATACCTTTTATCTAGTGTCATACTTGAATGATAACTTGGCTGCATAGAATTCTTGATCAACGATAAAAAAATATCTATACTATTTATATGTAAAACTATAATTTTTATATTTAATTTATAAATGTATACATTTTAAAATATAATCATTTTGTAATATATATTTCTGGCTTTTGAAAGTATTGTGTCATTGTCATCTAATTTCCAGTGTTGTGATTGAGAAGTCTGATGTCATTCTTATTCCAGACCTTGTGATATGTTCTCTTTCTCTGTGGGAATTTTTGGTATGTTCTACTACTGGTGTCCTTAAAGTTGTCTTGGTTCTTTATTTTATTGGGTGCTTATGGGCTCTATTAATCTGTAGACATATGTTCTTCAAGTCTAGGAAAATTCATATCATTTCTTTGATCATGTCCTCTCCATTGTCTCAGTTCTCTTTTTTTGGGAAAACGGTTACATATTGTACTTCTTGGATTGCTCATTTTATTTTATTGTTTCTGATTTGTCTCATTATATATTGATTTTACTATTTATTCTTTCTTATTATGTGTTTGCATGACATATCTTTTTCTCATCATTTTACTTTTAAACTGTCTTTCTATTTAAAGTACACCTTTTGTAAACAAATATAGTAAAATCTTACTTTATATCCAGTCTGACAATTTTTGCCTTTTAGTAGGTATAATCCATTTATATTATATGTAATTATTGATACCGTTGGGTGTAAGTCTTACTATTTGCGTCCTGTTACAGCATATTTTTTAATGTTAAAAACTCCATTCATGGAGGGAATCAAATGGAGGAGTAGAGACAGGAGAATTCAGAGCGGGGCACTTGGGAACTCTGCCTTTTTTTAGCCTTTGCTGAATGAGTCAAACAGGTAGTGTCATTGAGTAACACCTGCTCTTCGGTGGTTGGTATATACAGGTGGAAACAAAAAGTATGTAAATCCTGGCTATTGTCCAGATTTGCCAGGACCAGATTAGTCATTTTACATGCTCAGTAGTTTCTTTTCCTCTCTGGTGAAGTTCAAGAGACAATATGTTTATGGAAGTAATAACATCTTTTTATACCAAGGAGCAAAAGTATTGAGTTTATCTTTAAATATGAGAGAACTAAACATGAGAACAAAGCTTGATTCTCAAGGAGAGATTCTCACTATAAGAGAGGATCAAGAAGGGGAAGAACATTTGGTTTAAAAACTTTGGATAATTTATCACAAGTGTTCAAAAAATTAGATATACTAGGTAGATAACTAGATAGATTCTTTTTCTCTTTAGGTAGTGTGTGTGTGTGTGTGTGTGTGTGTGTGTGTGTGTGTGTGTGTGTGTGACGAGAGACAAAATAAAACATGGAAAAATGTTATGAAGTAAATATAGGTGAAGGATATACAGTGTGTCCGTAAAGTCATGGTGTACTTTTGACTGGTCCAGTCAAAAGTGCACCATGACTTTATGGACACACTATATATGGGTATTTATTTCATTATTTTGTAATTTTATTTATATATTTCAAAATTTGTAATAAAAATATAGTCATAATTAATAAAGATTAAGCTTTGTATTCTTAAAATATTATATTTAGTTCATCCAGGGAGTTTGTAGAAGTTTCATTACTGAGCCCCACATTTCTCTATGCACTTAGCGTGCCTAAGATTTCTGCTGGGGGGATGTGCCCAAACCCTCCCCACTGACCTTTCCTCCTGGAGAACTAGCTCATCCAGCTGAGAGCCACTGTTCTAAAGGTAGTGACACTGGAGATGCCTACCAAAGCTGGTTATGCAGCATCATTCCCTTGGAGAATTTTACATGCTTTGAAGTTTCAGGTATAATCTTCCTTCGAGGCAGATGGTTGAACCAGATAAGCCTCCCAAGGTCCTTTTGATTATAAACATGTTAGATTGCTGAGCTGTGAGGGTTTTGAGTGTCTGAACTAAGCATTTCAACTCCCCAGTGATTTGACTGCTGGGATTTTTGAAGCTGGCACATAGTTGTGGTTTGCTCTGCTTGATTTGCTTTTCTGTCTCTTGGAAGGTCTGCGATCCGGTGTCTGCCCGGCAAAGTTGCTGGTGGCTGCATTCCCGGAAGCTCCTGCTTCTGGATGATGTCAAACCTCACGTGACCCAACCACGCGCTGGGAAACATCACTCCAGGGTGTGATTTCTTCTAATGCAAAGCTCCCTCCCTGTCCCTATGCCGCTCTTGCTGCCATCACCATGATAAGTAATACGCTATAACCTCAGGCAGAGGTTACTTTGTAGAGGTCAACAGTCGCGCGAGGTAGACAGCAGACTCACTTGCCGATTGTTTTGCCCTCCTTCCCTGCCAAATTGCAGTGACTTCTGGGGCAGGCCACATAACCTTAAACATGCATAAAACATTCCCCAATTAAAGATAAAACATGAAAGGATGTTGGCTTTTCCCTGGCGAGATGTAGTAGCACGTGGTTCGTGTTTTGCTGAGTCAGGTATTTTGGTCTGCCCCATTTGGGTTATGTGGGCAGATGTCGGTGTAAATTGTCACCATTGATTGGCCTAAGGAAACTCACTCTGAGAGAGCATCACTCACATAGGGACGGCAGTGGGATAAGAAGCCTTTCAGGGGGCATTGAAATAAGTCAAGACTTACTGGAAAGGCATTTGGAATCCATAATCACTTCTGAGCAATCAGCCTTCCCCTTCTGTGCCATGGACACAGGCTCTCGAAGCGCTGACTTCCTGTCATGCCTCATCGGAGTCTCTGCCTCTGATCTATAAGGTCTTCACCAATGAGCTTGCTCCTTTCCCTTCCCTAACCCTCCCCCCATTGTGCTTTAACTCCATTTTAAAAACTTGATCAGGAGTCTCGGAAGTATTTCCTTTTCTACTTAAAGGTTGGGTTCCTCCTCCTAGCTTCCCCAGTGAGCTCAGATCCACTGATGACTGCTGCTGCTAACAACCTCAGTCCTGTCTCCTAGCAACCCTCAGCTCCTCAGTTTGGGAGGTGGAGGTGTCCAAAGGAACCCCGGTGGCAGAGGTGAGAACTGAGAAAATCTCTTTGCTCCCATTCCATGAAGTCAAGAATTGCTGCTTCAAGACCATTAATGTGCCTGACCAGATAGAGCGTCGGACTGGGATATGGAAGACCCCGGTTCGAGACCCAGAGCTGGAGCAAAAAGCTCGCCAGCTTGGACCCAAGGTCGCTGGCTCCAGCAAGGGGTGGCTCGGTCTGCTGAAGGCCCGCAGTCAATGCACATGTGAGAAAGCAACCAATGAACAACTATGGTGTCACAACAGCAACGAAAACCTAATGATTGAAGCTTCTCACCTCTCTCCATTGCTGTCTGTCTGTCCCTATCTATTCATCTCTCTGACTCTCTCTCTGTCCCTGTAAAAAATAATAAATAAAAAGAAAAGAAAAAAAGACCATTAATGTTACAGAATGGATTCGCTTTTCCAGCCATATTTAGGAATCAGCCCTAAGGGGGTAAAATTCATTCTCCAAAGAGATTAGGGCTGCACTTTGGGACTAAAAGCAGAGATTTCTATTTGAAATATGCTTAGTGACTCTTTACCCAGCTTGCCCTAAGGACCGATCAAAAACAGTAGGGTTCAACATGATATCTTTTTGGTACAAAAGCAGTCAGACTGACTCACCATTCACAGAGGATGTACCTATACTTCAGTTGTTCTTTGAGAGTAATGTCATTTCAGTGCCAGACTATAGCTTAGGATCATGACACTCAAGGATCATATTTTTTGTAACCTGGTAAATGAAGGTCCAGAGAAGTTAAAGTACTCACTCAGGCATCTCTCAGGCATTTCTAGAGTCTGTGTAGAGATGCTCTGGGCCACCCTGGTTTTCATCATGGTCAACGTCATGTGTTGCAAAACAGCTGTTATGTTTTTTGTTTTATTTTGTTTTTTCTTTTACAGGGAGAGAGAGAGCGAGTCAGAGAGAGGGATAGATAGGGACAGACAGACAGGAACGGAGAGAGGTGAGAAGCATCAATCATTAGGTTTTCATTGCCATTATGACACCATAGTTGTTCATTGGTTGCTTTCTCACATGTGCCTTGACCGCGGGCCTTCAGCAGACCGAGCCACCCCTTGCTGGAGCCAGCGACCTTGGGTCCAAGCTGGTGAGCTTTTGCTCAAGCCAGATGGGCCCACGCTCAAGCTGGCGAGCTTGGGGTCTCGAACCTGGGTCTTCCGCATTCCAGTCCGATGCCCTATTCACTGTGCCACCACCTGGTCAGGCAACAGCTGTTATGTTTTTAAAGGTAGGTCTTGTTATAGACAGAGCAGGACTAATTGTAGCACATGACCTGTGCTCTTGGCCTCACTAGCAACGTGGGTTTTTTTCTGGTTGAGGTAACCAAGACAGACAACAGTGAGAATATAAAAACAACAACAACAACTAGTCAATCACTATGCTCTGTGAATCTGAAATTGAAAGAGGGACACTTGGTTTGACCCTTAGTTTAGGGCATAGGAAAGGTGATATTAACCTCACCGAGTTTAAACTATTTCTGTACTAGTCAAATTTTTTTATTGTAACGAAAAATCTAATTCAAATTACCTTTAAACAAAGCAAAGCAGAGGAGTTGATAGGCTCAAGTAGCTGGGAATAATAACTGGGCGACTCAAAGAACAGGAGAAGCTGCAGGAGCCGGGGCTGAAAGTCTGCAGTTGGGATTTCATCCTCCACCTGGCTTCTGTCTCTGGTTCTGTGCTTGACTCTCGTCTCTTTCCGTAACACGTCTTCTCTGTTTGGTTAGAAAGATGACCACAGTCATGTAACCTCATAGCCTCTGGCACTGCAAACACGGAGACAAAGAAGTTGTACCTCCCATTTCCAACTCAGAAATTCCAGGGCAGGACTCTAACAGTGCCAGCCGGATTTCATACCTGAACCATCACTCTGTCTGGGGGAAGAACAGGAAGCTGAGATTAGTCAGACTGGTGTTACTGGCCCGTGCCTTTGTGCTGGGAAGGGGAGGGAAGATGGTCTCAAGAATAAAGGGTAATAGGAGAGCTTGTTGGTATCACCAGAAGACCATCACTAGCACCAGCGCCTTCCACGACATCTTGTTTTCTGTAAGTGCTGGAATTCTGCACAACTGCCATTACGTCATGCTACTCCTCCCTCAGGCCCACATGCAGAGATAGAGACCACCCATGAATAAACTTGGATGATGACATTGGCAGGCACTTCTTGGCAAGGGAATAAGCCTTATCAAAATTGATCTTTATCAGTGGCTCCTGCGAGGCTCCTGAAAAGACTGGCAGGCAGGGGACAGTGGGCTGCCGTGAAGAGTTCGGGAAGAAGAAGCAAGAGATCTGGGCTTTGTCATGGACCAACTCTGTCACTGTAGTCAGGTCCCTTCATCTATGAGTGTGTTTCTAAAAAGGGAGGAGTTGGCCCAGGAGATCACTGAGGTCCTTCTAGAGTTCTAATAGCCTACAGGCGCCGTACAGGTGCAGCAACAGAGCACATCACTGCCCCCTCTAGTGGTTAATTTAAACAGTGCTCAGGTTATCTCAATTTCAAAACAGAGGAACGACAGAGCCCAACAAACACATTCCAGTGGAACAAGGCTAAAAGGCAACGTTTTGAGGGCAGAAAGACACCCCTGTGTTGTCAATTCAAGCCTGGCGAAGTACAGAAATAGAGACCTCTCCAGCATGAACATGTCATAGACACCGTGACATCGATTCATCAAGACACCATGTGTGCACCCAGTAGAAATAGGAAACTAATAGAAAAAAGAATCACGCGTGGAAAAGTACTCAACAGCTTTGTGGACTAGAGAAGGGTAACTCTAATTTGAAAGTGCACAGTAGTAACTCTAATTTGCATCATTTGTCACTCTACAGAATGCTGTCACCTGCTGAACATGATTTCATTTGAATCTCTAAGTAACCCTGCAAGAGAATTAAACAAGTTTCATTGTTTTCTATTTCAAAGGTGAAAAGGCAGGCGCAGGCCCTGGCTGGTTGGCTCAGAGGTAGAGCTTCAACCTGGCGTGTGAATGTCCCAGGTTTGATTCCTGGTCAGGGCACACTGAAGAAGTGACCATATGCTTATCCCCCCATTCCCTTCTCGCTTTTCTCTCTCTCTCTCTCTCTCTCTCTCTCTCTCTCTCTCTCTTTCTCTCTCTCTCTACACCTCCTGCAGCCATGGTTATATTGGAACAAGTTGGCCTTGGGCACCAAGGATGGCTCCATGGCCTCTGCATCAGGCTCTAAGAAGAGCTTGGCTGCTGAGCAACAAGAGCAATGCCCCAGATGGGCAGAGCATCACCACCTAGTGGGCTTGCCAGATGGATCCCAGGCAGGGCACATGCAGAGTCTGTCTCCCCACCTCTCCTCTTCTCAATGAATATTAAAAAAAAGAAGAAAAAGCAGGCTCAGCAGATACATGACACATCCGTGCACAACAGAGAATATGGGGAAGGGCAAAGCCTCAAACCCAGAAGGCAAAAATCCATTTTCTTCAACTGCATGATATGCCTTCCTTCGCACTCGGAAGAACACACACTACTTACTACAAAAAGTAGGCCAAGGAATCTCAGGCTCTTAAATACGTATAGTGCTTTCATTTTATTCAGCTTTCCTTGCTCTGCTTTTCCATTATATTTTTCTTCACAGTGGAAAACACAATGCCTCAAAGCTTTGTTTCGGATAAAAGCCAAATTTAAAGGTCTTAGAAAGAATTTCAGAGGGTCCTGTTTCCAGTTGTAAGGAGGACAAACTTTCAGCCATAAGCACCTCGAAATGCTGAGTAAAATGTAACAAATGTATGCTTTTGAATCATAGCCAATGGCAGGAACACAGGGAACGCCGCAGGTGCTAGTAATGAAACCGGAAAACAGAGAAATAAACTTACAGAGCTAACTCTGGGACCATGTAGGGACAGGGGGCAATGTCAATCCTAGTGACCAGGGCAGCTTCAGTGCCCACACAAGGAATGATGATTATACTTTGGGTTTGTTTCAAACTGAGACTGTCTTTCTTAAACAAGGATGAGAAAGAGCAGGCCCCTGAGTGAAGAAGGAGAAATTAGCCCACCTTTCAGCATCCAGTGTTAACAAGAGAGCTTGTCTGAGTCGTCCTGACTCTCTGCAGGGAAAATCCTTCCTCTGAATTGACCACCACACCCAAGCCAATGAATTAACCTCAAAAAACAGCTTCAAGTTCCTGATACTCCTGGGACATCGGTGCTGAAACCGAACCAAAGTCTCCTCCAGAGGATGCTTTCTCCACCTCAGGCTGCACAGGAGTCCTGTGCCTGAGGTGACACCTCAAAATAACAAAACACTTTGAGAAACAATCTTCCCTGAATGAGAGTCAGAATCAGACCCCCAAATATTTGCTTTCTGGGTAATCTAATGAATCAAATAGTATCATCTATCTATACAGTATATAGCATGCATGTTTATACTGACCAGTATGCCTTGCTTAACAGTTTTCCCAGGCAGTTCTAGTTCTAAAATGGTGCCATGATTCTGCCTCCATTTACTCAACGGTGCAAGGAGAGAAAGGAGACTAACTGGTCTCTAGGTTTCTGTCCTGCTCTAAACTCCCAAATCCCGATGATTTCAAGGCAGTACGTAACCGCTCAGTGACCTTCTGTTAATAGTGGATTCTCACACCTGACCAGGCGGTGGCACAGTGGATAGAGCATCGGACTGGGATGCAGAGGGCCCAGGTTCGAGACCCTGAGCTCGCCAGCTTGAACGCGGCCCCATCTGGCTTGAGCAAAAGCTCACCAGCTTGGACCCAAGGTCGCTGGCTCCAGCAAGGGGTTGCTCGGTCTGCTGAAGGCCCGCGGTCAAGGCACATGTGAGAAAGCAATCAATGAACAACTAAGGTGTCGCAACGGCAACGAAAACCTAATGATTGATGCTTCTCACCTCTCTCCGCTCCTGTCTGTCTGTCCCTATCTATCCCTCTCTCTGACTCTCTCTCTCTTTCTCCGTCCCTGTAAAAAATAAATAAATAAATAAAATAGAAAAAAAATAGTGGGTTCTCCAGCCAAAGAGATTGTAGTCCAGTTGTACATGTCATGTGCAAAATTGTACAAAGCATTGCCCTGTATGTCCAGACATCGCTTCTCTCCAGTGCCTTCATGAGCCATGTACATACACACCTTTTTGGGAAAAAAATCTTCAAAACATTTGATAAAGTGAATGCCGCTTTAAAACTTTTTAATTATTTACAATTATGGAATTGTTAGAAATTGTGCTATAGAGTGCTTTTTATGTACAACTGCTATACTTTTGGATTAGACAACCTTCTTATAGGCAAACCAACTATATGAAAATAGAATAAACTTGTGGATAGGTGATTTTTAATTTAAAAAAACAGTCTCATAAGGATTTATTTCAAATTAGGAAGCTTTTAAATGCAATCTTTATAGCCTGACCTGTGGTGGCGCAGTGGATAAAGTGTCGACCTGGGAACACTAAGGTCGCCAGTTCAAAACCCTGCACTGGTCTGGTCAAGGCACATATGGGAGTTGATGCTTCCAGCTCCTCCCCCCTTTCTCCCTTTCTCTCTCTCTCTCTCTCTCTCTCTCTGTCTCCTCTCTAAAAAGAAAATGAATAACATAAAAAATAAATAAAAAGAAGTTAAATGCAATCTTTATATAGGTGTGACACAACATCTGTGTATAAGACCAGATTGAAATGTTCACTATACATATGTTTGTGTGTGTGTGTCTATGTGCACATATAACAAAGGACTTGTATCCAGCATATATAAAGAACTCATACAACTCAAACACAAAATTCCAATTAGGAAATGGGCAAAAGCCTGAATAGGACACTTTATAAAGGAAGATACATGGCCAATCATCATATGAGAACATGCTCAACGTCATGAGTTATCAAAAAGCAAATTTAAACCACAATGAGAAACTACTAGGGAACCATGAAAATAGCAAAACTTAAAATGATCAGTAGTACTAAGTGTTAATGAGAATGGGGGACAATGGGAACTCAGGCACTGTTGGAAAGATCTTCTGATATAGCAATTCCAGATCCAAGTGCTTACCCAAGAAAGATTTTAAAAAAAGATGTCTATGGAAAGCTTGTGCATGAAAGTTCAAAACAATTTGGTTTGTAATAGCCAAGAAATGAGCAAATTTCTGATACACAAAGGTATGGATAAATTTCAGAGAGAGTAGGTTGAGTGGAAGAAGTCAGACACAACTTCCATTTGTCATTCCATATATATAAAGTTCTAGAACAGCCAAAACCACCCTATTATGACAGAAGTCGGTACTTTTCTGGGTCAGAAGTTGCATTGGTCTAGGCCAGAATGAACAGCAAAGCAGCAGGAACGAACTTGGAAAGGTGATGGAAATGTTCCAAACCTTGACCAGAGTCAAGGTTACCTGGATGTGTATGTTAAAATTTGTCAAACTCTATACTTAAAAATCTATGCAACTTAATGTATGTCAGTTATATTCAATAACATTGATTTTATAAGAATTATCACTCCAGATTACTAAACATCTTCTGTTCAGGTAAAGGATTTTTGACACTTTGTATGACTCCTAAGTAAAAATTCCTTTTAGAAAACGTGTTACATAAAATCAGTGGTTCTTGTCAGAGGGTGGTTTTGTCCCCTGGGAGACATTTGGCAGTGTTTGGAGATGTTTTTGGTTGTCTTAACTGGGGGGCGGGGACAGTTACTGTCATCTAGAAGTAACTGGAATACTGCTAACTAGCCTATAGTGTGCAGTCTAAGACAGCCCCCACACCAGATGTCAAAAGCTGTATTATTCTGTGCACACAAAGCTTGGTAAAACTATTAGATATACTCATTAAATATGAGTATCTATCTATACAATATCATTAGTGAATGTGCAGTGCAGTGACCAAAAATACAACAACAAAAAAAACAAACCTTAAAAAGTTTTCAGTTAACAGTGCTCATAAATTCTTCATCCTACATGAAGATATCAGATTTTTAAAACTGGACTTCTAGTGGTTGAAATAGTAATAATAAAACTTGAGTTTAAAGAATCCACATTTAGACAACATTTCAGGAACAAATAATCAATATAAACAGAGACAACTAAGTTTAGTAAAATGACAAAGAGCCTCTTAATGTTTGTGTTCAGAATTCACCTAGGCAATCTATTTTAAGTGAGAAAAGTCCTAACAAGTACAGTGAAATCAAATTCAGGGTATGATAAATATATATCTTTACCTTTGAATGTCCTGTTCATTTATTAAAACATCCTTAAAGTGCTCTTTTCATATTCATTACTGACTTTTGTTAAATATTTTATCTATAGATCCATGGTCAATAATGCTCAATAGTTGAAGTTGTAACATATAAAATATTCAAAGAGGTTCACTTACTAAGATATTAACGTGCATTAACCAGGACTCCACTCTGCCCTGAAATATTTATTAATACATTAGTGAATTATTTATTCCCTTGTTTTATTCATTGCTTAACATCTCAGCACTTTTGAACTTTAATTTCTTTAGGAAAAATAATCTCAAAACAGATTTCACTGGGTTTACAGAGCTTAATGTGATACTTTACAAAAATATTTGTTCTCCAAAAGGTATTTGTTTTTAGGGAATCTGATTTAGCTAAAAGGGCTGAGCTTTACTAAGTCAGCACACAGAAAATATACAATTAGAATGTTAAGATGTAGCAATGAGGGGAGAGGAACAGAACAGACACATGAATATAGACTACAGATGGATGCTTAAGGAGTAATAGTATGTGCCTCCATTTGTTAATAAAACGGAGGACAAGATTAGACATATTTTTTTAAAATAAATGTGGGTAGCTGATTTTCACACAAACTCCATATTGATTTCATACCAATGATAGTAATTTTTTAAATTGACAGTTATACATACCGCACAGAGTTCATTTTCTGATTAAATAAAGGTAGGCAAATTGTTTCTCTTATCTCAAAGGTTAAGGGTCTCCTCTGGGATTTTGAGCTGCCTCCTCTGTATCTTAGGACACTTTGCTTTCTCTGCTCCATCCTCCATCTGGTTTATATCCAGCTAGCACCTACTCAATCCTTCTGGTCATATCTTAGATAATGCCCGCTCCAGGAAGCCCTCCCTGTCCCCCAAAGTGAGGTGTCCTTCTCATGTGCTCCTTTGTACTGTTGGTAACATTGCCCTTTCAAAATTATAATTGCCTATTCATCTCCATGTGTCTTTGGAGTCTATTATCTGTTACTACAGATACGTATTTCTTTTGTGCATTGGGTATGAGTCATATATATGTTTAGCTCCTGGTACCTAGCCGGCTTTTAAGAAAATAAATTAGCCTGACCTGTGGTGGCGCAGGAGATAAAGCGTCCACCTGGGAACACTGAGGTCGCCAGTTCAAAACCTTGCACTGGTCTGGTCAAGGCACATATGGGAGTTGATGCTTTAGCTCCTCCCCCCTTTCTCTCTCTCTCTCTCTCTCACTCTGTGTCTCCTCTCTAAATAAATAAATAAAAGAAATAATAAACACGTTAAAAATAAATAAATTAATTAATTAAATGAATGAATAAATGAATGAATGGATGTCACCAAGGTAAACAGGTCACAATCCCTGCCCTTAAGGACATCACCATCTAGTGAGGGAGACAGAAATGTAGATTAACCATAATCAAGGTGCTAAATTTTAGAATATATACATAGTAAAAAGCTAGGGGGTCCCAAATGACTAATTTTGCCTGGGGATGAAGAATCATGTCCTTCATCAAGGAGGTGATATCTGAACTGAATTTTGAAGAATTTCAAAGGTCCTGGGTAGAGAAGAGGCACACAGCGGATGCGCAGTAATGAAGTACCTTAGAGGGGTCCTGCCTTTCCATTGTCATTACTGCTCATTTAGAATATCTTGTGTCTCTCTGCCTTCTGTCGTGCCACATATTGCTTCCCCATCGTGCCCCAACTCTTCTAAAAAAAGTGTCTTCAATTGGCTGCCCCTTGCACACAGAATAAAATTCAGATGTTAGTATTTGGAGGTTCTTTATAGTCTGGAACTAATCTGTTTATTGGCTTTCATAACTCTTTCCCAACGAGTCCTTTTCTACAGGACAAGGAGAACGATCAAAATGAATCTCTCCCTTATTTGCCCCCTAGCCCTTTAGGGAAATCAAAAGTCAGCCCGGGCACTCATCACACCCGGCTGTTCTCAGTTCTTTGTGGTCGTCTGTTTTCCGGTCAGGTGGTGAGTGTCTGCTGGGCTAGTCCTTATCACCTTGCTGTGCTCACCACAGCACCTTTTCTGTAATAAGACAGACGTTATCAATCCTCCGTGGATGTCTGTCAAATAAAACTAGTTGTTTCTAGACCTTACTTCAACAATTTCAGCTCAGACTTCAACGATGACCCGCTGCACAGTGATGATGGGAGGTTTCCGTGTCCCTCAGCTCTCTTTTGCTTTTTCGTTTAGAGATGCTCGGTGCCCTAACATGCTCTGCTGCCCACCCAGGCCTCGTACAGGGGTGCCGACAGAGACTGCTACTTTTGAGCAACTCTTACTCCCAGACCTTTTCCTTCCCAGTTTCTAACCAAAACTTACACATTCCTGAGATGGACTTCAGAGGCCAATTTATTCATTTTCTAGATCAAGAGGCTAAGATCCAGGAAGGTGACATGAATCGCCCAAGTTCCCATGATTATATTAGCAGCCTAGCTGAGACAGATTGTAGGTCTCCTGACCCCAAGTTCATTGCTCTTTCTTTCGCACTCTTCTGTCCGTCCCAGATCTCAACCTTCAGCCTCAGGCTGCTGTTGGTTTACAGCAAAGTGACAATGACCTGATGCTGTTATGCTCAGTAAGCACCTTCGTCTTAACAGTGACCAGTGCTCTACTCACAATGACGGGCACTGGAGAGCATTCATTAGTACCCTCCTGCGATTGTGTTGCTTTTCGTAGCTCCTGAATTCGCACTTCAGAGAGAGACACAGTTTATACTGGCCTATGTACTAAAAAGCCTTCACATTTTCTGCAATGTGCTTTCTTAGGACTGTGCCCTCAGATACCCGGGCCCTCAGCAATACTCACTGTCTAACACAGCCTCCCACACTCCACAGAAACCATGGCAGCAGGACTCCAGAGGCATCCCGTGCAGCTTTACAACTTCCTGGGGGAAGAGTTCAGTTCCTGAATGTGTTGTAATTTCTGTGAAGGGCATCTGAAGTTCTTAAAAACATTCATGAAAGAGCCTTTTCAGCACCACTTGGACAGAAGTCAGGAACTTCACCATTGAAAGTGAGCGGTAATGAAATTCAATGGCCGACACACAAGAGATATATGAATACCTCAGGGTAGAACAAAGGCCAGCTGACTGAGCCAAGAGCAGTTACTTCCACAAAATGCATTTACCTGAATAGGAATTTGAATGGTTTTCAAGGAGTGACACTGTTTGCTTCCAAAAAAAGTGTAATGTGTTCTGTAGTCATCCTGCAGAGCAAAGAGTCTAAATTTAAATTTTATTCTATTTTGGTATTGAGGTCATATTTTGGGGTTTAATCATCAGGACTGGATGATCTGAGGAAGCATTGCATTTTTGTTTTTCAAGTGGAAAATGGGAACACTTTAAGTTTGCCTTTTCTGCAAGCTTAAATACAGAATGGCAGGTCTCTGATGCTTAGGGAATGTTATAGCACATCTAATCTGGTGAAGAACTGATCCCTGTTAACCTGAGAACATAGAATTATTGATCCTATTTTGTGAAATTCGTCCTCCTCTAGAGACAGGAGGAATTAATGGAGTGGGAACCTCAGCACTAAATTGTAGTTATGTTATTATGACAAAATGTGCACACAGCCTGAAAGAAATAAATGCTCAGGATTTCATCTATGGGCTTTCAATTTATTTCCATCCTATTTTCCGCCATAGAAAGTGGATGGCCACTTTAGGTTTCTTTGGGGAAGTGTCTACAAGTGCTTTGTGTTAACATTAAAATAATTCCTTCTTTGGTTTTACATTATTTAGAAAATTAATTTAAGTGAACTTCAAGAATTTTCTCAAAGGTATTTTAAAACTAGGGTAAGACACTTTCTAGATGACATTGAGACTAACCAATCAGACCATGGATAGGGAAGCACTTTAAAACTATATGAAGTGCTTTGTAAAGAAACGGGTCATTGTGTTTATGTTCACATTCCATTCCATTTATTCCATCAGCAAATACTTATAAAGCATTATATGTGCGGGGTCCTATGCTAGATACTGTGGACATAAAGTGGCATTTAATGAGATTCCAACTTCCAGGGGTTTACAACAAAGTCTGCACCTGATCCTGGCAACTGTCCTCCCCCAATAAAACAAAACAAAAAACCAGGCCAGGTTCTCTGTCACTGTCTGTCACAGCACTTTGTTACTTCTTTCCTTCCATAGCATGGTGACTTAAGTAGTTTTATTCATTTCAGTGAAATAGTTGAGTAATTAATTAATTGCTTACTACCTATGCCGGCCACGGGAACAAGTAGTATTTAATCTCTTTTGTTCTCTGCTTTCTACTCCACGCTTCTCATATCTGGGATAGAAAGGACGAGCGACACATCCTTGTTGAATGGGTGGATGAATGAATGAATGAAGGGAAAATCAAATGCACGCGGGCAGCGTGAGCGTGTCACACAGTGTAACACACACTGTACTGGGCGTGCACAGCCCCACAGGAATTTGGAGGAGCATTTCAAGCTCGCCTTAACGGAAGAGCAATTCACCTTTGCAAACTCGGATACTTGCAGGACACTGTCCCCCACTGGCCTGCCGCTGGTTTAACAGGGATTATTCTCTGTGAACTACCAGGATCGTGCCAATAGCAAAGCATCAAGCCGATTGGTCAAATGACAAAGACCGACGCGGACAACATCCAATGAGATTATCTCTGGCTAAAAGTCATAAGGAATAAAAGGGCCGGTTCCCGGGTGGGAGCGCAGAACCGGGACTGAAGTTTGTCCCGGGTCTCCACCTCGTTATCGGACCCTGGCACCCCTGGCGCCTCGGCAGCCTCTGGTCACATGACTCGGACCTCCTCCGCCGGGGCGGGCCTGCGCGTGCGCTGAGGCCCGGGACTCGCGTGCGCTGACAGCTTCCGGTTTGGTCTCCCTGCCCCTGCGTGGCTAAAGCTGTGCGGGCTTGGCGGTGACGGCTGTGGGGTGGCGGGGGGCAGGGCGTGGTCAGGTGAGGTGAGAGCACCTGCGGGGATCCCCGGGACCATGGCCTGCTCCATTGTCCAGTTCTGCTCCTTCCAGGACCTGCAGGCCGCCCGAGACTTCCTGTTCCCTCACCTGCGCGAGGAGACGCCCGTCGGCGCCCTGCGGAGGGACCGCAGTAAGTGCCCGCCGCTCCCTCCCCGCGCGGGCTCCGAGCTCCGTCCGGCTCCGACGCCTTTGCCCTGGGGGCTCTCCGTCGCCCCCGGGCCTGCCCGCTTCTTCCTGCGGTGACCCCCTGCCCTCCTCGTCCTGAAGCCCCCTCCGCCCTGGCAGCGCCTGTGTCGCCTGCCTCTCGTCCTCTCTTTCTCCGCAGCACCTCGCTCCCCGGCCAGAAAGTGCGTTCAGCTACTTTTCATCTCAGTCGAACCCACTCCCCTTCCTTCCCACCCGGTGTTCCCTATTCCGTTATGGGCTCCCGGTTGTTCCGCCCTCCCCAGCTGTCGGAGCTCCGGCGGTGCTGCTTTAACCCGGATCCTTCATCCCTGGGTTTGTGGCCTCCTGCCCCTCCCTCTCCGAATGTGTTGATTGTCGCCCCCGCGATCTCTTCCGACATCCCCTTCCGCGCGTTCAGTTTTAGAGAATGAATGGCTGATTGACAAGTAAGGAACACCTCAGGTGGTGAATAAGGGTCTCCCCTAAATAATGGTAATGACCTGTCAGGAAGGGAGAGAGGAGCATCTACCATCTACATGTAACTGCCATGTACCTGTAAATGACAGTAACGAGGCCAGGAAAAGTTTCTTTGCTTCATTCACTGAGGCGAGACGCCTGCCACCTATTATTATCATCAAAGAGGGTGAAGCCTTTGCCCACGTAGTATAAAATCCTCGGTCTGGTTTATTAGATGCTGCAGAGTCCCTCAGAATTTCCTGCATATCGCCTAGCGAAAGGGTGTGTGTTTCTGTGTTTGGGTTCTTTCTCTTTCCAGTCTGAAGCACATTGAGTTTTGATGCAGGGTGCTGTCACTTTGGGGTCTGCTGGCAGGGTGATAAAAGGCCCACTCAGTAAGCTCCTCCCTGGTTTTAAATTTAGAAGGTATCACATCAAAAGTATCTCTGAACATTTACTCTTAGGGCTACCGATCAAATAAGGTTGGTGGTCTCTGCCCTCTAGGAGCTTATAATTCACTGAGACAAATAAATTAGCAGCTACCATGCAGTGTGATTGAGGCATGTACATATGTAAATATATACATATTATATGTGTACATATAAATCTATATTTAACTTTTTTTTTTTTTACAGGGACAGAGAGAGAGTCAGAGAGAGGGATAGGTAGGGACAGACAGACTGGAACGGAGAGAGGTGAGAAGCATCAATCATTAGTTTTTCATTGCCGTTGCGACACCATAGTTGTTCATTGATTGCTTTCTGACACATGCCTTGACCGTGGGCCCTCAGCAGACCGAGCCACCAAGGCATCGACCGAGCCACCCCTTGCTGGAGTCAGAGACCTTGGGTCCAAGCTGGCGAGCTTTTGCTCAAGCCAGATGGGCCTGCGCTCAAGCTGGCGAGCTCAGGGTCTCGAACCTGGGTCTTCTGCATCCCAGTCCGACGCTCTGTCCACTACGCCACTGCCTGGTCAGGCAAATCTATATTTAGATGAGACATTTCCCTGAAGTGGTAAGCCTCCGTGTTATGTGAATAAGGGAGAGGTAATAACAGGTGTGGAGGAAGGGAGGCCTGAGATGGCATGGCATTTAGGGAACTAAGAAAACCGGAAGGAGGAGAACGTGAAGGACAGAGTGGGTCAAAGAGGCTGTGAAGGCAGCAGGGAGCTGGACCATGAGAAACCGTGTGGAAGTGGTGGGATGCCTCTGAAAAGCCTGATACAGAGAAATGACGTGGATGGTCAGATTTGAACATAATGTAGCCAGCCAAGTTTCTGAATCTTGGTTATGTGCTTTGGCAGCCATATGCAGGACATAAGAAGCAGGTGTATAGGTTGGGAGACTATTCCAATAATTCATGCAAGAAGTGATGTGAGCTTGAACTAAAATATAGCCTGAGCAGGACTGGAGAGGAAGGGCGAGCTTCTGCAGGAGCTAGTGGAGACCTGGCGATGGGGCATACAGCTGATGAGTGAGAGTTAAGGATGCCTTTGAGCTTTTGAAAAGTTCAGCAGGGCTATAGCATAGAGAATGAAGGAGATAGGTTTTGGACCTTTTGCATTTTAAATGTTGTATGTCCAAGTGAGGGGGAGCAGTTGAATGCCAGATATAGAGATCTAAACCTTAGTAAGGATTTCTATTCTAAGACAGAGATGTTAATTTGATGTTATCAGCAAAAGTGTCAGATCAGTTTCAGGATTATATATACAGTCATGCCATTAGGTGATTGCGTTGTGCAGACATAGAATGCACTTACACAAACCTGGATAGTATATCTTAGTACAGGGGGTCCTCCGGTTATGACACAGTTCTGTCCCTACGACAGTGACGTGACCCAAGTTTTGGTGTAAGTTGAACACATCCTAGCAGCCTAAGTCACTTACCTATCCTAACACTGCTGTAAAATCATAATCTAACATAAAAACAACTAAGCCACAGGAAAAGGACATAAATGTACTGTACTGTAGTAACAGAAAAAATGACAAAAAATAAGTGTAAAAAAATTCCTTCCCTTTATTCCTGTGGTTGGCTTGCACACTGAAGGGGCATTGCAAGGTGGGAGAGAGTGCCATATTGGGAGGAGGAAGCTGGAGAGTCAGGAGAACCTGCAGAAGGTGCTAGAGATACTGGGTCAGGTGAATCAGGATTGCTGCCTAAGGAACATGAAAGAGACTCTGGAGATGACCCTACAGGTGTTTCATCTCAAGAAGCAGCTGATGTAGAGGGTACAGGATCTATTGCAGGCCTCTCTTCCTTCTTAAAGAATTGTTCCAGGTGAGTCTGGAAGGTTGATGACTTCTCTTCCAAAATCTGCCTACAGCATTGCAAGGCATCCAGAACCGCCAAAACACTCACGTCTCAATTTTTTAATGTTTTTATGGGAATGAGCGTTGTAAACTCAAAACGTATGTTGAGACTTTTGTAACCGAGAACGCCCTGTACTGTGTAATTGTGTGCCGTACTTTTATATGACTGGCAGTGCAGTAGGTTGGTTTACACCAGCATCACCACACATACTGAAGTAATGCATTTTGCTGTGACGTTAAGACGGCCACAGATTCACTAGGCAGTGGGAATTTTTCAGCTCTGTTATAATCTTATATGGCCACCATTGTATAGGTGGTTCATCATTGATGGAAACGTCTTTTGTGGTGTGTGACTGCATAGTGATGTAAACTGAGTACTGAAGTTTAAGGGGCAGAGGGTGATTGGAAGGAGACTGAGAAAGGGTAACAGAGAGGAAAACCAGGTGAGCATCAGGCCCCAGCAGCGGAGGGAGGAGGGCATTTGATGAAAGGCAAGCGTGGTCAGCAGCTGCACATGTAGCAGAGGTCAGCTAAGATATGGATAGAACTATCAGCGTGAACTCTTAAGACACGGTTTAGATCATAACACTACCCTCTTTATAACACTGTATGCTTACAGTTGTTAGTATAAAATTCAAAATTCTTGCATGACTTGCAAGACCCTCAAGGCCCTGCCTCCTGCCACTTCCTGTACTTGGTGCTTTCCCTGATTCCTTCTGCTTCAGACACACTTTGTCTTGTTAAACCAGCCAAGCTCATCTGTGCCAGAGGCCTGTGGCCTTGCCTGTGCCATGGATGCTTGTGCGGACCTGACATGCTAGCCGTGTCTTGTCATGCAAGTCTCAGCTCTCATTCAGCCTCTCGGGCAGGCCTTTTCGACCATCCAAGTAGCCACTCCTTCCCCCTTGGTCTCATTTGTTCCTCTCAATCATACCTGCTTGTTTATTTTCTTCACTATGTCTGTACTGTCCCATAGAGTCGTCTCTGGCCACATTGAGTTCAGTGTTGAGCACTTCAAATATGGCAAATTCTACTAAGGAACTGAATTTTTAATTTTGCTTAATTTAAAGAGCTTACTTTAATAACTTAAATAAATGTGGCTAATGGCTACCACAATATACGGCACAGAGATGCTAAAATTTAGGCACGTACCTGTTGAGTAGTTGTCCAAGGTCACGCAGCAGAGCGTAGCCCTTGGATATGGGCTCAGTCCAGGCAGTTTGGGATATAATCATACCCCACACATGTAGGTTAATTTGCAATATGCCTACGAATTTGCCAATATTTAATTTATTATCCTTTTAAGTCAAATTCTGAGGTTTGTGTTTATTGGTGTTATTGTGGCTACCATCAATTCAGGTAGAAAATAAATGGAGAAAGTACCTCTTAACCAGTGAGCCCCTTTGCCAGGCCAATGTTTTACAGTGAAAATGATGTTTAATTCACAAATAAAAGTCGGGACAATAGCTTGCCCTACTGTAGACAGTTTACTTGGAATTCTGGGAATGACTAGAACCATGGATTTCAGTACAGTAATCATTCCAAGCCATCTTTTACAAAATGTTAGGAGTTGTAAAGAGTTCTTTATTTAAAAAAATAAAATACCTGAACTGGAACTTTGGTAAGGGTAAAATTTATAGAGTAAAAATGTGGTTAGTTGAGCAGGGTCAATAGGTTCTCCCTTAAATTACAGATGGTGTTTGATTTTGCTTTTCTTCATTTTATTGGGAAGCAGAAATGATGCGATCATTTTATTTTCCTACCTTATATGATTTTAATTTCTTATCCCAGCTCATGTCTAGAGAATATATAAAATAAAACAACAAAATAAATAAATAAAAAAGAAAAGAAACCTTAATTACTTGTCATGAATTATTTGCCCTAGCTAAGTGATAATTTTGAAGGCTTATCAGTTGGTTTAATACTTCTATTATTTTAGTGTGGTTGGCTGCTATAGACACAGTGATATCTGATATTTGGCACCTTGGCACCCAGGATTCAATGCTGCTCTCTTCTGCATTTGAGTCATCAGAGAATAACAGCATGGCTTCATGACTTTTCATCTTCAGTTTTAAAATGAAGCTGTCTTCTGTTGCTTTGAAAGAGATTTTGAACCCTACTGTTTCCCAGCGTCTACATTAGTGATAACTAATAATCATCATTGTTTATATTTGGTCAAAATTTAGTATCTACTAATCAGACATTAACATTTGAAATTTCAGAGATGGATAGTAGTAATATAGGTCCTCATGTACAGAGGGGGAGAATCAGAATATTTGGAGATAATTGGGGTATTCTAATATTTTGGATCTCTTAACTTACCTAACAGTAGAATATTTTTTTGGTGACGTGCTGAAAAGGTAGAGCAGCTTCCCTTTTTGCCTCTTTTACCAGAAAGATAGCAGATAAAGCATGTAGGGAATTATCTTGAGTTGTCAATTATAAAGTCACATTTTTATACAATAGCTGAGACAAACTGAAATTATGGAATCACTTTGCATTATGGGATATTATGAAGGATATAAAATACCCATATTTTTTAATGCATAGTGAAATATTTTCCCTTGAGATTGTGCTGGAAAGAGAGAAGTAACCTGAAAATAGCATATGTACAGGCACTTCTGAAAATTTATAGACTTGCTGCTTAAAGATATTTTCAGTTCTGTTACTTTGTGAATTGGCTATCAGAACATATATTTTTATGTGATATAGGAGGTCACTTATTTGACAACATAAGTCATTAGAAGTCTAGAACTGAAAGGGACCTTAAAGATCTACGCTCATTAAATCAGAAGTTTCCTGCTGTTGAAAATGGGACGGCCTCCACATTTTAGATTGCTGCCTATTTTTTTTCTTTTCCAAGTTTGAGGAGGGGAAATAAAGAGACAGCCTCCCACATGTACCCTGACTGGGATCCACTGGCAACCCCTGTATGGGCCAATGCTCTGCCCATCTAGGGCCATGCTTTCAACGGAGCTATTTTTAGCACCTTAGGTGGAGGCTCCACTGAGCCATCCTCAGTGCCTGGGGCCAGTGCACTTGAATCAATCAAACCTTGGCTGCAGGAGGGGGAGAGAGAGAGAGCGAGAGAAAGAGAAGAGGAAGGGAAGGTGTGGAGAAGCAGATGGTTGTTTCTCCTGTGTGCCCTGACCAGAAATTGAACCCAGGACATCCACACGTCGAGCCACACTCTACCACTGAGCCAACTGGCCAGGGCCAGATTGCTGCATATTTTTATGGGCTGAAGAATATGCTAATGTGAAAATTTTTTCCCATTTTCATCTCTCTAGAAAAAGAAAAAGATTAATAATTCTGAGGCTTAAGACATTAAGAAGCAGATTCTCTATTATTTAGTCTGTTTTTTGTTTTCTTTTTTTGAGAGAGAGAAAGGGTGTGGGTAGCTGGAAGCATCAACTTATAGTAGTTGCTTCTCATATGTGCTTTGATGGGCAAGCCGGGGTTTTCACCCAGCAACCTCAGCATTCCAGGTCGATGCCTTATCCACTGCACCACCACAGGTCAGGTCGTGTTTTTGTTTGTTTGCTTTTACCTTTGTATTGCTGTGTGCTGCTTTCCTTGCCTTGGTCAAGAAGACCCAACTAAATTTTGTTGGACCCCTCTGAATTGTTTATAAATCATAACTTCTAGCAGTTCTTCCTCTTGATAGAAACAAGTACATTATCTCTTTTTTCTTGCCTCGGAAGAACGGAAATGAATTTGCTTCTGCACTTGTAAGATCTTTTATTAGGCCGTAGAGATTAAATTGAATTTTTCTTTTCCTAACGTTTAATGATTTCAATTTCTCATTTAGTTCTTGATCTTGACATACTCATATTGGTAAACACAAATACTGTCAAATTAATTGCCTACTTCTAGAATTCAATTTTCTTTCTAGCTTCAGGTTCTTGTTAAATGAAGACATACACTCAGTTTATGAGGACAGACTGTTCAGAAGCGAATCAGAATAATGTATTTTTGGAATTACATAGAGCTGTAGGAAGCAGAAATTTAATTTTGTATTTCCGCTTTTGTTGGTAGAATAACTCGTTCATTGTAAATAACCCTAAAAAAGGCATCTGCAGTTTTTTTGATGGTTGAATTTAAATGGGTTTTCTCAATATTTTGAAGGTTTCGATGACTGTATTATTTATCAAGTGGGAGACTATACTGGTTTTGGTTATTTATTATACTAGAATGATCTAATTTTGTGAGGGGAAAAATTCTCTCCAGGAGGAGTTGTAGTTACAGTTTATATTTTGAAGTCATTGGTTTCATTCATTCAGGCAAAAACATTGAACTGGATCAGGGTAAGAACAAGGGTTTGCTTATGTTCCCAATTATTCTAGTAGTTCAAACTAGTCTTCTGCAGTGATGGGTCAATAAAAAAGTTAAGGCTTGAACAATCGAGTTACTAATCAGTGAGGAGGCAGTTGCTTTTTGTTAAGTTGGTTGGAGACCAGCTTATGGATTTTATTTTTAGAGAGCAAGTGTGATTCAAGATGTGGTATGACAGAGAGAAGGGTGATTTCAGCAAAGGATTCGAACTAGCAAAATATATTAAGCAGACAATCATCTTGAATGACTCTAATTGAATCTTCAGTGTAGTCCTTGATTTTCTGTGAATTTTAAGGAAAAATGAAAGACTCAAAACTAAGCAAAAATGTGCCATATGCTTGGTTTTCCATTATTGATGCAGGATCTTTTGTTAATAATGACACAAGTGTTGTTTTGAAAAGTTGAAGTATACCTTTTGTGTACGTGTGTAACATAAAGATCCGTTAATCCATATCATGAACTATATTTCTAGAGGATCTTCTTACCTAATCAGATTCTGCCACTTGGACTTGAATTAGAATGAGAATACTTCATATTACTTCTTAATCAAAACTAAAGCGAGGGGTTGGTGCTTTTCAACTATTTTTGTTTCAGTAATTAAAATGGAATGAAATAGAATGATCAATACTATAATCACATTAGAAAAGTTATTTGAAAAGGATGGTTTTGATCTGAGATATAAAGTCTGTATATAAGGTTTATAAAAAATAAAATTTTATTGTTTTTCTGGAGAAAGGGAATCAGCAGAAGAGACTACCTCTGGTTTATAAAGGCAATGAATGTGAATGCCATTTTCTTAATTTTCTGCTCAATTCTGACTTGGACTTCCACAAAATAAAGGACACAGACAATTGATGATCGTGTCATTTCAAGAATTGCTTTTTGGAGATTGGGTTGTTGCTACTTATTTAATAAATGAGAAAGAAAAAAACATTTAACATTGCCTCATAATTTAGAGCCTAGCTTTTGAAATGAGTGCCACTTAGCTCACTGGGTAAACTGGATAAATGACAGTGGTTTGTGATTTGGTGGTTTGTGGGGTGTTTGGAATTTTCCATGTGGACCCCAATCACCCCTTTTAAAGGGGTTGTCTGTCCTGAAGTTCTTATTCTGTAATACACTTTGTTGAACTGACTTACTCTTAAGTTATACCAGAGCTTGGAACTTTTAAATTCCCTGGCCTATAGGAGACTTTTATCTATTTATTCTAAGGCACCATCACATGAACTATTTTTAGCTTTTCTTTAGAGTAATAGATAATAAAAAGTAAATCACTTATTTATTCATGAATACATGAAATTTATAGACCTTAATGTCTTATAGTAATGTTTCATATTGACATTAAACAATCCCCAGTTCTCAAATATACTATATGTTAAACTCATTGCTTTGGTTGTCCACAATCTTGGTCAATGGTAAGTTAAAAATATCAATAGTGATATTAATTGAAGAACACCATCCTTTGCAGAAAAGTCACCAGTAGGAAAAACTGCCTGAATAAATTTCTTTACATGAACGACTTGATTAGACATTAACTATTATTAGCTATTAGATATTATTAGCTATTTTTCTGTGTAAATTTTCTTTTCTTAAAGAATATGCTTGGCTTGCTTACACAATTGAAGATATAAGAAATAACCTTGGGAACGTGCTGAAATTCCAACCTTTTTAACAGCCGACAATCCACATCAGCAGCCAGCAGAGCGGTGTCAGATGATTTTCAAGCAGAAGTCAGGAGGCTGCAGAAATTATATGACAGGCACCGTGTAGAAATAGCCACAGTAGTGCACAATTTGCAGGGTCTTTTTTCTTTAGTGTTTCCCATTGTTGAGATGACTAGAATTTTGAATGCATTTTTGTGTATATTATAAAGAGCCTTGGGATTCTAGACCAACCTTCAAAAATATCTTTACCCGAGTAATAGTTTTGTCTCACCTTCCTTTAACCTCTGTTTGTATCATGGCTTCTTGGGAAAGTGTCTTCCAGTCAAAATGGAAGATGCCTGATTAAATTCTTGCCCTCTTCTTAATAGAAACTCCAGTTAGGGACTTTGAGAAATGGCTAGGCTGTCATGTGCACAAATATCTTAGATAAAGAAAGTATTTTTTCAAGGTCTTCCTTTTCCTGGATGTTTTGAATTGGGGCATAAAGAGAGATTGAGTCTCTGCAGGGGCAGGAAGTCCAAATTACTGCTGTCCTTCTGCTTCATTGTCTGAGTCATTTGTGAATTGTCGGGCATTTTTTGTACCAACATGGAGAAGAAATAACATTTTCACGGTTTTGGCTTGTACAGCGTTCAACACAGGCTGTGGGCACAAACTAAGCTCTTTGAAGGCTTTTGTAGCTCCAACACTTGGCACAGTACCCAACACAGAAAAGAGTGCTGTTTCTTGAATGAATGAACAAATAAATGAATGACTAGCTGACCTTCATAAAGTGCTATAAATTTCACATGATTTTCAGAGTGTGGTAATTTGATAAATATATTATTCTTACAGCAATTTAAAAATTGAATCATGGATTTCAGAGTGATGAACTTCTCCTCATTACTTTGCTTTCTGGTACAAAAGGAAGTGCATTTTCTCAGTCTGTGAAAATGGGACGGCCTACTTGCTGTCAGGCCCACAATAAGACAGTTGTTTTGGTGCAGTGGAAAAATTAGCAGAATAAAGAGATTGCCGAAAAACAAACTGTAATTTTCCAAGTTAAAAAAAAAATCCAAATCTCAGTATCAAGGAAATGTTCCTATTTTAAAATAATAAGCATTCTTATGTTTGACCTTACCTGGAAGCCCACTGTTTCCTCATTGTATCCTTCAGAAGCCATAGGAGGAGGGAATACAGCAGAAATTTTGCAAGCATGGGTGTCGGAGCTCAGGCAACCTGAACCCAAACCCCACTTACTCCACTGTGATCTTGGTCAAGCTGTGTAAACCAAGTGCTCTGTTTTTCTCATTGTAAGAAGGGATGATAAAGGATCTTTGTCATGCTTCAGCGATCTAATGTCTATAGAGCATGTAGAAACGCTACATACATGTTCATTGTTATGTGATAACCCCTATATGTGCATTGCATCTTTAAAAATGTCACTACAGATGGCCAAAAGGCATATGAAAAAATGCTCAACATCACTAATCATTAGAGAAATGCAAATTAAAACCACAATGAGATATCACCTCACACCAGTCAGAATGGCACTCATCAGCAAAACAATACAGAATAAGTGCTGGTGAGGATGTGGAGAAAAGGGAACCCTTCTCCACTGCTGGTGGGAATGCAGACTGGTGCAGCCACTGTGGAAAACAGTTTGGAGATTCCTCAAAAAATTAAAAGTCGAACTGCCTTTTGACCTGGCTATCCCACTTTTAGGAATATACCCTAAGAACACCATAACACTGTTTGAAAAGAAGAAATGTGCCCCCATGTTCGTGGCAGCATTGTTCACAATAGCGAAGATCTAGAACCAGCCCAAGTGTCTGTCAGAAGACGAATGGATTAAAAAGCTTTGGTACATATATACTATGGAATACTACTCAGCCATAAGAAATGATGACATTGGATCATTTACAACAAAATGGATGTACCTTGATAACATTATACGGAGTGAAATAAGTAAATCAGAAAAAAAAACTGAGAACAGCATCATTTTATACATAGGTGGGACATAAAAGTGAGACTATGAGACAGGGACAAGAGAGTGGTGGTTACTGGGTTGGGGGAGGGAGGGGAAGGTGGAATAGGGAGGAGGGGAGGGGCACAGGGAAAACCAGATAGAAGGTGACAGAGGGCAATTTGACTTTGGGTGACGGGTATGCAACACAATTGAATGATAAGATAATCTGGAGATGTTTTCATTGTACATATGTACCCTGATTTATTGGTGTCACCCCATTAAAATTAATAATAATAAAAAAATGTGTCACTGTGTATATTTAAGTTTTCTAATGTTTAAGCTACAAATAATTGTCATTTTGAGATTCTTTTTGATGCCACCCTTGCAGTTTGATTTAAATGTGGATGAATTTGATATCCAACATCTTAAGATTAAATAACTTGCACAGTTTTTACTATGACATAGATTTGTTTAACCTATGTTAAAGGTTATTATTACATAAGCAATAGCCTGATGTAGCGTAGTTTACTGTTATTTTCTTCCTTAACATCAGCATTATATTTACATAAGATATATTTGTGTACCACTCATATAGTGTTTGTTATATATCATAGGTTGGCTTGATTATGTTTAGAGATAATGTTTTAAAACATTTTAAGCTCCCTATTTTAAGTACTTTTCATCTTTTTTAAATCAGGTAAATCAACTAACTGGGAAGATGATGGTTGGGGAGCGTGGGAAGAAACAGAGCCCCAAGAACCTGTAAGTCTGTAAATGTATGCATGCTTTTCGATAGTGGCATTTTCCTTCTGTAATGATGGGGTCATATTTCAGTGTTAGGCTGACATTCTGAAATCTTTGTCAAGAACATTTTTGTGCTTACGTAATAGTACCAAATAAATTCCTGCTGTTTCTACTACTCTGTGATTGTGAACAACTTTAAGGCATAGCCAGCTCCAGAGACATAACAAGAAGTGGAGTAAATTCTGGCAGATGTATGATGAAACGCACAAGTACATGCTGTAGTCAAGGTAACAGATGTTTCTGCCTAATCAGAATAGAAACGGACAACAAACTACACCTGCTTTCCCTGCAAGTCTTGCTGGCAAATCTTTCCCACATGAAAGATGAGACCAGTCTTGGAAGTCGATTTCTGTGAAGGTTAGCACCATGAAGGTAACAATATAAATCACAAATGATGGACTTATTTTATACTAAAGTTGAAAACTTCTAAAAACTCTTCTGGCTACTTCAGTGGCCATCTAGTCACCGCAGTGGCTGACCTACCACAAACGATCTGCCGCTGTTTACAAAGTGGCAGCTGACCAGCCTCGATAGTGCTTGTGAAATTACTGCAATTTTACCATCTGCTATATTGTGAAAAAATAATCACTTGGCAAATTTGTGGGCTTAAAATCAAAGAAAGAATTTTTAAAAAATATATCTTATAGTCCTAGTTATTTAGAAAGCATTCCCGTTCATAATCTACATTTCATAATCTGTATTTGTGCACATTAGGAAGTTTTATTGCTCTCAATTCAAAGAAAAAGATTCTTGATGTTTAGGCCACATTTATATAAAATTATACATTCTACCCTCCCCAACCCCAACAGGAGTTATGTTTTTAGCTAGTGGATGCATTTAATGTAACTTGAGTACGTTGGGGCTAGTTTTTGTGGAAAGCCAAGGTAGGTCCTGGTGGCACTGTTTTTCTTATTTTTTAATTTCATGCTTCTCTTGGGAAATTCCCTTGTCAAATGATGGTATTATTTTAGAATCAGTACCTTCCGGGAGCCATAGTGGTGACTGTGGGCCCTGTTACTGTGGGGAAGTTTTCAGAAAACCTCACTGGTCAACAGATGCCCTCACAGCACAAAACAGGGATACGCTTGCGTCTTGTCGGCTGCCCCAGGTGTGCGCATGCTCCCCCAGCTGTCCTTCTCCTTAGGTCTTCCCAGCCCGCCTTCCAGCCAGAGCTTTTGCAATGAGTTGGAAATCCAGCTTTGTTGTAAAACCCCACACTCCTTTGTTGTGACCGAGCCTGGAGAAGGTATTCCCTCATCTCTGCTGTTCCAGCACTTTGGTGGTGGGGATGGACTCAAGGCTCCTCTGAAACAGCTGGCGCCACGTTCTTTATTCTTGGTCTGTACTCCTGCTGTGACTCCTCCCCGGTCCCGTGTCCCCGCGCCCCCTCCCCCCCAGCCCAGGTGCATTGAGCTGGACCCTTGGGAACTCTGTCCTCTGTCATCCCGGTCTAAGTGAGGGCTCACTGGCCCATCCTGGACTTGCCTAGAGCAGGAGTTCTCCACCAGGGGTAATTGGCCCCCCAGGGCTCATTTGGCAATTTCTGGAGATGTTGATTGTAATACTGGGAGTACCCTGCTATCTAATTGGTGTGGGCTGAAGATCCTGCAGTACACAGGAGAGCCCCCGGTGGAGACCGTATTCTGCCCCAAATGTCCCTAGTGCTGGGGTGGAGAAACCCTTGCTTAGAGCAGTGTGTTTCAAACTGCGTATCCTGACTTGTGAAATCAACTTGCTGTGTTTTGTCCAGTCTCCTTGTTTTAAAGGTAAGGAACCGGAGTTGCTAGTGTCCAAGGACTAGATGGGTGGATGTTACTTTAAGTTGTATTTTTTTAATTTTTATTTATTTTAGAGAGGAGACACAGAGTGAGAGAAAGAGAGAAAGGGGGGAGGAGCTAGAAGCATCAACTCCCATATGTGCCTTGACCAGACCAGTGCAGGGTTTTTTTGAACTGGCGACCTCAGTGTTCCCAGATCAACGCTTTATCCACTGCGCCACCACAGGTCAGGCAGTGGATGTTACTTTAAATATGTTCATTCACTTATTCTTTCCAGGCCCTGGTGTCCTGAGTGAGGAGTTTGAATGAAATGGTCTCCATGGTTCCTTCATTTCTTTATGAGATTATATAATCCCTTCAGCGATCTGAGAGCAGTTTTGACATAAGTGTGTGTGTGGGGATGGGAGGGGTCCTTGATCACACTGTTGCATCTAATACGTCATTTTCAGAGTGAGTTAACTTGTTGATTGAAAGCAAATTTTACAATATGTTTATTAATTCAGCTGAACTGGTGGTTCTCAATTGAGGTATTTTGCTCTGCAGAGGACATTTGGCTATGTCTAGAGACGTTTGTGGTTGTCCCAGCTGGGAGAGAGTTGCCAGTGGTTGGTGGGTGGAGGCCAGGAATGACGTAATCTGCCACGAAGCACAGGACAGAGCTCAGGGTACAGGCGCGTCCAGCCCCGTGTGTCGGGGCACCCAGGCTGAGAAGCCCAGAGCGAACTGTCGAACCACCAGGCAAGCTTGAGCTCGTGTTTCTTAGCATTCACTACCTTTTTAATTTGAGGAGTGCTTCGCATATGTCAATCAGTTACTGTTTAATATGTTTAAAGGGAGGGACTATTTCATGCCAATCTTTACAGAGAGACTAGTTAAACAAAAATCTTAAATACATAATGACCCTTGCAGAACCGGTTACTGCAGCCATTCACGTGGCTGAATTCGATTAGGTTAGACTTCACATGCTCTGTGCCACTTATTTTTTTCCATGTCACTTCTTTGCTTTTTAATCACTGAGGGTGCTAGTCTTTTAGTATAGAGGTGGAGTAGAGCTGCTCATCACCACCTTAATGCAGAATGCACAACAGCAGGCCTGCTCCCTGGTCACCCCAAGTCACAGCAGCAATGAGAGAGGTAGAGCAGCTGAGATTTATAGGCGCTGTGGGACAGCTTCCCATAGCAGTATAGTGCAGAAAGTCACACAGGGCTGGCCATGCAGTTGAACCCCAGTCCTGAGTTTATATCCCTGGTCCATCTGTGTGACCTGGGGAAGTTATCTTGATAAGTCTCTTTCTCTGTCTCAATATGAGGAATCATGGCACCTGTAATCCCCAGAGTTACTGCGAGCATTAAGATTTATGTGTAAAGCAAATAACACAGTGTCTGGCACATAAAAGTGTTTGGCAGCTGCAGGGCCAGTTTTCTATACCAGTCAGTTAGAAATGGAGCAGCATAGCCCACTAGGAAGTCTACAAAGGAAAGGGACACACTGTTTATGAAAAAGCCTCCTTAAGCATATGAGGAGTGCCTCTTATACTGAGATTGCACTTTTCATGTTAGATTGACCAACACCCGAGTTAAAGCATCTTTTGAAACATTTCTGGGGAAGCAAGCACTTTGAAAACTTGCCGGTTGGATTGCAAAATAACACAACATCTGTTGAGCACATTTTGGGACTATCTAACAAGTTTACTAATACACATTTCTTTGATCTAGCACAGTGGTTCTTAACCTTTTTTGAGGTACCGAACCCACCAGTTTCATATGTGCATTCACCGAACCCTTCTTTAGTGATAAATAAAATATTTTTTTTTCCAAATTCAAGACATCGGTATATGTTTTTTACTGGTACACAAAATGAGTCATGCATGAACATCACCTCGCTCAAAGAACAAAACCAACAAAGTGCATGAACTCACAACAAATTACGGTATTACTTTATTCTGGCCTTCTCCGAACCCCTGAGACCGACTCATCGAACCCCTGGGGTTCGATAGAACCCAGGTTAAGAACCACTGATCTAGCAATTTCACTTCTAGGAATTTATCCTGCTGATACATTCCCACACCAGCTGACAGATGCATAAGATTATTCACTGTCACATCGTTTGTAGCAGCAAGAGAGCACACGCATCGCAGATATCCGTCAATAGGGGCTGGGTAAATGAACTGGGGTGTCAGTACAGTGGAATACTATGCAGCCACTAAAAAGTAAAGAAACTGCATGTGGAATGAAATCTAAGGTATATGTTAATAGAGAAAACTAAAGTAGAAGTATGTACAGGAATGGGCAGAAATAGGTTCACCGTTGTGAACTGAAACACAGTTTATTCCTGTATTATTGTTTATTAATTATTGTTTTATTTGTCATCTCCTTCTGCAAACCTACTTTTGCCAACCTCTTTATATCTTGTGCTACCATTTGTGTTAGGAAAAGAGGGAAGGGTAGTGAATGCATTCACTTGTATGTGCAGACGTGTCCACGGAAGTACACAGCAGAGCTGGTGACGTGGGCTGTCTCTCGAGTGGACAGCAGGGAAGGTAGAGTACAGGAGTGTGAGAGAGACTCTCCACAGGAGACCTTTCTAGATCTGTTGGCTTTTTAACCATGGGAATTTACTTATATAATGACTAAATTTTCCATTGGAAAAAATGAAAACAACTTTCAGGTCAAATAAAGAAGTATCAGATTTACCAAAAAGCTTACAGATCCTACACCCATAATCGTCAAACAGTTTTCTTTGCTCTCTAGTTTCTGTGTAGCTGCACGCAACCTAGCTGTGTCTCTGGAGTAGGATTACCACCAAATTTTCTAGTACTGACTCATTTTTGGAGTGATCCCCATGCGATAATTCTTTTAATGTCTTGCTACTTTATATTTGTTTACATTTTAATTCTTTTGTATTAATATTTAAAGCTGAAGTTTGTCGTGGGTATTTTGTCTGTTGGTCATCTTTGAAATGTTTTCATAAGGAATATGTTGAGACTTTATAAAGGAATTGGGAAGATGTCTTTCCCCTTTTTCTTCCCTGTCACCCTTGAAAGCAGACAAGCTGCGTTGAAACACCTTCAGTATCTCTGCATGTACAGTCATTGTAGTTCTACCCACAGGAGGAAGAAGGAAATACTTGCAAAACACAGAAAACTTCCTGGCTTCAAGATTGTGTCTTATCCTTATCGCCGACCAATGATCTTATGGTTATAGCTCGGGAGCAAAAGGCTGTGTTTCTAGTGCGTGAGTATCTATCCTTTACCCTTGGCCTTCATTTAATGCATAGACTAGAAGAGAAAATGAATTAGAAAGAAAGAAAAAAAATGTTATTTCTATTGTAGGTATTATATGATGTCATTCAATAGTTTATTTTATATATTGTATAAAAAACTTTTTATTTTTTTGTATTTTTCTTTTTTCTTCGTGGCACTTGGGAGACATGGCTGCCACTGCCTAGTCCTAAGGGGCAGTCAGAGCTAAGAAGGCCGCTGACCCCTTAGTAATAATGAGAGGGAGGAGATTTCCAGCTATGATTTGAAAGCTCACAATCCTGCAGTTTTCCATTTGGGGCATAAGTTTTCAGCTCATAACGTTTGTCGAAGATTAAAATTAAGGTTTCAATGTCCATAGGATGTGAAAGTCTCACTGATCAAAATGAGATCATGCGCTAAATGACTGTGGAATGGTGTTGTAAATTAGGGTGCTCTCCAGGAGCGTAAATTTAAAGGGAAGTTATTTTTGCCCTCAGATAATAAAAGTAGTTTTATAAATTATAAGTGGGGGAGGGAGGTACATAAGAATTAATAACATTATAATATGGATTTAATTGCAAGAAGGAGAGACTAAGGTTAGAGTTTTGTAAAAGTCTTATAGAAAATGTAAACATTAAGTCCTGGGTTCGATTCCTGGCCAGGGCATACGAGAGAAGTGCCTATCTGCTTCTCCACCCCTCCCCCTCTCCTTTCTCTCTGCCTCTCTTTTCCCCTCCTGTAGCCAGGCTCCATTGGAGCAAAGTTGGCCCAGGCGCTGTGGACGGCTCCATGGCCTCTGCCTCAGGTGCTAGAATGGCTCTGATTGCAGAGGAGCAATGCACGAGAGGGGCCGAGCATCGCCCCCTGGTAGGCATGCCAGGTGGATCCCAGTTGGGCTCATGCAGGAGTATGTCTGTCTGACCCCCACCCACTTCTCGCTTCGGAAAAATACAAAAAAAAGTAATAATAATAAATAACTTTAAATATTATCTTATATTTAAGACCCAAATCTGTTAGTACAGAACTATTAAATTTTTCTAAAGGGAAAGAGTAAAATATATAAATTACTGTTTTCATATACCACAGTTAAATTCATTTTATATGATAACGTAATTTTTTCAGCAAAATGGAAATACAGTGATAAAGGAAAGGAAGAAATGCAATTTGCTGTTGCTTGGAGTGGCTCTTTAAATGTTGAAGAAGGGTAGGTACCAGTTCATCTTTCTTGTCTGTGTTTAGTGTGTATGTGAAATTGTTTGACTTGTAAGTGAATCTGTTAAGTTTCATCTTTATTCCGACTTTGAGGTTGTAGAGCGTGATTTCAGTTAGCAAATTTTAATTTTACTCATCAGATGATTAAGAAAAAAACTGAAGAGGATTTAAAGAAGAGTTCAGAAAGAATCTTATAGCATCTTTTCTACATTTTGTCTTTCCCTCTGCTTTATTGGTTCTGATTTTATTCAGCCAAAAAGTCAAGGGCAGTGATTGTCTTCTCTGCTTTGCTAGTATTGGGCTTGTAATCAGAGGGGCAGTTCTGTGTTCATTCCTTTTTAAAAATTATTTTTATTATTTATTGAGTTTATTGGGGTAACATTGGTTAATAAAATTATATAGGTTTTAGGTGTACAATTCTGTAATCTACTGCTCAAAAAAATTAGGGGATATTTTAAAATGAATATGAAGTGATAAAAGAAGTATTTGATTGTGTGTGTGTGTGTGTGTGTTTCTGAAGTGAGAGCGGGCAGGCAGAGAGATAGACTCCCACATGTACCCGACTGGGATCCATGTGGCATGCCCACTACAGGGCGATGCTCTGCCCATCTGGGGCATTGCTCCCCTGCAACTGGAGACATACTAGCTCGTGAGGCACAGGCCATGGAGCCATCCTCAGCACCCAGGCTATCATTACTCCAATGGAGCCTTGGCTGCAGGAGGGAAAGAGAGATAGAGAGAAAGGAGATGGGGAAGGGTGGAGAAGCAGATGGGTGCTTCTCTTGTGTGCCCTGGCTGGGAATTGAACCTTGGACTTCCACATGCCAGGCTAACGCTCTACTGCTGAGCTAACTGGCCAGGGCTGATTTTTTTTTTATCAGAAAAGCAAATGACAAGTCAAAGAAAATTGTTTGTGCAAATGAGATGCAAAACCAACTTTTATTTCATTGGTGAAAATGCACCATACAAAAGGCTAAAAGTACTAGAGTATCTGCACGTCCCCTGATCCGCTAATTTTTGTGAGCAGTGTTAGATCATCTGTATATTGTATTGTGTGTTCACCACCTGAACGCTACAGTAATTCTTAAAATTCATAAATACTTCAGCAACGAAGTTGGTAATTCAGGTTTCCTGCGGTCCCAGTAAGGGTTCTAAAACCAGATCTCCAGCATGGCTACATGATGGAGCTGCTGGCCTGGTACCTGGAGCCAAAAACTGTTCTGAATTAAATTTTTATGACTTAAAGTTCTGTGATCAGGATGAGTAAGATTTTTCAGACCTTGAATTCAGATCAAAGACAACTGAGGGGAGGCCCATGGTACATGCCTGGCATGTTGTAGCTTCTCAGGGAAATGTCCTATCAAAAACTGAAAATATTTCTCTTTAAGTCACTCAGTCCAAAGCATTTGAAAGACATTTCATTTCTGTCACAAATGCAAAGCCAGTGTAATGGTTGAATTACTTTAAAGACAACAAACAGAAAACATTGGTTTTGTTCAGTTATCACCTACCATGATGGGCGGGGCAAGAGCAATTATGGTTTCTCAAATAAGGTGGTGTTGGCCTGAGGTTTGGCTGGTTAACTAATAGTCAGTTAAGGAGTTATTTTAATTTTGAGGCTTAGTCTCAGAGCTCCTGACAGATTTTTCAAATCTACATATCAGAAGAAAAAGAAATCTTATAGGGAACATGCAGCCTTGAGTGTGCTTAGAAATAGGTTTTTGGGGCAATTTCTGCAGAATATGCAAAAGGAAGCCTACCAGCTGAGTACAGTATGTCCCTGAGTAGTGTGCTCTGCAGAGCCGCACGCAGTACAGGGACTGGCAATGCCTCCTGCCCTGTGCCCAGTCCTCATTATGGGGCGGGGGGGGGGGCAGATGGGGAGAGGGGGGACATTGGGAAATGAGGGCAGCCTAGTGCGCGGTGATATTCTCTCGGTTCCGTGCCTGTGATCCGTGTGTGCAGTCCAGCCTGCTTTCTTCCCTTTCCTGCTTTTCATGGCACTACAGAATAAAAAATACCGTTTTTTTATTAACCTCAAGTGAGTGTGACGTTGCCTTTCATGGGAGTGGGTTTTATGACCCTACTTACGGTGGAGGTTACTGTCATTGTACTCAGTCAGGCAGTGAATGCCACTGTCCACAGAGCTCCCCTTCCACGTACTGCCCTTAAGCATTGCGTTGGCGAGAAATAAAGCCATGGACATTCAGTAGATAAGCACATGGTTTTGTTTTTGTTTTTAGGGAGTGTGTGATCAGCGCCCTGTGTATCCCACTAGCCAGCCAGAAAAGGTAAGGCCGGATGGGGTTGTGTGTCTGTTTTGCTCTGCTCTGTGAGCTGTCACGGCTCTGACTTTCGTTTGTGACAGGAGTTCCACTGGGCGCCCTGACTGGACCTGCATTGTGCTGGGCTTTACCTCCGGTTCCGTGCGCTTCTACACGGAGGTGAGCACAGTGATCAGTGGTCAGTGGTTAGACAGTACCAGTGGACTGGGGCACGTAGTTATGTGGCCCCATTGGACTCATTTGTGACTCTACCTGCCCATTGGGAATGTGTGGTTGATATTTCTGGGGGTGGAGGCTGGACAGGGGAGGGACAGTGGTAGAAAGTTCTGGTAAAAGTTATGCAGAAGAGAAAAGTTATGCCTTCTTCTGAAGAGAGGCCCTGGGGTCCATGGAAAATTTGTTGGGGAAATGGTACTCTCCCTGGCCATACCTGTAGAGGTATATTGGCAAGAAAACAGCAGGCTCTTCCTGTGCTTCCTCCTAGAATGGGGTGCTCCTGCTTGCACAGCTTCTGAATGAGGACCCCGTGCTGCAGCTGAAATGCAGGACCTATGAGATCCCGCGACACCCCGGCGTGACGGAGCAGGTGTGCTGCGTTCTTGTGGAGCGCACATTCACCCTGGGCATAGTGGATATTTGACAAGATTCTTAAGTCTGTGGCCAAAGGCATTCTGAAATTAATTTCCCACTTATTTTTTACTTTCCTCTGCCTGATACTGGTTGTGTGTGTTGGTGTTTGACAGTTGTAATCATAGTATCTTTTATTTTACATTAATTATGACATTCAGTTCTAATAGAGAAACGGATATGCTTATTAGGCGATGCTAATGATTTATTATTTCCTTCTTATTTCTTTGGTAGAATGAAGAGTTGAGTATCTTGTATCCAGCTGCCATTGTGACTATTGACGGATTTAGCCTTTTTCAGTCTCTTCGTGCTTGTCGAAATCAGGTGGCAAAAGGTAATTTTTTGGCAAGAAATAGCTAACTTGATGATATTATTTAATTTAACTTGCTTAGAGAATTAAATATGTCTTCTAAATTAGAAAGGCCTTCCATACTTGGTTTAAGGCTAAAAACCTGCTACTGTAGGAATGGGAGTCCATTGTTGCCTAGAATGTTTTGTAAGACACAAGCAAGGAGTGAAACATCACCGTTGTCCACGTTCCAGTGGAGAACGTGACGAGCACGGAATCAACAGCTTTATTCACCAAGTCAGCACTGTGTCTTGGCAAGTTAAGAGAGAGATTGGCAACTATATTCAGAAACAGCTTTGCAGTCAGGAACTTAGTTGCATCTACCTGAACAACCAAATTTCTCACTAGACCAGCAGCTGTTGGGTCAGTCTGTTCAAGTCATGTGATTCTACATTGCTTCCATCCTTGCCGAGGCTAAAGACGCCACTCTGTGCAGGGGAATTTCCCCAGGGTAGGCAGGACCAACAGGAGTCGACATCAGCTCCTTTTTGCTAACCTGGGACATTTCCTACTTGGCTCCAATTGTGGTTTGCATTGACCTTGATTATCAGTCACAGAGTTTGTTTGTTTGTTGTGGGGTTTTTTTTGTATTTTCTGAAATGAGAAGCGGGGAGAAAAGTTAGAGACCTAAAAATATAGGTATCTACATTGTCTCCAGACTCGGGTGAAAAGGATACAAATACAGAATTATTATTATTATTATTATTATTGGGAGGCAGGAAGGCAGAGAGATAGACTCCTGGATGTGCCCTGACCAGGATCCACCTGGCAAGCCTTCTATGGGGTGATGCTCTGCCCATCTGGGGCTGTTGCTCTGTTGTTTGGCAACTAAGCTATTTTAGTGCCTGAGACGAGGCCCTGGTGCCATCCTCAGTAGCCAGGGCCAACTTGCTCGAATGAGCCATGCTGTGGGAGGAAGGGAGAGAGAAAGAGAGAAAAAAAGAAAGAAAAGGGGGAGGGAGAGGGGTAGAGAGCAGATGGACGCTGCTTCTGTGTGCCCTGACTGGGAATTGAGCCTAGCGATTCCACAGTGATGCTCTACCACTGAACCAACTGGCTAGGGGTGAAAAATTTCTTACTTATATGCCCCTCAGTTTACATTTCGTTGCCATCATTATACACTGCTCACAAAAATTAGGGGATATTTTATAGCTTCAGATTTATTTTGAAAATATCCCCTAATTTTTGTGAGCCGTATATTTTGAGAAGAAGATATTATATATCACCAGATGCGAGATGCCATTGATTATAAGATGCATTTGTTATTTCGTGTCGCTAAGAAGCAAAAACGCTGCCTGTGAAAGACACACCATCAAAGTTAAATCCTAATTTGAAAGAAGTTTAAATGGGACAAAAGCCTTAAAGTAAGTGAAAATACCAATATTCATGCTGACTTTCTCTTTTCCCTCTGGGTTTGGGTAAGAGGGACCTTAGTGGCCCTAAACCAAAGTTGTAACTCTTACATGATTTAGACAGCTCCCTGCAAATACTGGTTAATTAGAATGGGCTTGCTGACTCCTAAAGGCTGTTTATAAGTCCCAAACTAAATCGTAGGATGCAAAATAAATAATTTTTCCTAGGGAAAGAACACAGACTCTTCTATGGCAATAGAATGTTTTTCATGGTCTTCGTAGCAGGTGGATGTGATTGGCACAATTCTGAAGTCTTGGTCATGTGGTTCTGTTAACAATACAGGCTTTTTCTGTTAAGTCAGAATTTGTTTGAATTTTTATATATATTTTCATAATTTAAAAAATAACTTAAATTTAACTTACTATCTTGGGTGTATTTAAAATAGTCACCATACTATGTATGCCCAAAGAGATTGGCAGTTTTCTGTAGGTAAGGATTCTGTCAACACAATGAACTAGAAACGGACAATTATTACATAATCAGTATTCTCAGCCATTTTTACTCTTTTTCAATTCTTGTTTATTTTGTTATTTATGAGACCATAAAGCCATTTTGTTTCCTAGAAATAAGTACATAAGCCATTTAGTGCCCTTTCATTATAAGTTGCTCTAAAAAGAATTCTGATTACTTAGCCACAAATTGTTGTGACTTTTATTTCACAATATAGGAAAATTCTCTCTTCTAGGCCTTACCTGTCAAATTGAAATGTGTAGAGGACTGTATTTTGCCTTCTTAAAAGTACTTCTCTTTCCAGAATAAATAGCCAGCATCCTGCCGTATTCTAATGTCTAGCTTGAGAATTTACTGATAAGTAGACCTTGTGCCTGAGCCTGCGGCAGGATGTGTGACTGTCGCTTTTCATAGGGTAATGGTCGGGATTTCATTCCTTTTTCCTGGTGGTGCTACCACTGGTAACACATCTTTCTAGCAGTAGAGACCTTGCAGTAAGGACTCCATCCAGCACATTATTGGGGCTTTAGATTTTCACTGAGGGAGATCCTGGTTGTTGTCCCCAGGATGTTAGCCACTTTCTCAAGAGGAAAAATTGCTTACTTGGCTCCAATTGTGGTTTGCATTGACCTTGATTATTAGTCACAGAGTTTGTTTGTTGTGGTTTCCTTTTGTATTTTTCTGAAATGAGAAGCAGGGAGACAGACCCCCACATATGCCTGACCGGGATCCACCTGGCATGCCCACTACGGGGCCATGCTTTGCCCATCTGGGGCATTGCTCCATGGCAACCAGAGCCATTCTAGCACCTAAGGTGGAGGCCATGGAGCCATCCTCAGCGCCTGGGCCAACTTTGCTCCAATGAAGCCTTGGCTGCGGGAGGGAAAGAGAGAGACAGAGAGGGGAGGGGGATGGGTAGAGAAGCAGATGGGCGCTTCTCCTGTGTGCCATGGCCGGGAATCGAACCTGGGACTTCGGCACACCGCGCCAGTGCTCTACCACTGAGCCAAATGGCCAGGGCCTAGTCACAGAGTTTTTAATAGTCTTCTCTAATTACTGGAGTGTTCCCAAATCTCTCGTGACAGCCAATGTGCTCTTTTAACATGTGCATTTTATGTGCATTGTCTCAGTGTGAATAAATCTCCCTGTCTGCTTTGTTTACATTATTTTGTCTCATTATTGTAAGTTGAAATTTTAGAAGAATAAGTTATTAACATTTTTTTGTGATTTTGTTCTTATAAAACTTTATTCTGTCCATTAGACTTAAGCTTGATTTGTCTAATTTTTATCTTTGACAGCAGCAGCATCAGGCAATGAGAACATACAACCACCACCATTAGCTTATAAGAAGTGGGGCCTGCAAGACATTGACACTATTCTTGATCATGCTAGTATTGGTAAGTATTATAGTTCAGTTCTTTTTGAATTTACTTTTTATACTTTTTGGTTGAAGTACCATTGATTGGAAATGTAGATTTATTCTTATATGAAAAGAAAATGCCTTGTTTTTAGTGAGGCACTTGGAAGTTAGTTCAGACTTATGGATTATCACAGGTTTATTTCTTGAACAGTTTTGATAATCGTGTGCTCAGTGGCAGTACTGCACAGTGTTGTCACGTACTAAATTATTTCATTTTTCTGCTGACAAGTTTAATCCATATAATTGCCATATGGATTAGTCTTTTAAAAGTGTAACCTTTAAACCAGCAGAATATAGCTAAAAGCAGATTTCTCCTTGGAACCAGCTTGCCATGCTAGGCATTGGGAACACAGACAAGAAGACGTGGTCGCTGTTGTCAGAAGCACGGGTGTAGTTGGAAGAAATGTGGAGAATGGTTACAGGACCACAGCCTAGCGGTTTTGGACATGTGGGCCGGCTGCAGTGGGGGCCAATAGAGGCCCCAGCACTGAGGGCCTCTGAGCGTAGAAGGAGAAGGACATGACCAGGAGAACAACACAGAGGAGGCATTCTTGCCATGTAGGCATGGGGGTAGGAACGTGTTGTCTCCTGGAGAAACAATGGGTGCCAAGCAGAACAAGAGTGAAGCCATAGACTGAAATAAGAATTAGATAGTGATGGGCCCAGTGTCCTGTGGAGAAGCATTCTGAGCTTTCTCATGGCCACACTGGGAGCCATGGAAGAATTCAGAGCAGGAGAAGGATACTAGCTCAGCCTGTTAGAAAAATCACTTTGGAGGAAGTCCGCATGGTCTACACACTGGCCTCTGGGCACGAGCAGGGAGGAAGGGCAGGAGTGTGGTTTAGAGGCCAGACAGGAGATAGTGACATGCAGAGCATTTATTGTTATAGTATTATATGCAGTCCTCTGTGCCAAACACTGGATTGGTAGACATTCCCTGTGTCTTCACTTTTTTGCTGACATAAAAATGCTACAGAATTCCAAAGTGTTGAGTTCAGTTCAGGGTAGCATCCCTGTTCTGTTAATTAAACTTTGGAACATTGAAACGGGGTAGGAACAATGAGTGGATAGAAAACATAACTCTATCCATTTACTTCCCAGCCTACAAAATGGGGGGGGGGGAGAAAAAGTGCAATAAACTTATGTAAGGGTCTGGTTAGCTCATTCAACAATAAATGAACAAGTACCTAGCATGTCCCAGGAGCTAATAATATCAGTGCTAGAAATACAAAGCAGACAGGACCCTGCCCTGATGAAGCTTAGGTGCTAAGGAAACCAACAGTAACCAGACCAAATGTATAATATGGTAATACAGTATCAGAATGTTAGCACACATCATGAAAAAATCAGAATTATGATAAAGGAAAGAGGTGCTTCAGGTAGACCTGTGAGGAATCCTCTCCAGGGAGGTGACATTCTGACTGGGACATGAGGGTGAGAAGGAGCCGGCCACGGAAGGGGGTGTAGGAGGAACCTTCTCAGCAGAGGAAGCAGCAAACATAAGGTGTAATACAGTATAGCATAGAGGAATTGTAGATGGCAACTTTAATATTACAAAAATGTTATGATGCTAATTTTGTAGCTTTTAAAAACAACTTTTATCTGTTAAATAAAGTGAGCAGCTTGTCTCTTAGAATGGAATGGAAGTAAACATTCAGTAACCAACAATAGCAATGTCATTTCAGTGCATTGGAATCGTGTTGTCGCTTTATTGTTAGGTATTATGACGCTTTCCCCTTTTGATCAAATGAAGACTGCCTCCAACATAGGCGGATTTAACGCAGCCATTAAAAACAGTCCACCGGCCATGTCACAGTACATCACCGTAGGCTCCAATCCGTTCACTGGTTTCTTCTATGCATTAGAGGTAAGAGATTCATCCCTGGCCAAGAGTAAGGCCACAGGTTGGTTTTTCAGCTCATTCACAAAATGGATATGGTGCCTTAGCCATAGAAAGATGAAGTGGTTTTCATTTCTTCATTTTAGTTTAAGCTCAAGTGAATCTCTGCTCACTTTCTTCTGAATTCTTTAAATTAATTGAAAAGGTACTAACATCAGTGTATAACAAACTTTTTTGTTTCTGATGCCCCAGGTTCTTGGACACTTGAGTTACCCTTAGATCCTGGGGCAGGAGTCAAAGCTCAGGGGCGTGGATGTCAGCCACCAGGAACTGGCATTAACAAGGAATTGTCCGGCCAGAACTGGCTGCCGACTCTCGCTAAGTGGTGAAAATTGCTTCTTAAAGCGGGAAGGTCAGGTGTTAGATTTGGCAGCTCTTACTTCTTGCTTAGAAAGCAGCCTTATTGGAACTGCCCAACCTATATTTTTACTTTTATAGAAAATATTTTTAATTTTAAAAGAGGGAAAAGATCCAGTGGTGAGTAGCTGGGAAATCCAGCCCTCCCACAGGAATGCCATCTAATGTCCTGGTTTAAAATGGTAAATTCAGTGGCCACTTAAAGAGGGAAGTCCTAAACATAAAACAGACTGCCTGTGATTTTTACTTTGACACCATGTACGTAAAACTTCTGACGATATGGCTACCTCCTAAAATAAAGTTTTTCCTGTGCCTTTGGAGAGAAGCCACATACCCTTGCTAGTCCAGGATTGACAGCGGTTTCTAGCTTTTTAGAGCAGGCCTGGTTTAGAAAGTGTGTCTTGTTCCTTTGCCACCTGTTATGTTTTCCACATGTTTTTTCCCCAGGGAAGCACGCAGCCGTTGCTATCTCACGTGGCCCTGGCTGTTGCCAGCAAACTCACTTCTGCTCTGTTTAACGCCGCCAGGTAATCGCCTAACAGTCACATTAAACCTCATCGAATTCGTGTCCAGCTTGGTTTTGGCTTCTAATCTGATAGTCTGCCCTTGGGAACCCTGGAAGCCCCAGTTTTAATCTCCTGCTCGCTCTTTTCAGTGGTTGGCTTGGTTGGAAAAGTAAGCACGAGGAGGAAGCTGTCCAGAAGCAGAAGCCAAAGGTCGAACCGGCCACTCCCTTAGCTGTGAGGCAAGTCCACCGCGCACCTTTCATGTCTGAGTGTTTTTATTTTATTAATTTTATTTGTATTTTTCCGAAGTTAGAAGCAGGGAGGCAGACTCCCACATGTGCCCAACCTGGATCTATTGGCATGCCCACCAGGGGGCGATGCTCTGCCCATCTGGGACACCACTGTGTTGCGGCCAGAGCCATTCTAGTGCCTGAGGCGGAGGCCATGGAGCCGTCCTCAGTACCCGGGCCAATTTTGCTCCAATGGAGTCTTGGCTGCAAGAGGGGAAGAGAGAGACAGAGAGGAAAGAGAGGGAGAAGGGTGGAGAAGCAGATGGGTGCTTCTCCTGTGTGCCCTGGCCGGGATTCAAACCTGGGTCTTCTACACACCAGGCCAACACTCTACCACTGAGCCAACTGGCCAGGGCCACGTTTGAGTATTTTTAAATAGACTGTGAGATCTGTGGCCTTTCATTGTGCTTAGCTGCTGCTTTAATTTCCCTAGTCCCTGGGCTTCTAAAAGTCATCGGTGTGATTTTCCCAGTAGAGTGTGAATTCCATGGGGACAGTGGTCCTTGCCTGGTTCATTCGCCACCGTCTCCCGGTCCTGTTGCAGGTGCTCAGTATGTATTCCTTAGAGTGCTTTTTTGCAAACACCTGTCAACTTAGCTGATGAATTTCTTTTTAAAAAGAGTTTGTCAGTAAGCTGTAAAATATTACAAAGTACTTAAAGATTTCTTTAGAAAAAATAAAATCAGGAGTCACCTGTGTTCAGACTCCCCTCAGAATGCTGGCTTTGCGTCCTTGCTGTCCCCATTGGGCTGTAGGAGGTTCAGTGTATTAGTCAGGTTGGGAGAGAGCGTGTGATTTGTGCTAGACTTTAAAGTTATTTTTTACTACTTAGTATAAAGTACCACCAAATGGCCCTAGTCATCCCAAAGAGATATAGCTAATTTGAGTACTTTGGTCAAAGTGAGCTCTTGTGGTCCTTTCTCTGTACAGCTTTAGTTTTATTTAAAGTTCTAATGCTGATGATAGCCGAAATGCAGGTAGAGATAACTATTCAGGAGAAGGGAAGTTCTCACTTCAGACTGATAATCCTGGTATCAGCAAGATACGATGTCCAGCAAAACGAGAACAGATTAAAAATGAGACTGTAAAATAGATAAAAGATGCCCATGTAGCAGCAAGTTTTCCAAAATTCAGTTGGTTGTGAGGGTGTTTTTTTGTGACAATACTGGTTAATCGAGGAAAGATAGTTGTAGTGAACTTGATGTTCTCTAAAAATATAAGGCTGTGGGTATTTATATAGAAAATCTGCGAAGTGAGACATAGATGTTTTTATTTTATAATGGAAGAAACAACTATGTATTTTGTAGTGCAAAATGTCAGGTGTGAACAGTTCATTACTAGTCCATTCAAGGTTCATGTTTCTCTATATAAAAAAACAGATTTAGTCTATTGCATTTATGCCTTATTTTGGCGTATATTTCTAGATTGGAATGTGATTTGAGCTTCTGTTTTTGTTTTTTTTTAAAAAAAATTTCTTTTTATTCATTTTAGAGAGGAGATACAGAGTGAGAGAGAGAGAGAAAGAGAGAGAGAGAGAGAAAGGGGGGAAGAGCTGGAAGCATCAACTCCCATATATACCTTGACCAGACCAGTGCAGGGTTTTGAACTGGCGACCTCAGTGTTCCCAGGTCGACGCTTTATCCACTGCGCCACCACAGGTCAGGCTTTTGTTGTTTTTTTTTAAATACTAGATTTGGGCTTCCAGACTCTAGACGTCATGGTGAGAGCATCTGTCTGTCTCCCTGTAACACACTGGCTGCAGTAACAGACGACTTCGGCAGAGTCATTCTGTTGGATGTGGCTCGAGGAATTGCAATACGCATGTGGAAAGGTACTGTTTTAGAAAAATCCAGAAACAAAGGTTAATTTGTCTTTTACCCCATAGTTGAGCAACATCCTGCATGCACCCTGACCGGGATCCACCCGGCAAGCCCACTAGGGGGTGACGCTCTGCCCATCTGGGGCATAACTGCCTTGTTCAGCAACTGAGCTCTTCTTAACGCTTGAGGCAGAGGCCCTGGAGTCATCCTCAGTACCCGGGGCCAACTCGTTCCAATCAAGCCTTGGCTGTAGGAGAGGAGGAGAAGAGAGAGAGAAGTGAGAGAGGGAGGGGTGGAGAAGCAGATGGGCACTTCTTCTGTGTGCCCTGACCGGTAATCGAACCTGGGACATCCACACGCTGGGCCAATGCTCTACCATGGAGCCAACCAGCCGGGGCTATGCTTTCTTTTTTTAATATGAACTTGGGTCAGCAACACTTGATCCAGTAGAGTCATCCAACTGGCCTATCTTTATGTCTGATGAGCTCATATGTACTTCTGACCTCTTTTTTCTGTACTTTTCAATTCTCACTATTATTGCCAATTTCTAAATTCAGTTTTCTGCCCCTGCTACATTCAGTCCACTTCACCAGGGTTGGTTCACTTAGTTTCTTAGTAACTATGCCAGTGGGGAGTTGCATGTAGCTGCTAATAACAGACCCAAGTATAGGATTGATATGAAATCACCATGATATCCTCAGGAAGCCAGTCTCCTTCCATGTAGCATCCCCATTCATGGTTATCTCATAGTGCAAATGGCTGCTGGAACTCCAGCCTTCTCATCTGTGTCCCAAGAAGGAGGAAGGTATCATGAGGCTTCAATGATACCTGTTTGCTTTTTACTATTAAGACGTCATGATTGAATCCATATTGATAATAATTATTAATATCTTCTGTTCAAGATGTTTCATAATTTAAAAATAACCAAGTTTTACAGCTTTTCTTAAATTCCTCCCTTCCCACATTCCATCCTACTTCTGCAGGCTACTATTAAACTTAGATTAATTAACTAATTAGCATCCCTTTTCTTCTGTCTCTAAGGGTATCGGGGCGCCCAGATTGGTTGGATCCAAATTGTTGAGGACCTCCATGAGAGAGTCCCAGAGAAGGCAGATTTCTCCCCCTTTGGGAACATGCAGGTTCCCAGCCGAGTGGCTCAGTTCCTTGTGATCTACGCGCCGCGCAGGGGCATTTTAGAGGTGTGGAGCACGCAGCAGGGGCCCAGAGTGGGGGCCTTCAACGTGGGCAAGCACTGCAGGTAGGCCACAAGCTGGTGTCTCCCTGGGGGCTGCAAGCAGTGCTTTAGCTGCGGAAAGCTTAGACTGAATCTGCTGATGCGTTTGCATGTTGTCGGAGACATAAAACGTTCTTTATTATGGTTTTTCCTGCACGTATCTGATAGCAGAGGAGTCTTTTTGAAAAGGCCATGGTATATACTGAATGAAGTTAGCTTTGCTGCTGCCATTCGTCCCCTCACTTGGGCTGCAGGGGCTCCAAAGGGAAGGGTCCTTCCTATGTGAGATGTGAAGGTTTTGTTTGCCATTGCAACTCAGGCCTGTGCTCACTTAACTTAAAAGCGTGTTTTAATAGGTGGAACTCTGCCCATCACGGCCTGCTTGACTTCTGTTTTGGGGATCAGTTTGTATTTATTTGCCTTATTGATGTCCTGGCTTACTGATCATGTGGGGATCCCTAGCCATAAAGAGCACCATTTCTCTGATGTGTTCCATGTTGGTCTGACTTCTTTAGGCTTCTGTATCCCGGCTATAAAATAATGGGCTTAAATAACATCACAAGTCAGAGTTGGCAGCCACAGACGTACCAGATCTGCCTTGTTGATCCTGTGTCCGCAAGTGTAAAAACAGTGACTGTTCCTTTCCATTTGGCACTGAGGTAAAATGTCCTGTCTGCTCACTGATGTCCGTCTGCTAACTTTTCCGAGTCCTATGTTTTGCTCTTGTTTTATAGTGATTGTTCTTTTTTTTTCTTATTAGACTGATACTTTTTTTTTATTATTAACTTTAATGGGGTGACACCAATAAATCAGGGTACATATATACAATGAAAACATCTCCAGATTATCTTATCATTCAATTGTGCTGCATACCCCTTACCCAAAGTCAAATTGTCCTCTGTCACCTTCTATCTGGTTTTCCCTGTACCCCTCCCCTTCTCCCTATTCCACCTCCCTTCCCTCCCCCCATCCCATAACCACCACACTCTTGTCCATGTCTCATAGTCTCACTTTAATGTCCCACCTATGTATGAAATCATGCTGTTCTCAGATTTTATTTTTTTTCTGATTCACTTATGTCACTCCGTATAATGTTATCAAGGTACATCCATTTTGTTGAAAATGATCCGATGTCATCATTTCTTATGGCTGAATATTGTTCCATAGTATATATATACCAAAGCTTTTTAATCCACTCGTCTTCTGACGGACACTTGGGCTATTCCCAGATCTTCGCTATTGTGAACAATGCTGCCACGAACATGGGGGCGCATTTCTTCTTTTCGAACAGTGTTATGGTGTTCTTAGGGTATATTCCTAAAAGTGGGATAGCCGGGTCAAAAGGCAGTTCGACTTTTAATTTTTTGAGGAATCTCCAAACTGTTTTCCACAGTGTCTGCACCAGTCTGCATTCCCACCAGCAGTGCAGAAGGGTTCCCTTTTCTCCACATCCTCGCCAGCACTTATTCTGTGTTGTTTTGCTGATGAGCGCCATTCTGACTGGTGTGAGGTGATATCTCATTGTGGTTTTAATTTGCATTTCTCTAATGATTAGTGATGTTGAGCATTTTTCATATGCCTATTGGCCATCTGTATGTCCTCTTTGGAGAAATTTCTATTCATTTCTTTTGCCCATTTTTTGATTGGATTGTTTGTCTTCCTGGTGTTGAGTTTTATAAGTTCTTTATAAATTTTGGTTATTAACCCCTTATCAGACGTGCTGTCGAATATGTTCTCCCATTGTGTAGTTTGTCTTTTTATTCTGTTCTTATTGTCTTTAGCTGTGCAAAAGCTTTTTAGTTTGATAGAGTCCCATTTGTTTATCTTGCCTTTTATTTCATTTGCCCGTGGAAATAAATCGGCAAATAAGTTGCTGCTACAGATGTCGGAGAGCTTGCTGCCTATGTTTTCTTCTAAGATGCTTATAGTTTCACGGCTTACATTTAAGTCTTTTATCCATTTTGAATTTGTTTTTGTGCATGGTGTAAGTTGATGGTCTAGTTTCATTTTTTTGCAGGTAGATGTCCAATTTTCCCAGCACCATTTGTTAAAGAGGCTTTCTTTACTCCATTGTATGTTCTTTCCTCCTTTGTCAAATATCAATTGTCCATAAAAATGTGGGTTTATTTCTGGGTTCTCTGTTCTGTTCCATAGATATATGTGCCTGTTCTTATGCCAGTACCAGGCAGTCTTGAGTATAATGGCCTTGTAGTAAACCTTGATATCCGGAAGAGTGATGCCTCCTGCTTTATTTTTTCTTTTTAAGATTGCTGAGGCTATTCGTGTTCTTTTTTGGTTCCATATAAATTTTTGGAATATGTGTTCTATATGTTTGAAGTATGTCATTGGTATTTTAATTGGTATAGCAATGAATTTATAAATTGCTTTGGGTAATATAGACATTTTAATGATGTTTATTCTTCCTAGCCATGAGCACGGTATATGCTTCCACTTGTTTGTATCTTCCTTGATTTCTTTTATCAATGTTTTATAATTTTTCGAGTACAAGTCCTTAACCTCCTTGGTTAAATTTACTCCTAGGTATTTTATTTTTTTGGCTGCAATAGTGAAGGGGATTGATTCCTTAATTTCTTTTGCTGACAGTTCATTGTTTGTATATAGAAATGCCTCTGATTTCTGAGTATTAATTTTATATTCTGCCACCTTGCTGAATTCATATATAAGGTCCAGTAGTTTTTTGACTGAGACTTTAGGGTTTTCAATATACAATATCATATCATCTGCAAATAGTGACAGTTTTACTTCTTCTTTTCCAATTTGGATGCCTTTTATTTCTTCTTCTTGTCTGATTGCTATAGCTAGGACTTCCAGAACTATGTAGAATAAGAGTGGTGAAAGGGGGCATCCCTGCCTGGTTCCTGATCTTAAGGGGATTGCTTTTAATCTTGTCCATTTAGTATGATGTTTGCTGTCGGTTTATCGTAGATGGCCTTTATCATGTTAAGGAATGATCCCTGTATTTCCACTTTACTGAGAGTTTTGAGCATGAATGGGTGCTGGATTTTATCAAATGCCTTTTCTGCATCTATTGAAATTATCATGTGATTTTTGTCCTTCCTTTAGTTTATGTGATGAATCCCATTGATTGATTTGCGAATATTGAACCAGCCTTGCCTCTCCAGAATAAATCCCACTTGATCGTGCTGTATGATTTTTTTCATATATTGCTGGATCCGGTTGGCTAATATTTTGTTGAGAATTTTAGCGTCTAAATTCATCAGGGATATAGGCCTATAATTTTCTTTCTTTGTGTTGTCTTTGCCCGGTTTTGGGATCAGAATTATGCTTGCCTCATAAAAGGAGTTTGGAAGTCTTCCTTCCTCTTGAATTTTTTGAAATAGCTTGAGGAGGATTGGAGTTAGTTCTTCTTTGAATTTTTGATAAAATTCACTTGTGAAGCCATCAGGCCCAGGACTTTCCTTTGTTGGGAGTTTTTTGATAACTGTTTCGATCTCATCTGTTGTAATTGGTCTGTTTAGGTGTTCTGATTCTTCCAGATTGATTTTTGGAAGTTTATATGATTCAAGAAATTTATCTATTTCACCTAGGTTGTCTAATTTTTTGGCATAGAGTTCTTCATAGAATTTTCTTACAATGCTTTGTATCTCTATTGTATTAGTTGTAATTTCTCCACTGTCCTTTCTAATTTTATCTATTTGAGACCTCTCTCTTTTTTTCTTGGTGAGTCTAGTTAAGGGTTCATCAATCTTGTTTACCTTTTCAAAGAACCAGCTTCTGGTTTCATTGATCCTCTGTATTGTTTCCTTAGCCTCTATGTCATTTATTTCTGCACTGGTCTTTATTATTTCCTTCCTTCTACTTGTCTTGGGTTTTATTTGTTGTTGTTTTTCTAGTTCTTTTAGCTGCAGGGTTAAGTTGCTTATATGATCTTTTTCTAGCTTCTTATGATATGCCTGTAGTGCAATAAACTTCCCTCTCAGAACTGCTTTTGTTGTGTCCCATGGATTTTGAGTTGATGTATGCTCATTATCATTTGTTTCTAGAAACTTTTTTATTTCTTCTTTGATCTCAATGTTATTCCATTCATTATTTAATAACATGCTATTTAGTTTCCAAGTGTTTGAGTATTTTTCAGTTTTTCTTTTGTGGTTAATTTCTAGTTTCATGGCATTGTGATCAGAGAAAATGCTTGATATAATTTCAATCTTCTTAAATTTGTTGAGGCCTTTTTTGTGTCCTAACATGTGGTCTATCCTAGAAAACGTACCATGAGCGCTTGAGAAGAATGTATATTCTACTGCTTTAGGGTGAAAAGTTCTGAATATATGTATTAAATCAAGTTGATCTAATGTATACTTTAAGTCTGCTGTTTCTTTATTGATTTTCTTTCTTGTGGATCTATCCAGTGTTGTTAGTGGGGTATTGAAATCCCCTACTATGATAGTATTACTGTTAATCTCGCCCTTTATATCCATCAAAGTCTGCTTTATGAATGTCGGGGCTCCTATATTTGGTGCGTAGATATTTATAATAGTTATATCTTCCTGTTGAATTGTTCCCTTTATCATTATGTAGTGTCCTTCTTTATCTCTTACTACAGCCTTTGTTTTAAAGTCCATTTTGTCAGATTTAAGTACTGCTACCCCAGCTTTTTTTTCATTTCCATTTGCATGAAATATTTTTTTCCATCCTTTTACCTTCAGTCTATGTGCATCTTTTGTTTTAAGGTGTGTCTCTTATAGACAGCATATGTATGGGTCCTGTTTCTTTATCCATGCAGCTACCCTATGTCTTTTGATTGGATCATTTAATCCATTTACATTTAAGGTTATTATTGATATGTAGTTGTTTATTGCCATTTTATTCTTTAAAGCTGTATTTTTTTTTTTTTTTTTTTTGCTATATTCTTTCCTCTCTTTTAACTGTTCACACTAGGCCCCCTAGAATCTCTTGCAGGATTGGTTTGGTTTTAATGAATTCCTTGAGGTTTTCTTTTTCTGGAAAGCTCTTTATTTTTCCTTCAATTTTAAACATTAGCCTTGCTGGATAGAGTAGTCTTGGTTGTAGGTTCTTGTTCTCCATTACTTTGATTATATCTTGCCATTCCCTTCTGGCCTCAAGTGTTTCTGTTGAGAAGTCCGATGTCATCCTAATGGGGGCTCCTTTGTAGGTGAGAGTCTTTTTTTCTCTAGCAGCTTTTAAGATTTTTTCTTTATCTATTATCTTTGGTATTTTAACTATGATGTGTCTTGGTGTAGATCTTTTTGGGTTTCTCTTTAATGGAGTTCTGTGTGCCTCATGAACATGTGGAATGTTTCCCAGCCTTAATTTAGGGAAGTTTTCTGCTATGATTTGATTGAACACAGTTTCCATTTCCTGTCCTCTTTCCTCTTCTTCAGGCACCCCTATGATGCGAATATTGTTTCTCTTCATGTTGTCACAGAGCTCCCTTAGAGTTTCCTCACATTTTTTGAATCTCTTTTTCTTTTTTTTCTCTGCTTCTGTAACTTTGTTTATTGTGTCCTCTAACTCGCTGATTCGATCCTCAGTGTGATTCATCCTGCTTTTAATTCCTTCCATTGTGGTCTTCAGTTCTGATATTGTATTTGTCATTTCTGTCTGGTTCTCTTTTATTATTTCAATTTCATTTTTTATACTTGTTATCTCTTTATTTAGGTGCTCATAGTGACTATCCATTGTTGCTCTAATTTCTTTGAAAATCCTAACTATCATTATTCTAAAATCTGCGTCTGGTAGTTTGGTTATATCTGGTTCATTCAGGTCCTTCTCTGGGGATTTCTCTTGGTTCATTTGGTTTGCATTCCTCTGCCTGCCCATTTTATCTGTGTATAGGCAAGTTGTGGCCACTGGAGTCCAGTATGTGTTGCCTTTGTGTTCTCTAGGTGTGGTCTGTCTGCAGCTTGCCACCCCCTCTGCCGCTGCGTAGGGTGGTTGGGTGTGGGCGTTGCCAGCGCCAGCTCACTGCAGCTATTGCTGTGATTTCTGCCTCTCCTTTGGGGAGGGGCTGTCACTCAAGTCACTAGCTTTAGCACCCAGGGCAGAGGTGAGCACCTTTGCTCAGCTGTGGAACCAGCCTCTTTCTGGAAGGCTTACGCCCAGCCCCCTCAGTCAGAGCCTGCTCGCCACCGTTTCGTGGGGTGGGCGGGGCTTTTGACGTGCTCTCTGCTGTGAGCCTTTGCCCGTCCAGAATTTAGCCCCGCCCTTGAGGCCAGGGTCCTCCTGCGCAGGGGATTATATGGCTGGGCGTGTTTGCTGCCGTGAGCTCAGCTGCTAGCTTCCGGTCGTTCCCGATCCTACCCCGCCCCCACGCTCGGAGCCAGCTCGGGCACGTAGGTTGGTAATACGCAGTTTCTCTGGCCGGGCAGGGTGAGCAGCGTGAGCTCAGCCGTGAACTTCCACTGGTCTCAGTGTCTCCCTCGCCCCCAGCTTAGGAGCCCACTCGCGCACACAGATGGCACACCACGGTTTCTCCGTCTAGGCGGGGTTGGCAGCGTGAGCTCAGCCGCGGGCCCCTCGCCCGTCCCTGGTATTAGCCCCGTGCCCGCGGTCAGGGCCGGCTAGTGCAGGGTCGCAGAGCTGATCTCTGCCCGTATTTTTCCCCACAAGTGGGGTCACAGGCGGCCTGCAGCTGCCGGACAGCTTTTGCGCGTCCTCTCCGCCCCTGCTAGGCTAGCCTGAGCTCACACTGTTCCGCCCACAACGACAGGACGGCGTTTCAGCGTCCTGTCCCAACCATAGGCTTCAGCAACCTCAGGTGGCTAGAAGTGCCCTAAGTCTCCACACTGTAGGCCTGGGAGCTCCCTCCCTCTAAGCAGCTCTGCTCTAATTGCCGCGGGAGAGCTTGTTTGACTAGTGTCCTGTCTCCCTTTGCTGGTATTGCTAGTTCCATGGAAAATATTCGTTTTCGATTAGGGAAGTGACTTAGCCCATGGGTCAGGGTGGCTGTCCCTCAGAGTGTCTCCGTGCCTTCAGTCCACTCTTTGTTCCCGCTGCTCTGTTCCTCTCCTCTGTCCCAGTTCCCCAGAGCCCCGGGTGCGTGGTTGTGAGAGAGGCTTTCTGAGCTGTCCCTTTAAAAAGATTTTTGGGTCTGAGAAAACTCTCTCTTTTTCACAAATAGTATCCTCACTTGCTTCACAGCTCGATACTGTCCAAACGCCTCTTCTAGGCTCTGGGACTGCAGGCTGGGGCTTGGTTCCTGGGACCCAGGTCCCTCCCTCTCCGCCAAACTCTCCTCCCGCCATGCGGGTCTCTCTGGGCTGCCGTTTGCTCTGGGGAGCTGGGCAGCCCTCTTCGCGTTTTCGCTATTCTTACCAGTCTCAATGTGCCTTCTTCTGTGTTCCTTGGTTGAAGAGTCCACTTAGTTTAGCTCAAAGTTGGTTTATCCAGATGATGGTTCTTAAAATTGAGTTATAATCCACTTTGGTTCTGGGAGTTGGAATTTGGTACGTCCGCCTACTCCATGGCCATCTTCTCCTCCTAAACTGATACTTTTAAAGTTAAGTAGGAAGTACATAAATGACAAAAAAAAGCTGGGGTGTCAGAATTAGAAGGCAAAGCATGTCACGTTCTTGAGCTCATGTATGTCTTGTTTCAGTGACAAGAAGAGCGAGCGTGCCAAGGACCTGCACCTGGTGAAGAAACTGTCCGTCTTGCTGAAAACAAAGTCTCCCAACCTTGGTAGGTGTGCTTGAACAAAATAATGCTCACGCCGTCACTTTAAAACGTCATAGGATGTTCTAAAAGGAGCAGTCAAAAGACTCGATGGCCGTTAGGAGCGATGACAGGTCCCCTTCAGAAGGAGGGTGGGGCGCAGGTCATCCCGTGCACTCTGCAGTGGAATTGCTGTGTCAAGATGGGTTAATGTTTACGGCAATAACTGAAGGGGACCCAGACATCCTTTAACCTGATTGCTTATATAAATACATGCATGTTTCCTTCAGAATAAAGTTTACCTGCAATAAAAGTGGAAGTTTCACTGTGGTTAACTTTCTCTTTCCAGATTTGGTGGAGACAGAAATAAAGGAATTGATTCTCGACATTAAGCACCCTGCAACCAAAAAACAAGTAAGTGTGTGTACACACTGCCCTACCAGGTGGCTGGTCCGTGTCCCTCTGAGGACATTCTTTACCTTCTTATTTTTCTCCAGATGTGATGGGCTGCTTTCTTGCCATGTTTTTACTCATGTTCATTCTTTTTGTTATTCCCACATGCAAGGCCCTGCTGTCTCTTTGTTTCTTTTTTTAAAAAGTTAAGACACTTACTACACATGCGAGTGCATGTGTTTTATACATACACACCCCTGTACATAATATACGTTTAGGTTAAAGAAGAGTAAAATAAACTCATGGGGTGTCCACCCAGCTTAGGATAAGGTCGGATGTCATCCCTCCTCCCTCCTCAGCCGCCTCCCTTCCCCCATCCCTACAGCAACCAGTGTCCAGAATCTTGTTTCTCTGTTGGTTTTCTCAGTGTTATGTCATTTTTTATGTTTCCTTTCAATCATGTGGCTGTATTTTCTGCCTTTTAAACTGTATAGTAAACGGCTCATGCTCCATGTCCCCTGACGTCCTTCCTTCCATACTTCTGGGTCTCCCCCATGAGGACACACTTGGCTGCGTAATTCACAGACAGTGCTCCAAGTCCCGTGACTGCAGCTCAGCCTCTCTGCTGTCTGTGTACATTCAGTGGCTGGCAGGGTCTTGCTGCTCTAAACCATGATACTATGATTACCCTTCCGTGTGTCTCTTGGTGCCCACGCGTGGGAGTTTCTCCCAGCCATTGAGGTCTTGCTCCTCGGCATCTGCTGTCAATGTGGCTCAAATAAACTCTTATAAAAATTCTCGGTAAAAAAAAAGTTCTGCATTTATACCTAAGAGGGGAATTGCTAGGCTCTGAGCTTCTTCATCTGCATTGGCTGATGATAAATTGCTTCTGAAAATCTCGTCCTTTTGCTTTCCTGCCTCAACTCCAGTACTAGGATGTAACTCGGGGCTTCCTTCCTTCCTGCTCCGACCCAGTCCCCTCGGGATGCTGCTCTGGTCCTAATGCTGCAACCTTGCAGGACACTTCCGTCCCCATGGATGCAGTGAACTCCTCCTCAGCTCTGCATCAGAACCAGAGAGCCAATGACTACTTAATTTCTAGTTATTTCATTAGTCACAGCTCCCCAACTTCTTCGGCTTTCCCTCTTTAAGCTCCTTCAAGCATGTGTCTTCTTTATAATCCATAGTAGCGAAAGTAATGCTGGATACGTGGGAGAATTCAGTGAGTACTGATCACTTTTGACCCTTTTATCTTTTTTAAAACCCTTTGTGTTGTCTTATTTGGCATAGGCAAGTCCCTGTGACTTTTAGTCAAGTTTTCCATTCCACTGATGGTGCTGGTGAGCTGTCCTTTCTTTTGGGGCACAGTATCAGGTGTTACGGGGGGCGTTATGACAAGTGGGCGTCTAGAGAGGCCACCTAGGGAACTGCAGCAGAAAGGGGCCACAACCCAAACAGTCTTGTCACCTTGATCCCATCTTTCTTATTCTCTTACATCATGGAACAGCAAAATTGGGAAACTTTAACATAGTACAAACTGTCACCTTGATATTTTTTTCTTTACACTACCTACTGAATTGTGTAAGAAGCTATAGATTTTATAAGACATGCTAGAAAATTTAATAGTGAAATTTGTGTGTTGTTTTTGACACTATCGGGAGAAAAACCAGTTTTGACTTTGGAAGACTGGATAGTAGATAAGAAAGTAAGCCAGCTGGTGGCTTATGTCATAGTGGACAGAACAGGTGCAGGTGGTGTTTTCCAGGGTACTTTGCCCCTTTCGGTCTCTTTTTTCCATGTCCTCCAGGTAATGGTGTCATCCTAGGCCTGACCAGCCTCTCAAGCACCCACTAAGAACCATTTCTCCCTCACAGACACACAGATGTTGTGTTTAGATCTGTGTTTGTCCTATGCCACAGGCTCAGCTTAATCTTTTACACTAATATCACCAATAATAGTCCAATTTAATGTGCTAATCTGAAATGATAGGTATGATCTTGACCTGCTGTGTCTAATCCATTGTTGGTTCTGACGGTTGCTTCTTCAGACATGAAGAGAGATTTTGGAACTGGTGATAAAGGCTCTTAAATTCTACCAGGGGGAAGGCTGGGGCAGGTGGGGGGAGTAGGGAGTATATATTTCTAGACTGGCCTAGAGATTCAGCCAGCTGCACCATGAGCAGTAATTAAGCAGCAAAAGTTATTGTCAGGTTTTTTATACTGGCATTACAATAACAGTGTCTATTTTTCATTTATGTGTATATATTATAGACTTACTCAAACTTGTCTTCCTAGTGAGTAGCAGCTCTGTCTCAGTTTCTGTTTCATCCTGGCTGTCCTGTTAAACGTCAGTCTCTCTTGCTTGTTTTAGTCTCAGTCTGGACTTTTTCTCATTCTATTTGGCATGACATGAAATTGATTACACATTAAGAAGTGACTTTAGTTCACAGGTATGTACACCGAAGCATCATAAAAATGGTGCTTCCCTTTGACACTTGGGGCAATGAAAGTGTAGGTGTAAAATGTCAAATGTGAACCAAAATCATTGCCTTCTAATTGCTGGAATTACTCCCTCTCTTATAGGCTTTGGAGAGCATTTTGGCGAGTGAGCGTTTATCGTTTTCCTGCATTAGGAACATCACTCACACTCTCACAGATGCTTTAAAAAACCAAGGTAATAGATATACCGATTGGGGGCATGGTCTCACTTCAAATTTTATAACTGACTGTAGAAAGCTATTTACGGCTTATGATACTATCCTGTTTCTTTAGTGTGGAAATAATATATATATATATATATATATATATATATATATATACACACACACACACACACACACACACACACACACAAGATAAAAAGAAATTTATTTCATATCTTCTAGATTTGGGGGACTTTTTTATTCCCTGCTTATTATATGAGTTACTCTTTATCTGAGCTTTCTCTGAATATACAGACTCTGTTTCTTACCGTACATATTTGTTTTTGATCCTTCCACTGTGAGCAAAGATACCAGAATAGAATGAAGTGATTATTCTGATATGGTTGTTGAACATTTGACAGTCATGGGCATGACGGGGAAAGTTTGCTGCATTGTTTTTTATGTAACTTATGGGAGAAGAGGGATTTTTGAGATGGGACATTCTTTCATGTCTTTTTGACCGAGATAATGGTAAAGTTGATTGAATTAATGTTCTGTTAGTGTATGCAGTCCACATTTTCTCATCCCCTCTCTCATCAACAGAGTTAGGACTTCCATAATCACAGACTCTGATTAAGTAATTAGTTCTGGGTTTTCTGGTTTACTGTTCAGAAATTATTTGTCTGTAAAGAATTTCCTCTGTAACTGTGGGGTCTTAACCATACTCTCTCCAGCTGAGCTAGTAAAAATCAATTTATTCTGATTTTCTAACATCAATTACATTGTAGTGTGTAGGTACTGACTTTTTGCTTTTGATGTTAATTATGGAAAACTAGCTTTATATTATATTTAAGTCAACTTAAAGTGACCTAATAAACAAATCATAATATACCCTTTCAGGACTTGAAGCATCCTAATTTTGAGGTTATTTTTTCAACACCTATGTAAAGCTGACTTTTGGTAATCAGTGGACTTGTTTACTGAATAGAACTTGTTGGAAACACCTCTTTTAAAAAGCACAGTACACTAATAAAGCCCCCCTCTTCTGTTCTACAGTGCTTTAACAACATATCAAAATGTATTAAATCAAAAATTATCTGGCCTTGGGCTGGGAGGAAACCAGATGCCATTATTGGAGTTTTATAAAATCATCACTCTTTTCAACTTCTACCCATAGATGACAGTCCTAAAAATCAAGTATTTAGAATTCTATGTTTTATTATGGCTATAACAATTTACATAATATTCCAAATTGCTATACCCTACATAATAGTTCCTGGGGGTTTCCAGTGTCTACCTTTTTAAAGACTAAATATTTGTTTTATATATAAATATTTACCTTACGATACAGGAATGTATTATATAGTGAGTTTTTTTTTTCCAGTATTAATCTTGGGGGCGGGGGGAAATCCAAGCTGATTGATAGTATTAAGTGGAATTCTTCTTTTGGTCCCTTTGCCAGCATTTCCTGAGGCTGCGTGTGACCCAGCCCACCGTTTCTGGGTCAGCTGTGAACTCTGACCCCCCAGCATGACCAGGAGGCCGGGTAGCCCTCATCCTGTCTGGCTTCAGTGGGTGGGCCTCGCAGGCACCATATGGGGCACGGGGAGAGAGAACACGAGGGAGTCTAACAGAAAAGCTTTCTCTGAATCTGTCAAATACATCTCTTCCATGTATTTCTTTCCTTCTACCTCTCAGAGCTCGAGTCTGTGGATGAAGGGTTGCTGCAGTTTTGTGCCAATAAACTGAAATTGCTCCACCTTTACGAGTCCGTCTGTCAGTTAAATTCCTGTGATTTTCATTCAGGCACATCATTTTCTGATAACGTGAGTAGTCCCGTTACTCACTATACAAAATAATCTCTCTATTCTCCATTTTTAAGACTGGTAGTAAAGAAGTAGAAAAATTAAGAATCTTTATAAAGCATAGTTGTATTTTCTTTATAAGACCCACTGCTGGCTCTTTGGGCCTCACTGCTAAATGTATGTTATTTGTGCTAGAAAATTAAGTTTTACTGTTAATCCGTTTGCACTACTGTAGAACCGTCTAGTTTTCTCAGCTCACTTTTTAAGGTTCCTTCTTATAATACAACTTATTGACAGCATTTTTCAGTTAAAATATGGTCAGTTTACGGAAGTAGCCAAACTGTAATTTCCTTTAAAGGAACAAAAATAATGATTCTGCCAATAGATGAGGCCACTTTTTCTGTGTTGTTATTAGAAAACTCAGCTCATTTGTCATGTCCTACATAATAAAATACTTTTAAAAGTTTCGATCTGACATCTAAGTGTTTAATAAGATAATTATAGGACATGTTCTATGCTTTTATTCTATAAAACATAAAGTGATAGAACCTTGTAATCTTTATTACAGTGCAGTATTGCTCATTTCTGTGGAGTGTATGTAAAATTCTTTCAGTGCAGAGAAAGTTTCTTCAATGGGGAAGAGAGAAAAATGTGTCCTCTCTTCCCCTCAGATGACTGTGTGACTGACCAGTTTCCTAAAGGAAAGCTATTATTAAAGTTATTTTTGTGATGTTACATTACTGATGGTGCTTTTAAGAAAGTTATCTGAAAGTTAGTGGAAGCCTTTTATTTTAAATATACATATAGCAATAAAAATGTCTTAAACATAAAAATTAGAAAAGATTTTCTCTCTCTAATGGAAATTCACTATGGCAAATTTATGGTCTTTAAAGTGTGTGTGTGTACTTTTCCCTAATTTAGGAAAAAATAGCATCAGGAGATGTTTCTGCACATATTTCTATAAAATAACTCGAAAGGCTGGCAGGTTGTATCTGGGATTTTTCACTCTACGTCTGAGAGCCACATCGAGGATTTGCATGTAGATACAGTAAGGCTTGTTCTCCAGTATCTGTATTCTACAGTGTTACCGCTGCTTACTAAATGAGTAACACTTTAGTGTCCTCAGAATCACAAGGATGGCAGTTGACACCCTGTTAAATTGTTTTTCTGATTATACAGTAGCACATTTATTAAAATTCAAGAAACTTTCTAAAAATGGTATTTTTAATTTTTTTTGTATAAATACTTCCTACTCATGAACGTGAGAGTCAGGTTTTAAGCAGAGTACATGGTAGCGGTCACGTTCATTGAAATCCCATATTTGGCTTATGGTCTTGCCTTTCATTTCAGATGATGGGGTTGGCACGTGGCACTTCACAGAGTGAGACATGGTCTATTCAGAATTCTTTTTCCTATTTTTAAGGACTTGGCTGTATTACTACGGCTCGATGAAAAAGAACTTCTAAAGCTCCAGGCATTATTAGAGAAGTACAAACAAGAGAACAGCAGGACCACCGTCTGGTTTTCTGATGCAAAGGATAGTGTGTTGCCTGTAAAAACGTTCCTGGAGTATTTAGAGTACGAGAAAGATGGGATCAGCGTCAAGAAGATTAGTGAAGAGGAGTATGTGACCTTAGGTAGGTAGAATAATAAACCGCTGCTAGAATCCCTCTTCTTCTAGAAGAAAGTCTGGGAGGGGCTTATAGCATCTCAGAGATTCAGTTCATTTTGAAGAATTGGCCAAAAGATATAATGAACATTTTTCAGTTAGCTAAAGCTACTCTGATAATTAGGCACTGTATTGTAAAAGCTGTGTTGTGTTAATAAGTATACTTAAGAGACAGGGTTAGACATGTAACGATGCGCTCTGTGCTTTAACAAGTCGGGCACATTGAACCAGCCACTTCTCCTCTCGTATTGTGCTGCCCTTTCGGGGGGTTAGGCTACAGCTCAGGAAGCTTGGCCAGGTGGTGAGTAGCCCCTGGTTAATGCATTCTGTCCTCTTCACTAGGCAGTTTCTTCTTTTGGAAGTGTCTGCATGGAGAAAGCTCCACGGAGGACATGTGTCATGCCCTGGAGTTGGCTGGACTGAGCCCGCAGCTGCTGTTGGTAAAGTCCTTGTGGCTGGACGCCATTCCACCTTGCTCATGTCACCTGGAGTTTATTGGAGTGACACTGGTTAATAAAATTTCAGGTGTACACTTCTGTAATACATCATCTGTATATTGTTTTGTGTATTCACCACCCAAAAGGGACTTAACTCTTATTTATATGTTAGCCTGTGGTAGAATCGGTTGTTACACGTCATTTTGCTTAAAGTCACAATCTCTATTGAGGATGTGACGTGAGGACTTAGTGTAATGTGCTCTTTAATAGAGGACCCATGGAAGGTAGGGCTTACCCACGGAAGAAGTGGGCACAGTGGAATTTAGGGCTCTGGCAGGTGAGAAAGGGTCTCTTAGGTAGACAGGGCACCCTGTTCTGTCCCTTACATCATGTGATGTCACAGCCAGCCACTTAATTCCCCGCCCAAAAGCCGGAGTCACTCATACACACATCTGTGCTCTCTATGGAAGTGCAAGAGTTTGTTTATGTTAGATGTTTTTCTAGAGTGAAAGGATTTAACTTTGATTTCAGTCTCTGCTCCTGAGTGTGTGGCTCTCGAAGGAAAAGGCTGTTCTGGAGAAGTCGCAGTCCGTCTGCTGTCTCCACACGATGCTATCCCTCCTGAGCAGAATGACAGGTGAGTGCGGGGGACGCGCTGCCTCCTCGGAACGGTGGCCGCTGCTCTCAGAAGCAAAGTTCAGTGTTTGCAGCACCACAGAACCCTCTCCCAGCGAAGGAGACCGCAGTGCATCAGGCAGTTCACGGGCGAGAGTCCTTGTTTATCCAGAGAACACTCCCGATGCGTCTCAGTTATGCTTGCTGGAGACTGTGCTTTGTGCTATCATCAAAAAGAATGTAATGTGAAACCATGCATTTGCTTAACTCTCAGGGAAAAGAAATGGTCTTGGTGGAAGCTATTATTTCTCTTGTTTTGTTCTGATGAGAACAACTTATTTTATTGTAACACTTTATAGTTGTTTTCAGCAATGATGAAATATTCAAAGCAGGGATTTAAAGTTGATTCCAAAGCGAGACCAGATGACTAACAGCGTCAGTCAAGGGAGTGCATGTGTTCTGACCTAAATGGATTGCACATTCATTTTCCAGTTCATTCAGAAATAGACAAGTACATCCCTGGGGAATTTAATTGTAATACTGTAATTAATCTGAAAGATTAACACAAATTGAGAAACTAAGAGTTCCTTTTGAATTTTGCCTGCAGTGGCCATTGATGACACGTGGGACTCCCAGCCAGTGTCCCCTTGGTGGCAGCAGATGCGCGCGGCCTGCATTCAGTCCGAGAACAACGGGGCCGCCCTGCTGTCTGCACACGTGGGGCACTCCGTGGCCGCACACATCTCCAACAGTGTGACTGAGAAGAAGGTACATGGCGGCAGTGCAGCTTCTGTTTGTCCATCCAGCCTGCCAAGGGGTTGCTCTCCCTTCTCGGGGCCACGTGGTCCTCGTGTTGTGCACCATCGGGAATCTGAAATGTGTGTCTGCAGGTTCTCTTTGGTCTGGTTTAGGGTCAGAAGGGGAGTGATGGATACTTCCCCTAGTCTGTTTATTCAACCGACATGCACTTGAACCTGGCCGTCACCACGTGGTATAAGAGGGAACATACTGAACTTGGCTCTGGCTCCCTGCCCATGGCTGGTGGTTGGTGCTGAGTCCCTTAAAATGAGTCTTGTGGCCTCAGTTGTCTCACGTGAGGTCAAGGTTCGTCTGCGTTATTATTGCTCAGGTCCGTTCTAGCCCCTCCTCTATAAACAGGATGTTTGGGGCACACAGCGTTGAATGATTCTGATGAAGTTTTTCCATTTACCCTTTCTTAGTGGTTTCTTCTCATCTCTTGGAGACCCTTAAAAAAGAAAAAAGACATCCCACATAGCTGATGACAGTTCAAATATTTTTTCTGGAAGGATGTTGCATTAAACCAGATGAGACACTGAAATAGGTCTGTACAGTCACTTAACACCATCATTTCAGTTTAATACACTCGCCTAACATGCTCATAATAATGGAGAGGAACATGATACACGTGTGTTACGTCAGTGGGTGCATTCTAGAGAGCGGTCTGTGTCCTGCCACTGACAGAAGGGCTGTGGCCCTTGTCAGGGATGGCCCTGACGACATGGGTGGCGATTGCAGTCTCTGTAAATGTCCCCCTCTGTCCTCATTGCCCCTGAGTCTCCCGCCCAGCCCTGACCCTGCGTTTCACCCAGCCAAGCAGGAGTGTTTGCGAAGAAGCATCTGTGACACACCCTGACTCTCCATCTGTCTTCACGTTAAAAGCCCGCTCAGGTGGTGACTCAGGATCTCTCTGCCCGATTACCAGCAGGGCGTTTTGTCTTAGTTTCCCCAGACGGCGTCAGGGGCCAGGGCCGAGGTGGAGGCCCTCACAGACTCCTGGGAGGCCCTCTCTCTGGACACCGAGTACTGGAGGCTCCTGCTCAAGCAGCTGGAGGACTGCCTGCTGCTGCAGACACTGCTGCATAGCCGGCCGGGCTCGCGGCCCTGCCGACCGGCCCCTCTGCCGTCCGAGCCTCTCCCAAGGCTCTCGGTCCGGAAGCTCCTGGAAGGCGGCAAAGGTGAGCCCGTGGCCATCTGTCTGAGCCCTGTCTGTACAGCCAGGTATCTGTGGTGGGAGCTTCTATCCGTCTTATAGAAATGACTGTGAGAATAATGAAGGAGAGATACACTCAGGTTTTTAAAATCTGTGAACAGCCCACCACTGGCTTCTCAAATGATCTTGTGAACAGCCCACAACTGGCTTCTTCTCAAATGATCTTTTCAAAGTCTGGTCCCGTTGGTTCCCTGCTCAGGACCTCCACCTGCATCCCCTGACCTTACAAAACACATGGCAGTGTAAGGAGCAGGCGGGCCTCAGGAATCTCCCTTAGCCGGCCTCATGTCCATGAGGGGCCTGGTGTCCCCGCGCCCTTTGCCCAACACAGCAGAGCCTAGTGGACAGACTCCAGACCCAGCGACATGGGGCAGGTGTGCACAGGGTAGCACCACTTCTCGCTAAGTGACTTGTCGGTTAATAGCTCCACGCTAAGTCAAGCAATACCTAAGATGTGGTAAATAAACCCTGTACATTAAATGAAACAAAGTCCTACGGGTCCTTGGTAGTTGCTTCTAATACCTAGTGAACTTGATTTTTTACCAAATATCCTCCTATAATATTAAAATCCTAAGAGCTTTAATCGTTCATTTAGTGGGAATGTTGGTAGACAGAACCTCGTCTATACTGAAAAGAAACCTATTTTGTTCATTGTTTGGATGAGCCTGATTTTCTAGTTCCTGAAAACAAGGGTCTCTTTGGGTCACAGAATCTACAACTTGATACAGTTCCACTGAGGCTAATTATAAAGGGCTCCCTCCTGCAGACTCTGCAAATTTTCACTTTCTTTCTTGTCTCCAAACTGTAGGTGGCATTGCAGACAGTGTAGCCAAGTGGGTATTTAAACAGGACTTGAGCCCCATGGTGCTAAAGCTGGCTAATCAAGAAAGAGATGCAGAAAAACCAAACGAACCCAAAGACCTTGTGAACAGAGGTTTAATTGAGCTGTCGGAGGCGGACATGGACTTGGGGACCATACCAGGTAATGTGTGAATGTGGAGAAATATGGGCCCCAGAGACAGGGTTGCCCATGTCCTGTCCATGCCCGGGAAGCACATGTCCCTGTCTCTGCCTTGCAGACCTGCTGCGTGCTGCCTATGAACAGTTCCCATGCAGCTTGGAGCCAGACGTGCTACACGCACACTGCTGCTGGGAGTACGTGGTCCAGTGGAACAAGGACCCGGAGGTGAGGCCGTAGTGCCCTTCACAGGGACTGTCTGTATGCTCACGTAACATACTGGGGACTGCTCAGTGCAATTCTTAATATGGTAGTCATCCTGGTAAAAGAGCAAGGAGCCTGGTACAGCTGAGGGCCTGATTGTACACACGTCTGTCTCTGTTCATCACATCTGTACTTGTGTCAGAAGGAAAATCAGAAAGGCCACAGTGTGTGCAGGACTGACTCCAGTCCATGCGGCCCCGTGGTCCTCTCAACTCTGCTCAGGTTCACTTCCTCCCACTTGAGGTGCCCATCTCTCTGCCGGCATCACCGTTAGGAGGTGGTGCAGGGAGATGACTCGAGCCTAGAACAGGAGACCCGCATTTGGAAATGTGACCAGGGTCTGGGTTGGGGAGTCACTGACTCTCTGGGCCTGTTTGTTCTCCCCCTGCCCTTTCAATGATGGTGCCAATCCTTGAGGATTGATGTCAGGGTACAATCAGATGTGAAAACATGCTGTCTGTCTCCTTGCTGGCACAGCCCTTCACGTAGGCCTCGCTCACGGGGCCTGCTCCATTCTCCCCTCAGACCAGAATGCCCTCCTTCATGTCCTTCCATGGGGTGGCATTTCTGAGGAAAAGTCTCACTGAGGACCTGACTTGCGCGAATGTATCCATGGTGGTGGCACTCTTCCTTCCTCAAAATGTCCCTAATGTGTAATCACTGACATAGTCACGGAAGACATTGAAAAAGGAAGTGCTTTAAACAGAGACATGGGGTGATCAGTTACACTTTGGCCAAAAAGTGATTTGGGGACAGGGCATCTTCCAGATGTCCCTCGAATCACCCTCTTCCATTGACACCTCTCCAGCCTGAATGGTAATTGTATTTTGGCTCACTACCTATATGGGATACTTCTCCTACCTGAGAAAAGAATGTTAGGGCTAACCCAAGGACATTGGAATTTGAAAAGTCTGAATGAGCCAATTCTAGATTCTGATCTAAGAAAGTGAAGAAAAATGCTCTTTTTTACAAGCTCTTACTTATAAACCAAAGGCAGTGGGCATGGTGGCCACAGAGCTGAGTTCAAGCCCCATCACAACAAATTAGCAGCTTTGGGACCTTTGGGAATGTTTTTGAACCCTTTGTTCTCAGTTTTCTCCTTAAATTCAAGGAGGATCTGACAGGAGCTGTCTTGAAGGGTTATAGCAGTTTATAGAGAAGATGCTTGCATAGGGCCTGACATTTTGACTAGGGTTACTGTTTCTATTATTAGAACTGTTTACTTTTGAAGTTATTGGCCACCTATTTGCTTGGGTTTTTCCTGTTAAATATTTATATCCTTGCCCATCAAGCCCCATCCCAGTTCCATCTATACACGCACAGCTTTGTTAGGCTCAGAACACTTGGAATTACCAATGGAGATGTGTCTGTTTAATCTTGGTACAGCCACAAAAGCAAAATCTGGGTAATTTCTGGGGAGAGATCTGTGTGTAAGCTACCTCGATTAGAAAGAGTTGAACTTCAAGCACCCCCTTTGATATTTTCAGTTTCCCTTCACTGCTTTGATGTTTCCTGCTTGGCATTTGTCACTAGCATGCTGTGTGATTTACTTTACTACCTAGCCACTCAAGAATGTCACCTCAGTGAAGGCAAGGATCTGGGTGTGTTTAGTTCACTGCAGTATTGCTGGTGCCTCACATAGCATGGGGCATAGTAGTTGCTCAATAAATATTTGTTGGTTAAGGATATTTACAAAGAAGTAAATCCATTGTTTTCCACACCTGTGTGAAATGCAAGTATTTATTGGAGAGAACACTGCTATAATGTACAAATCACACTAAGTTTTGAATGCAGGTGTCAGCATTATATAACTAGGGGTTTCTAGGAATCAGTCATTATAGAAGTGATGTGAATTTAAGAGACCATGACATTATCTTACGAAAAGTTCTTACCTAATACTTCCATGTTATTGCAACATTTTTATATAGCTTTATGCAGCAATTTACATACAGTCTCCATTTGTATTTGAAACACCTATTAAATGATATTTTCTTTTCTCTTTTTTTCTCCCTTTATGTAAGGAAGCACATTTTTTTGTTAGGTCAATAGAACACTTGAAGCACATTGCTAATGCACATGTTCAGAATGGTAAGTCAACAGGTGTTAAAACATAACTTATAACTGATTCAAAAGAGGCAAGAATCTTTCAGTTCTCATCCTGTTAAATTTGTATTTGGTGGCCCTGTTACCTGATACATTACTGTCTTGCTATGTACAGGGTACTGGCTCTCTAAACTGCTTAGAAAAATACTTCCCAGAAAAGAGAAGAGGGTGGGCAGTCATTGTCACCCTGCGTCCCCGGCCATCATTTCCCGAGCTGAGTTAGAGTATTATGCATGCCCGTTTTCCAAGTGGTTTCACCAGTCTATCCCGTCAGCAGGGCATGAGCATTTGTTCCACTTCCTCCCACACCCTCACCAACACTTGGCATTCTCTTTTTTTTTAAATGTAGCCTTTTGGTTGGCTGTGTAATATCTCTTTGTCATTTTAATCTACTTTTCATAACTAATGATGTGAATCTTTTCTTGCGGTTATTGGCCATTTGGATATCCTCTTATGCAGCCCAGTTCTGATAAAAGTTTTTATTTAAGAATAGAGGTTTTTATTAATTTTATGACTGGTACATGAGCTATAAGCCATGATGGTTAGGAGCTAGTCCATGTAGTTTTATAAGCGCCAGGAATACTGTGCTGTTACCCTGTGGACGACTTCTTCCGCTTGCTGCAGGCATCGCGCTGATGATGTGGAACACGTTCTTGGTGAAAAGGTTTTCTGCTGCTACGTACCTCATGGACAAGGTGACTTTAAACTTTATGTCTGACTTCCTGTGTATCTGGTTCTCTTAATTAATATATATTAGAGCATTTACATGGATGCTACACTTGACTCTTTCTCGGTCACTGTCTCCTGTGAACTCCCTGCCAAGTCACATTCCTGAGGGGAAGGACTTTACCTGCCACTTGTTATCCTATAAAATAATGTGCAATAGTCTTATTATTTACTGAATCAAAGAAATTGACTAGAAGTCTAACTTCTGTCTGCTTTAGATGGTCCCTTCTTTTTGACCTTTTAAAATCATGGTGTATTTATCCACAGGTAGAATTCTTAGCTGCTCTGTTTGTAGCCTTGAGTTGGGTTCCGGGTTTTAGGGATACTCAGTTATTTGGTTATATAAAGTAAGAAACCGATTTTTAGAGTTTTTCTTATTTAGTAATTCAAAAATATCTATTTTTAAAAAGGATTATTTGTGAACCCAGGGTGATATTTTCTTTTGTAGTATATTTTTACAGTGTACCACAAAATTAATTGTGTCATAGTGATGCCTTTCATCTCACGAATAAGTAAATATAGCACTTTGTGTCCTTCTGTCTTAGGTTGGGAAAGCCCCAAAGGAGAGGCTATGCCGAAGGGTGAGTGAATCTCCCTTAACCAGAGGTATAACTGGTAATCGCGCACTTTAAATAGGACCTCATTAACTATAGGGTGAACTTTGCCCTGGACCATTTTGATGACATATTCGGAGATAAGAATAGGGAAAGTGCTCATGAACTCTGGCCCACTTTAATTTGCCTTTGCAGATTGTCAGATAGTGTGCTTCCGCTAGGTTTTCTCAGGTTGTATTCAGCTCTGTGGACAAGAGGGTGACATGTTGCTGCCTGTTTTCGCTGTCCTTCAGAAGAAAAGTTTATAAGGAACAGCCGACATCAGATTGAAGTAGATTCCCGAGTAGTGGATTTGATCTACCTTTAATAACTGTTGTCTTAACATTCTTGTCCATGGAAACTGGCTTTTGCTCAAAACTTTGAAATATTCTTACTGCAAATATCGTAAATATTGAGACATACAAACCCAGCTCTTATAGACCCTTAGTCCCGAAAAATCACCATGGTTGAAGAATTCTGGTATGTGTACGAGAGTGTCCTTAGTGCATGCATGTGTACGTCACATACACACACTCTGAATTACTTAGGGATGGGAGCGATGGGAGAGATTTCCTGGTTGTTGGTTTAAAAAAGATTGTATGTGAATGCAGTGGTCCCTTGGATGGGCCGTAGGAGTCAAATGGAAGGAACTGTTGCCCATAGTACTGTCTGGTATTTAGTTCACAGGCTTGAGATTCAAGTTTTGTTCAGAGGGTTTAGTTCAATTTCTAAAAGATGCTCTGAAACCAGACCAGTCTATTTTCTTAGAACTTTCCACATTGGACCATAATTATCTGGCTGTAAAATGCCTGTCCCCTGTGAATTCTTGGACCGTGCATTTGAGTGCCACAGTCTAAGGTGAATGACAACATCATGCTTTTACAATACAATCAGAACCCTAATTTTTATTTTTTTACTTTTTTTTTTTTTTTTACAAGAACAGAGAGAGAGCGAGAGAGGGGGGGATAGATAGGGACAGACAGACAGGAACAGAGAGAGGTGAGAAGCATCAATCATTAGTTTCTCCTTGCCGATGCGACACCATAGTTGTTCATTGATTGCTTTCTCACATGTGCCTTGACCGCGGGCCTTCAGCAGACCGAGCAACCCCTTGCTGGAGCCGGCGACCTTGGGTCCAAGCTGGGGAGCTTTTGCTCAGGCCAGATGGGCCCACGCTCAAGCTGGCGACCTCGGGGTCTCGAACCTGGGTCTTCCGGCATCCCAGTCCGACACTCTATCCAATGTGCCACCGCCTGGTCAGGCACAACCCTAATTTTTAAAAGCTAATGGTAGTACTATTATTTTTTATATATATATATATATTTTTTATTATTAATTCTAATGGGGTGACACCAATAAATCAGGGTACATATGTACAATGAAAACATCTCCAGGTTATCTTATCATTCAATTGTGTTGCATACCCATCACCAAAAGTCAAATTGTCCTCTGTCACCTTCAATCTGGTTTTCCCTGTGTCCCTCCCCTCCTCCCTATCCCACTCTTCCCTCCCTCCCCCCATCCCATAACCACCACTCTCTTGTCCATGTCTCATATTCTCACTTTTATGTCCCACCTATGTATGGAATCATGCTGTTCTCAGTTTTTCTTTTTTTCTGATTTACTTATTTCACTCCGTATAATGTTATCAAGGTACATCCATTTTGTTATAAATCATCCGATGTCATCGTTTCTTATGGCTGAGTAGTATTCCATAGTATATATGTACCATAGCTTTTTAATCCACTCGTCTTCTGATGGACACTTGGGCTGGTTCCAGATCTTCGCTATTGTGAACAATGCTGCCACGAACATGGGGGCGCATTTCTTCTTTTCGAACAGTGCTATGGTGTTCTTAGGGTATATTCCTAAAAGTGGGATAGCTGGGTCAAAAGGCAGTTCGATTTTTAATTTTTTGAGGAATCTCCAAACTGTTTTCCACAGTGGCTGCACCAGTCTGCATTCCCACCAGCAGTGCAGAAGGGTTCCCTTTTCTCCACATCCTCGCCAGCACTTATTCTGTGTTGTTTTGCTGATGAGTGCCATTCTGACTGGTGTGAGGTGATATCTCATTGTGGTTTTAATTTGCATTTCTCTAATGATTGATCTCTAGTGATGTTGAGCATTTTTTCATATGCCTATTGGCCATCTGTATGTCCTCTTTGGAGAAATTTCTATTCATTTCTTTTGCCCATTTTTTGATTGGGTTGTTTGTCTTCCTGGTGTTGAGTTTTATAAGTTCTTTATAAATTTTAGTTATTGACCCCTTATCAGATGTGCTGTCGAATATGTTCTCCCATTGTGTGGTTTGTCTTTTTATTCTGTTCCTATTGTCTTTAGCTGTGCAGAAACTTTTTAGTTTGATATAGTCCCATTGTTTATCTTGCCTTTTATTTCAGTTGCCTGTGGAGATAAATCGGCAAATATACTGCTGCTACAGATGTCGGAGAGCTTGCTGCCTATGTTTTCTTCTAAGATGCTTATGGTTTCACGACTTACATTTAAGTCTTTTATCCATTTTGAGTTTGTTTTTGTGAATGGTGTAAGTTGATGGTCTAGTTTCATTTTTTTGCAGGTAGATGTCCAATTTTCCCAACACCATTTGTTAAAGAGGCTGTCTTTACTCCATTGTATGTTCTTTCCTCCTTTGTCAAATATCAGTTGTCCATAAAGCTGTGGGTTTATTTCTGGGTCCTCTGTTCTGTTCCATTGATCTATGTGCCTGTTCTTAAGGCAGTACCAGGCTGTCTTGAGTATAATGGCCTTATAGTAAACCTTGATATCTAGAAGAGTGATACCTCCTGCTTTATTTTTTCTTTTTAAGATTGCTGAGGCTATTTGTGTTCTTTTTTGGTTCCATATAAATTTTTGGAATATGTGTTCTATATGTTTGAAGTATGTCATTGGTATTTTAATTGGTATTGCATTGAATTTATGAATTGCTTTGGGTAATATAGACATTTTAATGATGTTTATTCTTCCTAGCCATGAGCACGGTATATGCTTCCACTTGTTTGTATCTTCATTGATTTCTTTTATCAATGTTCTATAATTTTCCGAGTACAAGTCCTTAACCTCCTTGGTTAAATTTACTCCTAGGTACTTTATCTTTTTGGCTGCAATAGTGAAGGGGATTGTTTCCTTAATTTCTTTTGCTGATATTTCATTGTTGGTATATAGAAATGCCTCTGATTTCTGAGTATTAATTTTATATCCTGCCACCTTGCTGAATTCATATATAAGGTCCAGTAGTTTTTTGACTGAGACTTTAGGGTTTTCAATATACAATATCATATCATCTGCAAATAGTGACAGTTTTACTTCTTCTTTTCCAACTTGGATGCCTTTTATTTCTTCTTGTTGTCTGATTGCTGTAGCTAGGACTTCCAGAACTATGTAGAATAAGAGTGGTGAAAGGGGGCATCCCTGCCTGGTTCCTGATCTTAAGAGGATTGCTTTTAATCTTTGTCCATTTAGTATGATGTTTGCTGTGGGTTTGTCGTAGATGGCCTTTATCATGTTAAGGAATGTTCCTTATATTCCCACTTTACTGAGAGTTTTGAGCATGAATGGGTGCTGGATTTTATCAAATGCCTTTTCTGCATCTATTGAAATTATCATGTGATTTTTGTCCTTCCTTTTGTTTATGTGATGAATCACATTGATTGATTTGCGAATATTGAACCAGCCTTGCCTCTCCAGAATAAATCCCACTTGATCGTGGTGTATGATTTTTTTCATATATTGCTGGATCCGGTTGGCTAATATTTTGTTGAGAATTTTAGCGTCTAAATTCATCAGGGATATAGGCCTATAATTTTCTTTCTTTGTGTTGTCTTTGCCCGGTTTTGGGATCAGAATTATGCTTGCCTCATAAAAGGAGTTTGGAAGTCTTCCTTCCTCTTGAATTTTTTGAAATAGCTTGAGGAGGATAGGAGTTAGTTCTTCTTTGAATTTTTGATAGAATTCACTTGTGAAGCCATCAGGCCCAGGACTTTTCTTTGTTGGGAGTTTTTTGATAAGTGTTTCTATCTCATTTGTTGTAATTGGTCTGTTTAGGTGTTCTGATTCTTCCAGATTGATTTTTGGAAGGTTATATGATTCAATAAATTTGTCCATTTCACCAAGAATGTCTAATTTTTTGGCATATAGTTCTTCATAGTATTTTCTTACAATGCTTTGTATTTCTGTTGTATCAGTTGTTATTTATCCATTGTCCTTTCTAATTTTATTTATTTGAGTCCTCTCTCTTTTTTTCTTGGTGAGTCTAGTTAAAGGTTCATCAATCTTGTTTACCTTTTCAAAGAACCAGCTTCTGGTTTCATTGATCCTCTGTATTGTTTCCTTCTCTTCTATGTCATTTATTTCTGCTCTGATCTTTATTATTTCCTTCCTTCTACTTGTCTTGGGTTTTATTTGTTGTTGTTTTTCTAGTTCTTTTAGATGCAGGGTCAGGTTGCTTATTTGAGCTTTTTTTAGCTTCTTATGATATGCCTGTAGTGCAATAAACTTCCCTCTCAGAACTGCTTTTGCTGTGTCCCATAAATTTTGAGTTGATGTATGCTCATTATCATTTGTTTCTAGAAACTTTTTTATTTCTTCTTTGATCTCATTGTTAATCCATTCATTATTTAATAACATGCTATTTAGTTTCCAAGTGTTTGAGTACTTTTCAGTTTTTCTTTTGTGGTTAATTTCTAGTTTCTTGGCATTGTGATCAGAGAAAATGCTTGATATGATTTCAATCTTCTTAAATTTATTGAGACCATTTTTGTGTCCTAACATGTGGTTTATCCTAGAAAACGTACCATGAGCGCTTGAGAAGAATGTATATTCTACTGCTTTAGGGTGAAAAGTTCTGAAGATATCTATTAAATCAAGTTGATCTAGTGTCTCCTTTAAGTCTGCTGTTTCTTTATTAATTTTCTTTCCTGAGGATCTATCCAGTGTTGTTAGAGGAGTATTGAAATCCCCTACTATGAAAGTATTGCTGTTAATCTCGCCCTTTATATCCATCAAAGTCTGCTTTATGTATGTCGGGGCTCCTATATTTGGTGCATAGATATTTATAATAGTTATATCTTCCTGTTGAATTGTTCCCTTTATCATTATGTAGTGTCCTTCTTTATCTCTTACTACAGCCTTTGTTTTAAAGTTCATTTTGTCTGATATAAGTATTGCTACCCTTGCTTTTTTTTCATTTCCATTTGCATGAAATATTTTTTTCCATCCTTTTACCTTCAGTCTATGAGCATCTTTTGTTTTAAGGTGTGTCTCTTGTAGACAGCGTATGTATGGGTCCTGTTTCTTTATCCACGCAGCTACCCTATGTCTTTTGATTGGATCATTTAATCCATTTACATTTAAGGTTATTATTGATATGTAGTTGTTTATTGCCATTTTGTTCTTTAAAGCTGTATTCTTCTTTTGCTGTATTCTTTCCTCCCTTTAAACTGTTCACAAGAGGCCCCTTAGTATCTCTTGCAGAATTGGTTTGGTTTTTATGAATTCCTTGAAGCTTTCTTTTTCTGGAAAGCTCTTTATTTCTCCTTCAATTTTAAACATTAGCCTTGCTGGATAAAGTAGTCTTGGTTGTAGGTTCTTGTTCTGCATTACTTTGATTATATCTTGCCATTCCCTTCTGGCCTCAAGTGTTTCTGTTGAGAAGTCCGATGTCATCCTAATGGGGGCTCTTTTGTAGGTGATAGCCTTTTTTTCTCTAGCAGCTTTTAAAATTTTTTCTTTATCCATTATCTTTGGTATTTTAACTATGATGTGTCTTGGTGTAGATCTTTTTGGGTTTCTCTTTAATGGAGTTCTGTGTGCTTCTTGAACGTGTGGAGTGTTTCACAGCCTTAATTTAGGAAAGTTTTCTGCTATGATTTGATTGAACAAAGTTTCCATTTCCTGTCCTCTCTCCTCTTCTTCAGGCACCCCTATGATGCGAATGTTGTTTCTCTTCATGTTGTCACAAAGCTCCCTTAGAGTTTCCTCACATTTTTTAAGTCTCTTTTTTTTTTTCTTCTCTGCTTCTGTGCCTTTGTTTATTGTGTCCTCTAACTCGCTTATTCGATCCTCAGCGTGATTCATCCTGCTTTTAATTCCTTCCCTTGTGGTCTTCAGTTCTGATACTGTATTTGTCATTTCTGTCTGATTCTTTTTTATTATTTCAATTTCGTTTTTTATACTTGTTATCTCTTTATTTAGGTGTTCATAATGACTATCCATTGTTGCTCTAATTTCTTTGAACATCCTAACTATCATTATTCTAAATTCTGCTTCTGGTAATTTGGTTATATCTGGTTCATTCAGGTCCTTCTCTGGGGGTTTCTCTTGATTCATTTGGTTTGCATTCCTCTGCCTGCCCATTTTTTCTGTGTATAAGCAAGTTGTGGCCACTGGAGTCCAGTAGGTGTTGCCTTTGTGTTCTCTAGGTGTGGTCTGTCTGCAGGCCCCCCACCTCCTCTGCCGGTGCCTAGGGTGGTTGGGTATGAGCGTTGCCAGCGCCGGCCCACTGTGGCTTTTGCTGTGATTTCTGCCTCTCCTCCGTGGGAGGGGCTGTCACTGAAGCCACAAGCCTTAGCACCAAGGGTAGAGGTGAGCACCTTTGCTCAGCTGCGGACTCAGACTATTTCTGGACTTCCGCCCAGAACCCTCAGTCAGAGCCTGCTCGCCACAGTTTCGCATGTTGGGCGGGGCTTTTGACGTGCTCTCAGCTCTGAGCGTTTGCGCATCTGAAGATTTAGCCCCACCCTCAAGGCCAGGGCCCTTCTGCGCAGGGTTGCATACCCATGTTTATTGGGCCGGGCGTGTTTGCCGGCTTCTGCTCAGCTGCGTACTTCCGCTCGTCCCGGACTCTACCCCGCCCCCGTGTTCAGAGCCCGCTCGTGCACGTATGAATGCTCTCCGGGGTTTCTCCGGCCGGGCGGGGATAGTAGCGTGAGCTCAGCTGCGAGCCTCCACTTGTCTCAGGGTCTAGACCGTTCCCGCGCTCGGAGCCCGCTCGCGCCCGTATACCGGCCAACCGTGGTTTCTCCGTCCCGGGGGAGGGGGGGCTGGTAGCGTGAGCTCAGCCACGAGTCCTTGTCCGTCTCTGGTCCTAGTCCCGTCCCCGCGGTCAGGGCCGGCTTGTGCAGGGTCGCAGAGCAGATTTCTGCCCGTTCCTTGCCTCCCGCTTTGTCCCAGTAAGTGGGATTAAACGCGGGCCCGCAGCTTCCGGACCGCTTTCGCGCGTCCCCTCCGACCCTCTGGGCTAGACCGAGCTCCCACCGGCTTGGCCTCTGCCCACGCCGACAGAACCGCGTTTCAGCATCCTGTCGCCCCAAACCCTTAAGCAGCCCTCAGCAGAGGAGGAAGGGACCTAATACTCCACACTGTAGGCCTGGGAGCTCCCTCACTTGTTTCACAGCTCGAAACTGTCCAAACGCCTCTTCTAGGCTTTGGGACTGCAGGCCGGGGCTTGGTTCCTGGGACCCAGGTCCCTTCCTCTCCGCCAAACTTTCCTCCCGCCCCGCGGGTCTCTCCGGGCTGCCGTTTGCTCCGGGGAGGTGGGCAGCCCTCTTCGTGTTTTCGCTATTCCTACCAGTCTCAATGTGGCTTTTTCTGTGTTCCTTGGTTGAAGAGTCCACTTAGTTTAGTTCATAGTTGGTTTATCCAGATGATGGTTCTTTAAATTGAGTTATAATCCACTTTGCTTCTGGGAGTTGGAAGTTGGTACGTCCGCCTACTCCGTCGCCATCTTGCTTCCCCCAGTACTATTATTTTTGAAGCTTAATTTTAAAGTCAGTTAAATCTAGAGAAAGGAATTAAAATGTGCTAATGACTTGACTTCTCAAATCCTTGCCTGTCTATTCATTGTGGGAGGTCAGGTTTTCCGATAGTAACTAGAGTGGGTTTTCTGCAGGAACTAATTATGTTCCTTTTGAAAACAGGACGTAGGGATGAGCGACACCGCTGTGACCTCCTTCCTCGGCTCCTGCTTGGACCTCCTTCAGACGTTAATGGAGGTAAGAGGACTATTTTCATCCTAAACTGTGAGCTGTTAAATATTTTGAAAATCATTGGACTTTTTTTATTTTTTAAGATTTATTGATTTTAGAAAGAGAGGAGAAGGAGGGAGAAAGGGCAGGGAGGAGCAGGAAGCATCAACTCGTAGTACGTAGTTGCTTCCTGTATGTGCCTTGACCAGGCAAGCCCAGGGTTTCGAACTGGTGACCTTAGCATTACAGGTCGATGCTTTATCCACACTGCCACCACAGGCCAGGCAAAAAGTCATTGGACTTAAGAAAGGACTACTGAAATATTTTCATTTCAAATTTCGATTTTATTAGAATTAGAGTTTAGGTTTTTAAATTATAATTTGGGGTGTGGGCTGACATAGAGGTTTGCACTTTGCTGCTGGTGAGCCCATTGAATAAGATACTGGCAAGCTCTGAAGTCTCCAGGTTTGAACAGCCCTCCACCTAAAACACGCAGGCGGACGTCAGCCGGGAGGAAATGCAGATGCCTGTCCTGGACACGGAGGACGCCTGGCTCACTGTCGAGGGCCCTGTTTCCATTGTGGAGCTGGCCCTTGAGCAGAAGCACATCCACTACCCGCTGGTTGAGCACCACTCCGTCCTCTGCTCTGTCCTGTACGCTATCATGAGGTTTGCTCTGAAGACGGTGAAGCCGCTATCACTTTTTGACAGTAAGGTGAGTGCCTCGTTATTTCAGAGCTGTTGCAGCGCTGCGGGGTTAGCAGGACCAGTCATTGTGGGGTTCTCTGCTCCTCTAAGACTTGCTAGATGGAAGGGGCACATCTGCGCCTAGAGCCTGTGGCTTCTAGTTCAGAGGTCGCGGCTATCTGCTCTGTTACATTTACTTATGCCCTGCTTTGAAATTCTGCTCTTCAAACACACATCTGTTCTCATACAAGGTGTTTTAAAACAGATGTACTCTGGATCCTTTTAAAATCACTTACTGAACTATGTCTTAATATAGTTCTTAATATGTCTTAATAATAGTTCATATTATTGCATAACAAGTTATCCCCAAACTGCGTGGCTGAAAACCAGAGTTAATTACTATTTTTGTGGGTCAGGAGTCTGGGTGTCTCTGGTTGAGTCTCTCCTGAGTGTACAGTTCAGGCGGAGGCCATGGCCGTGGTGTCACCCAGGGCTCAGCGGGGGTGGGAGGCTGTGGATCCACTCCAGGCTGATCGGACCGCTGGCAGGGTTCAGCTCCACTGGGTAGCCCGCTTCCTTAGGCGAGTGAGGGAAGGTGGACTCACAGGGCAGGGCCCCTGCCCTGCTGTAACCTAGTTTTGAAAATGACATGCTGTCACCTCTGCCTATTTGCCTGCAGTGAGTCACCAGCCCACACACAGGAGGGGATGGCACAGGCATGAACCAGGAGGAGGATCACAGGTGACCTCCTTACAGGCTGCCTACCAGACACACGTTAAATTCTAAATGCTACTGTTGAGGGAGGAAAAAAGTCAACCATGAGATACTAAGTGATTTTTAATCCCCCCCATAATAATCCACACTAATGTTTTCTTGGTCTCTTCTTTCTCTTTAGGGGAAAAATGCATTTTTCAAAGATCTAACTTCAATTCAGTTACTACCTAGTGGAGAAATGGATCCAAATTTTATTTCTGTGCGACAGCAGGTGAATCCGTCATTGAATTTTGTTTCTGTTTCTTGGGGAAAAAAATAGGAAAGCAAAAATCTCGCTGGCCTCTGAGGGATGACCACTTCCTTCTTGAAAGCCAATTCACCTTTGTTAAGTGTTCTTTTTTGATAATTAAACAATGTTAATGGAAAAACCAACAGTCTAGATCATTTTTCCGGGAACACACTAACAAGGTGTTGCTGTCTCTCTCTCCCTGCTCAAGTTCCTGCTGAAAGTTGTGAGTGCGGCTGTGCAGGCCCAGCACCCGACCACGAGGGACAGAGATGCCACAGAGGAGGCTCCAGCCACGCCTTTTGGGAAAGACCAGGACTGGCCAGTGCTGGCCATGGACCTGGCCCATCACCTTCAAGTTAGTGAAGACGTCATCAGAAGGCATTACGTGGGGGAACTCTATAACCATGGAGTTGACCACTTGGGAGAGGAGGTACGGATTGTCCTGGGAATGCTAACTGAGCTCGAGTCAGAAAACTGATGTTTGGAATAAATAACCAGTCAAGTCTCTACTAATGATGCTTTTTGCTTTTCTTTTTGTTAGAACAGAATATTAGGATATAAAAATTCCTGTTTGATGTGTAGTGAACTCCTGTGGTACCGGGCCTGTTCCCTGTAGAGGGGCCTAGCAGTAACCAAAACAGACAAAAGCTTGAGAATGGCACGTACAAGTTACACTGGAGTGAGAAATTAGGTGACAGCAGAAATTTGGGTGTACATGCCAAGTTTGCTCTGGGTGATAATTTTGGTTGTATAGTTGACCCTTGAATAAATAACATGGGGGTTAGAGGACTTGACCCAGTGCAGTTGAAAATATGTAACTTTTGCCCCCAGAAACCTGACTACGGATAGCCCCCTGTTGACTGGGAGTCTTAACAGTAACAGTTAATTAACACATTTTATATGTTAAACATACTGTTATTGTGCTCTTTAGTTCGTAAGCTGGAGCAGGTTATTAAAACCATGGGAGGAAGTACACTTACATATTTATTGAAAAAAACATGTGTATGTGGAGCCACACCGTTCAATCCCACGTTGTCACGGGTCAACTGTATACTCAGCCACAGGTCAAAGCTGAGCTAGACCCTTGGCTGGTGGCGCCATTCCCAGGGTGACCAGTCTGTGAGCTCACTGTGCTGCCCATTCACCTCCACAGGCTGCTCTCCAGGTGCAGGACAAAGAGGTCCTGGCCTCCCAGCTGCTGGTGCTGACCGGGCAGCGGCTGGCGCATGCGCTCCTCCACACACAGACGAGGGATGGCATGGAGTTGCTGGCCCGGCTATCCCCCACGCTTTGTACTTGGCTGAAAGCGATGGTGAGTACAGTGGCGTGAGCTGCCCCAGAAGGTCACCACACATTCCCTTTTTTTTTTTTCCTGAAGTGAGAAGCAGGGAGGCAGAGAAACAGACTCTGGTAAGTGCCGGACTAGGATCCACCAGGCAAGCCCACTAGGGGGTGATGCTCCTTTGCTGAGGCAAGACCATGGAGCCATCCTCTGAGCCCAGGCCAACTTTGCTCCAGTGGAGCCTTGGCTGCAGGAGGGAAAGAGAAAGAGAGAAAGGAGAGGGGCAAGGGTGGAGAAGCAGATGGCGGTTCTCCTGTGTGTCCTGGCTGGGAATCGAACCCAGGACTTCCACAGGCCAGGCCAGCGCTCTACTACTAAGCCAGCCAGCCAGGCTTAAATATGTTTTTTAAATTCATATTTAATAACAGGGAGAAAAGCCTTTTGTCTGTAACAATTATCATTTAGGTGCATATAACTGACGGGTTATTTTTGTGCCCCACTGTAGGACCCCCAGGATCTTCAAAACACAGAAGTGCCAATTGCAACAACGGCTAAGCTAGTCCACAAAGTGATTGAGCTCTTGCCAGAGAACCACGGGCAGTACAGCTTAGCCTTACACCTCCTTGACGCGGTGGAGGCTGTTGCCGTTCCTCCTCTATGACCCTGTCTGCTGACAGCAGCCCTACTCAGTGATGACGATGCGAATTAGTGCATGGTTATCTCACATAATACAAGCTGGAATTTTATGGAGAGGATATGTCTTTTCTTTCTTTTGTAAAATAAATTTAAATATATATATATATATATATATATATATATATATATATATATATAAAACTTTTAAAAAGGATGGTCCTGGCTGAATTCCACTCCTTTGGTTAATGCCAGAGGTAAACTACAAACGAGTATCAATTATACAGTGTGTCCATAAAGTCATGGTGCACTTTTGACCAATCACATGGTCAAAAGTGCACCATGACTTTACGGACACACTGTACTATTAACTACTCATGCAGATGTTTTACTGTTTATTTCCAATTCAGGTATTTAAGTAGCTTTTGTTAAATTTTGCTGTTTAAAATAGGTTATAATTTACAGATTGTTCTTATTATAAGATTCTATATTTCATACTCAAATGTTGTTGAGCTAAGTAGATTTAACGTGGTCCTGTAACCCGAGTCCATCAGTACAATTAGACACCTCCCACTCTCCTGTCACACTGTTAGGAAAATGCTTTGTTACCATTTTTCACCCCGTCCCGGACTGCCCCGGGCGCTCTGGAAGCTGACAGGTTCCTTTCCCAGTGGTATGCAGTGGCCATCAGAGGATGACCACCTAACATGATCATTGTGTTCATCAGAAGGGACATTAAATAGAACCCCTGTTCTAGTACCAACGAACCCGCCTGCACTTGCCAAACTGAGACTCTGAGATGAGAAGTAGCACACCACCATTAATTATCACATGAGGTAAGACTGCATTCTGCCAAGATTCTAAGTTGTAGTCATAGCAGATAATTGTAAAAATGTATTATCTTGTAAAACTTGTGTTTAAAAAAAAGGGGGCAAAGATGCTAAAAATTTAAGTCTATCTTTATTTTTCGAAAGAGTGTTTAGACATGTCTGCTTCTGGGACTTGTTACCTGTTTTTGGGAACAGTAAGAAATGCTTAGTGATATTGCAGCTTTAGTAAACCTACCTCACAGCTGGCTTGATAGGCTAAAATATGACTAATTTTGTACCCTTATAGTGCCTACAGCAGTCCAAGTGCTGAATAATAATTATTTGATAAAAACTAAATTAACCAAAACTCTAAGAAGTGCTTTGAGCTCTATAAATACCAAGTGTTTATTATGGTCTATCTTTGGAATGTTAGCCATCCAGTGCAATTATCACACCTGCCATGGATCACAGTTGTTATTCATAGTAACTCGTGATGCAGAAGTTTGTTTCCTCACTTCCTTGTGAGAAGCCAGCTCTGGCAACTCTACCAAGTTGAGGAGTATGTCCTTCAGGGACACAAAGAAAAGATTGTCTGAGGATATACCAGCATAAATTTTTAACTAAGAGATCACATTCAAATAAGAGCTTCCCTGTGTAAAACTTAACAATTACTGTTTAATTTAAAACCCACGTTTAGGAAGACTTGAGTATCTGGGGTGAGGGCTGCCAGGCTGACTGAGGCACAGACCAGGCACCAAGGAGGACCCTATGGGAGTCCAGCCCCTGCTCAACTCTTTGCTGCCCTGCCCAGACACAGTCACGTGCTTTTTCATGACCACATCTGGCTTTATATAGTCACTTGTTCTATATAGTCTAAAAGATTGGTTCTACCTGTGATTTTTCAAAATATTCTGAAAGTGGTTTTAAATTTTGGGGGCTGTTTTTAAAAAAACTTGGAATTATAGGCATTTTTAAAGATGAACTCGTCACTTTGATTCTACATCACTTTGGGGGTGGGGAGGGCAGAGGTAGCTAATCAGCAGCTTAGCTAGTAACACTAGTAAGCTTATTCTGGTAGCACACACAATCAAGTCTGGGCATTGCTAAGGACAGCAATGAGCTGAAAAATAGCACATAAATTCTAGTTAGATGGGTAATCCTAAAATGTACCGCTCAGAATTTTAAAATTGAATTCTGAGTTGTACAGTTAAGAAAAACAGTTAAATATTTTACAATTGCTTATAGGGCTTTTAAAAAAAAATCTGATAGAAGGGAAATGAGTAGCTATGACAGGCAGACCTCCATGACTGGACTGCACGTCCATCAGACGCAGAGTGTTTACAGACTGAAGACCAGACCTTCAGCATAATGCGCCCGACTGGCTTTAGTGTGCTGCTTGCTTTTCTGCTGGGGTTTGCCTGTGCCTGTTCTAGAGCAAGGAGGGGCCACGGGTAGAGGAATCAGGTTAGACGTGGAGTGGCTCGTTCTGAAACAGGGTTATTATTACACTTACCACAGTTACTGCTGGGGAGCCACTAGCCAGTAGTTTTCCTAGATAAACCGTCCCACACGCCTCGTCATTCAGTCAATAGGCATGGCGTACTCTGTTAAATTCCACTGTATAATCCTGGAGGAAGCAAGTGCACAAATAATCATAACCTCTACTTTACAGGTGTGTTTAGATGTAAACTCCCAAGAGCCAGGAGAAATGTAGACAAAGAGGGACAGCATCAGGCTCCTAGATGCTTCCTACCTTTGCAAAAAGAAAAATGGAGAAAAGACTATTTCACCTGTGTTATAAAAATTCATTTTAGATCAGAGTAAACGCCATTACATTTAAATTGCTTTCTTTAAAAAAAAAGATTAATTGCAATTTAAAATCACAGAAATTTCAGGTTTAATAATATTAAGCTTATATGAAATACATCATTCAATTAGAAGTTGCTGTGATTCATTTCATTTTAAGAGACAAGTATTTTAAATGACGCTTAGCAACAGGACAAGCCCTGTCTCACCCTGATGGGAACGGACTGGTTGGACTAGCCCAAGTTAGACTTGTGCCGAGCACAACTAGTCGTCCCTGGAAAGATTTTAACGCAATACCAAGTTGTTTATAAAACCCTCTACTATCTAGTGTAGTGTAAGATAAGTAGTGAAATTCTGTATCCACTGCTGTTTTCTGTGTCTATTACTTGTTGTGAATTTATGTACATTAGAGAAATAAATTTTCAGCTTTCACGTCGTTTCTTAACATTCATAAATGTAAATGAAGATCATTCAGGTTTTTTCTTCTTTTATGAGCATAACAGATTTAGTGGCATTTTCATTTTAATTCAACCAAACCAGCTACTCTGAAAAGGCTGGTGCTCACACGCAGAACACCAGAATGCAGTTCTTTCCCCTTCAAAACCAGTTTTTGATCTTCACAACTTCTGCACCAACACCAGTAATTTTCCAGAATGCCTTTATTTTTAGACATTGTAGAACCTTTGGAACTTAAATACTGAGTCAGAGAGTTACAACATAGAAAATGTTTCCTGCTCGGCCCTACTGAAGGTAAGCACGTCGAGTATCTGTTCTGCATGAGTCTGTGATGGGTGTATCAGTATCCATCTGCGTGTACATACCTTTACCTGGATATATACACATTATTTTTTATGTAGTTGTAAGAAAATCTTAGAATTCTTACTTTGCCTCTGGTCCTCCACTGCTGCTACTCCCACCACTCATTATCTAAGTCTAAGCTGTACAAACTTAAATCCCCATGCAGTCAACAGTCCACACCCATGCAGTCACACTGTTGGGGTTCTCGTTCGGGATCAGCTGTCCTGCTAGAGCGAGGCGCTACTTTCCACCAACAACCTCTGCACATCGGGGACAGAGCACATCTGAAGACTCAGCTGTGTACTTCCAGCAACGAGGGCACTTTTCTTTGGTCGTTGGCATGACGATTACTTTATAGGAAGACTCCTCACGGATATCGCCACCTGTGAGGGAAAGACATATACGTATCAGCTGGTTTTGCAGGGGCTTCTTTCCCCAGCTCTCCTTCCTGCCCTGGGAGGTCTGTCGCATCACCTGTGTCATAGTCACAGCCGTGATATGGAACCACACAGCTGAAGACAGCCAGAAAGCTGAGACCCCGAGAGAGGAACTGATGTTTCTCTGATGCTGTTTGTACCTAACTTAGGCAGAGGGGCCCTTAGTTCGTAATCACGTGCAGTTCTGGATACTATGTCCCTGGAAAGGCAGTGTCATCTAAGAATCTTAAACAGAGCCAAATTATATGATGACTGCAGTGTCTGCAGTGTCCCCACTTAAAACCTTGTATTGTTTCCTTTTGTCCAAACCATCTCCACTGTTAGACCTCTTAGACCTCAGTCATTTATTTTGTAGTCACAAAGACAGCACATTAACATTTTGAAATGTCAAGCAAGCCAGAACTGTTACTATGTGGTCAATGCTGCCAAGCCTCAGATTTACATTGCTGCCTATAAATTAGCCCCCTACCTCCTGCTGGGACCTAAAAGCTGTTATGAAAGACACAGGCAGCATCATGTTTCCTCAAATCTGTTCTTCTCTGTGAGTGTTATTCCTTCTCCATGCCCACATCAATGAGAATAAAGTAGAAATAACCTACAAAATACTTATGAGATGCCAATGTGGCAATCAGTTCCATAAAATGTCTTCCTTAACCTCTCATTAAGAATGGCTAAATAATATTTTAATTTGGGGTCTAGACAAGACCCCGCAATCTCTTGTGCAGGAAGGGTGGACTGGGCAGTACCAGGATACTAGGTGTCACAGTGAGGGCAGCTGACTTCACATACAGTGACAGCCACTGCTTCACAGGACAGGAAAGAAACTCCTTTCTCCCTAGCACTGTGTCCCCAAGATGATCAGGGAGGACACTTTGGAGAGCTACTTAGAAACCTGGCACTGTTTCCATAGAAACACGCCTTTAGAGCACAGGCAGCCCACTGGGAAGGTGGTGATGACCCATCGTCATCCAGTTCTCCAGGGAACACTTGTTCCCCTCACCTCCTTCTCACCTTCTAGATTGATCAGGAATGTCCCTTGATGCACAGTGACATTGGCAGGCATTGTTGGTGGCTCCTGGGGAAGTAACGTCGTCTGGGAAGCCATCATCAACTCGTTCAGCTGAGAGGTGCTGGAAGTCTCCTCCGCCTGGAGCATCTGGGAGCAAGTGCATGCATTAAATTCCTACCGTAAACTGAGGCTACACAAGCTCAAGTCTGCGTCAGTATATACACTAATGCTTTTGTAAATCTCCGCTGTTTTACAATATAAAGGATTCAAACAAGCTGCACCCTTTTCAGCTGATTACTCAGCTAATGAAGTGAAGGATGCATGACATGGAGGGGGAAGCCTGGGACTGGGCTGGGAGGTCTTAGCTCAGTCACAGCTTCCATGGCCCCTGTCTCATAAAATGAAGTTGGAACTTCCCATAAATTTTAAAATGTAAATATATTATCGAAATTTTCTTACGTGATCAACAACCTCATATCTACTAGCTATTTCAAGCCTCAAATCTCGATCACAGTATTAAAAATTTAAATTGAGCTTCTTCTAAGCATTAAAACTAGAGAAAAATCTTGACTCGGTATATTGAGCTCTAAGCCAGTCTAGCCAATTAACCCCCAAGAATCCCAAGAAGAAAATTTTGATGGTTCTTTGGAAATAAAAATATAGTGTAAACTTTGAGATCACATGATAATCTGCTGCAGCAAATGAATATTTTCCAGAACTCGAGACAAAAATGGAAATCTTTTGGATTTGTTTTGAATCTGGTCCAATCCAGATAGGCAAAATTCTCAGAAAACTACACCATTAGCACAAAACTCCCAACTTTTTGTGTATTCTAACGCTGTGTATTTGTGTATATAATCGTGGATTTAGATGTTATCTGTCATCGAAACAGCCCTGAGGACTTGTGTTTCAGATAGAACTTTATTATTATACACAGATTCTTAAAACAGAGTTTCAGCCAAACCATACTCGCCACTTAAAAACGTACAAAATGACTGCCTACCTCTATTATTTCAAAGAGTAGCCCGGGCTCAATGACAATGGTGACCTCATACTCGGCTGCATTTTTGCCAGGAAGGCTCCCAAGAAATGCATCCCTCATGGCGCATGCACTCTCCATTGCCTCCTCCAGCCCCGGCTTCTTCCAGATGGAGCTTGTGTTAATCCACCCGGTGCGGAAGACACTCTTGGGTTCTTAAAAAATAACAATAACTTAAATATATCCTAAACTATATATAAAGAAAGCTCTGACCATTAAATATTTACTATTCATAGGATATAAAAATTGTTACTTCAGGTAATCATGGGATGAAATACGATGGAGCCATCCTAAATGCTTCACCATTTATATGAGTGTTTGGAAATAATGACCCTAAATTTAAACAAAGGATACAATATATAGTAAGATCTCAAAGGAAAAAAAAAGATGCCTGGACGAAAGGAGAAATACCTCAATATTAACAGTTGTTTGGGGTAGTAAGATTATAAGTGACTTTTCCTCCTCTATTTAAACTTATGTAGTTTCTAATTTTCTATAAGTTTAATGTAATTAGAGGAAAATAACTTCTCAAAATACTAAAAAGCACTATGCTTTAATAAAATTGAATACATTTCTGACAAATATTTAAGAAAAAGTGATTTCTCAATATAGTCAAGCTGCTAACATTTTGGAAAATACTTTCAGGCCCCTCAGAAATCCATCCTACTCCCCCTACAGACAGACAGGTACAGAAGGGACCAAGCTGCGTCCCGCCATAACTTGGTCACTGTAGAGGAGCAAGTGCCCCCTGCATAATTTGCACCCTCATCATCACCTTTCTCATCGAGAGAACAAGTTAGCGTCCTTACCTTTAATATAAGGCACGTGCTGGAACACCTCTTCCGCCAAGTGTGGAAGAATGGGCGCGAAAGAACGAACTAGGACGTCCAGGATCTCGGCCAGTGCCGTCTGACAAGAGCGCCGTCTAGGGTCACGTGCACTTTCACAATAAAGCCTGAATGAGAACAGCTTACTCAGTGCTAGGTACCGATTGCCAACACAGCACCTGCCTTGGGTCAAGCTTGTTCTTACAGTAGCTAATTCAGTGGGTTTAGTCATCTCTGAATTAGGTAAAATATTCTGTCATACAGTTTTTTTATATAGCACCCACCATAGTGCGTTCTCCTTTCAGCTGTGACCCCTGCCTCAAACATCTCAGCAGCTAGGCTGCGTCCCATTCCATTTTCCAGATAACAGAGTCCAGACTTCTGTATGAAAGGACCACTAATAAGTGAGCGATCTTTGAAGGTGACTTGCACCCCTACAAGGGAGCCTCCCCCTCAGGCTTTACAGATTCCCGAAAACCAGTGCTGTGCTCACTCCCTCCTATAGTATTAGCAGCCCGACTTCTGGAGCACTTTCTCAGGCACAGCATTGAGCACAGTACCAATACACTGTTTCATCCCTTGTAACCACACTGAAATGGTATCAGCATCACCGTTATAATAAAGAAACAGCAGAGGACAGGCTGCTCCAAGTCACCAAGCTAGGAAGCGGCAGGGCAGAATTTGCCATCAGCCTTCACCGCAGGACCCAGCTGAATTGCACAGCTGCCCACCTGGCTCACATTTGGAGGCCCAGCATTCGCCAAGCAGAACAGATACTCAGATCTGACAGCTAGGGGGAGGTGGCTGTAGGGGGCTGGGTGAAAAAGGTGAAAGGATCAAGCAAAGAAAAACCTCAGACACAACAGTGTGGGGATTGTAGTAGGGAAGAGAGGGGGATAGATAGTGATAGAGGGAGACTTGACTTGGGATGGTGAACACACAATGCGACATACAGATGATGTATTATAGAACTGTACACCTGTATAGTTTTAAATAAACCATTGTCACCCCAATACATTAAAAAAAATTTTTTTTTCAAAAGAAATAAGTATTATACTATTCAATCATACATACCTATCTTTGATTATGCTGAAATAAAAGTTAGAAAGTTCTCTGGTGTAAAAGGCCTGCAAAAGCCGAACAACCTTTCCAAAATCATACTGTTTATATGAGTCGGTAATCTAAGGAACAAAGCCAAAAACGTTAGGAAGCTGAGATAAGCAAATGGAAATGCAGGTCATTAGCAAAATGCATTCCTACGGCAGACAATTACAAAGCAGGCCATGTGCACTAGCTCCTGTGGTCTCCCGTCTCTTCAGGTTCTAATTTGACTGCCTTCATCAAAGGAACAGACACGTTCTAAGTGATGAGACGACACCATTTAAAACAGCAAAGAGTGCAGGTTACCAGGGTTGCCTCATTTACGCCTGGAAAGTAAAATTGGGCAAAACCTGCCTGTAGCCTCTTATACAGCCACATTTCCTATTTCTGAGTAAACACGATTTATCTGTGTTTATATATAAGTAATAAAATATCTTACAAGACACACAAATACTCATTTCAGTTATTTCTAGTTTTGAGGGGTGTCGCTGTAAGTAAAGTACAACCTTACTTTCGTCTGGTCGGACACATACATAGAGCAAATGTGGTCCGAGGAGAAGTCTGAGCCTGTGATTCCTACGAGGCACTTCTCCAGTCCTCTGAGAAACCACAAGATGTCAGACCTAAGGTCAACCTTGGAACATGTGGAATTGGTCAAGTGTAACTTCCCGGTACTGTGGTTAAAATTTCTAGCAAGGTTTGTTCCACTTGTGCGCACCTCAACTTTGAACATGTAACAGTTCTGGTTTTGCATTTCCCAAAAACTTACTAATTCACACGCACCTTGCTCGCTAAGTCCTGCAGCAAGTGGAGCATGTACTGGTCTATGACGTACATGTTGTTCACAGGGATGGAATCTGTCTCTGGGTTGAAGCCGGCCACGTTGCCCAAAAGAAAGCGGAGTGTATTCCTAAGCTATTGAAAAAAAAAAACACGCAGTCAAAAATGTGTGAGGCCTTAAGTCCTTTCTGAAGTGTTACTTCTCTACAATTAGGTTTTATCCAATTCATGTTATTTTCTTAATGGGATGCTTTTAAAGTAACATTCCTAAGTAAGACCGCAAGTGCAAAACAAATGCATTTTAATAGCCCCAGTACAGAAACAACCACTGGACTTTAGACATGAAGACTGAATTTTCATTTCATTTCCTTTCCTTATAACCTTTGGACAGAGCACCTTTTAGTGGCCTTGTCTGTTCATTTGTGTAGGTGCAAATGAAGATAAAGAAATGTGAAAGGTATGGAGCACATAAAATAATAGTATATTAGTATGACTTCACTTATTATATGCTTAATTATGCAGTCTTCCCCTCTCCAGTCCTCACAGATACAGGAAAACTAAAGTGAACTTTTCTTTTTAAAAAAAAATTAAATCTTCAGTTTGCAGAAGACATCCCTTGGGAAGTATTTGTTTTATTTATAATTACTAATTTATGTAACATTAATATATTATTGTATTGACCCGGGCCAGTTGGCTCAGCTGTAGAGCGTCGGTCTGGTGTGTGGAAGTCCTGGGTTCAATTACACAGGAGAAACAACCATCTGTTTCTCCACCCCTCCCCTTCTCCATCTCTCTCTCTCTCTCTCTACCTCCCACAGCCATGGCTCGACTGGAGCAAGTTGGCCCGGGCAACTGAGGAGGGAGGGCTCCATGGCCTCACCTCAGGTGCTGAAATAGCTCACTTGCTGAACAATAGAGCAGCAGCCCCAGACGGGCAGAATATTGGCCCCAGATGAGGGCTGCCAGGTGCCAGGTGGATCGTGGTTGGGGCACATGCAGGAGTCTGTCTCTCTACCTCCCTGCCTCTCACTTGATTAAAAAAAAATTTTTTTAATAAACTCATTTTCATTCTGTTTTGCAGAGCCACACAGAATGTGCCTCTTTTCTAAAATAATGTCGTACACTTTCACTCAGACACAGGAAGAACACTGGCTCTGACCTTGCTAATGTCATCTCTGGCAGCATTAAGGGCAGATGGGCTGATTGTCACTTCAGTGAAGACGTTGGACTCGGCGACCCACCAGCGAAGGACATCAGCACCATAAGGGGGCTCTTTGTTTTGATCCTTTTCATTGTGGAAAGAAACATATATAAACATGTAAATGGCTTTCAGTTAAAATTAGGTGAACAAATCTTTCAGGTGTTCCTACTCAAAAATGTCTGAGCACAATTTGAGCATAACAAATCGCTGCGTTGTAATGACCTGAAGGATCCAATCTCAGAAATCAGTCTGCACCTAAAAACAACACTGAGAGATGGGAGAGGGCGCCCTGCTGTGCTGTGCAACATGTTCAGCCCCAGCCTCATCCTGGTCACATCTGTGTACAGTCTGTCACTGCAGGAGCTGAGACACAGCAGTGCCCTGATGTCCCTGTGGTGGATGTGGGGGAAGGGCTACCTTCCCTTTCAACATTCCCTAGCAACCCTGTACACACACATGACTAGACATCAGGAGGGCAGCAAAAGCCAAAAGAATAACACACAAGTGGCTGCCTTGCTGAAAACAACTTCAAAACAAACCAAATTATCAGCAACCTCAGATCAGATGTTCATTAGTGGCGTGTAATTTAAAGTGTGTAATTTCCAACAATAATGAAACCTATTCAGAAGGTGCAATCTCACTTTTTTCTTATACTGTTTCCCTTTGCATGTAAAATTACAGTTTAAAAGCTCAGTTAAAAAGGGTGGCATGGTCTAGGAACTACCTAGAGATTCAGACCTGGAATGAGTCAAAATGGCCACAATCCCAGCCCTTCCCCTTTTTCATTAAAATCATATATTATTTAAGAGTCTAGATAGAAGACATGGTAAAGCATCTGCTATTCATATAAAAGGTGGTTTTGTTTTGTCTTTAACATTAATGTAACTATATTAAGGGTTTTGGGTGCCAACTTAAGAGCCTTAAAACCAAAATCACATGAATTTAGAGCACTACCTACTTGCCCTCCATTGATGACAACATCAGGATCAATGACATTCCCGAGAGACTTGGACATTTTTTCTCCCTTTTCTCCAAGAGTAAATCCGTGAACAACCACTGTCCTAAGAAGGCAAATCAGCTATTATAATAAGCAACACAATTATAATGATTTTTTTTTTTTACAGGGACAGAGAGAGAGAGGGATAGATAAGGACAGACAGACAGGAATGGAGAGAGGTGAGAAGCATCAATCATTAGTTTTTCGTTGCCGTCGCAACACCTTAGTTGTTCACTGATTGTTTTCTCACATGTGCCTTGACCGCGGGCCTTCAGCAGACCGAGCAACCCCTTGCTGGAGCCAGTGACCTTGGTGCCAAGCTGGCGAGCTTTAGCTCAAGCCAGATGGGCCCGCGCTCAAGCTGGTGAGCTCAGGGTCTCAAACCTGGGTCTTCCGCATCCCAGTCCGACACTCTATCCACTCTGCCACCTCCTGGTAAGGCTATAATGAAATTTTTGAAGATAACTTATAGCTTAAAAGCAGTACCTTACTTTGACAGAAAAATAGGATTTGAAAGCATTTCTTGAAAGTCTAATTTCTGCAGCTTACTTATCATGACTGTTAAACAGTAAGCTCTCTGCCTATACACAGAAAAATTTTTGATGTTTAAATTATCTTCAAAAAGACAATTCAGGAGACAAATATCTGCTGTTCTATTGGCTTATAAAAGCATGTTATACAAGAAACAAACATTTAAATTGCTCTGGAATGTGTTTTCATTGTAAAATGGCAAAAATCTTAAGCTCTCTGAAGAATCTTTCTGATGAGAACCTCTATCCACACATTTGCATAAACAATTATCTATAACACTCCCTAATTTAATAAAATTCACTACTTGGTCTGTTAGCCACGTCTGGATATGGCGAGTACAAGGACAGATGGCCTAGGCTGTCCTCAGTCAGCCTTGAATGCCCTGCAAGGCAGGTCTCGCCACACCTGAAGATGTAGCTCTCTGCGGGCTTCCTGACCACTCAGTGCCGAGACTCCCTCTCTAGCAGTTATGACTGTAGTCTTACCTCCTTTCCCCCCCTTTCTCTCTCTTTCTTCAAACTTGAGACTGGAGACCATATGCTAACTAAAGGTGGTGTTGGACCATATATATGGCTTCCCCCATCAGCAAGTACCCACCAGAAGTACCCAAGCTGTGCTCTTGTTTAGCGCAGGTTTAGTACTTACTTAAAAGGGGCTTTTTTCCTCGATGCCACACTGGTTAATAAGGAAGACTGGAACCAGCCGCCAAGCTGGTCTTTTCCTTCCAAGTATAAATCTGCCCTTTGGTCTGCACCTCAAAAATAAGTAGTAACAAACACAAGAAAGTTAATTAAAATAGAAAAACTAAAATTAATGTGTATCAAGGTACTGAGAGGCTAAAAGTAATTATGTTGTGTATTTCACGTGTCACGCTAAGCCCAGTGGCTAGGTTGCATTCTCTGGAGCTGCTACCCTCACTGCCAATTTATTAAACAAGACAAAAATAAACCTTGCAGCCTGACCAGGTGATGGCACAGTAGATAGAGCGTCCGACTGGAATGTGGAAGACCCAGGTTCGAGACCCCGAGGTCGCCAGCTTGAGTGCGGGCTCATCTGGTTTGAGCAAAGCTCACCAGTTTGAACCCAAGGTCGCTGGCTCGAGCAAGGGGTCACTCGGTCTGCTGAAGGTCCGCAGTCAAGGCACATATGAGAAAGCAATCAATGAACAACTGAGGTGTTGCAACAAAAAACTGATGATTGATGCTTCTCATCTCTCTGTTCCTGTCTGTCTGTCCCTATCTATCCCTCTCTCTGCCTCTCTGTCTCTGTAAAAAACATAATAAAAAAAATAAAAATAAATGAAAAATAAACCTTGCAGAATGACCTTCCAAACCATAGGTAATTAAAAATACTATCTAAGTTAGGGATGGATTCATAATTACCAATATCAATATTGCCAGTTAAATATTTTATGAAAACAAACTTGTTTTTATTAATTGAAGAAATGTTTGCTGAGGATCTAATAACTTTATATGTTAATTCATTTGATTGGCATAATCACTCTAGAAGGTAGGTATTAACACTATCCCCATTTTACAAATGCGGAGGGTGAGACCATAAGAGGGTTTGTTTTGTTTTGATTTTTCCAAAGTGAGAAGCGGGGAGGGAGACAGACTCCTGCACACGCCGACCAGGATCCACCCAACATGCCCACCAGGGGGCGATGCTCTGCCCATCTGGGCTGTTGCTTCATTGCAACCAGAGCCATGGTGCCTGAGGTGAGGCCATGGAGCAGTCATCGGCCCCAGGCCAATTTTGCTCCAATGGAGCCTTGGCTGCCGGAGAGGAAGAGAGAGACAGAGATAAAGGAGAGGGAGAAGGGTGGAGAAGCAGATGGATGCTTCTCCTGTGTACCCTGGAAGGGAATTGAACCTGGGACTTCCACACGCTGGGCCGATGTTCTATCACTGAGCCAACCAGCCAGGGCCCCATGAGAGGTTTTATTACTGGTCCAAGGTTATGCAGATAAGAAGCAGAAGAATATGTGGGTTCTGAACCTACAGAACCTGGACTGCATGTGCATAACCAAGAACTCAGAAAAAAAAAGTAATGTCTTTATAAAAGACAAGTTATTAACTTCTAATATAGCAATGGTCCAGTCAAAAGATGGGCAAATTATAAAAAAGCCATTATGAGTCAGTAAATAGGATAAAATGTAAGCCAATTAATCCAATTCTTCTTGATTGATCTCATAAGATTATTTTATTTATTTTTTAGGAGAAATATGAGATTTGAGTGAAAAGCAGAAATGACAGTTTAAAATCTGGCTTATGTGTTACCAGTAAAGGTAGTTCAGGTTCAGGCAGCCTCCTCTGCACACAACATATGTCTTTAAATAACAAAAGACCTAAAAGTGACAGGGAAGGAAAAAATGGTTTGCTAATCAGATACCTTTTTACCACTAATTTCATTTAATACAGCATTTCTGCCACAAATCTTTGATTAAGAACATCACAAACTAGAAATGATGACTAAACGCCATCAGTACATGGACAGGGGCAAGGAGAACTGAAGGGTGGTTTCCGTGGTCTTTGACCCACTGGATGGCGACAAGTACCACTGGCATGTGCAGCACTTAGTAATGTAAAACCACCTCAGAAATTAAAGAGCAACAGTGCCAGTAGCAGCAATTCTCACCAAGGCCAAAGCAGTTAATGAAGCCTGAAATGTACTATATAAGCACTGTTTTCATGTACGGCATACTCTTGAAATTCAGGATGCTCCCCAAATGTGGTAGGAGGTAACTCTACTTCCTGCTTATATTATAACACTACTAAACCTATCTTATGTACTGTTATTTGCCTACATTTCCATTGTAATTTAGGAAAACAAAGTACTTAGTAACTTGCAATATTTTCTCTTAAATACAGTAGGAAAAACTTATGAAATAATTCTGAAAATTATGACATTACAAATTGTAAAAATTTTATTAATATGCAACTTACACTTGGACATTATTATGTATGGTGTAGCTATACCCCAGAGTAAACATGAATTTACATGCATTTTCTTTTCAAATTTCCTAAGCTGAAAGGCAGGCCCAAATGAAGGAATCTGTTTACCCAATAGGAACCATACCACTGTCCTCTCGATAGTGAGGTGTATGCCAGAAGTATTTATGCCTCAGGGAGAACTTGAGGACAGTCTCCCCCATATTCCCTTGCTCCAGAAAGCAAACAGAGGCTCTTGGGCCTCAGTCGGCCCTTAGTTGCAGGGCGAGGGCCTGTCTGAGCCACCACAGCTTCCCTGACACCCATCTCCATCTCCTCACAGTTGTGATGAGGCTGACACTTAAGTCTATCTCTACCTTTCCACTTAGCATCCTCAAGGACATTTCTAAACACATCCTGTAACAGGTGCCTTCTACTGCTCCTCGTTCCTGCCCAATCATTCCTTTCCCTTTTAGTCAGTGAGATAAAGACGCAGCATAACTATGAGTAGGTATACGGTCAGCTACGTGTTTGTATGTGGGCAGTGGAAAGGTGATGTAGTTCGGGAGAGAATTGAAAGTCAGGATACCTGAGTCCTACAGTCTGACTCCAGGGTATGTGACCATCACCTAATTTGCCTCTAATTCAATCTCATTCTCTCTTCTGAAAAATGATAGGGTCAGAGCATTTCAGTGATGTCCAAACTTTGTTTTCTAGATCTGGGTACCTTGGGGTCACTGGGTGGGCAAAGGAGATTGAAAGGTGGGAGAAAAGTCCCTGTTTACCCATCTTATGTATGTCGTTCTATATAAAATTTCACTTGGAAAAAAACAAAAAAGTTTTGACATCTTGAGGTGAAATGATCTCCAAGGGCCATTCTAGATCTAAAACTGCAGATCTTCCAAATAAAGCAAAGAGAGTTCCTGGTTATAGATTTCTTCTCAGTAACATTTATATATCTTCAGAACTGCTTGATGGTGCATAAACTGTTACACTCACCTGGAAGAACACAGGACCAGGAGGTCCCGCTGTCAAACCAGATGTCTAAGATGTCCTGTCCCGGAGTGTATTCCAGGGCCCCAGGACCACCAAGCTGGTGAGAGAGTGAAAAGCATTTTAGTTATACCAAAAACTAATACAATCAATGCCCCCAAAAGTCAAAAGAAAACGAAATACCTATAACCATTAAACTCACATCATACAATAATATCTGAAACATATAAAAATATTTCACAATTATATACAACTGACAGATTTGCTTATAAAAATAACCATGGCCACTTAAATTTACACACTTATTCATGTACATATGAATGGTTGTTATTTTTTTGCTTCTGTGTTGATTTTCTTGAAATCATCTTCCAATTTGCATTTTGGTGTACAATGCAGTTACTTGAAATTCAAATTTAAAGTCCTGATGTAGCAATGTTAGGCACTGTTCTCAACATTATATCTAAATACTTAACCAGATCCGTTAAAACTTTGGCCCTCCATGACACTCTATGGCTATATTAAATACCAACCTTCCCTAGCTAAAGAAAAATAACTCTCAAACTGTTTGTGTTTTAATTTATAGGTAATAAGCTCATTCACTCTACATGATAGTGTACCTACATTTTTAACTCCCAAGAATACGTTCCGTAAGTCATGCAGCACACACAAAGGCCGTTAAAAAACAATCGGAAGCGAACCTGAGCTAAGACATCTTCCGGAAGGAGCTGCTCAGGGGGGAGAGTCCACCAGATGTCACTGCCGTGCTGCTCCACGAGTTTAGTAATGTGCTCAATGGTTTGGCTGATTCAGGGGGACAAGACAGAACTGTTCAATTAACTATTGTGATTAATTCTGAAAATTTAAAAATTAAACACAGTAATTGTTTTCCCTATCTGCAGCATATTTCCCTATCTTTTCCCCCACACTGTAGTCGCATTCTCTTTCATTGCTTGCTTACTTAGCTGCTTTTGTCATCTCAAAGGCAATTTATAAATAATATCAATATATCTCAAAAATTAAATTAAATCCCATACATCCCTTACAAGAAGAAAACGGCCTTTTCCTGATATCCCTATTTCAGTTACTCATTTCCCTATTTCTGTTTTCTATTTATGTGGCTATATTCAAAACCTCCAAATTATCCCCACCCCAATGTCTGCCCCAAATAAAGCAACACATTCTGACAGTTCTACCTTGGAAATGTTACTCAAACTAGAGGCCTAACATAACACACTACAGCAGATGGATTTAAATGATCTCTCTCAAGTTTTTTATACCAAAACAACAGAATATGCGTTCTTTTCAGGTGCCCTTGATAGACCACCTGTTCGGACACAACAAGTCTCATTAAATTTAAGAAGACTGAAATCATAGCAAGCATTTTCTCTGACCATACTGATATAAAACTAGAAATCACAATAAAAACTGAAAAACACACAAAGACAGAGAGACTAACGAACATGTTACTAAACAAGGAATGGGTTAACAACGAGATAAAGAAAGAAATCAGAAGCTACCATGAAACAAGTGCAAGTGGGAACACAACAACCCGAAGTTTACGGGCCACAGCATACGCAAGCCCAAACGAGCTGATCGTGCACACTCCGCACTGCCTACCGTGCAACAGAAAGCCAGTGAATGCATAGCAAGTGAATACTGAAACTGACCATATCTTTGGTAAGATACAGCGTCATAAATTACTTGAAAATTAAATACGGGAAAATTTATGCTAAATTTTCTCACAGGAACAATGCCCTTTTGTTATCCCAGCTTTACTGACTCTAGTCACTTTCCATGGAATCACAGTATATACAATGGTCAGGAGCATGGACCCTGGACTTCTGCAGACAGCTGTGGCTTAACTCCTGGCTCTGTCACTTTCTAGTTTTGTGACACTGGGCAAAGCACTTAACATTTCTGGACCTCAGTTTGTAAAATAGCAAAGAACAGTATTGTTAAGCGAGCTATTATGGAGATTAATCAAGCTTGTATATAAAAGGCACCCATTTATAGGGTGCCTTTTAAGGTACCCATTAAAGGTACCCATTAAAAATTGTATAACCATTATCTAACTAGTCTTCCAACTGATTCTCTGAAGTCAGGTAAATTTAGACAGTTAATTTTGTTAACCAATTACCAAAACACATACTATACTCATATTTAAACTAATTAAAACATATGTACTAAAGGCAACTTTTCTATTAGCCTTCTTTCTATCACAGTCCATTAATACAAGGAACTGAGCATTAACTGCAGGTCCATGAGAGTTGATAAAAATGGGTAGAACAATGCTTCAAGTTCTTAATCTCGATCAGCTGCTTACTCATTATGACTGTGTAGGGCAATCATTTAACCTCTCTGGGTCTGATATTGCGCAGGTAAATGAAGTGTTTATTTATAATAGTGGGAAGCAAAACTCAAATGGGTAGTAAAAACTAAATAGGCTCTCCACACTGAAATGTAAACTACCTTACAATAGCAAAAGAACAATAGGAAGCAAGATGTCCTATGAAGGATCGAGAAGAAGAATGGTACCAGCATCTGTTTTGAAGAGATTATCAATAACCAGCATGTTAAAATGGGCACAAGTCCATAGAGCTAATAACAGTCACCCATTTTAGATGGACTTGACCAGTAAAGATAAACTTTTGTGACGAGACCATAAAAACTTTGTGCAGTAACAATCCAATGATATGACAACATTTAGTTACTTATTACTATTTTACGCAGTTTGCACAGGACTATTTTATCAGTTAAGAAAATATGGATATGCTGTAATAAAAATCTGAATAAACCTCAAAAAAGAGAGAGATACTAGCAAAGTACATTTATACATACACAAGTACAGTAAATATACTATAAAAGTGTACTGCGATTTTAGGTCAACAGTATAACAAAATAGAAAATTAGTCTAAAATGTGTTGGAAACGCACAGACCAAAAGAAGACTTCAGACATAAAAGCAAATGGCTCAATTTTCATATTCATTTAGATAACAAGGTAGAAATGTTGGGATCAACATTATTGTTAGTCAAAATAAACATTTATATGTGTACACCACACATTAAACTTTTCAAATCACCTTTTAAGCACTCTCTAACTGGATTCACAGAGAAATGTTTAGTAGCTCTGTCCCCTGCCTCCAGGTTTCCAGTCATGACCCTGAGCAAGTGACATGGTTTAAGCCAGGTCTTGCAATCCCATCTCCGAAAGTACGGTTCAGTGTTTTCACTTCTCCAACCTGCTGCTCTAACTCATCTGGGAAGACAACGTCTGTCGTGTGAACTCTGGCTCCTACTCTCTGGGGATTGTTAAGCAAAGGCAGAAAGACTCTCACTAGCCTACCAGGAACCTGAGATGAAGGCAGGGCACCAGGGAGTCTCAGGAGGTCAGTGCTGGCAGAACAAGCACCAAGTCCAAACCTGATTCTACCTGCCACTTAGTAGATACGGACAGGGACATATCATACTTTCTGAGCTTCAGTTTCTAGGAACATGGTGAAAAGCTGGGAGAGAAAAGGTTATGTGAAAACTTTAAATCTTAAAAAAAAGAAAGAAAAACAGAAGTCCTAATATTTTAGTAACTTACAACTATAGATGGTACTTACATATCCATTTTAGAATCTCAAAGTAAACTCTAATGAGGCTTTCTTTTTTTAATATCCTTAAATAGCAGATAATTCAATGGAGATTTAATACTACATTTTAAGTATGACTGAGCTATACTCAAGTATCTGATTACTAAGTCTATAAATAAAAATACCAAAGAAAGATTCCAATTTTGCAGCCGGCACGTTATATTAAGGAACTCTAAAACCCTTCCACCTGTATTTGCACTAAAATTCATGTTTTAATTGCTACATTTTCTCAGTTCTATTTTGAGGTCTTAGACTACTATATTTCTTACATTTTTTAAATGAAAACAAAGACAATTCTGGAGTTAGAGGATAAAAACAAAACATTGCTGATTTATAAGAATACAGATTTCAAAGACAAAAACATCCTTACAGTCTAAACAAATCAAAATTTAAGTGCATAGAATTGGTATCACAAAGTGAAAACTTTTTCTTGACTTGCACTCTGGTGGTCTTAATGATCCTGAAAAAATTCTAGCAGAGAGCTTTGAAAACAAAGCTTGCAATAAAAATAAATGCATGCATACAATCTGCAAACTTGAGGTTTTCTGGATTGTAAAATCAAAATCTAATCGTCACGCAAAATCAAAAAAGATAATTTGGAAAAAATTACAAGCAAAGGCTACACAAGTGCTCAAAATATACTCACTTTAGCTCTGCGGCAAAAACCTAGAAACAGCCAAATGGTGGACAGGTTAAATTTATTTGGTTTTCATATATAGGATGCTAGGCAACCACCAAGAGCTGGTCTCCCACTTTGAATGACTGCAAATTCATTCTTCCGAAATTGACTTAAGTTATCTCTCTTTTATAATCATTATGTTCCCTTATAAACAACTATATTAGACCTCCTTGCATATATATCTTTGTACACGATAGCAGTCCTTTTTGTCCCTAGGATAATACTTAGAAGTGCAATTTTTTTTTATAACAAAACTGAGACCATGCTTTGATTTTTTTAAACAATTTTATAGGCATTTCTTAGTGATAGTAAATATTCTTCACACACAAAAATAATACAAGGAAGAAGTCCAAATTTATCTTTGGAAATTTAAGAATTTTCCCATTTTGTTAACACGGTTGACTTATAACCTAAAGGTTGGTGCAAATTACTGTTGGTGAGTGGGTGAAGCCACTTATCAGTACATAATCTATATGCTCCCATTTTAATGCTGTTACTCATAAGCAATGAGTCTATAAAACTTTGTACTTTACCCAAGAGCCTTATCTAAACACATGTGCTACGTGTCCCTTCTTATGTTTCAATCAGCAAAAATCCACTTGGTAGTATGAGCAACTATAACACCAACCAATCACCCCAGACTTTGATATCGACTAAGCTGAAAGCTTATTTAGCCTGTTATTGGAAATTAGGCAGCATTAAGATTACCAGGTACTGAAGAAACTGCTGCTGTTGTCCACTGTTCCTGAGTTTTGTCTTCATAGAAGCAAAAATACTAAGGACTGGAATAACTTTCCTTCTTTTGTAAGTTACCAGAATAAGGTAAGAGGCTACATGTTTCATATATTTACTAAATTTAATTCTAGAACACATTGAAAGTTGAGAAGGAAACTATTTTAAACTTAATGTTATATGTTTGATAGGTAATATGAAACCATTTTGGAGAAATTTCTCTTTCTTTAATAAACATTGTAATTTTTTTTTTTACACCAAAAGATCGTGAACATGAGCAAAACTCTGAGGTAGCTAAAGCTTACACTCAAACTAGAAATTCCTTGCCTGATTCTAGGAAATTTCTTCCAATTTCCAGAAATAAGGAGTTAAGTCTCTTAAATGCATATGTTAACTATTGCATTACTATTGTTAAATTAATTATAATTATCTGAAATGGTCAAAGAAATTTAACAACTTCCTTTCCTTCCTAGGTAGCAAGTGGTTCTATATTTTATCATTTTTCTCCTTAAAAGTATTTATTTTGTCTTTATTAACTAGGAATAGAGTTCTACCTAAATTATAATGGCATTAGATTACAGATTCAGAAAATGACTGATGTTAAAGACAGAAATGGATTTGAGAAAATACAAATATGAATATAAAGTGCAGGTGAGAACATGAATTCCAATCAAAATTGAACACCAAAATTTCCAATATGCCAGCTGCTAAACTTACGTAGCATATGAATTTATGAAGATTTTCTTCTGTGAAAGAAATCCATTTAAGAGATTACTTATAGATTTTCATCAAGAAAAGCCTCAGGACTCCTTTGATAGGTGTTAACGGAGTCATCAAGTGTAACAGCAACTCCATGTGGACTGTGTACCAATTCCAGTGGAGATGTTGTTACTTTTGATGGCTACCAACTCGCTACAATATAAAGGCACACCGGAGGAAGACACTGTGACTCATCTACATTAAGTTCCCTTGCTCATTGAGTCCGCCACCTACAGAGCTGGAGTGGGCTGCCTCTTCCTGCGGTCTCTCCCACCCTCAGGGTCTGGGGCCAAGTTGTGAGCTAACAACAAATGGTGTACAGGAAAATGACCTATGAATTGACAGACTGTGTGGCTACGTTTGTCTGTCATTTCTGTAGGCCAATATTCTGTGTGCCTCTACTATGGGAAAATCAGAAGAAAAGACCATGCAAGCAATACAACAAAACTGTCACCACCATGTAAACGTAAATGTACTGACTATAAATAAAGCATGAATGGCAGTAATGAATACTTGCTTATGTTTTTCTGACAAAGCTCAAATTTACTTCACCCAGCCTACTGACCCATCAACCTATGCACTATCTTACTGTCATGACCAAATAATGATCAAATAAACCAGTCTGTTCTACTTATTAATGTATACATATGGTGTAACTCAATCAGCACAAGGAAATTCCCTTCAAAACTTGTTCTGTAAATGCTGTAAAGAATGAGAAACAATGATAGTAGCTTATAAATATTCCTTCGAAGGTAACTCTCAGTGTGAAATTCTAAACAACCCTTGTGTACATTTATCTCAACTTTAATCCTTAATAGAGGTAATAAGATATTAGCAGTTTATATCTGATCAAAAAAAACATCAGCAACAATATTTAGGCCAAAGAGCCTTAGCTTCAAATTTTAAGAAAATTACAATTGTAATAAAAAGCCTTACAATGACTTCCTGGTCTCTAGAATCTAGTTTCTTTTCCTAAAACATATTCTTACTCCTCGTGCTGACTTAAAAGTTTAAATTCCTTACCCTAGTGTTTAAGACTCCTTACAATTTGCTCCATTTTTCTTAGTGTTCATCTGTCTGAATCCCCCTCACTAACACGACCATCCACTCTGGTTCCTACACATGCTATGCTTCCTCCTCCAGCTCCTCAGCTCCTGCCCACCCCAATATGTCCCTGAATTTCCCACCAATCTACAAGGCCCTACTCAAACGCAGCAGCCTATGTGCATGAAGCAAATAAACCCTTTTATGGTTCAATATTGACCCAAGGGTTGGCCTCTAGTCCTGCCCTGGGCCATACTGCCACCAGGTGGCAGTTCAACCTGTGACACTGTAGTAACAATGCATACTTCAAATTGAAAAAAACACACAAAACCTCTCACATCTAATATGTTGCTTTAACTTATTAAAACCAGACATCACTTTAATCAATATTTTACAAAGCTCTAAAATACATGTTTTCATAAAAGCAGGACCTAAAGAAGTGCTGTTAATGTTAACAATGAAAAGGAGAACCACTTCACAAAACGATGCCGAACCCCAATGTGAGACTAGATTAAACACTGGGTTGACTGTCTCCTGAACTGCCCGTTACCTGGCGGCCTCCATGCCCTCAGAAACCTCACTGGGTCCTCACCGCTGAAATGTGAAAACACCAAAATGTGCTCCAACTTCCTGTTCATCTCACAGAATCATTTAGCACAAATTCCATTAAGCAAATGAAAACCAGATTGCTAAAAAAAAAGTAAAAAACTGACTCCGAAAAGGAGTGGTTACTATTCCCCTTTCCACACCTGTGGATAACAGCCACGGCCCTGAGAGCTTCCCGAATGTACTGGAAGGTACACTGGCCAGTCTGCCATGTCCTCACAAGCGGGGACTGTGGCTGTCTTGCTCACTGCCTCAAAGGCTCTAGAGTCTGAATTGGGAAACACTTTTCCTTTCATCGTATCAGCTTTTCTGCTCTGAATTGTTTAGTATTATCTTAGCAAATTAAAAGAAAAGTTAAAGAATAGAACAAAAAAGGGACAAAGAAACAAACCTCATGGACACAGACAACATTGTGGTGACTGCCAATGGGGGGGCAGAGGAAGGAGGTAGGGAAGAGTATGGGGGTAAAATGAGGATGGACAAAGACTTACTTGTACACTTAACTATATTAAGTTTCTTAAATTTTAAAGCAGGCCCTGGCCAGTTTGCTCAGTGGTAAAGCATCGGCCCGCCATGTGGATATCACAGGTTCAATTCCCAATCCAGGCACACAGGAGAGGCACCCATCTGCTTCTCTACCCACCTCACTTCTCTCTCTCTTCCCCTCCTGCAGCCATGGCTCAATTGGAGCGAGTTGGCTCCAGGCGCTAAGGATGGCTCCATGGCCTCTGCCTCAGGCGCTAAGAAGAGCTTGGTTGCTGAGCAACGAAGCAATGCCCCAGATGGGCAAAGCATCACCCCCCAGTGGGCTTGCTTGGCAGATCCTGGTCAGAGTACATCAGGGAGTCTGTCTCTCTGCCTCCCCTCCTCTCTCTGAATAAAAATATAATAAAAATAAAAATAATTTTAAAGCATATAACCAATTTTCCTCTGAAAGGGAGAAGAGACTCAGGGAGAGTGACTAATTCATAAAGAAAAATTACACCCTGGGAGCCCCAACTCACACTGCCCACCCTTAAATCCCTGGTAGCTCATTCTAGCAAAATGCCTCTCATACAAGAACAATCAATTTGCATAGGAAAAAAAAATTGGAGCCCCTGCTTCAGAAAATATAATTCAGTTTAAAATGCTGAAAATTTTTATAAAGTTCTACCTGTTGATCAAGAATTCATCTTTTGTCTTGTGATGGAACACAGGAATTGGAACACCCCAAACTCTTTGTCTTGATATACACCAATATGGCCGCCTGTCCATCATGTCCACCATGGCATTCAGCGCTGATCCAGGAATAAATTTCACTTTTTTTAACAATTCCTGCAATTGATTCACAAATCAAGTCTAGTGAGAGAAAGCAGAACAAATCTTCTAGAACTGTTATTTGTCCTAATATAGCTCTTTTCTTTAGATACTTACACTACTTAGATACTTCACATGTATCTAAGTAGTGTAGATAACTCCATTTCCCCGTCCCCCAACAAACTAAACTAGAACATACAGATTTCAGAGCAAATGAAGCAAAGTTCAAACAGGACCACAAAGGACCCAGGAAATACCATCAAGAGCAGATATCACCTTTGAAGGGTACGAGAAAAGATTTTATACCAATTTCCAAGCACCCTAGATCAAAACTAGTAATAACAGGTGTAGTAGAAGTATTAAACTTCATTAAACTACAGTTAAAATCAATTCAAACTTGAATTCAAACATTTTTTAAGTGCTTAAAAAAACTACTGTCATAGGCTGACAAGGATTATAATATAACCTAATTTACATATAGTATGGTTTAGAACATAAAAGCACTTTCTTAGAGTAACAGTTATTCACTCCTTACTTACTATCTCTTAAGAAGCCTCCCTCTTTCCACAAGAGCTGCAAATTGCAAGCATTTGATTTAATTCACCAATTGCCAAGATAAATTATATAGCAAAAGTGATTGGCAATAAGCTCAAGAGGCCAGAATATGTTAACTCCATGTTTCCAACCTCTCTATCCATGAATAAAAGCATTTTTATATTTAGTTTTATGTTAAACAGTTCCCTCACTGACCTGACATCCCTCCCCTCAAAGCCATTTGTAGCGTCACCTACTGGCGGAGTGGCAACATCTGCAATTCAACTCGACTAATGAATACCTGATTTAGATACTGATTTTGCCAAGATATAACTATTACAGTCTTTTGTTAAGGTGCTGATAATGTCATTGCAATTATGTTTTCAATAGTCTTTATCTTTCAGACACACATGCTGAAATACTTATGGAATAAAGAATGCCCAAAATTTGCTTCAAACAATCCAACGGGTAAGGAGTAAAATGTGAGAAGGGTGTAGGTAAAAACGAAAGTGGTTGTACGTTGATTATTGTTGAACTTGGGTGATAGAAACATGGCAGTATATCACTCTGCTCTATTTCTGCAAAAAGCAACTGAGAATTATATATAAAGACATAAAAAAAGAAAATTCAGCTTCCACATAGCGCATCAGACTGAGATGTTCTGCAACCAGAAAGATCTGTGCAGAACCCGAAGTTAAAAATTTTAACATTTACAAGTAGGTAAGGGCTTCATAGGAATGTAAACACAAAACAAAATAGTCCATGTCACAATCATCCACTCAATACAAATACAGAATACGTAAATCGTTACACTATAATTCTACAATTTTATGAAATCAAATCATAACAGCAATGGCCTCTTCTACTCCCAAAACCCTCCCTTGGCCTCCCAAGCAGCCCTTTCTTGCTGCGCATATGAAAACCCAGCCTGACAAAGGCAGGCTGCCTCTCTATACCTTGGCTGTAGTCTTGAGGTCTGTGATATTCACAAACCACTGCTTGCTGGCACGGATTACCACTGGTTTCTTAGTCCTCCAGTCGTAGGGATAGCTGTGTACCAATTTCTCCTCTACCAATAAATTCTTTGAAGCCTGAAGCATATTTATAACTTAAGAAAAACAGTAACAATTTGTATTAGACATCATTTAAAAGTGTTATGAGGATCCTAATCACTCTGTAAATTTCCAGGGAGTTCTGAATCTGGACCAACAGGTGCTGCCAGTGAGAGGGGCCACCTACCAGGTATCAGAGGCATAAAGCGGGGAACCACCTGGCAAAAACACAGGGACTGGAACACCTTAATCAGAATCCAAGTTAGGCCATCAACTTCAGGGGAAAGATGAACAGGTACGTCTAGAATTCTACATTTGAAATTCAGAGTCATAATCTTTCATACTTAGGTTCTCAAAATGGTGTCCACATATTCCAGAAGAAACCAGGGACAGTTGAATTTTGTCCCCCTAAAAGATATGGTGCCTGACCAGGCGGTGGCGCAGTGGATAGAGCATTGGACTGGGATGCAGAAGACCCAGGTTCGAGATGCCGAGGTCACCAGCTTGAGCGCGGGTCCATCTGGCTTGAGCAAAAGCTCATCAGCTTGAACCCAAGGTCGCTGGCTCCAGCAAGGGGTGGCTCAGTCTGCTGAAGGCCCACGGTCAAGGCACATGTGAGAAAGCAATCAATGAACAACTATGGTGTCACAATGGCAACGAAAAACTAATGATTGATGCTTCTCATCTCTTTCTGTTCCTGTCTGTCTGTCCCAATCTATCCCTCTCTCTGACTCTCTCTCTGTCCCTGTTAAAAAAAAAAAAAAAAGATATGCTCAAGTCCTAACTCCTAGTGTATGTGAAAGTGATCTTATTTGAAAACAGGGTCTTCGTAGCTGTAATCAAGCTAAGACGAAGCCACCTGGGTTAGGGTGAGCCCTAAATCCAATGATGGGTGTCCTTACGAGAACTGGGGAGGATGCAGAGACACACAAGAACAGAGGACATGTGACAACAGAGGCCAAGACTGCCATAACATAGCTATTAACCAAGGAATGGTTTAAACACAGGGATCACAGGAGCCACCAGAAACTAGGAAGAGGCAAGGAAGGATCCTTCCTGAGACCTTTGGAGGGAGCACACCCTACTCACACACCTGGGTTCAGACTTCTAGCCTTCATAACTGTCAGAGAATAAACCTGTTTTAAGCCACTAAATTCATGGTAATCTGTCACAGTAGCACTGAAAAACTGACACATCAGGCCTGATTCACCTTAGTCTTTACTGTGGGCAAAAACGGCTTCCATAGTACTTGATCCCTGGACCATAATTCCAGGAAGGCAGAAGGACCATTTAAGACTAGAGGACTGCCCAGATTGGAATACATAAACCACGCTGGATGGTCAGTGGTTTACAAGGGTGACAGAAGGAGTGGGGAGTATCTGATTCACAGTCACTATCTAGCCCTGAGCTTGCCATTAGCCACGCACAAAACTAATACTCCTGATGATTACCTCCATAGCCCTAAAAGAGCATCACTCCCTGTGGACTGCCCTGATTGGCTTAAACAGAGCAACTTCTAGGCAGGGGGTAAAAACTCCCAAACTTCATTTTAAACCATGTGGCTAAACAAGACAGAATCTGAGCTTTTGTTTTTGTTCCAAGTATAAGATAGGAGAATAAATCAAGGTTACTGCTGGCTACATTTCAGAAAATACAGATGTATGACATCAACACACCCAATACTAACCCACATCTGTTCCCTCTTCAAAGACAGACTTGTTTTGAAGTTCAGGACCCGCGGCAGCTGTGAAGACTCCATCTTCATCCACTAAACAATCCTACAAGGTATTATTTTGCACAATTAAAGTATCAAGACATTTCATTTTATAATAATATCTGGCAAGACAATATACATAGAACATCTAAGTCTAGACTTTCCCTACTCTGAGTATGTGGGGGCTCACTCAGTTACTAGAAAATGTAATTTATACATTTGCATCACCAAAGGCAAAATTAAAGCAGCAACCTAAAGTTTAATAACAAAAACTAACATAACTAAATGTCATTTTTAATTTGGTCTCTATTATTTTATGACTCCATGGCAATATACACACACGGTCATGACTGAGACTCACCTATACATGGAAAAACTTGCAAAGTAATCGATATGTGTAAAATAAATTTACAGAGGGCTATTGAGCCTTAAAATCAATAATTCTTTTCAACTAGTAAAACCCACGTGACATTTTTCAGGGAAGGAAAGTAATGAGTCTATGTGATTTCATCCTCGAAAGAAAAATGGCCCCCATTCAATACTATTTTTCAGTCTTAACTTTGCACTGATTTTGTGGTAAGTCTTGAAAAATCTTTCTCAATTAGTGTGTATTAAAGTGTTGATGAACTGCACACCTCTGAGCATTTCACAATTATGACAAAAACAATTATTATTTAAAAAATATGAAGATTTTAGCTGATCACTTTAATTCTATAAAAGCAGTCATTGCAAAGGAAAAAGAGGACGAATACCGTGGACAGGTTGTGCTGGGAAGCGACACTGTAATCTTCCATGCCGTGAGCCGGGGCTGTGTGCACCAATCCCGTGCCTGTGGCCATGGTCACATGGTTTGCAGGCAAAAGAGGAGAGACTTTATCGGGAATTAAAGGGTGACTACAAGTACCATTTTCCAAATCAACACCTGTGGGCAAAGAAAGCCACTACTAAGAATCATTGTAGCTGGCTTTTCTTCTATCAGCAGCAACAGATCAGGGAGAAGAGCAGACTCGGCATCATAACAGACCTGCCCCAGACCTCACCCTTCACTTGCTCTGTGGGTTCTAAATGATGAATGAGAATAAGTTACTGTCTGGGGAGAAAACCAACGCCTACAAACGATTCCACTTCAGCTGTTCAACCTTCCTCCCACTTTAACAAACTGTAAGCGAGTGGTCACCTGCTCATTCAGCCAGGGATGAGAAGGACACACACTCCTCCAAGAGGTGGGGGCTCGGAATGGCACCCCAATTACTCTACACACAGGAATAATTTGAAATAATTACGCAATCTAGAAAAAGGATCTTCAGTTTAACCTGAATACTTTCAAACATCTGGTGAGGAGGCCACACAGCTTCCGTGACATCTCACTTGTTGAGAACACATTCTGCACTTAAAAAGGGGTGAGGTCTTGGGGGGAGGGGCAGGCGAGGAGTAAGGAATATACTGGATCCTCCTATTGCACCAATAAGGACCAAATGCTATAAAATGTTAAACATCCTGTAGCTTCTTTTCCACATTTGCCAGGAAATCCTTTTTGTTAAGCCTGTTCTACTTCTGATTGGCTTATATCTCAACCAATGCATTTAGGGGGCTTCCTATGAGTTAGGCAATCTTTCCATTTTGGGGTATCTCAGTCATGTAAAAAAATATATATTTTTTAAGAAACTCAAAGATCTATCAACCCTAAAGATCAGAGGTCATTTTAAACTTCCCTTGGTTTCCACAGTTATATTTCAAAGACAGTCCCAAATTGTAGCCTACTCAAGATTCTTTTGATGGGAACATTGTCTTTGAACTCATTTTCAGAATGTGTTCAATTTCCTTAGTAAAATCATATACAAAAATACACATATTTACTTCCTTCCTTTTTCTTTTGATTACCTCAGATCATTTTTTAGTAATTTAATTTTGGATAACAATTGCCCAGGATATTTTCACATTCCACATCTCGTATGAAGGACATTTGTCTAATTTTACATCGAATATTTGCCAGAAATATTTTTTTTATCTGTTGTGCCTTAGTCACTGTGCTATATATCTATAGTCTTATATGTAATACATAATCTCCTTCAGTGAAATCACTGTAAGATATATTCTAGAAAGAAAAAAACCATATCTGTTTTGACTCAGAACGAGCAATGGTCAGCAAAGTAACCCCATATTTTAAGGACTGCAACAGTCAGACTATCTCTAAATCTTCACCTGAAAATGTCGAAATAACCTCCAATGTTGTTTTTAGAGTGGAAGCTACAGGTATGACTTTATCAGCGGCTAGCACGTACTGCTCTCCAGACAGGGAACATTTCACTACAGCATACCTAAAATAACATGGCAGGAAGAAAAAAGCCACAGGTAACATGTAAAATGTTTTACATCTGTTTTTTTAACCAATGTCACCCCAATATATTCAATAAGAAATGTTTTAAAAGTTTGATAATAAAAAAAAGTTTTACATTTTAGAAAACTAACTTCAAAATCAAAAAACACTATTTTCAATAGACTTCATCCCTTACATTTCTGTTTTGTTCTCCAAAAATGCTGGAAATAGGATCATACGATCTATATGGACAGAGTAAAGTTATAATGCTTTAACTTTTAAGAGGAGAATAAGGATTAAGGATAAAATGAATTCAAAATAATTCTAATGATGGAACTGATCCTATTTGTGGGTGAAATGATACATACTTTGCATCTGGCATGTAACAAACAGCCTGATTGGCTGGAATTGTCCAAGGCTGTGTGGTCCAGACTAAAAAACTAATAGGAGATGAACCATCTGTGGAAATAAAATTTCAGACATGTTACTAAGTGTTCCAGTTCCATAACTGTAATAAACTCAAGCAATGACTAAATTGTACCTATAAGAGATGCCAACTTAGGACCAGGTTTCAAGAGAGGGAATTTTACGTATATTGAGCGACTGATGTGCTCAGGATTGTATTCAAGTTCCGCTTCTGCCAATGCAGTCCTGTGGATTGAAAATGTTAGACATAAGCATTTGGAAGTCTCACAAAGTCTTTCCTTTAATGAGCAAAAACACATAAATACCTTGAGGAGGGAGACCAAAACACCGGTTTGTAAGATCGATAAATCAGGCCCTATAAGAGGCAAAGATATTATATATCAAAGCTGGGATTTTGTAACAAAATCTAACAACTTGGAAAAAAAAGAAAATACTTTATTACCTTGTCATACATTTGGTAGAAAATTCTCAACTGTTTGGCCTCATAACTTCCATCAAATGTATAGTAGCAATTATTCCAATCTGCCATTATTCCCCAACGAATAAATGCAGACCTCTGTTTCTCAATTGCAGCTTTAGCAAATGATCTAGCTAAACAAAAAGATAAGAAAAAGCTTTTAAATAACAGTACATTCAAATTCATAAACATAGTTTAACATAGTGATGGGCAATCTTTTGAGCTTGGTGTGTCAAAATTCACCAAAAAACCAAGTATAACTCGGGTGGTGTGTCACTTCGAGAAAAACGGCCTAACCAGAAGTCCCAGAACTAGACGCTCTGTGCCGGAGTTCTGTTGTTTTGGCCTACAGACCTCTGGCACAGAGTGTCTACACTGCAGCAAATGTTTTATCCTCAGCTACTGCACCTGGCCGTGCAGGAGCCGAGGATGAAACATCCTTCTCGGCATGCGGCCTCATACTTCTCTGGTATACGGCTGCATGCAGTCACGTGTCATCGAAAATGGCTACGCATGTCAGTGCTGACATGTGTGTCATAGGTTTGCCATCATGGGTTTAGCATATATGTCTCTAAATGCAGGTACTGTACACAGTTTAAACCAGTGGTTTTCAACCTTTTTACACTTGGGGACCAGTGAAAACAGGAGAGTAATTTTGCGGATTACTAAGGCAGAAATCACCCTGAGCATAAGCGAATTTGACTAAGATCATTGGGTCTATAATCTACATACAACATCAATGCTTAACTCTCTCACAGACTAGCACAAAATTTCTGGCGGACTGGTCTGCAGACCTGTGGTGGAAAAGCACTGGTTTAGTGTATAAAAAATAGGAAAGTCATCTGGAAAGTTAAAGGTGTTTGAATCCTAAAATAACTAGAATTTAAAAAGTTATAATTTTGTTACCATGGTCTATATTTTCCAGACTTCATACAATGATCTTACATTTAGGAAAAAATACATTGGAAAAAGTATTCTTCAAATTTCTTAATTTAAGAAAAGATCAGAGAATATACTCCATTATACAAAAAACAATAAGTATATCTAGTCAAAGCCAGTAAGTTTCAAAAGAAAGTAAAAAATCTTCACAGCCATATCCAAATATACAGTATATTAGCTTAACATATATGAATATGACTCCTTGCTGAGCCAACCCACTGAAGAATCAAATAAGACAAAAAAATCTGAATTTTCTATGACACAAGTGATTTCCATAGATCCCATTAAACAAAATGCAACAGGCCTCTTTGATAAAGTCCAGACCTTTACAGGGCACTAGTGTTTACAAATATCTCCTTAAAATAGAGAAATCACTTACCTTTCTCTCTAATTTCCACCACTGAAAGATTCTGAGCTTTTGCACCAAGTTCTGATAATACTTTTATTTCAATGGGTAACCCATGACAATCCCAGCCTGGCACAAAATGTACTTTGGAACCTCTCATCATTTGGTAGCGATTGGCTATATCTTTCAAAATCTGCAGAGAAAATACAAAATCACCATTCAAACATGAAGCTTGTATCCAACAATTTATATTATTTTCTTAATATTTTAAAACACTGAGAAAGCCCAATTAAAAAATAATCTATATAAAGTAACCTATTAAATCTCCTATTCCAAGTTCAACATAAATACAATAACTTACTGAAAATTTTAAAATGCCTTAATCGCCCCCCAAGAAACTCAAAGAATAAAGAATTTTCAAAGAAAAACACTATGTCCCAAATTACCAATTTGTTTGTAAAGCTGGAATATGCAAATAAGCAGCCTATACTACCTGTTTAAGATATCATTTTAATTGTCTAACCATCATGCTAACCACCTATAACTAATACAAAATATTGAATGCAAACTGTAATTTAAAATTTTTTTTATTAAAAAAAATAATTTTAACCTTCCAATGGCCTACAAGATCCAGCCTCTCTGCCTCTTATGTACTAGTCCCCCCTTCCGTCACTTCCCACCAAGCACACTGGCCTCATCAAACACGCCAGGAAAGCTCTGACCTCTAGGTCTTTGCTCTTGGCCACTCTGACCCCAATGAGGCCCTAGAGCTCGCTCCCTTAGTTGAGGACTTCACACAAATGCCACCTGTTCAGTGAGAGGCATCCTCCCAAGACCAAGTTCAGGAAATTGCAGTTTGCCCACCTGAGCCTGCCCCCTACTGTTCTTCTCTGTTCTTATTTCCGTCCATTGCATCTATCACTATTGTGGTACTGGTTTGGGCTGCTATAATGTGATGGCATAATCTGGGTGGCTTACACAACAGAAACTGATTTCAATTCTGAAGTCAGGGGAGGCCAAGGTTAAGGCGCTGGCAGAGCAGGCATCTCGGGAGGTCTGTGCCCAGGTTCGCTGACCACCCTCTTCCCGATGTGACCCTCACACAGCAGAAGGGGACAAGGGAGCTCTCTAGGGTCTCCTTTATTAAGGGCACTGATCCCATTAATGGCCTAATCACCTCCCCAAGGCCCCATGTCCAAATACCATCCCCATTAGGGATTAGGTTTCAACATATGAATTAGAGAGAAGAAACAAATAGCAACTCTAACATATTTTATTTATCTTATTGATTATGTCTTCCCTGACTAAGCATAAGCTCCGAAAGAGAACTTATCTTTATTTTGTTTGCTGATTTTCGGAGTCTAGAACAATGCCTGGCACACAGTTCGTGCTCAATAATTTACAAAACAAAATGAAGTTTACTAATGCAAAACAACAAGCTCAAAGCAAAGTAGCAATTTGTTACGCAGTACTGAAATGATTCTTTCTATCAAGAAATGAGCTTTCTATCAAGACATTAATTTTATGTGTCAATGACATAATTGTCAAAGTATTAGAATACTCTTTTGTAAAGTATTGAAATACAGGAGTTCCCCCCAATCTTATAGACTTAATTAGAATTACCTTATTTAAAGCATGTCCAACATGAGGGTCACCATTTGCATAAGGAGGTCCATCATGAAGACAAAATTCTGTCTTCACTTTTCTTTCTCTTTGCCATGAATAAAGTTCTGAAAATCCACATTTCTGTTTAAAAAGAACGATAGTTTCTGAACATCATATAAACACACACTCCTGCGTCTTAGCATAAGTAACAGCCAGCACTTCTTATCTCATTCCAATGTATTCAGTTCTAAAACAGACATGGTGAGGTTTCTGAAATGTAGTACATATCTGAGTACTCTTCTTCCAATTTTTATTGAATTTACTGGGGTGACATTGCTTAGTAAAATTTTATAGATTTCAGTAGTATAATTCTATAATACATCACCTCTATATTGTATTGTGCGGTCACTACCCAAAGTCGAGGCCCCTTCCATTCCGTTTATCCCCCTCTACCCTCTTCTACCTCCCTCAAAACACCCTTTCTCTCTGCTAATCATCATACTGTTGTCTGTGTCTATGTTTTTTCTTCTTAATCCCTTTACCTTTTTCATCCAGCCTCCCCAACCCCTTGTCCTCTGGAAACTGAGTACTCTTCTTTTAAAACCTTTCTACTGAAAATGTTCCACATAGACTTCTGATTAAATCTGAGCTCCTTAAACAGCATACAGGATGTACAAAGTCTGTACATTAAATTCTTGGAAGTCTTTCAGCATTCCCCACCCTCCACTCTTCAGTCCTGCCAGCTGAAGAACCTGTCCATCACCCGCCCCCACCCACTCATACCTAATTCTCGCAACCTTCTGATCTAAGCACTTGCTGCTCTCTATATCTGCAAAAACACTTAATGCAATCTCTTGTGTGACCTTAGACAAGTCCTTTTTCCCTAATGGGCCTGTTTCTTTGTTTGAAAAAAATGTTAATGCCCATTTGGTGTGAAGATGAAACAAGAGAACATCTGAAACTGTCCCATTTCCTGGCATCCAGAAGGTACTGGATAAAACACTTTTAAAAATGAGATGGCCAAAACAGCTTGATGAGTCTAGAACTCTGACAACTGTCAGATGTAAGCTAAACATTTCTACTTAACTAATGGACCCGAAGTGACAGGGACTTGAAAAACCTCTAGAATTACCGAAACTAACAAGTGAATCTCTGCCCTTAGAAAATTCAGTCTAATAAGGGAGGCAGACGCATAGTTTAGGAGAGGGAGTCAGAGGAGGTAAGTACCCCTACTTTATCCAAACAAGTTGTAATTCCACTTGTCTTCGTTACCAAATATTTATATGCATACGTGTTCATTTACTTACTGCAAGCCACTGGAAAAGTATCCCCATTTGATCTGCTTTGCAGCTAAAAATGCGACTTAAATGTAACAGGTGCTGCTCTCTGAGCACCGCTAGTTACCCTTTCATATTCCGCTTGGGGACCTGCCTACCACTTAGGGACTTACCTCTAGATTTCTTCACTTAAGTTTCCAGGCAGTAAAACCTGTGGGAAACGGACGGTTTCCACCAATCTGGTCACAACACACACACACACACACACACACACACACACACACCCCTTCCTCCGAGCCCGCGGCCCGGCCCCCACCCCGCCCGAGGTGGCTCCGGGGACTGCCCGCCTCCCTGTGCCCGGAGGAGTCGGGCCGCCCTCCCGGATCCCCGCTCCGCGGGCACAGACGGGCCGCACCTGCTGGATCTCCAGCTCCGTGTCGGGCTGCTGGCGGCCCAGCAGTTTCATGGGGAAGCTGGTCCGGGGCAGCAGCACAGTGTCTCGGTACCTGCCATTACTTGAGTTCTGAGGTTGGTTACTGGCCCCAGTGACTGATCGCTCCAAAAGCCCCCTGGCGGTCCCTCGCCACCCCGGGCCATGGGGAAGGCGGGGCGGCCCCCACAGGCTGCGGGCGGCCGCCAGGGCTGCAGGCCCCGGTCGGGGAGGGCACAGCCCCCAACGCATGGCAGGCCAACCCCAGCCTCCCTGGGATAGCCGGGTTCTTGGCTCCGACCCTGGCTCCGAGAAAGAGGGATCCAGAAAACCTTCGCAAGCTGAATGAGAATGCGCATGCGCGCAGGGCACGGAAAGGAAGGGAGGAACGCGGGTTCCCGGAGTCCGCGAGGAGGTGTCCAGCTCCGGGTCTTGGCTGCAGCCGCGGGGCTTAGCCTGGCTTCAAGGGGTGGGGCCGGCTCCAAGGGGCGGGGCCAGGTATGTTTGCCATCCTGGGACTCCTGTTTCAATCACAGCGTGCTGCCTTTAAAACATATTTTTTTGTTTACCCTAACACATCCATGATAGTATCACTTCATGTAATTCATATAAAATTGTAAGTAAGATATTTCACATTCTTTCTCTTCATACTACATCTTCGAAATTTGGTATTTTACACATACAGTCCATTCTTAGTTTGGGCTAGTAACTTGTCCAGTGGTTAACAACCACACGGGCTAAATGGCAGCCTTAATGGGCAGCAATGCTTTAGCGAGTACAAAGTTCTTACCATTATTGTAAACGAACCTAATTATTTTCCAAGATTCCCTCTGTCCCTGCTATGTTTCACCCCTATTCGCCTCCATGTGGTTGTCCAGGTCATAGTAGTGCATGACTGTTACCTCTTGGGCAGGGCCTTCCAAATCATAAAACCCAACATCCCAAAGAGTTGATATACATAAATTAAAATACGGGCAGATTGTCTACAAAAATGAAAAGAAAATGTTACATGGCAAAAGACAGCCCAAAGTGAGAAGCCAGGTGGCAAATCGTTAACATTCCATCGATGTCAACCTTTCACCAGTCAATGAACCCAGCTCTTTACTTGTATTAACTCATGTAATCTTTAATTCTCGTGCAGACAACATGCCAGAACAAGCCTGTGAGGTGAGGTGGGGACTGTGTGTACTCCTATTTTCCAGGTGAGGAGGCTGAAGCACACAGTGTTAAGTAATTTTCCCCAAGATCACCCAACTGAGAAGCAGCAGAGCTGGCGTTCAATCCAGGCAGCTGGCCTCCAGTGCCTGTTTGCATAATCCTTCTGGTACATTGCCTCCTCTACACCCTACAGACATACCCGTGGAGATATTGCGGGTTCGGTTCCAGACCACGGTAATAAAGCAAGTTTTGCAATTGAGTGAATTGTAATCTTATTACAAATGGACCGTCTTACCTTCCATTTGTTAAAAAAAAACAAAACCCAACACTTGTGAAGAGCAATAAATCTAAGCTTGGTAAAATGAGGTGTGTTAGCAGGAGAAAACATCTACAACATATTTTTAAAAATTTATATCCAAAATGCAAAAGAGCTGCTACAAATTAAAAAATATATAAACAACCCAACAGACAAAGGATGAGAACAGGCAATTCATAGTCTGAAATGGAAACAGCCAATAAACATATAAAGATATTCAACTTCAGGAGTCATTGAGGAGAGGTAGTTAAAACAAGAGAGCAGTTTTCTTTGTCCAATAGATTAGAACATAAATTAAGACATTTGACAACAGGGCATAGGTGGGACAGTGAAAGTAGACTCTCATACTGCTGGTGGTAATTTAAAATCTGTACTGCCTTTTTGAATGGCCATTTGATAAATATGCACCACTATTTAAAATGCCTTTCACTTTTTACCTGCAGCTGCACGGCACCCATTTCCCAGCTACAGTCTCGCGGGAGCTGAGATGTAATCCCAGGAGCTCTCCTAACCAACCTTTACATAAGATCTTGCTGAATTCCACAGTGCTCCATTTCCACATAAAACATGTGCTGAGTGTCCACTGAGCCCGTCAAGCATACCTGGGAGATATTTCAGATTCGGTCCCAGACCACAGTCATAAAGCCAGTGGTAATCGTTTTGCTGGTGGAGGGTCTTGCCTTCAGATTGTAAAAAATGCAACACCTATGACACACAATTAAATGGAGCACAGTAATGTAGGACTAGCCTTTCTCTTCCCATCAGCTATTCTATAGTTAGCGTATTTAATCTTAAACTAATTCATGCCAGTTGCACTTGCTATGTAATTATATAATTTATACAAATTGATGTCATTAATGTGGTAGATTTGGACCCTGGCCAGATGGCTCAGTTGGTTAGAGCATCATCCCAAAGCACAGAGGTTGTCGGCTCAATCCCCAGTCAGGGCATATACAGGAATAGTTCGATTTTTCTGTCTTTCTCTCACTAAAATCAATGAATAAAAATTTATTCAGTAGATTTTTTTACATTTTTTGGCATAATAAAATAAATGGTGTTACTTAACTCACTGAGTTATTATGAAAATCAGAGGAGGTTGTGCAGGTTAAAGCCTTCTCAAACTAGAATTCCATATAATGGTAGCCATATATTGATATTACTCCGGTGAATTTTTTAAAGTATAGAAAGTATTTCTAATTACAAGTGTTTGGAAGTTACAGAAAAGCAGACAGACACAAAAATCATTCACTAACTACTCTCTACCCTCCCAAACCAATATTTTTTAATGCAAAGATAAGTGCTTTTAGGAAAAGTTGCAAGCTCTGAAGAGCCCAGCAAAGGCATGTCTCTAAAAAAACCAAAAAGTAGTGTTGAATTAGGTGAAGCCAAAACAAGTGTAAAACGGTGGGGAAACATGTAAAGATGTATAAAGGTTCTGCGCTTGGAGTTCTCATAAGTGTCTAAACTCCAAAACTAGATAGTACGTTCCGTTCTGCACTATCCAACGAGATCAAATCAAACTCCAATCTAAAGACCCATGCTCTAAGAAAAGGCCTGGACACATTTCACTGTTCCTATTTTACTTGTAACAACGAAAATGTAGTCATAAGCTACTTAATTTTAAAACGTTTAAAAATAAAGTAGTACCTCTTTTACGTCAACAAAAGCTTGCTGCCACCAATCCAATACCAACAGCAGTCCCCAACCTGGGGTGTTGTAAAAGAAGAGACATTCGGATGAACAGAATGTCAACGTGAGAAACGTAGCCTCCGGATGAAACTCAAAGTGAGCGCTCCAGAGGCAAAGTGGAGGCCCAATTTTTTAGAGAAAGTCCCCGCGCTGGTCCTGGATTAGTCCAATGTTATGCAAATTGAGGAACCCAAATTTGCAGTTTGATTTTTGCCTTCAATCTATAAAAAACGCAACACCCGTGGAGCTCAATGAAGCAAGGTGCATATTATGAGGTATATCTGCGGGGGATTTGGTTTTCTAATCAATTGCAGAACTGTGTTCAAATAGAGGAATTTAAGAAATTTACATTTACTTTTTTAAACCCCTATGTTTGCTATTAACTCTGCCATCTTACTTAACACTACTGGTTGTATTCTAATTACAGTACCCTGCTTTTAATGTTGAAAAAAAAGTCGTCAGCTATGCGCTCTGCTGTTCTCCCGCAGGTCTGACCTCCCGCCCCCAGGCACTTACTTATAACAGGACAATTTTTGTTTTTGCTGTTTATTTTCCGCAGTGCATCAAGCCAAAAAAAGAAAGAAAGAAAAGGAAAAAAAAAAAAGCGGCCATCGCCCAGGACTTATCAGCAGGCAAATGCAAAAGGTTTCAGACCGTTTAAGAATATGATGAGACCCTGGCTGGGTGTTCAGTGGATAAAACATACCCGGCGCTGAGGTCTGCGGTTCCACGAATCAGAGCAAATAGGAAAACCAATCAATGAATACACAACCAAATGGAACAACTAAGTGGAAGAGTTGATGCTTCGCTCTCATTCCCTTTCCTCCCTCCTCTCTCTCTCCCTTAAATCAATGCGGAAACCGTTTTTAAAAGTATGATTGAATGCTTTCTTTTTTCTGTTTTAAAGTAAGCACTAGTAACACAATTGTGCATGAAGTTGTTCGGTTGTTGGGAGCCTAGGTGTAGGCGCGGTTATCCCTCTGAGGTTACGCAATTGCCCTGCCGTCGGGGGATACCTCTAACCCCGTGAACAATGTAAGAGTGTACAGCTTGTACAAAGTGGACTGGAAGACTTGAGAAAAGCAGGATGAATATTGCACACTTTTCACTTTGCAGGCTACCAGCGCCCAACCGAGAGCTTGAAGAAAACACGGAGAAGTGGAGTTTCAGCGGTTCGAGAGTCGGACTGGGACGTGGCGACGCAGCTGCTCTCCGCCTTCGCCGAGTGCGGCGCGTGCGCAGTAGATGAGGTAGGGCTGTCATAAATCCGCAAAAGTCCGATTGACAGGGAGAGAGCGGTAGTGGATGCCACCCGGAACCTGTTGCCTAATAACGTTTTTGGAGGGTTATTCCTGAAGTGTCTTTCGCTTAACTTTGTTCCAGAAGTGTCACCGTAAGTTTTTACCCTGCGGGCCGGGACAAGGGCAGAGCATAGGCAGATCCGGGTAGTTCTTTGGTCTCCTAACTCCACCACTTTGCACAGATATGCGGAGATTGAAGGGATTTATGTTTAAAAAAGAAAAAACAAAAAATGATTACCGTGAATCTGATCGCGTCTCCAGATGTTCCTTTTTCTACCTACATTCGTGACTGTCAACGTTTTAATTGTGTAGCTGTGATTTTATTTTCGCGCTCTGGGGTCTTCATGGCACCTAGACTGTGTGGGTTTAGTGCGTCCAAATTTAGAGAATGTTTTCCACCTGAAATTCCATTTATTTAAAATAGCAGGCGTTCTTTCTGCTGTCTTTCCTACATATTTGTAGCCTTGCTTGGTTTGTTTATGTTTTCCTGAAAATATGCATATTTGATCATTCAAAACGTGTACATTTTGCTTTTAATACGATTTTAACCCTTTCTAGAGGTTTCATCACTTTAACATGCTCAGAATGATGTGTCCTCACACTCCAGCCAAATCTGGGCAAACTCTCTTGTCTCTGCCAATCTAACAAATGAATGATTGTGCCTGACCAGGTGGTGGCGCAGTGAATAGAGTGTTCACTTGGGACACCAAGGACCCAGGTTCGAAACCCTGAGATTCCCGGCTTGAGCATGGGATCATAGACATGACCCCATGGTCCCTGGCTTGAGGCCAAAGGTCGCTGGCTTGAACCCAAGGTCGCTGGCCTGAGCAAAGAGCCACTGGCTCAGCTGGAGGCTCCCCATCCGGGTCCAGGCACTTATAAGAAAGCAATCAATGAACAACTAAGGTGCTGCCATGAGTTGATGCTTCTCATCTCTATCTTTCTGTCTGTCTCTATTCTTAAGAAAAACCAAACATCATTTCTTGTCTTTAGTTTGCATTCCTTTCTTAATTAGTGAAATTGAGCATTTCTTTTATTTACGAGTTAAGCAAAAGCTAGTGTTTTAGGACCCAGGAGTGTAAAAATGGTAGAAGGAAATACAGTGAGTTTAATCTGAACTGCTGTAAGGTAATTAACTTGCAGGGAGCTTTTGGGCCTTGTTCTGTATCCACCTGTATTAGCAACAGATAATTCTCACTTGGGCTCTGGGAAGGGTCACAAAAAAGCTAAAGGAAACCCTTTTACAGATTTTTGCATTGTGATAATATGATTAACTACATTTCTTTTATGCGAAGAGCCAAACTTGTATTCATTTGTTTAAAAAAATATGTAAGAAAATGATTAGGGGTAGGGGGCAGTAATGTTTCCTTACTAACTCAGTTCGTACCAAAGAAATGCTTTAGAGAAAATCGTAGAAATATTTTTCTATTTGCCAACTAAAAGTGATTTACAGGATCTCTTTATAAATCATTGTGTGCTTTGTACCAAATTTTTTTTTTTGCATTCGCATAAAACTGATGTTAGCTTTAAATGGTGGATCATAAATACAGTATACGTTTTATGAAGGACAAAGCCTAAAATGTTTTCTTTGGAAGGAAATACTGGGGACTTGGCAAACCTGAAGGGAAGTAGGTTAGTCATATATGAAACATGAGAAAGCTGTAATGATTGCTCACGTGGCTCAAATGTTAATGATACCCGTGATTAGTTAGGGATACTGGTTTGCCTTTCACACATGCCATCTTGTCTAAGGTGGAAACTAAATGTGTATACCAACACATTAAAATATCCTAAGTGGTTAAGACATCTGGATAGTACAGATTAATTGCTTGACTACCTTTTCCAGTACAGGATATGTCAGATATATAGCTGGTCATGGATATAAGGGAGTAGAGGTAAGGCCAGCAAAGTGTTTGCTAAGTTATTTTTCCTGTTTGAGGTGTTTCTGAAATCCTAATTATCATAACTATTTTTCCTCATGTAACCCCTTGGTATACCAAGAAAATGAATATATCTTGATTATGATGTAATAAGATAAATAGGACTCAAATACATTGAAACCAACTTTATTTTTGTCTGAATTCCAGACAGCATTGGGCACAGTATGTAATTTAGAGTGCATTCAATTTAATTTTTATTTTTATTTATTCATTTTAGAGAGGAGACACAGAGTGAGAGAGAGAGAGAAAGGGGGGAGGAGCTAGAAGCATCAACTCCCATATGTGCCTTGACCAGACCAGTGCAGGGTTTTGAACTGGCGACCTCAGTGTTCCCAGGTCGACGCTTTATCCACTGCGCCACCACAGGTCAGGCCTAGAGTGCATTCAATTTAAATTCTATCTTCCTTCTGAAGGGTTTCCTTTGTTTATTGTCTTATCAATGTTCATAATCTCTGTGAATAGAATGTGGATGATAGAAAAAAGATGTAAAGAGGCTAAAAGGCACATCGCATCAAATATACACTGAGAAATTGGTGGGCGAATGGTGAATATTGCTGAACTGAGGTCTATAATGTCTATATTGTGTTCCCTTCTTGCACTGAAGTAACATTAACTTGATTTGAGTGAGTGGCAAGACTTTCTGTCATGGGTTGGTTCCCCATAAGTACTCTGGGACAGAGATAAGGTACTGGAGGTTTATTGGGGAGTGTTTGTGGGGTCACTCATGGGAGGGGAGGGAAACAGGTAAGAAAAGAGGTAAGAATGTGCAGGGGAACAGGAAGACCTCGGGCCTTGATGCCGTCCGCTGACCACACTGGGCGTTCAGAAGCAAGGATGAACCCTCAGCATTTGGGCAGTGGCCCAGTTGGAGTGGAGAGAGGCCCTTGTATCCCTGTGCTGACCAGCTGCAGGTGAAGTGACTCTTCTCAGCAGATGCATTCCCAGACAAAGGTGGCAGCTACAGGCCACTTACTGGGAACACTCAGCAACTTAAAAAACATAAGTCCTTCAATCCCGAAACGGCTCTGGGTGGTGCATCCCAACTTTAGGACTGTCCCTAAAATTGCAAGATTTGAATTTGTATTTTCAAAGATGAATATATTTGATCTATAGGCTGTTTTCTATGCATTTTTTCACTGGGGCCAGGACCTACTCTCACACACTGCTTTGTAAATGGTTGGTCTTCACGCCCGTTAGTTAGGCTGCTTGTGCTCTCTGTGTGGCTACTGATGAGGATGGAAGCAAAGAATTAGCATATTAAATTTTATTTAATCTCTTCAGGAACATTCATTGACTTTTCAGAAACTGATTGTAATGACGTGTAGGCCCTCCCCTTTTTAATTACTCTACACATCTACCCACATCCCTTATGTTATTCATACCCCTCTTAGCATTTACCCATTTTATATTATAGAAATTTTGGGTTTCGACAGTTTACTCCAAACCTACCAAAATATTAGCCCTTCAGGGCCGATGTTACATTTTTTCAGCCCCTGAAGCACCTTCCACTGTCTTTGCATGTTACACACGTCTTATGTAGAACTTTTCCACGTGTTCGTAGGCCTGAGCCAGTTTCCTTCATGCTTCAATATGCCCATGTGCAGGGGAATAAAACTATAGGATTTATTGAGCACTAATACTGAAATGGAGGTTTTTCCAAGCCTCTTTTAAGAATCTGTGCAGGTAATGGGGGCAGTCCCAGGTGAGCGCGCCATAAATATGTGCTGCGTTGAATTTAAGTAAATGAAACCAGTAGCTGGTTTTGAAAGCAACCAGACTCATATCCCCCTTTTCTCCTTAGGGCTTACCATGGCTTCTGGTCACACTGTGTTGATGCGGTTGGTAGCCTCAGCGTATTCTGTTGCTCAAAAGGCAGGAGCAATAGTCAGACGTGTTATCGCTGAAGGAGACCTGGGTGTCGTGGAGAAGGTACTGAAAAGTCTCATTGTATTTCATACCAACCTTATCTTTGTTCCCTGAAGTTTTAGTTTAAGGAAGTAATACTCTGGATAGACTTAATAGTAGAAATCATCAATGGCTCCCTTTAGAGAGGGCGGAATGCTGAGGGATGGTGCCGGGTCCATAGAAAGAGCAGGAAGTACTTATCCTAGAGATGAAAAGAGTTGGGATAGCCTTCCTCAGATAGTTAAATGGCATGGTCTCTAAACTTGATCAATACATAAGTCATCTTCAAATTCAGTAATTCTTTTCAGATGTTTTATTCAACAGGTGTTTATAGAGTGTCCTCTGTGTGCCCGACATACTTCTTTAGGGAATAAAACAAAAACCTGTGCCTGTGTGACAATACGTTCTTGCAGAATAGTACTTTGCATTGAGACAAGCAGGAAACATCCGTGTGATTTTCATGATTGTCCCTTAGCTCATTACATAACATTGTAAACACTCCGCTATTCACGTTAATATAATCTGTAAATTCACCTAACCAGGCATATGTAGGTTACAGTGTGGTGTAATTCTCTGAAAACACTAACAAAGGAGGTTATGCTGTCAATTCTGAGATTTTTCATTGTCTATCACTCACATGATAGCCTGATATGTGTGCTGAGTGAGTGTCATAGGCGAGCTGTGTGTTAAGTATTATAGTTGTTCATTTTTACATTTCAGAATTAAGCATTTTTTTCTGTACACCAAGGAATTGTCCTGAGGACCCCTGGAATTACTGGGATTAGGACTAGTGAGTGAAAGTTATAGAAGAATCTATATAAGGGATACCTTTCAAATAACAAATGATACAGTGTTTCAGCTTCGACCACCTATATTAAGTTATGAATTTCCTGTTTCTCAACCTGCTTAAGCAAAAGATTGATCAAGAGATCTTGCAAAAGGAATTTCTGAACGGGGAAGATGTCCTGATAGTTGAAAAGCCCCTTTCCAAACTATGACCCCTATAATTCCCATGGGAAAACCATGCCGAGAAACTGGTTGGTTCATTTGGCGTTAAGTTCCACAAATCTAACAACAGTGGACTTAAATGATCTTGACTCTCACGCCTTCGGAACCAGAGGACGATATTGTGTATTAGCCTTGCTAAACTCTGCACTCTTGCTTGCAGACCTGTGCGACAGACCTGCAGACCAAAGCCGACAGGCTGGCACAGATGAGCATATGCTCCTCGCTGGCACGGAAGTTCCCCAAACTGACAATTATAGGGGAGGAGGTAAGATTTTTCAGCGATAGAGTATCTTTAAATGCCTGTTTACCATGTGGTTTTATGACTGCCACTCTAATGATTTATGGACCACTATTACGATTTAAAGTATTTTATCTACTATTTTAACACAAAAATGGTTATATTCCTTGGACTTGAAGGAAATGTCTGGTTATGAAATATTTTGGTCCATTTCTAGGCCAAATGCCTCAGTTCTTGACCATCAGAGATATGGTTCCTGTGATACTATTCAGCATACAAACTATACCATGGGTAGAGTTCTAGAACTTGAGAATAAAATGGATTTTGTTTGTGGTTTTTTTTTTCATTAAGCTTATTTACATACTTTATCCAAAGGTTCTAACACTGTGAAAGGTACAGGATTGACATCTCTTGTTCTGAAAGAGAAAAATCTGATGTCAGAACCACTTATTTTTAAAAGCATATAATACTTTAAAAATTCATTTCTGACCTTTGGTGGCGCAGTGGATAAAGTGTTGACCTGAAATGCTGAGGTCGCAGGTTCAAAACCCCAGGCCTGCTGAGTCAAGGCACCTATGGGAGTTGATGCTTCCTTCTACTCCCCCTTCTCTCTCTCTCTCTCTCTCTCTCTCTCTCTCTCAATCTCTCCTCTCCTCTCCAAAATGAATAAATAAATAAATAAAAGTAATTTTTAAAAAGTTTCAAAAAAAATTTTTTTAAATCTTTAAAGAAACCATTTTTAAACTATTCAGAATAATGAAGTTGGGACTCTCTGTAATCAACTTTGATGAGGCATATCTGGTTGTGTTTGCAGTTTTTGTTTTGTTTTTTTTAGGTGAGAGGCAGGGCGATAGTGAGGCAGACTCCTGCATGTGCCCCAACCGGGATCCACCCAGCAACCCCGCTGGGGCCAATATTCAAGTACTGAGCTATTTTTAGCACCTGAGGCTGTTGTGCTTGGACCAGCTGAGCTATCCTTACCATCCAGGGCCATGCTCGAACCAATCGAGCCACTGGCTGTGGAAGGGGAAGAGAGAGAGAAGGGGGAGAGAGTGGGAGAGAGAAGCAGATGGTTACTTCTCTTTTGTACCCTGACAAGGAGTCGAACCTGGAGCTTCCATACACTGGGATGACACTCTATCCACTGAGCCACCAGCCAAGGCTGTGTTTGCGGTTTTACTCAGTTTGCTTTAAAGCTGCAAACATAAATGGTGGGACTAGTGAAAGCAGCAATGCTGCGTTTCTTCCGTGATGAACACAGAGGTCCTCTTTGGGCACTCAGCAGCGTCGGTCATCAGTGTTTTCTGCTGCAGGACCTGCCTTCTGAGGAAGTGGACCAGGAGCTGATTGAAGACGGTCAGTGGGAAGAAATACTCAGACAACCGTGCCCGTCGCAGTACAGTGCTATTGAAGAGGAAGATGTACGAACCACGTTATTACTTCACTCTCTATTCACCTTTGTGGGCTTGTTTTTTGCCGGCATTAGTAAAGGAAATAACATAAGCCTATAATGATGAAAAGTTGGTAGTTATAAAATAGAGGCATCCAAGAACTGGAAAACTTTCAGAGCCAACCTAAAGTATCAGGCTACCCTAGAGTTCAGTTTCTCATGCTGTTGGCTTCTTCTCTACTCTAAATGGTGATTTAAAATATTCTTAGGGAGAAAATATATATAATTTGTCACATAGATTTGGTAAAAAAAACATCTCACAGGCACTGGGGGCTGGAAGGCAATCACACGGATAGCCACCTTGTATTTTGGAAGGCCACAGAAATCAGTTGGCTCTTTATATCCACTTAATAAGTCTGTGACTTCAGATAACTACCAAAGTCCTTCCATTTTCTAATTTTAATTTGCTGAACACCCATTCATTGAATACTTATTGTGAGCTAGGCACTTTGCTCTGGGATGTGAAGGATACAAAGAAAATGAGATATGGTGTCTTTCATCAGAAATAGCTGACAAGTTCACTGTGAGGAGTTACAATTCTAGGGTTCATGGCCACCTATTCTGAATTGTGTTGAAAGTCTACATAATGGGGACGTCCTTTGTAGTCCACTGTTAGTTATAGAAACAGTTTATTTTTATTTGCCATATAGAAACGGGGACCTTCAGTTAATCAGACTGTCATTTATTAAATTGGCATTTACTTATGAAAATGAGTAGCAACCACACATTGTTCAACACACTTTGGTGCCACTTGAAAGTTTTCCTTCATCGCCCTCTGGAGTTCAGTGTGTTTAGTGTTCAGTCAACAGTAAACTTATATCAGGCACTTCATTCTTAAAATTATTAAATCAGACTTCTCCAATTTAAGTGGCCCTTTTCTATGATTACAAAACAATAAGTGTTCTTTATTTTTACTGTCACAAAACTGATGACACTACCTTAAGCCAGTCATAATATAACTTCAAAAATGAAAAAAAAAAAAGTAGTCTTTATTAGTTTATTTAAATCTTTTTTATATCTTGTGTGCTTCACTTGGATATTTATTTTTTTTAGATTGTGGTCTGGGTTGACCCTCTGGATGGTACCAAGGAATATACTGAAGGTTGGTATCTCTTTAGTACTTGAAGCAGTGAGGACTAGTCTATGATGTTGAGTGGTAAACATTTCACATTTCATGTGTTGGGTGGAAAGCCGGTATTATGTTTTATGTCTGGGCCCTGAAGCTGTGTTTGTGCCCATCCTGGCTGGCTGTGGCTGTACATCAGTTGAGTGTCAAGACAGAGAGGCAGAAAATTCACCTCCTTCCAGTACCTTCCCATGCACAATCCACCAGCCCCACAATGCTAAGGTCATCTACATGAGAATAGCATCAAACCCTTGTTACCAGACTGAAGCCCAGCTCTGTAGAGGTAGAACCCCAGTGAGGACTGCGGTGCTGTCCTGTCTTGCCACCCCACTTCCGGCCCTCCCACTTCCGGCCCCTCCCACTCACTGTCCCTGCACCTGTGACTCCTGCTTTCTCTTTTTTCAGCCTCACTTTCAGAGACGGGTTTGGAAACAGTGCAATATTTCTCTCTCCTGAAACTCTTGGAGATGAGAAAAACAATAAAGCAGCAAATTAAAAAAATATGGGCAACGCTAAAGTGAGAAAGACCAGGCTCAGAGCCAGAGGTTTAGGTATTTGGAGCATAGCGTCAGCTTTGAGTTTTATCTCTGAAATCAAGATTGACATAGGTATTTATGCTGGTTCTCAGCTCCATGGATTGAGAAAAGAAAATGTCTCATAATTACTAGGAAACTATTTAAAAAAAAAATCTTTCTATGTCCTTAGATGAGACATATCTGTAATGAGTGAGTCATGCAGAGTGTGTGTGCCCTAAACACAAGGAGAACAGGGAAGCTCCACCCAGCGTCAGTGTCCATAGGGTGCCTCACCTACAGAGCTTGTCCAGATCTCTGCCTCACCTCACCTCCAGACAGTTTGATTCTCTGACTCTTGGAAGGAACCTGAGAACCTGTGTTGTAAAAATGATGCCAGTTGCCTGACCAGGCGGCGGCACAGTGGATAGAATGTCGGCCTGGGATGCTGAGGACCCAGGTTTGAAACCCCAAGGTCGCTGGCTTGAGCACGGGGCGCCAGCTAGAGCCTGGGATCATAGACATGACCCCTTGATTGTTGACTTGAAGCCCAATGTCACTGGCTTGAGCAAGGGGTTACTGACTCAGCTAGAACTCTCCGGTCAAGGTACATATGAGAAAGCAATCAATGAATAACTAAAGTGCTGCAATGATTAATAATGCTCCTCATCCCTCTCCCTTCCTGTCTGTCTGTCTCTTTCTCTCTCTAAAAAGGAAAGAAAGGGGAAAAAAAATGATGCTCGTTAATGCTAATGGAGTTTGATGGTCCCTGGAACCTACTTTGTGAAACCTTCCTTTAGAGGCTTACCATGCAAGTCTAGAGAGTAGCCCTGGCCCAGAGAGTGAGCTAGCAGGCAGGCGTGAGTTCGATGGTGGCGGAGGGGGCACAGAGGGATCTATAAGAATGGCTATGGATGTATGCCTGGTTTATTTAATTAGTTTTCAGAGTACTAATGAGGCTGTGTGTATCAATTCAGTTAGTGGCCACAGACCCTATTTCTGTCTCTAGCCAGCTCTCTCATAATTTGTGCATTTTGCCAGAGGTTAGATTGATCATGGATGAATCATTACAAATTCCTTCTTGTTACTGCAAAAATAACTTAGAGCAAATCATGTCTTGATAATGAGTCATAACATGAGGAAGTTATATAATAATTGATACCCATTTCTTCTTTATAGGTCTTCTTGACAATGTAACAGTTCTTATTGGAATTGCGTATGAAGGGAAGGCCATTGCAGGAGTTATTAACCAGCCGTATTACAACTACCAGGTATTACTACAATTGACACAATGTGGTTTATTTTTTTATTTCTTTTTATTTATTTATTCATTTATTTTAGAGAGGAGACAGAGAGAGAGAGAGAGAGAGAGAGAGAGAGAGAGAGAGAGAGAGAAAGCGGGGAGGAGCTAGAAGCATCAACTCCCATATGTGCCTTGACCAGACCAGTGCAGGGTTTTGAACTGGCGACCTCAGTGTTCCCAGGTCGATGCTTTATCCACTGCGCCACCACAGGTCAGGCTAGTGTGGTTTATTTTTAATGCAGTAAGGAAAGAGTTTATTTAAGGAGGCAGCCAGATGAGGAGACAGGGAGAAAACCCTAGCCCACTTCCCTGAGACAGAAAGGATGATGGTGTTTAAGGAGTTTGAAAGGGAGCTTGACATTCACAGGGAGAGGAACTAAAGGATTCTAAAGATCCGGTAAAGGAGTTAATGATTGGGCATGGAGCGCAGTATTTGCAGGACTCTTGCGCCAGTTCTGCGTTGCCATGGTGCCCGAGGAGTCATCTGTTCATGTAGACTTCCTGGAATCTGCCAGGTTTCCTCCACATTACCTTGAGATTCAGTCTCCCGATCCTGATGTTGCAACAGATGAGCCATGTTCCAGCATCTTTGAACCTCAGTGGCACCTGCTCACATTTCTTTCCCTGTTGAATTGCTTCTTCTGCAGGAAGTCAGATGCCAGGAAACAAGGCCACTCAGGCAGGCTATGTAGGGGTCCAGGTACCAAGGAATGAAGGTATCTAGCCAACAACCAGTGAGTTCGGAGGCTTCACCATTCAGCTGGCTGTGCTTTCTTGCTTTCCCATGTAGATGGGGAGCTTGTGAGGCAGTCAGTAAGCACCGGCAGGGAGGTCGGGCTGGGGGCAGCACAGAAATATTTTATTAGATAAATAATTATAGTGTTATATGATTCCTGATATTATCTGATCTATTGGTTTCTAGCACATGCATTCATGTTTTAAAATACAGCTCCCCATGCCATACCCCAGACCTATTGAATCAGACCTAGGGGCATCAATACTAGGGATGTGTAGGTAATACACTATGTGTGTTACATCTACTTTTAATGTTTGCTTTGTGACTCAAATGCAGAAGTTTGAGAATTACTGACATGGTTCTTGATTAGTCTGGTCATTAAGACACCTGATTTACAGGTGGTTCTTCAAGCACATTAAAGAAATGAACCATTTCAGCCAAGAAAGATGCTAGCCATGCTGTTTCCAAGGTAACATGTAGTGCCTAAATTACAGTCAGCAACAATAACAGAGCTAACTATGCTCTCGCATTCTTTCCTCTTACTTTCCTCTCTCATCTACCTTGACTTCCTACTGTACCCCCAAGAAATTGTCTTCCTGAGAAGCAGGAAGAGATTAGTGTGATTCCAAAGCAGGAACAGATCATTAAATGTTAGGGGAAATTGTTGAGAAAATACTTCAGGTATTCACATTTGTGTGGCCTTGATAGCACTTTGGAGAAACAGAATAGCTAGATTGGGGATTGTTACTTCTGAATTTCCAATTTGAGTTTAATAGGAGGATTAATCTCTACTTCAAAATAAATGTCCTATTCTGCCATTTGTATGATAATTTTTAATTTATAATCATAGGATTATAAATCCTATGCTTTTTAGGATTATTTAGCAAAACTAGTTATGCATTATTGGGAAAGTTTCTCTTAATAAGTATCCATTCATTCTTTTCATGTGACTTTAATGTTTATATACTGTTGTATTATATGCAGATACAAGTTTGCGGCTATTGTGTAAACTTCAAAATAAGTTAATACTGTTACTTAAAAGAGAGACGTTGAATCCATAGATAACCTTGTAATACCTGGCACCTTGCATCAAAAAGGGGTCTGAGGGCTTAGAAGTTGTTAATAACTTCCATCACTTCTGAGCTTAGAAAAATTGTATTCATTTTCCATAGAACAATGGGAAGCAGATGTTAAGGGAACATAGGAGTGAAGCAAAGGTGAGACAAATAGCTGGAGTTTTGGCTCCACTAGTGGTAGCAAAGAGGTAGGAAACCTGTGGTACCCATCTAGTCATTGTTGAGCCACATACCAGCTCATCTTCTCCTGTTCTGTTTCTTCCCTCCATTACCTGTCCCTTCACCACATTCCCTTCTGGATATTGTCTTTATCCTCTTCCTTCCTTCTCTCTTGCTTGTGCCCTTAAATATGCTGCAACAAGTACAAAGTTGCTCAGCTCTGTTGGTAGTGTTCAAGGCTGAATATTCAATTTTCAGTCATCGTCATCAAAATAGCAAAAATTTATCAAGAGCTTACTGTACACTGTCACACTCTGGGGTTCACAAGCGTTATCTCATTTAATACTCCCTACCATCATCCTTCAAGGAAACCTTTCCCCTATTTTTTTGTTTGTTTGTTTTTTATTTTTATTTTTATTTTATTTTATTTTATTCATTTTAGAGTGGAGACACAGAGTGAGAGAGAGAGAGAAAGAGAGAAAGGGGGGAGGAGCTGGAAGCATCAAGTCCCATATGTGCCTTGACCAGACCCAGTACAGGGTTTTGAACTGGCAACCTCAGTGTTCCCAAGTCGACGCTTTATCCACTGCGCCACCACAGGTCAGGCTCCCCTGTTTTAAAGAAAGGAAAACCAAAGCAAGTAACTTACGCCAGGTCACCCAGTTTGTCAGTGGCAGGTCTGGGATTCAGCCCAATGACACGCTCCTTCCCAAGGCAGCCCGTTTGCAATGACTGATTATTACAGGGGTGTGAAGGCCTGGTATTTCTCCCCAATTTGGTACAACAGAAGGGCCATGCTCACTCCAGGGCCCCTGGTCTGCTCTGCTAAAACTGTTGTTGGGTCTTTGTCACAGCTCAGCTTCACCCTCAGTCTACTCATTCTGCCTCCCCTGCCCTCTCCTCCCCTCCTTCCTTCACTTGCCATCCCATCCCCTCCTCCCCTCCTCCCCTCCTTATCCTCCCCTTCTCACCCCTCTGCTCCCTTCCCCTCCCACCTCCCCTTCTCACGCTCTCCTCCTTACCCCTCTCCTCCCTTCCCCCCTCCCTGGTCTTGATCCCAAGGGCATGCCTCCATATACATCCTACCCATAGTCTCAGAATCTGCCTCCCCAGTAATGCAACCTGCAGCGCTAGCCTGTGCGGCTGTAACAACACCCAGGGTACTGCTCTAGGACAATGAATGAGATAATGGTTTTGGAAGCATTTCACAAGTAAACTGAGGTAGTCTAGTCTAATGATGAGTCATATGGGGTTTGAACACAGATGAGCCTAAGTTTGATTATGATCTTCCTGGTGTTCTTGGTCAGGTACTTAATAATTCCAATCTCTTTTTTCTCATCTGTAAAAAGAAGATGATTATACCTGCTTTATGGGTTGTTTTGGAGATTAAATGAGATAATACATGTAAAGCACTTAGTACGGTGCCTGGTATGTGTTAAGTATTCAGTAAAATATATCTCTGTATGTCTATTATGATAAATAATGGTATTTTGATGACTTTGTGTTAATCATTTTATGCATCAGTCTTATTTTCTAGAAAAACAGGTTATGCCTTTCTATATATGAAGTGCATAGTTATAAAAATTGTGATTGAAAATTCTTTAAACTCTGCAAAGGAAATACAGATTTTAAGATTGCATTATCATTGTCACTTTACCACCACGACTGCCAGTAAAATTTTTGACCTTGACACCCATTACCCATGGCTACTCTTCAGCATCAGCATTTAGTAGTTCTATCTCTATAGCAGCAAAATGCATTATCAGCATGACCTATTTGCATGGTAAAATGATCCTTATTGTTTCTTGGGTATTGAAAAGTAGCAATTGGCCCTGGCCAGTCGCTCAGTGGATAGAGTGTCAGCCCAGTGTATGGACGTCCTGGGTTTGGTTCCTGGTCAGGGCACACAGGAGAAGTGACCATCTGCTTTTCCTCCCCAGCTCTCTCCTTTCTCTCCCTCTTTCTGTCCTGCAGCCAGTGGCTTGGTTGGTCCAAGTGTGGCCCCGGATACTGAGGATAGCTCAGTTGGAATGCATCAGCCTCTGGTGCTAAGAATAGCTCGGTACTCGGGCATTGGCCCCACATGGGGTTGCCGGTTTGATCCAATTGGGGTGCATGCAGGAATCTGCCTCACTATCTCCCCTCCTCTCACCTAAAAAGAGGAAAGAAAGAAGGAAGGGAGTGAGGGAGGAAAGCAAGAGAAAGAAAGAAAGAGAGAGACAGAGAGGGAGGGAGGGAGGGAGGGAGGAAGGAAGGAAAGAAGGGAGGGAGGGAGGAAGAAAAGTAGGAATCAATGCATGATGTTTCATTTCCTGGGGACTTCAGTACCTTTTGCAAAGAACTATTTCAAATACAATAATGAGGTTATTCTATGATTCAGAGAGCAACAGGAATTAGCCTATGATATTTCCTTTCCTGAGGACTCCAAGGAATAACCACAAATTCCCTTCAGTACCTTTGAAACCCGAGTATTAACCAAAACAACAATGAGAATAACCCATTGATTCTATAGGGAAACTTTCTTTGTCAACAATATTGTTTTTGTATTCTATAATGTTATCTTATTTGTACAGTCTAAAAATTATGGTGCTGATATAACCAAATGTTCTATTAATGGCTAACATTTTTCTCCCAGTAGTTAAAAGCTCTGCTATTGTCTCACCTGTTTACATAGGCAGGACCAGATGCTCAGCTTGGAAGGACAATCTGGGGAGTTTTAGGTTTAGGTGCCTTTGGATTTCAGTTGAAAGAAGCACCTGCTGGGAAACACATTATCACAACCACCCGTTCCCACAGCAACAAGTTGGTTACTGACTGTGTTACTGCTATGAACCCTGATGACGTGCTACGAGTAGGCGGGGCAGGAAATAAGGTAGGAAACCAGCATCCAGCTTCTGGGAAATGCACCTGAATCACTGGGAGAAATACTGAGCTTTTAACAAACGTGAAATAAGAGTTTGGGAGAAGAGATGAAAGGTCATAATTTGCCGTTCAAAGCACATTTCAGCAACATTTGAATTTTTCAAAACGTCAAGGTTCAAGTCTCTTTTATTGAAGATAGTTCATTCAGTCATTAAGATAAGATCCTGTCCCTCTTGCCAGCTCTTATTTTCTCAAGGGCCCTCTTATTTCCTAGACCCTTCTAATACATATTCTAAAGATGGGCCTGCCACCTGACCTGTGGTGGTGCAGTGGATAAAAGCGTCGACCTGGGAACACTGAGGTCGCCAGTTCAAAACCCTGCACTGGCCTGGTCAAGGCACATATGGGAGTTGATGCTTCCAGCTCCTCCCCTCTTTCTCTCTTTCTCTCTCTCTCTCACTCTGTGTCTCCTCTCTAAAATGAATAAAATAAAAATTAAAAAAAAAAAAAAGATGGGCCTGCCCTGCTTCCTGCTTCCCCCACAATTCCATCCAGGCTTCCATCCTCCTGAGAAAACTGTGATTTGGAACACACTGTGATTTGAATCCCAACCCTGATCTTTTCTCATCTAACTGCCCCTGGATACCATCATGCTGATCTCCTTCAGACTCTCAGATTCAGCCTGCCCAATGGGAGTGCGTCTTCCATCTGCCTGCCCCCAGCTGTGTCCCTCTCCCTACTGCCTTTCCTGTTAATGGCCACAAAGCCCCATTACCTCTTTTATTTCCAAAGGGCACCATTCTTCTTAGTCCCCATCCTTCACACACACACACACACACACACACACACACCATCTTTACTTGTGAAAAGATTTTGTTGGGCATTTATTAACGTTTTTATGTCAGTTATCTCTTTGAGAATCTAATGCCCTGGCCGGGTAGCTCAGTTGGTTAGATCACCGTCCTGATACCCTTAGGTTGCTTGTTAAATCCCAGTAAGGGCACATAGAATCACATAGAATAATCAATCAATGAATGCATAAATAAGTGGAACAAATCAATGTCTCTCTCTCTCTCCCCCCCTTCTCTCTCCCTTCCTCCCCCATCCCACTTCCCTCTCCATCTTTCATCCTGCCTCCTCCCCTTCCTCTTTCTAAATTCAAATTTAGAAACAAGGTTTAATCATTTGAAGGTGTTCTTGAATAGCATTGAAAGGAATCATCGGTAACATTCTGTTCACTGACATTTCCCTCATTGTTCCAGTCTGGATATTTGAAATCTGAGCTTTACAGCACTAATTATTTGATAGTATAACCAAAAGAAGAATCAAGTAATGAATCAAAGCTTGATATAGCACGTTACTGTTTTTAGTCATGCAATTTTCACCAATGGCCTCAGTTTTATTTCAGTATGATGAGAATTATTAAGATAACCACTTCAAAATTTTTATTTTGATAATGCATATAGTAACGGTTATGATTCCAAAGACAAGTAACTCATTACTTGTTGACTAGTTAGCATCACACATCTGTTAGGACTTTTTACACTTTATACATTTTTATACTATTGATATTTCCCTATCCTTTATATAATAACGGTCAGTTGACAAGATGAAACAACTTTATTTTTTCTATAGTCAATATAATTTGTTTTTACAGTAAGAAAAACAACATAAAAAAGAAAACTATGTTATCTAACTTGGAATATGGAGACTGTTCAGATATCCTTGGAGCTTATTGACCACTTTTACCCCCCAGATATTATTATGTGTGTATTTTGTATGTTTCTTCATAATACTCTTGACATTTAAACCTGCTAATGGCTTTAACCTAAGTGGAGCCTAACAGAGAAATTAAAATGTATTTGATAGAAACCAGCTATTTTCTCTTACTTATACCTCATTCATTTTGTGGTTGAGGGATAATTATTATCTCTAACTTTACAGATTATTCAGCTGATTGAAGGCAAAGCATCTGCTTATGTATTTGCGAGCCCCGGATGTAAGAAGTGGGATACTTGTGCTCCGGAAGTTATTTTACATGCTGTAGGAGGTCAGTCCATGTCATTTGAGGGGTTAGAGTTTCTATGCAGTTTTTATTATGCTAAGACATAGTATTTCAGTAATACTACTTTACCAACACTCTTAGGATAGAAAAGCTAGAAGGAAAGTTAGGTTATCCAGCCCAGCCCCCACATTTCATAGGTGAGATGGTAGATTTTCAGCCAATTAATTTTTCTTTACTTATAGTTTCTTTTTTGGATGTTGATCTTCATACAGTCAATTTAATTAAACTCTTACTAATTTATGGCTTTAATGCTTTTAGGGTTTTATTCTTTTTCTTGAAAAGTAAAATATCCTTATCATCAGACCACCTAATTTCTTTTAAGCCTGCATCTCTGTATTAGTGCTAAGGGTCATAGAGTTAGAATTTTTAAAATCTGAGTGAAAATATATTACAAATGTGTATATAGTAAGGCGATTTTTAAATTTTGAACATGACCCCATGGTCACTGGCTTGCTATTGTTAACCTCTTTTTCCTAATACATTATTGTATCAGTGTTCATTAACATATTACATGACAAGAAAGTTAAAGTTATCACAACCTATTCTTATTAGAATGTTAAATGAAACTGTAACATAATGGTTATTTTTATGAACATACTTCACTTAAATTCTTACCAAATAAAGTGTTAAAGAAAACACTTTTAAAAATGTGAATAGTGCCTTACCAGGTGGTGGCGCAGTGGATAGAGCGTCAGACTGGGATGTGGAGGACCCAGGTTCGAGACCCCGAGGTCGCCAGCTTGAGCATGGACTCATCTGGTTTGAGCAAGGCTCACCAGATTGAGCCCAAGGTTGCTGGCTGGAGCAAGGGGTCACTCAGTCTGCTGTAGCCCCCCAGTGAAGGTACATATGAGAAATTAATCAATGAACAACTAAGGAACTACAACGAAGAATTGATGTTTCTCATCTCTCTCCCTTCCTGTCTGTCCCAATCTGTCCCTCTCTGTCTCTGCCACACACACACACAAAAATATGTGAATAGTGCCTGACAAGACAGTGGCACAGTGAATAGAGAGTTGGACTGGGACACGGAGGACCCAGGTTCGAAACCCCGAGGTAGCTGGCTTGAGTGCCGGCTCACTGGCTTGAGTGGGCTAGCCAGTTTGAGCGCAGGGTTGCTGGCTTGAGCATGAGATCATAAACATGACCCCATGGTCACTGGCTTGAGCCCAAAATTGATGGCTTGAAGTCCAAAGTCACGGGCTTGAGCCCAAGGTTTCTGGCTTGAGCAAGGGGTCACTTGGTCTTCTGTAGCCCCTGGTCAAGGCACATAAGAGAAAGCAATCACTGAACTAAGGTGCCACAACAAAGAATTAATGCTTCTCATCTCTCTCCCTTCCTGTCTGTCCCTATATGTCCCTCTGTCTCTGTCAAAAAAAGAAAAAGAATGTGAATAGTGGTGATGAAGTATTACCAATAGGAAAAGTAATCAACTCAGGAAAAGAGAAATGAATTGATACCAAGAAATATAATAACTTGAAAATGCTAAATGAAATTATTTTAATCAGAAGAAAAAATGTTTTATTATTTAGTTAAAACTGTTCTGTAGTCTTAAGTTTCAAGTGAATTAACACTTAAACCATTATCTTCCTTATTTTATCCAGAATGAATTGGATATTACTGCCTAGGGAAGCAAGAGGCACTTACAAATAATGAAATATCATGGTAGAACCAGCCATTGACGTTGTATTGGTGTTTTTTCTGATAGGCAAGTTAACTGATGTCCATGGCAACACCCTTCAGTATAACAAGGAAGTGAAGCACATGAACTCCGCTGGGGTCCTGGCCGCACTGAGAAATCACGACTACTACGCCAGGCGGGTTCCCGAATCTGTTAAAAAGGCACTTGTTCCTTAAAGGAACAGCTCACTTACTTAGCTAGGAGGACAGCTGCAGGAAGAGAGAGAGGAGGGAGAATTGTGTTCCTGAGGTCCCAGCCCTGGGTCAAGAGATCACTGAAATTGATCCTGACACCAAGGACATGTGAAGCTCTTGGACTTTGGTACTCTGTCCAAGCTGCAGGTTAGCCAGCCTACAGTTGGGATGATGTTCAAAACACTACCTAGAGCCATTTTTCACTTTCTGCACAATGTAATATTACCAATAAACCGTGGACAACCTAAAAAATGCACTCATTCTTTGAAGGAACATCTCATTTACCTACCTAGGTAGGGGAAGGACTTGGTTCTCAAAATAATAAAGTTTAAAACAATTGGATGGAATTAGAACTCCACCTTTACTTTATTCTGTGTTGATCAGTGATTTATATGTAGGTACTTAGGAGTAAAAAATAGATTTTTTAAAATTGTTATTAATTATTCAACCATTTGGACATCTGGAGAATATGTAAAGTCTGTCAGATTTCTTTTCCTCTTTAAATTTGGAGAACAGAAAGGTTTAGTTCCAACTGACTGACCTGGTCACTTGTTTAATCAACATTCCTATTGCGTAAACCAGATTTCTTTAGGGCACAGAAGCACAAATTGCTACCTGAATCCCATTCTTGTTTTCACAGTAATCTAAAAAATTTTTCCAGTTATGAATACACTTAAAGGTCATTATGTATGTTGATGAAATAGATTTATGGAAAAAGATTCTTTAAAATAAATTATTTCATTCTAGCTGGTCTCTGTCCTGTGCTTTTATTTATATTATTTTTTGTTTTGTTAATTTTTAAAAAAATGTTAAATTACTGTTGAAATACAATTTTCTATTAGTTTCAGGTATACAACATCGTGTGATTAGGCATTTCTATAACTTTATGAAGTGATCACCACTATAATTCTCGTACCCATCTAATTTCCAGTGCTTTTAAATAAATTTCTGTTACTAGATTCAGCTAGTGGCAGAACTAAATCATTCTCTAATCCAACTGCTTTTCAGAATCACCTAGGAAGCTTTTCAAAAATAGTCATAGGCTCCATCCTAGCAATTCTGATTCTATATATTTAAGTAGACTACTCCAGGGATCTGAGAATCACTGAAGTTCAGAACTTCCTGGATAAGATGGTACAGTATAATCTTATGGGGAGCATCTGAAATAGAACCTATGAATTGAAGCAGTTTTTCTTGATAATGAGTATCTATAAGAAATCAGCACTATACACTATCCTTAGAGTGAAACAGCAACATTCCCACTAAAGTCAGGAATTAGACAAAAAGTGCTCTTGTTCAACATTACCATGTCTCCTATTCAACATTATACTAAAACCCTAGACAATAAAAGAAAACCATATAAACAATATAAATAGAAAAATGATCTATCTAGAAAATCTAGCCTAACTAAAAAAACTCTTGGAACTAGGTAAATAATAAAAGTACCCAACAAGACAGTGACACTAGGATTCTTTTTGCTATGTCCTGCTTTCCAGAAAGCAAGTTTCTATTTGTGTACCACAGCTCAGCACTCACTACAAGTCATTTTTATTGATGACTTCCATTTTCTTGATTCCATGCTTTCAGAATCAACCATGAGAAATGACTGGAACACACTGAGAGACAGCGATGGAACTCGATCTCAAAAGTTCAAGTTTAGCAATGATATTTAAAATGAGAAAAATAGCTCTACTGAATCCTGTATAGATCAAGACAAGCGTAATTTAATCATGCAATTTCTTATATTAGATAACTGAAGAATGGGGAGCTCTGGGGACTTTAGTTGTTTACAATCTTAACATGAGTCAAGAGTTGACTGTGGCTATAAAGAGCTAATGTGGTGCATTAATAGCATTGTAATGGGCAACATAAGAGTACTTCTGTCTGCACTCTGCCCTGATCACACCACACCCAGAACATTTTGTCCAGCACTGAGTATCACATTTCAAAAGGCACACTAACAGAAGTGTATTTGGAAAAATGAAATATTTGGATATTTCATTTGTTGAATAAATGATTTCAGGATTCTCTGTATCCCTAGAGCATTATATGCTAGAAGACATTCAGTATTGTGTCTAAGACAAGGTTTTTCAGCAAACAAGAATCTTAAGAACTAGCAGAGTGTGCAGAATAGGAATCAGTTACAACAAAGGGAGGTAGAAAGGCAGAGTTTGGTGTGCACAGAATCAACTGGAGATTATAGGTCCCATCCCTAGAGATTCTCATAGGAAGGTGAGGGTGGGGGAAGAAGTCTTGCTCTGATGCAGGTGATTTAGCCACTCTGGAGGCTGACTATAACGAGGTAGTCACTTGATGGTAGGTTGGAAGAAACAGATAACTCCTCTATAGCTGCATAAAATATCACATTTAAGCAGCACTCCGTAGTAAAAATAGGGATGTCTTTAGGTTAAGAGAAAGTGGGGGTGGTGATGAGGTTGAGATGATTTTTGCAATCAATTCTTGGCCCTTTGAGCATGACTAACCCTTGGAATATGCCTGCAGCAAGGTGCAGCAGACATCCCCTCCCTCAACTCCCCCTCCCCCCAGGTCCCCTCATCCTCCATCGAAGACTTAAGAAAAGGAATCAGATGATCCTGTGAGAGGTAAGCTCAGGCAGTCCGGGCAAACAATGCCAAGACAAATTGAGGTAGGGGTTTTTAGTAGTAATGCCTTTTATCAATAAATCTTTTTACATGTTTTTATTTTTAAATTTTTTTCAATTACAGATTACGTTTAATATGATATTGTCTTAGTTTCACGCGTACAGCACAGTGGTTAGACAGTCACATACTTTACAAAGTGTTCCCCCTAACATTTCCAGTACCCACCTGGCACCATACGTTGTTATTACAAAATTATTGACTACATTTCCTATGCTGGGCTTAAAATCCCCATGACTCTTTTGTAATTAGCAATCTGTATTTCTCAATCCCTTCACCCAGTCCAATAAATCCTTTCTTTTAACCATTATTTTCAAGTAGGAAAAGAACTCTTGAAAATACATTCTCTTTTGGGGGGAAAACAAAGAGCAAACATGGAAAAGCTTCCATATCCCCAGTGTGACCAGGGCTGTTGTCTTCTTACGTATTTCCACGACTTGTTCTGCGTTTACATATCCACAAGGCCCACGGATAACACCTTTTGTGTATTTCGTTTGGCACTTCACCTGAACTTGGTCTTAACAACCTGCTTTCCTCGCTTTACGAAGTGTCGTAAACGTCGTCCGCTTCAATGTCTTTCCTATGACGACGAAGGAGGCCATGTAAGGTCTCGGGTCCCTAGATGCGAAGCGGTGGATCGACGAACGCAGCCGGCGCGGAAAGATGACGTAGTGGTGTGCGCGATGACGGGGCCGCTACTGCGCAGGGGCGGGGCGAAGGCTGCGGCAGCGTCAGGCACGCGCACACGTTGCGGTCCACTTCGGCGTATTTCAGGTGCTTCAGTGCAACCGAGCAGGCGCACTAACAGGTGGTCCCTCAAACCTGTGGAGATGGCGGTGCTGTGTCTGACGGTGAATTCAGGAGACCCTCCGCTAGGTAAGGGGCCGAGGCCGCTGACCGGCGTGGGTTGCATCAGCCCGGGAGGGTGTGGGGTGGGAAGGTCGCCGCGCCCCGGCTTTGCGTAGTGGCGGTCATGGCCACGGAGTCTCGGGCCTGTCCCTCTCCCGGCCTGTGCTCAGGGTGGGCTCCGTGCCCTTCGCTTTCGGTCCCCTGGCGGGTGGCTCAGCTCCTGAAGACAGTTATCTCGGGCGTGGAGGGGGGCGCGGTGCGAGCCGCGATCTCAGAGCTCCGCTGGGATCTTTCCTCTCAGGGATGAGTTACAGCCCACTCTCTTCTTCCTCTTTGGAATGATGTCCCCGGATACCGAGAGATGCTCGTAAAAATCACATTTTAAGGCTTAAAATCCATTATCTTCTCACCTTTTAGATTCCTCTCTTTAGTCTATTTATCATTTTTCCTTTCAGAAAAGAGCAATCCGTTTCTTGACTTTACTTTTCATTGGGTTCAAAGGGACCAAGGCAGACGATTACAGTTGCAAGCGTCAACCGAGGTTGCATTTATTTTTAATTGAAGGTGGCAGGGTAATTGCGGGAACACCCAAGCCCGCTGCGGACTGATGGGGTTGCTTTACTGCGCGCCCTGTAGATGTAGTCAGTGTCAGCGAAACGTCAGAACTGTCATCTCCCGGATACACCTTAAGTTCAATTTGGAATTACATTTTCAAGGTGACCAAGGGTATTGTGGATAGATAGCTTAGAATTTGTGCTTTTTTATTACTTAGGGAAAGTTACAGGAAATAATTTAGTTGATTGACACGTGGATACATTTCTTTTTTTTAATTTTTTTTTCTGAAGTGAGAAGTGGGGAGACAGACTCCCACATGCGCCTGATGGGGATCCACCCGGCATGCCCACCGGGGGGGGGGGGGCGATGCTCCCTTGCAGAGGAGCCATTCTAGCACCTGAGGCGTAGGCCACAGAGCAGGCCTTAGCGCCGGGGCCAACTTTGCTCCCATGGAGCTTTGGCTGCAGGAGAGGAAGAGAGAGACAGAAAGGAAGGAGAGCGGAAGGGTGGAGAAGCAGAAGCAGAAGCAGTTGGGCACTTCTCCTGTGTGCCCTGGCCAGAAATCGAAACATGGACTTCCACACGCCAGGCCAATGCTCTACCACTGAGCCAACTGACCAGGGCCTATTTCTAATCTTAAGAATCCCAGGTCTTTAGATAGAATTGGCCACACAGGGCTGACGAACTATGTTTTATATTTTCAACTTTGGTGTTGTTCTGAGTGTATTGTAACAACAACAAAACCCCACAATTTTTTTTTCTTTTTTTTTACAGGGACAGAGAGAGAGTCAGAGAGAGGGATAGACAGGGACAGACAGACAGGAATGGAGAGAGGTGAGAAGCATCAATCATTAGTTTTTCATTGCCGTTGCAACACCTTAGTTGTTCATTGATTGCTTTCTCACATGTGCCTTGACCGCGGGCCTTCAGCAGACGGAGCACCCCTTGCTGGAGCCAGCGACCTTGGGTCCAAGCTGATGAGCTTTTGCTCAAGCCAGATGGGCCCCACGCTCAAGCTGGCGACCTCAGGGTCTCGAACCTGGGTCTTCCGCAGTCTGACGCTTTATCCACTGTGCCACCGCCTGGTCAGGCCAAAACCCCACAATTTAATAGACACTCTAAACAGTTAAAAAATGCTAATGTTTTAGCATACTAGGTCCAGCATTTATGGGCTAACCTCATACAACCTCCCACTCCCATGGGTTGAATTCTTGGGCTGAGAAGCACTAGACAATGTGGTCTCATGGTTAAGAGCAAAGACATTGGCTTCTGCAGACCTGAGGTTACTATTGTGGGACCAGGCAAGTCCCTTGTTTGGCTTCTCCTGAGGTTTCCTTAAGAAAGGAGGAATGATGTCTTCCACATAGGGTTGGTTGCTAGAATTAAAGGACACAGGATTAGTGAAGCAGTTTAGTAAACTTGATGTTGAGAAGCAGATTCTGCATATTTTAGATTTGGAATTCTGGATGGCCATAGAACTGCATTCAAGTCTTGACTGCCACATATTTAGTGAAGGACTTCGGGCTAGGACCCCTCCCAATCTTAGTTTCCTCTTCTGCAAAATGGAGATAAAGGTGTCTACCTTTTTTTTTCTGAAGTGAGAAGCGGGGAGGCATAGAAACAGTCTCCTGCATGCGCCTGACTGGGATCCACCCGGCATGCCCACTAGGAGGCGATGCTCGGCTCATCTGGGGTGTTGCTCTGTTGCAACCAGAGCCATTTTAGTTCCTGAGGTGGAGGCCATGGAGCCATTCTCAGTGGCCAGGCCAACTTTGCTCCAGTGGAGCCCCGGCTGTGGGAGGGGAAGAGAGAGATAAAGAGAAAGGAGAGGGGGAAGGGTGGAGAAGCAGATAGGTGCTTCTCCTGTGTGCCCTGGCTGGGAATTGAACCCATGACTTCCACATGCTGGGCTGATGCTCTACCACTGAGCCAGCCAACCAGGGGAAGTGTCTACTTCTTAAGGTCCTACACAGCTTAAGAATTACAATGACTGTAAAGCATTTAGCACAGCTCCTACTACATAGGACTCACTCCAGTACTATTAACAATAGCTTTTCTATGAGGTGCTATTCTGATTTCTGCCTGTCTGCTGAGGGAGGAAAAGATTAATTTCAGACTCCCTAATGGAAGCTGAGCAGCTTCAAAAGCAGTTGGATTGTGCCAGTGAATGGTTTCTGATTTGTTACTTCTCCAACATCAGAAGACTCCAGTGCTTTCTGTTTACAGCAGTGGTTCTTAACCTTTTTTGAGGTACCGAACCCACCAGTTTCATATGCGCATTCACCGAACCCTTCTTTAGTGATAAATAAAATATGATTTTTTTTCCAAATTCAAGACATAGGTATGTTTTTTTACTGGTGCACAAAAGGAGCCATGCATGAACATCACCTTGCTCAAAGAACAAGACCAACAAAGTGCATGAACTCACAACAAATTACGGTGTTACTTTATTCTGGTCTCCGTGGCAGAGGCTTTCTCCGAACCTCTGAGATCGACTCATCGAACCCCTAGGGTTCGATAGAACCTAGGTTAAGAACCACTGGTTTACAGATTACTGGGGGAAAAAGCTTACCCTCTGCAGGACTTCATATTGGTTTGTTAAGTTATCCTTATTCCTGTATGATTCAAGTTTTAAATACGACAGTGTTTATAAAGAGAAATCATTTCATCTTATTATTTTTAGGTGCTTTGCTGGCAATAGAACATGTGAAAGACAATGTCAGCATTTCTGTTGAAGAAGGGAAAGAGAATATTCTTCGTGTGTCTGAGTGGGTGCTTTTTATTATCTCTTTGTTCAGTACTGGACAGCACTTAAAAATATTCAGGATTAAATGTTTTATGCTTATTTCACTTGCTAATTGATAGATATTCCCTAGAAAGAAGTATGCTTTTCTTCATTCTAAAGGAACTGTATTCAGAATTATATTTGTAATCTATTTAGAAGAAACTAGAAATGTACAGAAAGATGTATATATAATGATTTTAAGTTCTGTTGTAATTCTGCTTGAAAATTGAAGTATTTGAAATAAGAAATAATTACTAATAAGATATAAACTTGGTAAACATTTTTTATTGTTATTGTCTCTTCTCCTTAGTCTCTTCTTTATGGTTTTACAATTTTTATTTTATAGTTTTTACAAAACAGTTTAGGTGGGGTATGATCTCTTTACCTGGACGTTGATTAAAACTAGCTTCTCTATGACATTATATCCTTGGTTTTGTTGCTTTGATTTATCTTACACCAGTTATTCCCAATATCCCAGTTATATTTTCACCACCAAGTAGATGTGTAGAAACTAATCGAAGGATGATACATCATATAGATAATCTTCTCTGAAATCAAACTGAAGTTGAACATTTCAGACTAAATTGGAATCTGATAGAAGTTGAAGATTTTTATTTGATCTTTCTTCCTAAGTCTCATGACTCTTACTGATTGGCTGGAGCAACAGTAATATTGTGTCTCTGCTTATATTCTAGAAATGTGGTCTTCACGGATATAAATTCCATACTTCGCTACTTGGCGAGAGTTGCAGCCGCCGCTGGTCTCTATGGCACTAACCTGATGGAACATACTGAGGTACGGAATGAACATTTTCTTGGGTGTGGTTTGTTTTGATTTATGCTTCTGGTCTTTTGAGAACTTCATTTTATTGTTGGCTTATGTACTATGATTCTACTTAAGGATATTAACAGTGTTAGTTCTATATCAGATTAGGGAATTCTCATCCTGTTTTTATTTTGAGAAAAGAACTTTTAGCTCCTGACTTTGAACTTTAAATCGTATACTAACTGTCCTGTTTGTTTTATTACTGATTACTGCTTTTCTCTTCCTGGATTCCTAGAATTTTGTAGCTGGATGTGATCATATTGATCATCTTATGCAATTCCTTCACTTTACAGATGAGGCAACAGCCCTAGAAAAGTTACAGTGAAGAAGTTTGCCCAGGGTTACACACACTTAGACTGGGCTCTATTTTCTAAGTGTGTGTGTGTGTGTGTGTGTGTGTGTGTATATGGCTTATTAATTACTGCAATAGCAGGTTAACTTTCAATACTGCTTGTTAGGTGCCTTTTTCTTTTTTCTCTGTTTGTATTTAGCTCTTACTTTTCTAATTCTTACAAAATACAGAATACAAAGACTAGATTCCAAGCCTTTACCTTTACATTCTGTGAGTGGATGGATCTGTTTTATCTAGGTACCACTTGTTGGGTTCAGTCATATCTGCTGCCAGTTCTCATATCTTTTTCTTTGTTTTCCCTGTAAGTACCCCTCAATGCCCCTGCAAAAAAAAGGAAACATAGAAAAATAACAACAAATAGATTTATGTTAGTGCCAATTTAGATTTCAGGCAATTAGAATTAAATCCACATAATGGTAAATTCTCTCATTGTTAGAAGAACTGCATGGTTTTAACTGAGTTTGTTTGTTTTTATTTAACTCTGAACTCTGGGATGCATTTCTTTTCTCTTTTGTGTTCACAGATTGATCACTGGTTGGAGTTTAGTGCTACCAAATTGTCTTCGTGTGATTTGTTGGCTTCTGCAATCAATGAGCTCAATCATTGCCTGTCACTGAGAACATACTTAGTTGGAAACTCCTTGAGCTTAGCAGATTTATGTGTGTGGGCTATTCTGAAAGGTACCGGGAATTCTTGAAGAATATTCTGTTTTAGTTATTTAATCTTTTACTGGTTAAGAAGTACACATGCTTCTGTGTATGTGAATGAATGTCCACTTACCTATCTGTTTATGGACAGTCACTTAAGACTTTGTTACAAAGAAGTGAGCACCCCAGTCGTTTTATTCCTATTAGTCACAGGAGTTCAATGTCGCCTTCCGTCCCAGGAAGTCATCTCTGTCTCACTATCTCAGACTTCCCTCTTGACTCTGGAGTTGGCCTTGTTGCTGCTGAAGAAGCCTTCATCCTGTTTACATTAGTCCTCTCCTGTCTCCGCATTGCTTACTTTAGGCCCTGTTGTCTGATTGCTCTGTAGGGGTGGGGTGGGGTGTGAGCTAGAATTGTTCTTATGGGAGGTCACTTTTTCTATCTTCTGTGACTAGATTGCAACAAGTTGGGATATAGGATTGAGAAGAGATACAAAGAGGACTTGGTTTTGTTTATTTTCTGTAAAAACAAAGCTAAAGGAAATATGCCATAATGTTTCATTATTGTTTAAATCTGGGTCATGTGAGATTTTAAAATATGTTTTAATTTTTTTTTTATGGCTTAAACTTCCCTCCAAATTAGATTAAATTGTTGTAATAATCGCCAACATAAACTGAAGGCCTTGTCTAGTTGGACATTTTCATCTGTAGGTTTGTTGTGACATTTTTGTCTATTTTGATTTTTGACTAAATGTTCATGAAGGAAAGATAATATCTCAAGGATGTAGCTTTGTGATGTTACAGTTACATTTCCTTCAATACTTGTTTTTGCCATTACATCTGAAGAAATGAACCGCTTATTTATCTTGACTTATGTTGTTCTCCATTTGATCTATTTAGAGCTGTTTCTTAATTATGAATGCAGCGTTGGCCTCACAGTGGGCGTGTGCCGTAGTGGGGGCAGGATTTAGTGAATTGAACTGAAAAGATATTTTTATTAACTTCTGTGATGCTCTACCGCTGAACCCACCGGCCAGGGCAGAACTTCGCTTTTGAAGTTGCAGACTGACTGAATGGTTTTACGTTCTGTTTGCCGACAGAGAGTGAAGCGTGGCAGGAGCAGCTGAGCGAGAACAAAGCTCCAGGTCACCTAAAGCGCTGGTTTGGCTTTCTGGAATGCCAGCAGGCCTTCCGGGCAGTAGGCACCAAGTGGAATGTTTCAACAGCCAAAGCCAAAGGGGTAAGCCTTTCTAATTACTGTAATGCTGACCTCTGCATCTGTCTGAGACCCCAGATCTGAAAAGAAAATTCTTCCTTCTCATAGTTTTCTTTTCATGAATAAGAAAGGGATCTTTCTGGTTGAATCTGCCCTTGTAAGTCTTAGCTTGCCTTTGCAGCTGTCTAACTACATAAAGCTTTAATCTACATAATTACATGCCTAACAGGTTATGATCCTCTGGTGTGTGTTCCTTAGGAAAGTCAAACTCCAAGTAACTAAAATCTCATTATTTTTTTAGTTATCCTGTCTTTTTTTCCTCTGAAATTTTCTATGCTTTGGTTTTGAACCACTGACCATTGAATGCTGGGCTTCTCCAGAGCCTTTTGGTCAATTCGGTGGAAGTATTTGTTGAATTATCATATTCTTAAACATTTAACCATTTAACTATTTTGTTGTCATTTATTTTTAGGCACCTCAGAAAAGGCCAGATGTTGGGAAATTTGTTGAGCTTCCAGGTGCTGAGATGGGAAAGGTTATTGTCAGATTTCCTCCAGAGGCCAGTGGGTAAGAAAATAAAATACACAATTACAATTGAATATATTTAGTGGGAGGTCTTTAGGTTGGTATAAAATATTTTTAATATTAATAGGTTAATGTAAAAAAAGATAAGACTTGAATTGTGGGAGTTAAAATTTTAAATATTTTATCTCTTTCTTAATTATTGATAGCTAATCTATTAAATTTGTAGTTTGAGTTTATGAACTTGATGAAAGCGATAGCATTTGTATTTTACCCCAGGCAGAATTTTAATTATAATAGAAAAGTATTCATAAACAGAAAGGCTTAAGTTTTATTTTACGTTTTGAGATTTTGGGGCTTTCATTTAATAAGGATTTATGTTTGTACTCTGAGCAGTTTTTTCATCAGCAGAGGTTATGGTAGAATTATTGAGTTATTTTTTCCCTAGTAAGGGAAGGGGAGTCCTGACAAATCTGAGCAGGTTTCCCTCCCCCTTTCACTCTTGGCTCCCTTAGGAAATGGTAAGAATCTAATTGCTCATCAGGAGAAGGACGGTTTTGGCTGGAGACCTGCGGCCTGGGCAGCTTCAAGCCTTGCCCAGCGTCCCCACGGCTGAGGGAGTCTCTGCCTTTGCACACCTGTTAGCCTTTTAGAAGTCAATGAGGCAAGCTCTGTTGTAGAGCCCTTCCCATGACAGTGCTGTAATAAAGTGCCTCTTACTAAAGCAGGTAGCCACAGGGACTTAGCCATTAGGAAGGTACTCTACCAGATTTTGTAAATGAGATGACTTTTCCCCCAATTTTATTTAATTTCAGATTCTGTATTGCATAGCCAAATTCTTACCCATCTGTGGTGAATGAGATGTGTAGACAGTAGAAAGTGTCAGATGAACAGTTTTAATTTAGGTGTTCTTAATACATCTTCACAGACTATTTCATAAGTGCCACTAACAGCAAAGTCAGTTTTTGAGTTCCTCATTTTCCCTCTACTTTTCCAAGTTTGCTAATGGAAGTGGTGAACTAATAGATGGGTACTGGAGATGAAAGAGAAATAATGCACAAAGTCATTAAATGATCGATTGGTAGTTGACTGAGTGGAACCAGTCATAAATAAAACATTTTATTCCATGGTTTAATTCCCACACTCTTCTGCTCCTGTGTACTTGGTGTGAGAGGTCATGTTTGTCCTGTTAGGTAGTGACTTCATGGTTTGATAAAAGCCACTTTCTTAGCAGTGAGTGTTTATAGCGATGACATTTGACAGTTTTGTTTTTCCTTGACTATGTTTTCTGTCGCTTGGAATAGTGAAATCCTTATTTATTCTAAATTATGTCAATTTTAGAGATATGCTCTTGGCTGACTATAGTTTTGAGATTTGGAATATAAATCAGTGTTTAGCTTTTTCATATTTTTTATCATAGTTCCTTATATTGCTGAAGAATTCTTTAATTATTTTTTAGACATTTTTTCTGTCTTGTATGAAAATCCAGAAGGCTCAACACTTGCCTTTTCTTCTCAGCTAACACGCAAACATACCTATTTTGTGCGAATGTTACCACGCGCTTTACAGATAGTAACTTAACTGATTCTAACAGTTCTGTGAAGAAGGCACTGCTATTATCTCCATTTTACAAGTGGTTTCGGAAACTGATTTATATGTTTTATTAACTTGCCAACGCAGATCTACACTGTGGCACTAGGTTCCACATGATCTAACACTGTATGCCTGTCTCTGTTACCTGCGGCAAAGCTCAGGTCAGCAGCAATACTAACTTACTAACACAGCATGATCTTACTGTCTTAGGTATCCTAATATAGGTTGTCTCTTGTGCTGATTATTTTAGCTGTCTTGTGAATGAATGTCTTACAGTCCTGTTAGCTTTCTTGAGGATTTGAATTGTTGGACTGTACACATTATTTCAGATTCAGAAATACTATCTTTAAATATAATTTCTGTCTGTAAAGCCTAGCATTAACTGTCATATAGTAGGTAGTCAGTGATTATTAGTCTCTTTTTTAACAATGAGGGTAGCATGTTATGGGTTTAACACTTTCAGTGAAAACTGCACACAATATTTCTGGTTTTATTTTATTGTTAATAAGCTTTATACTTTAGAATTGTTTTAAATTTACAGCAGCATTGAACAAATAGTACAAAAAGTTCCCATACACCGTGCACCCAGTTATCCCTGATATTGATGTCTTATATTACTGTGGTCACAACTAATGAACCAATATTGATATATTATTATGATCATCTGAACTCTATGTCTTTTTTTATTTTATTTTATTAGCTTTTCCTAATGTCCTTTTTCTGTTCTAGACTCTCATCTGGGATCCCACTTACAGCCCTTTATTAGAAAGTTTTGAATAACCCCAAATGCGTCGCATTGTACCTGTTTGCATTAACCTGTGCATATATAATATACCCTTCTTAAAATGGAGTACTTGATCTAGAATGCTGTATGAATTTCTTAAAAAAGGATTGATTTTAAAAATTATACAAGGACATGTAAGGTGTTAGACCCCCCCCCCGCCCCCCATTGCTGTCAGCCAAGATCAGAGGTGTGTGTGGTGTGTGTGTGTGTGTGTGTGTGTGTGTGTGTGTGTGTGTGTGTGGCACTGGGGACTCTAGAACTGTATTGCTACAGCTGCCATTTTCCACTAAGACTAACACAAGTGAGAGCCATTAAATCTGCACACTTCATGCCTCGTTTGCTGCCAGGTATGTTGTATTTTCAACAGCAGTAGTTTGGGGTATCTCTCTTTACCCATGTCATTGATAGAGGAGGCTGTTGTTATGTATAGTATTATCAGCATTGCCTTTGATTCATTTTAGTTTGTATAATTGTCAGCTGCCCATGGGAATACCGTAATGTTTCCTTAGATTGTGGGTCATGGGGTAAGTGAGACCCTGGTACTGGATGCCCTTCACGGTCATGTAGTTAAAATTCTTTTAATTAGGCTTCAGAGAAAACGAAAGCAGGTTTTCTGTGGTTTCCTAATTCCCATGCTCTTTCATTTAGTTGCCACAGCAACACTGGCAGTCTCAGAGGTGCATTATGGGTGCCCTGTCCTCAGTATTATCACGTCTTATTGAAGATACACTACCATGTAGCTGTGAAACAGTTCTGGGACTAGTTTAACTAAACGACCATTGATTCCTCTGTAAAAAAGAAAAATAAGATTCTCCTTAGGGTGGTAATGTTTATAAATAAGTTGTCTCTGTGTGAGATTTTACACATGCAGTTATTTCTTAAGATTATTTTATAAATGTAATCTTTCTTCCTGTCAGGGTTATGTTTTCTGTCACAGTACTTTCTATTAGAAAATAAAATATGACTGGCATACCAACTAGAAGGAGTTTTGTGTATAGTTCTCATCTCCTCAGGAAGGTTAAGTTGAAGTCTCTAGTTAAAACCTGTTAATGAGTTTCTTTGTGAAATGTTTTTGTTTTAGTTACTTACACATTGGGCATGCGAAAGCTGCTCTTCTGAACCAGCACTACCAGGTTAACTTTAAAGGGAAACTGATCATGAGATTTGATGACACAAATCCTGAAAAAGAAAAGGAAGATTTTGAGAAGGTAATTAAAGGTCTAGTGATGACCCTTTGTCAGAAAAACCATTTAAAATTAGAAGTGACCCTATACCTTCATGGTATATGAATTGAATGAAAACTTAATTCATGAAAATAGATTAAGTTTGTTCTCATGGATGCTTTTTCCCTTCATCATTGTTTCCTGTGTCTGAGACCTAAGCCAAACAATACTGAGCTCCCATACCAAAAAACTCCGAATTGCTGTTTTTTTCTTCCTCGGTTGTTGTAGAATTTACCTAACTGCTCCATTTTCCTGTAAGTACCATTTTCTTAAATGAATTGGTAACTAGAGGCAGGTTTCCTTTCAGTCATGTAATTCTAAGTTTATGAAACTGATACTAACTAGGTATTGGAAAATGTAATGGTTTCCTAGCCTCTTATCTCATCTTGATTCAGAAGCACTGCATTGTATTCAGAGGGCAAATAATTTTCAGTTTGGCCAATATTAACCAGCTTGTCCAGAGATACAGAGTAAATGGTAAGCCCCGTCATGAGATCAGCTTTCTCAGCTGAGCATTTGGAGGCTAGTATAATGAATTTCTCTTTTCCTTTTCTGATGTAATACCATATGACTTACACAACCATTTACAGGCTAAATAAGACCGATGGTGTATTATTACATTTGCCCAAATGCAGTATCAAGGATTGAAAACACACAGGGAAACGTGAAAGGTACACCGATGATGGTTTTGGGCTTTTACTGCAGGTGATCCTGGAAGACATTGCAATGTTACATATCAAACCTGATCAGTTCACTTACACCTCGGACCACTTCGAAACGATAACGAAATACGCCGAGAAACTCATTCGGGAAGGGAAGGCGTATGTAGACGACACTCCTGCTGAGCAAATGAAGGCCGAACGTGAGCAGAGGATAGAGTCCAAACACAGAGAAAACTGTAAGGCACATTTAGAGTTTGATATTCTAATCGGTGTTCTTGTATTCTGTGCTTTTAGTACAGTGGGCTGTCTCTTCTGTGAAAGATGATGGTTTGAAACATTCAGGAATATGATGCATATGTTAGTTTATCTCTTAGAGACCTTTTTCTTTCTCTTTCCTCTGTTACTTGTTGGTGTCACAACTGCACGTGAGGTTGTGATGCCAGCATCTCACTTGCGACAGTGTAGGCTTTTGCATTTCATTCGTTCTGTGTGAGTGATTCCTTCTGCAGGATTTCTGTGTCTTTCTCAATTTAAATGCTTCGCCTTTCTCAGATGTTTGGTGATAATATTATTCTTGCCTAAGTCTTCCTTTCAGCATGTGGGTAATGTGAATCTAGTACATAAGCTTGCTGTTACTCTGTATCTCTGGAATACACTTGACAACATATTGGTCACTTGTCCCTGAGCTTCAGAACTGGGCTGTTTTCATTCTGTAATTATGTTGCTAGAACCTCCACACTATTATATCAGTCTTGAGTGTTACATTTGGGAAGTGTAGTAAGTTCAAATTGTTACAGAAGTTGGTTTTTGTTGTTGTTGTTGTTGTTTTTTTTGTGTTTTTTTTTTTTAGTTTTTTCATATTTCTCAGTTACCAGCTGGACTTTTAGCCCTAACTTGATCCTTTGAGAGCAGGTGAAGTGTTCATTGTCTCTTCAGTGGTGTGCACAGAGAACCCTCTTTTCACAGGTGTCTTATAGGCATGGGGCAGGTTTTTGATATTTTGGCATAGGGCTGTCATCCCTTGTAATGTAGCATTCCTTGTCTTGCTCTCTGTTTTCTACCATCTCTCATTTTCTGGGATCCAAGAGTGTCCTGCTTCCCACTGGAATGACAGATGGGGCTTTCAGGGAGCCCCCAGGCTGAGGCTCTCAGCCCGAGCCGTGTTCTCCAGATGGGCACGGGCTGTAGCGCCGACGCCTGTGGTCTGTCCCCTGGGCGCGAGGCGGCAAAGGAAGAAAGCTTCTGCTGCGAAGGCACAGTTTGAGGGGCCAGCCAGTTGGGCTGCGATCGCAGCTGGGGACACCAGATGAGGGAAACCTTGTGACCTCATAGCACTTCTCTTAGCCTTCGTCAGTACTACATGTGGGATGTATTAACTTTCCTTCCAGAACACATTTACAGGGGGCATTTCCTAAGTGTTCTGGGAGACGTCTGCATAAAAGGCAATGCATTTGCTCTTGGTACCAGATATTGGAACTGTTACAGCACTTTTAAACTAGTGGGGTGTGCTTCTAACATAAAACCAGAACGTGAACATGTATATCAAGTTACAGCACTATTAAAATAATTTGCGGCCAGCCCAATTTAGGAATGCGTGAGATAAATTAACATAATATCATTTTATAGCTGTTGAGAAGAATCTGCAAATGTGGGAAGAAATGAAAAAAGGGAGCCAGTTTGGTCAGTCCTGCTGCTTGCGAGCAAAAATCGACATGAGCAGTAACAATGGGTGCATGAGGGACCCGACCTTGTACCGCTGCAAACTCCAGCCACACCCCCGGACAGGGAGCAAATACAAGTAAGGCTCTGTCTTCATGGCTGCCGGGCTCTGCTCCATGCTGGGAGTGTGCTGCTCGGGGCGCTGCTCTGAGCTCTCCTCTGGGCGCTGCTCTGGGCTGTCTGTGCGCACGGAGTGTGCTGCATCTTTGTCACGCATCACAGATGAGTGGACCTTTGGGAAAGCAGGAGGCCTCTCAGGCAGTTACCTATTGATTCCGGTTATCCAGCATGGTGTCTACTAAGGTCACTTGTATCTATAAGAATCCTTGAGGCTGCCCACCATGGCTTTTTAATGTGTTGAGTAGGTACACTGTGGTGTGTATCTGTAGATGAAGGTTTTTCCTATTATGAACTTTGATTCTGCTAGGCATAAATTAATTCATAAATGTGATAGAATGAAGATTTATAAAAGTAGAAACAGTAAAAGGATCATTTGTTTTTTTTTCTACTTTCGATTAGTTTTCTTTTTGGGTTCTCAGGTTGACAGGTTTTTTCTTTAAATGGTCCCTCCATTAAATTACTTTATAAAGTAACTGTAGAATATGGTTTATTATACTTTGAAGAAGTCTATTACATACACATACTGAATCATAACTTCTGAAGAATTTGGTGACTATAATGATTACCTGGTTAGCTAATATAACTTTGTTTAAACTCTGGGATGCTCGTATGTGTGTCTATAGACAAATACTTATGGGTGTGGTTGTGTTTTGTGTGCCCTTCACTTTAACAGGTGATTTCTCCTGTTTTGTTAAGTAAAATAAACATTGGAAAACATTTGGAAAAGTGAATTAGCATCCACATTTTCAATATCAAATAATTGCAAAGCCTAATGTAGTTGTAGCTTAAAAATTAGAGGTCATAATGCAATAATATATGTATTTTCTAAATTTAAATTAAAACTGCTTATGTGTTATGTACATTTTTTAGGCAGAAATTTTTTAGGGGTATTCCATCTTACAAAATTCTAATTTACCTAATAATTTTTCTTGTCTTGTTCTTGAAAGCAGTTAATTAAAAAAGTAATTCAGTATACCTGAGTGTGGGATTAATTAAGATATTGTAGAGCGCCTGACCTGTGGTGGCGCAGTGGATAAAGCGTTGACCTGGGAACACTGAGGTCGCCAGTTCAAAACCCTGCACTGGTCTGGTCAAGGCACATATGGGAGTTGATGCTTCCAGCTCCTCCCCCCTTTCTCTCTTTCTCTCTCTCTCTCTCTCTCTCTCTCTCTCTCTTTCACTCTGTGTCTCCTCTCTAAAATGAATAAAATTAAAAAAAAATTAAAAAAATACAACTTTAAAAAAAAATACAACTTTAAAAAAAAAAAAAAAAGATATTGTAGAGCTAAATTTCCTCAAAATGATTATGTATATTGGCTGATTCCGACCATGGCATCCATGGGTCGTTGCGAAACGTGGCTGTAGAGTTTGCGGCACCAATACCCAAGTGTCTTTCAAATTGCAGGTTTGCTCTCCTGTTTGAATGTTGAGTGGGAAACTGCTTCATGGTCCTCAGAGTCTGATAATGTTTTGATATATTTTTATTATTATGAGTCCTATGTTGGTTTTAAGAAATTCCTAACTTGTAAATAATTATATTTTAAATTAGCATTGATGCGTATGTCTAATCTAAGATGGAAGTGTCAAATGCTTCATGTTGACCTTTAAAAAAGACTCCCTTTTTTTCCTAGTGTTTACCCGACCTACGACTTTGCCTGCCCCATCGTGGACAGCATTGAAGGTGTCACGCACGCCCTGAGAACCACAGAGTACCATGACAGAGATGAGCAGTTTTACTGGATTATTGAAGCTTTGGGCATAAGAAAGCCATATATTTGGGAATATAGTCGGCTAAATCTCAATAACACAGTGCTGTCCAAAAGGAAACTCACCTGGTTTGTGAATGAAGGACTGGTGGATGGTTGGTATGTTCTCCGTGGCCTGGAATTGAGAGGCAGTGAGGGTGTGGTGCGTGGTGACTTCCACTGTTTGAGGGGTGGGGAGAGTGGGGTGTCGGCCTCTAGAGGTGCTGCTTCCTGTCTTTGTTTGCTCCCGTTCATTGTTTCAGTGTTGCAAACACAGAGTACAGTGTGGACCGTGGCATGCACAAATAAACACATGCTACGTCCCTCGCAGACCTCAGGGTTCCGTAGGAAAGTGCTTGTGAGTCCAGTCCTTCACAGCTGGTCTCGTGGGCATATATAGAATAGGGACCTCGAATGTTCTTAAATAAAAAGCAGCTGATGTTTCAGTGCCTGGATTTTCTGTATTTGAAGATGTTACCTTTGTGCCTCTCCTCAGATGTGCCTTTACTGTTTCTGGCAGTGCATGTATCTCACTGAGCAGTATTTGACTAGTAAGCAGCTTTCCTCTTCTGTGCACTTGAGCCCTCTGGTGTTGGGACCTACCCAGTTACTCCAGCCAGCTCTTCATCCAGATATTTAACAAGCTGAATATAATATTATTCGTTAAGGTATTTTGTACTCTCTGCATCTACACATTAAAAAATATCTCCTTGACACTTACAAATGTCCCTGTTTCCCAGGGACGACCCGAGATTTCCCACTGTCCGCGGTGTGCTGAGAAGAGGGATGACAGTTGAAGGACTGAAACAGTTTATTGCTGCTCAGGTGCGTAGTGCTTTCTGGGGTCTCTGCCTTTTCGGGTGTCTCCTTACAGCCCTTGGGTCTTTATTGTTCTTTTTTTTTTTTCTATTCCTGATTTGTTCCTTACAATGCAGGGGCAGAATAACATTTAAAAAGAGTATGTTTAGCACTGTTGATAATGGAACTGAGACTGTCCTAAACTCCCAAGTTAGGGTTGGACAGAGGCAGCAGTGGTGTTTTTACCCAGTGCAATAGGTTGCTGTTGACTCTCTGGAGGTACCAAATTAGCTTGTACATAAGTTTATATTCCAGCAGAAATGAACTTTTGTAACTATTGGGCTTACTCTTTTCTAAGAAGCATAGCTTAAGTTAAAGAAAATATTCTAATGAACACTCTGGTTCTTTAAATCATTTTATTATTGTTTTTCTAGGGCTCCTCACGTTCAGTTGTAAACATGGAATGGGACAAAATATGGGCATTTAACAAAAAGGTACACGTTTTGACTCTAAACCCTGTTTTTTCGTGCCTAACTCCAACATATAGATTTCATTAGTGTGTTCATAGTAGAGAAAATTTTGTGAAGAATTATCATTTTGCAGTCTTACAGGAAAATGGAATGTTTTCCTCTTTTAAACACATAGAAGAGCGTTAATCCTATAAACTAGACCAAACGAATATCAGTAATTCAAACAAGTGAACTTGGAGTTGTAAGAATAGTAAGAGCTTTTTCCTGAAATCTTTCATGAACACTCTGCATTTCATTTTTCTGCTTCCAAGCTGCGAGCTCTCTGTGAGAAGGTATTACTTAATGCTTTTGTTTGCCTTACTTAGCACATAGCTTCTGGCACATTCCATGTTATAACCTGAGCTGTTGAATAGCTCAGGAGCACAATCACATTTATATGGAAGACTTGCTCATACAAACCCATTGAGAATGCACTATTCCTGGTTTCAAAAACCGCAGCAGTCTTGTTTTCTTAGTGGCAAAGGAAAGATTTGGCTGACTCTGTTCTCCTGTCACCTATGTGCGGAGAGAGCAGGGTTTGAAAGTCACGGCTTCCACTGAGTCACTTTGAACATTCATAACCACGATTCCTGTGTCTCACTGAGTCTGGCTTTTTGAAAAGTGTTTCTTAAGTGAATGTCAAATGAGGAACACTGCATGTTGACACAGTTGATAATGCTAATTGGAAGCAGATGCTCAGACACTATAATAAGGCAAATCCCTCTCGTGCCATGTTGTACACTGTTTCTGTGATTGTGTGCTGTAAATTCTTTGTTTGTGTCGCTGCTTGAATGTGCTGACGCCTTGCCTCGAGTATGCTCTCTCGCATGTGTCTCAAATTTATTTTATTGTCTTTTGTGTTTAATCAGTTTTTTGATACATAAAGAAATTATTAATTGGTTCTTTCTGTTGCTGCAGTTACTAATAATAAATACAAGCAGAATTTACAGGCAAAGTGAACATTACTGTACTTTTTATTAACAACGCAAAATTGAATGGTTTTAAGTTTCGATAAGGGTACAGACGTACTCTTAGTTGAGATCTATGAAGCACGTTTCCCTACAGTCCAGCCATCTGTAGGGTCTGTTAAGATGGAAAGCATACCCCGTTTTCCTCTCTTCCTTCCATCTTCTCTTCCTTCCATCTTCTCTTCCTAGAGAAGTCACTTTCAGCTCCGTTAGGTAATTCTTTTGGAATTCATTGCACATTTATCTAAGTGACAGATGATGCTACTTCTTGATTTTTTAGTTTTAGGCATTATCTGTTGATTTCTCACAATGGGAGATGAGTTCTCTAACTTTTCTCCTAAGTTGTTGGTTTTTTTGTAGTTGATTGATTTGGTCCCCCTCACCCCCATTTGTTCAGTTTTCTGTCTCAAACTGCACAAATTGTCTAACCTTTTCTCCCAAAATGTCCGCGTGCCTCAGGTCCTCTTTCAGTTTCCCTTTGGAGACGAGTCTGCCGTAGCCTCAGTGCTGCCAGGACCTGGCCAAGACCAGTGGCCGGTCTGCTTCCTAGCACAGCTGTCTCCGCATCTCCCAGAGTTCCCTTTGCTTTGCTCTGGGTGGCTCGTCTGCTTTGTGGTCTTCCTTCTCTTTTCATCGCCTCTTGCTCTGCTCTGCTGCACCCTCGGCAGCTCCCTGAGAAGGGGCCTGGGAGGAAGAAGAGTTTTGAGACTTGTTTACGACCTGTTTTTTCACTTTGAAATTTCATGACTTTGTGCCATGGTGTGGTTCAGTTTTTGTCCATAGCCATTGGAAGAACATGTGGCTTGCATTCCATAAACATTCCTGCAGTTCTTGGAAGTTTTCTTGAAATTCTTTTCTTGTGTTTTTTCTTTACTTTGTTTTCTTCCTTCTCTTTGTAACTCTTCCTGAGCAAGTGTTGGTCCTCCTGGACTGGTCCTTAAACTCCATTTTCTGCCTTTGACTCTTCTTTCTAGTAGACCTCCCTGTGACCCCTCCGTTAACTTGTTCATTTATGCTCTCGGGTTTCCAAGATTTCTCTTTTATTTCCTGAATTTTCAAAATAACTTCTTCCTGTTTCATGGTTATAATACTAATAGTATTTCCTCTAGGTTGTTTATTTGGGGTTTTATTTGCTATCAAAGGCATTTTTCAGATGTCTGGTTAGCCTGGTTGTCTGCTCATGTTTAACATGGGGGACTAACAGTGATTGGCAGCCTGAGGGAAGGATGAGGGTGTGTCAGCCGAGCCTCATGGGGTGGGGGGTGAGCTGGCTGGACCAATTAGCTGAAGAGTCCCCTTGTCAGTGACTTCATGTTTTATTTCTTAGTTTAGGAAGTGTTTCCGGGATTGTGTCTTTGACTTACCTGCCTGAGTGTGCAGGTTGGGCCAATAGGGATCTGGAACCAGACGGGGGGATCATGGAGGGCGCCTCAGCTCGGTCATCCCCGCTCCCCTGGGACTACGGAGGGCACCTCAGCTCGGTTATCCCCATTCCTTTCTGCCAGCTGCATGTGGTGTCGGCTAGGATCTAGACACCCTCAGGATCTAGACGCCCTCTTTCTCACAGACTGAGTGTCGCTTCTGCTGATGTGGGGAGAGCCAGCTGCCTGGGTGGACGGAGCAGAGAAGTGATGCGTCCATATGTCTCAGCTTCCAGAAGTTTATGCTCTTATCTCTTCTGTGCTACTGATACGCGTGCACTTGTGTCTTTAAACAAAACCAGGCCCTCCTGTCTTCCCAGTGGCGGTGTGGGAGGGAAGAAAGCAGATGAGGATTTTTCCATCTGCTTTGTTATCCTTCCTGAGTCTGGGATCTTTAATCGCTAAGCACCATCTTATAAACATAGTATAGTTACTGGTGCTGTTAAGTACTGCACAGGGAATCAAGTCAATAATATGGTAATGACTATGCATGGTGTCACGTGGGTATTTAGAGGGGGGATCACTTCCTAAATTATATAAATGTCAAATCACTGTGCTGCGCACCTGAAACTAATATAAAATAATGTTGGATCTCATTTATAATTGGAAAATTTTTAGAAAGCACAGTTCAGTATAAGATTGTGATTGGTCATCAGAATGAAATCATTCTGCTCAGGTACCTGTATTTCATTCCTGCTGCTGTCTTTGTGACTTCTTTTTACGTTCCTTTACTTTCCCCTTCCCTGTGGCCTCTGAGGCACAGATCTCTTATTTAGGGTTCGTATCACATTCAATCTCTAATTACTGCTTTGAGATTTTATAGCTGGCTCTGTCTTTCCTTCCAAGCTCTGCAAATAAAACGTAAGGGGAGTGTCCATGAACTAAGTTTCACACCATTGCATTGTGAAGTAAGCGCTAAGCGTCAATCCTTGGACACTTGCTTTCTCTCAGTAACTCGGTGTTTTCTGAAGCATCATCTGCTAAAGCACAAGGGCATTAGCGTCAGCTTAGCTGGAGCACTTCACACATGGCTTTGGGGAAAGAGCTTTATTCACAGAGTGTATTCTCCATGGAAGAGAAGAGAAGGGAGAAATGAATGAAGGACACAGTGAGATGGGGAATGGTTCATGATCACAACATCCCTCTGAAAACACTGTCATCCTTGTTTTCTTAGCCTGACTTTTCATCTTGCCAGGAAACTAGCAATTAATCTGCAAGTATTTATTGATTACCTATATGTGCCAGACCCTTGCTAGGTACTGGGAATACAGTGGTCTCTTTATACACAGCATGCAGACAAGTAGAAGTGCTTGTTTCTATTTTTAATCTATAGAGTTGCCTTATTATAGTGACCTAATGCTATTCTGCTTTTGATGGTGATGCATTACCTAAAACTGATTATGGAAAGTTATGCTAAAACACATATCTGTATTCCTTCAAAATGGACTTTTCCAACAATACAAAATTGAATATCATATTATATTCACATGTAGGATTAATGTATTACCTCACAGGATGAGTTTTCTGTATCTTCTAATCCCAGAGTTAGAGATTATTTTCAAAATACTCTGTTATGCTTTAACCAGTCATTTTCTCTTCCCCTGTTCTTGGAAAAGACCTCCCAGTCCCTCATGTGGTCTTCATTATGATCGTTCCTCTCTGCTCTACCTGACAATTAAAATGCTAGAAAAGAGCTAGAAGATAAAAAAAATTAGTAAATGCAGTAACAGAGAAAGCCAGGTAGTGTTTCTGTGCTGCTATTATTTATGAGACCTACAGAATATCTGAATGCTGTAACACGAGGACGCACTTATTGCAGGTTATTGATCCAGTGGCGCCACGATACGTCGCGTTACTAAAGAAGGAGGTGGTCCCAGTGAACATCTCGGAAGCTCGGGAGGAGATGAAAGAAGTCGCCAAACACCCAAAGGTGATTGCAGATTCACCACCTTGTTCTTTCATGGAAGGGGCAGGATAGATAAGAGCAGGGAAAGTGTGCTCTGGGGCCATACTGTGGTCTGGAGGTCATTTTGTCAGGATTTGATGCTGATTGGAGTAAATATATTTGTGGCCTTCTTGCCGGAGAAATTTTAATTTTTATTATTATTATTAATTTTAATGGGGTGACACCAATAAATCAGGGTACATATGTACAATGAAAACATCTCCAGATTGCTGGAGAAATTTATTCTAGTAAAACCTACAGAGGTCCCCTGTGGGCAGTGCATCAGCCCCAGATGGCGGTTGCCGGGTGGATCCCAGTTGGGGCACATGAGGGGAGCCTGTTTCACTATCTCCCCTCCGCTCAGTTGAAAAAAGTAAATAAGTAAAATAAAATCTACAGAGCATCACACAGAACTGTTACTCTCAGTTGGTGTCAGTTTTTTATTCTGTGGAGATAACATTAGTGTGTAGTAAGAATCCATCTCTTCTGGGACTCTTGAGAGATGAGGCATTCCAGTTCCACACTCTTACCTTCATGTGGAAACTGAGTCACATTCTCCATTAACTGGGTCCTTCACTAACTCATGTCTTTGTCTTTAAGCCAGAACACTGGACCTATTAATACTAACTCATGACTTGTATCCATTTTATCACAGTGCTCTTTGTACTAAATTCCGAATGTAAATCTCAGATATGGGCAGGAGGAAGTTGTTAGGTCAGCCATGGTTATTGTCTTGGGTAGTCTTGACTTCCTTGGGTTCCTTGAAGCGAAAGGAGATAGATCCTTTTCTTCCAGTTTTGTGAGTTATCTATAAATATCTTCATTATATAATAAAGATTCTGTCCATAGACTCATTTATACACTAACAGACTGGTACATCAGAGCTATGTTATAGTCATAGACTAACTTACATATTAGATGATGTGCGTCATGAAGAGCTATCCTCTTCTGAGTGATTGTCTATGTATGACATTACATATTTTTTAATTTGAAAGATTTGAGTTATTTTAAGAGGAACCCTAATAAGATTTGGGAGAGAGAGAGAGAGTGTGTGTGTGTGTGTGTGTGTGTAAGAGAGACATTAATTGATTTGATTGTTCAGCTAGATGAATAGTGATGTCTGATGTATGTTATCACCCACTACAGTTAGCTTAAATGTGCAGTTTACTGACATTTTTAAAATGTAAGTGGTGAGAATAAAACTCTAAGGGTGCTTATTTGTTAAAATGGCTGTTATAGTCAAATAGCATAAATGAAATTACTGCTCATTATTAAACTGGAATTAATTGATAAGGAAATGCACTTTAAATGATGACTGGATTACTCAGTTTGATCTCTGGAATTTTCATTCTGTATTAATTACCGTTTCCCATACTTAGCCTGTCAGTATTGTATTCTGAGCCTAGCACAACATACATTGTTACAACATACTGCTTTTTCTCAAATGCATTGGTTTAATTATTGAAATTATTAAATACATGCTGTCTAACATTTTTTTCAGAGGATCTTTGTACATTTTTTCTTTTGAATCCTCTCAAAAAACTGAAATTTAACAAGTGTTATCTTTTAATTCCCCAGAAATTTATCTTTTTCGTGTAATCTAGACTGAAAATGCAGAAACTTTGTTACATATATACTGTATTTCCCCATGTATAAGATTCACCCTTTTTCGAAAAACTTGGGGTCTAAAAACTGGGCACATTTCATACAGTTGTTGTAGAAGTTGTGGCATTCCAAATGCCGTAAGTGGAACTGAGGATGAGACAATATATGAAGACAGTGATTTGTCATCAGAAACAGATGAGGACAAGCTAATGGATGCGAGTTTTGACAGTGATGAGGAGTTGGATGAATTTTATGATGAATAAAACTTGAGTTCAATAACTTTATGTAATACTTTTTCTTTTTTCAAATTTTGGGCCCCAAAATTAAAGTGTGTCTTATTTCTGGGGAAATACTGTAGTTCTACCTTTAAAATTTGTCTTCCAAAATACGAAAGGTTCACAGTTTCCTGCCAGGGTGTGATATCTGTTGTGCTATCATCTGCAGCTGCTGGTTAGGAGTGACTTTATTTTCTTTGTTGCTGCAAAAGCAAAGCAGTGGGATTCTGAGGACAGCAGAGCAGATTCTGGTTGGAAGGATACTGAGTGTCAGGAAATACTGTCACATCTCTGAGAGCAGAATGAATTGGGTTGGGAGTGGTCTCAAGGGCAGGCTGCCTCGTCTAGATCTATTGGCATTACTAGTCAGTTGAGTAACCAGTGTCAGAGCTGGGATTCCAGCTAACACAGATAACGCTTTTTGGTTAAAGGCTAAAATGGAGGAATATAGAAATTTCCACCCAAGATTCAGTAAGTTGTGTTTTGTTTTTGTGACAGAGAGAGACAGATAGGGACAGACAGGAAGGGAGAAAGATGAGAAGCATCAATTCTTCATTGTGGCACCTTAGTTGTTCATTGATTGCTTTTTCATATGTGCCTTGATGGGGGAGCTACAGCAGATCGAGTGACCCCTTGCTCAAGCTAGTGACCTTGGACTCAAGCTGGTGGATCTTGCTCAAACCAGATGAGCCCGCGCTCAAGCTGGTGACCTCGGAGTTTTGGACCTGGGTCCTCTGAGTCCCAGTCTGACCCTCTATCTACTGCGCCACCGCCTGGTCAGGCAGTAAGTTATTTTAACTAGCACTTCCCCTTTTTATCAATCAGAATCCTGACGTGGGCTTAAAGCCTGTGTGGTACAGCCCCAGAGTCTTCATTGAAGGTGCTGATGCGCAGACGTTCTCAGAGGGGGAGATGGTGACGTTCATAAATTGGGGCAACATCAACGTTACTAAAATACACAAGTAAGAACTTTTAGATTTCAAATAAATATGGAGGGAAAGTATTTTATGTCTATTTGCTTATTAAAAATTGCCTAGTTCCGCTACATTCACATGGCTGACTATACCTGCCCAGGCACACATGCTGCAAATTTCGATTGTGCTGTTTTCTCCATGTAAGTTTAAGTTGACTAATAGGCTGTCAGGGTAGATTTTACCTGTGATGCTGAAAATTATGTCATCTAGACATAAATAGTTCTAATGTTTTAGGGTCCCATTTTACCATCTAATTCTCGTTACACAGGTGCCTGGTGGCAGAATTCTTTGAAAAATTTATATATATAGTCTTTATCCTAAAGTATGCTTTAAAATTAAGTGTTTAAAGATGACTGTGAACTTTCAGTGATTATAGTGTGCTCTACTTACTAATTAGATTTTAAGATTACATAAATGGAACATAGTATGCTAAGATTAATTTATGTAAACTCTGGCATCTTAATTGTCTAGTCGTTCCATATGATTTTAAGTAATTGCTAAATGTTTTAAAGTATATTACTTTAGATTTTTTGTTGTTTCGTGCAGATGACTTTGAATTTTGTAACTGTGTTTATGCTCTTCATCATATGTGTGTGGCTCTGTTGTCCAGGAGATTATTAGTATCTTGATAGTAGAGATTATATTTTATCTCTTAACCAGTATATATGTCTGAAAAATTCAAATAAATGTTTGACTTGATATTTTTACAAATAGTCATTATCTATTTGTTACAGAAAATCCCCTATCCTTTGTTACAGATGCTGTTACAGCAGTTAGGGTTTCTTTTTTAAAAAAAATAACTTTTCAATTTTACACCTAGAAATGCGAATGGAAAAATTGTATCTCTTGATGCAAGGCTGAATTTGGAGAACAAAGACTACAAGAAAACCACTAAGATCACCTGGCTTGCAGAGACCGCCCGGGCTCTCCCCATCCCAGCTGTCTGTGTCACCTACGAGCACCTGATCACGAAGCCTGTGCTAGGGAAAGACGAGGACTTCAAGCAGTACGTCAACAAGAACAGTAAGGTAACCTAGAAACCGCACTTCAGCTTTCCCTGCTCTGGACACTTCTCTGTAGAAGTTTTAGAATTAGTGCTAGGTATTTGGTTCCTCAGATCAAATAGAAAGGACTTTTATTAACATAAAAAGATGTAAAAGAGTCGTGTTCCCATTTTACAAATGGTAGAGAGTGAGGCACAGTGAGGGTCAGTGAGTTGCCCGAGGACAGACAGGAATGGGGGAGCCAGGATCCAAACCCAGGCAACATTGCTCGAGGGCCCTCATGCTTAAGGGCTTGGTTAGTGGGCCTTTTCGGTCTGTGTGCTTCATAGTTGTGGTGGGACGAGCAAGTTAGTGTAAAGGTTTTCTGAAGCCAGTTTATAAAATGGCAATAAATATAGTTGTTACTTATTTTAATACTTCTCTGTTTTTTTGTATGTCTTAAGTAGTAAAGTTCTTAACATATATGTTTAAAACAGGAATGTTTTAGCTACTGGAAAAATTGTTACATTGTAGAGTTTTTAGTGCTCTGATTTTGAGAAAGTATATTTTTGTCTTATGTCATCTTTACAGCACGAGGAACTCATGCTGGGGGATCCCTGCCTTAAGGGTTTGAAGAAAGGAGACATTATACAGCTCCAGAGAAGGGGATTCTTCATATGTGATCAGCCATATGAGCCTGTTAGGTAAATGAATGTCACTGAACAGCTGAATGAAAAGGCGGGAAGTGCTTCTAGTAAATCATGTTTTTGAATTGAACTTCCACTAAAATACTGTACCTGGCAATCCTCTGTCTAGTTTGATTTGTTTTTTATTTAGTATTGCAGACTTGACTTTAATCAGTGGTATTTTAGAAACAGCGTAATATTAATAGATTTATTTCTAAAACTAAACCATCTCATAATTTATCTTCATGTAGTCCAATTATAAAGAAGAAATTTCTCCAGAGCAGATATGCAAAAGGTCCGCACACACACGGAAAGCCACTTGTCATTGGCAGTCACTAGGGGGGTGCAAGTCAATGTCACGATGGCATGGCACCCCTTACCCACTAGGGTGACTGTAATCAGAGATGATAACAAGGGTTACAGATTGGAACCTTCATACTTTAGTGGTGGAAATGTAGTGATGCTGACACTTTGGAAAGCAGTGTGGCAGTTCTTTAAGAAGTTTAAATCACAGAGTCACTGTTTTACCCAGCAGTTCCACTTCTTAGTATGTACTTCCAAATAATGATGTGTTCACACGAAAATTTGTACACAAAGGCTCATAGCATTATTCATTATAGCCAAAAGTACAAACAACCCAGATGTTCATCAGCTGATGAATAGATAAACAAAATATGGTTCATTAATAAAGGAATATTATTGTATTTAGCCATGAAAAAGAATGAAGTACTGATTTATGCTACAACATGCACGAGCCTTATAAACATGTGCTGAGTAAAAGAAGCTAGTCTAAATATCAAGTGTCCAGAACAGAGAAATCAGTAGAAACAAAGTAGGTTAGTGATTGCCATGGTCTGGAGAAATGGGGGACTGGAAAGTGAAGGTAAAGGGTTGAGAGTTTCTCTTTGGGATGATAGAAATGTCTAAAATTAGGTAGTGTTAATAGTTGCACATTTTATATAATCACTGAATTGTTCTTTCAAAGGGTAAGTTTTTTGATATATGAATTTTATCTTAATAAAACTGTTAATAAAAATATTGACGAAGCCTCGGCCATTGGCTCAGTGGTGGAACGACAGCCTAGTATGTGGAAGTCCTAGGTTTGATTTCTGGTCAGGGCACACAGGAGAAGTGCCCATATGCTTCTCCACCCTTCCCCACCTCCTTTCTCTCTCTCTCTCTCTTCCCCTCCTGCAGCCAAGGCTCTATTGGAGCAAAGTTGGCCCAGGCACTAAGCACGGTTCCTTAGGCACTAGAATGGCTCCAGCCGCAATGGAGTGACACCCCACAGGGGCAGAGCATCGCCCCCTGGTGGGCGTGCTGGGTGGATCCCAGTAGGGCGCATGTGGGAGTCTGACTGCCTCCCCGCTTCTAACTTCAGAACGATACAAAAAAGTGTGTGTGTGTGTGTGTGTGTATATATATATATATATATTGATGAGATGTGGAGATCCTATTGTTACTACATTCTTTATGTTTATGTTGGCTTTTGCTATAAAATTTGAAGAAATCTTTGCTTGTGAATAGTCTTAGGGCAATAGATGTTGCTAATTACTCTACTCTTTAGAATTGAGAAATTCTTATAAAGTGAATGTTCTGCAGGAGTTTCTCTGCTTATACGTAATGAATTGCTGTCTAAGTCAAGAGTGAGACTGTCGCCTGACATGTGGTGGCGCAGTGGATAAAGCGTCGACCTGGGAACACTGAGGTCGCCAGTTCAAAACCCTGCACTGATCTGGTCAAGGCACATATGGGAGTTGATGCTTCCAGCTCCTCCCCCCTTTCTCTCTTTCTCTCACTCTGTGTCTTCTCTCTAAAATGAATAAAATAAAATAAAATTTTTTTTTTAAAAAGTGAGACTGTCAACATCACTGGTGCCTCGTGAGTTAGCATACTCACAGCTCTGAACATTCATAAATTGGGTGTTTATAATTGGCACAGTTTTTATTAATATATACATTGTTTTTAAAACTACTCTGAAGAACCTCTGATTCAGATAAGAGAATGCACTGTTCATATTTTGAAAAGCATGAATGCAGTGCCATTGAATGAATCGAGAAATTGGTTTTAATTGCTGTTCAAATAATTTGTTTTAAGTAACCTCTTCTGGCCCCTCATGTTCCTTGTAGCCCGCATAGCTGCAGAGAAGCCCCTTGTGTTTTAATATACATTCCTGACGGGCACACAAAGGAAATGCCGACGTCTGGGTCAAAAGAAAAGACCAAAGTAGAAACAATAAAATATGAGGTAGGTGTTGCCTTTTACCGATACGTCTCTAATCATTGATCTTTCTTATTCTCGGGTTTAGAATCTTATTGTGTGTGTGTGTATTTTGTGACAGAGACAGAGGGACAGATAGGAAGGGAGAGAAATGAGAAGCATCAACTCTTCATTGTGGGACCTTAGTTGTTCATTGATTGCTTTCTCATGTGTGCCTTGACTAGGGGGCTAGAGCAGAGTGAGTGACCCCTTGCTTAAGCCAGCGCCCTTGCATTCAAACCAGTGGCCTTTGGGCTCTAGCCAGCGACCTTTGGGCTCAAGCCACTGACCCTGTGCTCAAGCCGGTGACTCAGGGTTTCAAACCTGAGTCTTCTGTGTCCCAGTCCAATGCTCTATTCACTGCACCCCGCCTGGTCAAGCGAGAATCTCACTTTTACAAATGGTTGCTTTTCTCGCTGTGGAAACTAAAGAAGACAACAGCTCTTATTTTGGGGGGGTTTGTTGTCTTGTTGTGTAAGAGTTTAAAACAACCTTACAAATCAAGATTTTTAACATTTAATGTTATGTGCAAAAGTCAGCAACTAGATTAAAAGAATACTTCTAGCAAGTTTTCCTCCCTGGTCCAGCTGGAGCAGGGCCTCTTCATTCTGACAGCCAGCATGTTTGTCTGAGCTTTGCTGGGCTGGGCTCTCTCCGGGGCCTCCACACCAGTTGCTGGTCTTGTGCGTGAGCAGGACGGGAAGCCTCGCCCAGGACACTAACAGTTGCTGATGCTGTCAGCACAGCGATGGTCTTTTGTTTCCCATCTGCACGTTCCACAGTCCAGAGCATCCTGGGGAAGAGCCCCAGCAGTTGGTGCGGCTGGAGGGGAAGGACGGGAGAGAATGTGCAGTGCTGGGGATGCAGGACCGGGCCTGCCTCCCTCTCTCCCTGCTTCATCCTGGAGCTCACGCTTTATCTGTCTGCAGCAGTGACTCAGCAGTCTGCCCGGGGTCCCTTGCCCGGTGCAGACAGCTCTGTCCCCATGGTGCAGGACATGGTGACCTGTCTGCAGCAGCGGAGTCTGTTGGGAAAGCCAGGGGTCCTCACACTCCCTCAGGTCACAGCGCCCTTGGTGCCTCAGCTCTTCATGGCCCCTCGAGACCGCATGAAACTCCTAGCAGGTCCCTCTGTTGGTTAAGTAGTCAAGTCTGAACAACTAGATACATACTTAAGCCCAAGTAACTTAGCCATTTGAAAAAATAATGTGTATAAGTTGAAACACAAAAGAACCGTTAAGGTTTATTTAAAAAAAATTTTGCTGTTAAATATATTTCATCTTATTTTTATTTTACTTTTTAACTGATGACAAATTGAAAGAAAAACAATAATTTCATTTCCTCCTTTAACCTTGGGCTCTGATTGAATGACACCCTTTCCTGTTTGTTCCACAGTGATTTTCCATGGTGTCTGATTTTTAACACAACAGCTGTGGGACACCCAGCTTTGCAAAGACACAGCATTGTGGAAAGGAGTGTAGCACACTCTAATGTTACCACTGCTTGTGGTGCACATGGCGTTCGACAGATGTTGGGGATGTTGCTTGGTTTAGCTTGGCTATTTGTATTGTCCCTGTCACCTGAGCGCCACGGGGCACAGTAGGGACTGATAGATGTCGGCAGTTGGGTGGTCACTGAAGATGAGCTTCAGTGAAGAGACAGGTGAGGCAGTATAGGTGGTCAGAGGATGCGCCTGTGGAGGATGCAGAGCGGGACACACACGAATTAGGATGTAGAATTGGTGAGACAGTGACTTTCAGTTCTGCTTTGGGTGACTTGGTCAATAAATGGTGACGAGGGGAGGCAGGAGCGCTCTCAGTTCACGAGGAGATGAGTTTGAAACTTTCCAGTAGGAATGCCACACCTGGAGCTTTTGATTTACACACATGAAAAACTGTGCTTTCTGTTTCTAAAATTTTAACTTGAAGCATTATAAAACCCTCAGTTTGATTTAATTTTGTGGGGAGACCGTTGACATGAATTAATCTTACTTTTGGTTTTCTGCCCCTGTAGACAACCACTCCTGTTAAGGAGGGACCAGCACCGCCTCTGACTGACACCTGCGCACCCTCGGAGGACGGCTTGCTCCTTTACAATAAAGTGGCTACTCAGGGGGACGTGGTTCGGGAGTTAAAGGCCAGGAAAGCAGCCAAGGAAGATGTCGATGCGGCAGTGAAGCAGCTTTTGGCTCTGAAAGCTGACTACAAAGAGAAAACAGGCCAGGAGTACAAGCCCGGCAGCCCCCCAGCCATGGTGGGACAGAAGGCTGCTCCCAAGCCCCCAGTGAGCACTGCGGGGACTAAAGCTCTATATGATGAAGTTGCTGCCCAAGGAGAGCTGGTCCGCAAACTGAAAGCTGAGAAGGCCCCTAAGGTCAGTGGGCTGGAAGGGGCCCCATGAGGTTGTGTGGAGGCCTGTGGCCTCCAGCTGCCAGGGAGAGTGTGCTGTTTGTGCACTGTCCCCTCGGGCATTTTGACGTTACATACACTCTGCATTTATTGAGACCTGCTGATAGTCCCGTTAACACCTGAAGGACCAACAAGCAGCAGCTCGCCCTCTAGTGGCAGGGAGAGGGGCTGGGGAAGAAACGTGCATGCTGACATAATCCTGCGTCACATCACGTGATTGTATGAATCTGAGAAATGTTTGTGGCGCTGAGTGACAGGGATGGAGGTAACATTTCTTGAAGTTAGGCCCAGTGGTTCCTACTTCTGTGTTCAGAGACATGCTCTAGTTTCAGAATTTTATTCTATGTTTACTGTTCCTGGAATGTTTCATTCAGTGATGAGCTGGTTTGCCCACCTTAGTTGTAATCTTGCCAAGCAAAGGTGCGATTTTTTTGTGCGTGTGTGCAAAATGTGTGCTATCTGACTTTAAACTCTAGTGAATACTTAACAGTGCAAATTAGAACTTCTTTCAGATAGACCTGTTTGGTAGAAATGGTTGCAGAAAAGCCCCTCAACTTTCCCCCCATTTTCTTTCTTTAAACTGATGGAAGTGTCTGTTTTCTTGATTTTTACAGAGTCAGACACAGACAGGGATAGACAGACAGGAAGGAAGAGAGATGAGAAGCATTAGTTCGTTGCAGCTCCTTAGTCTCCTTAATTGTTCATTGATTGCTTTCTCATATGTGCTTTGACTGGGGGGCTACAGCAGAGCAGGTGACTCCTTGCTCAAGCCAGTGACCTTGGGCTTCAAGCCAGCGATCTTTGGGCTTGAGCCCATGACCATGGGGGCTCATGTCTATGATCCCACGCTCAAGCCAGCAATCCCACACTCGAGCTGGTGAGCCCGTGCTTAAGCTGGTGACTTCGGGGTTTTGAACCTGGGTCCTCCGCATCCCAGTCTGACGCTTTATCCACTGCGCCACCACCTGGTCAGGCTCTTGATTCTTGTATGTCTGATTAAGTATGTCCTTTTTCTTAGGATCAGGTAGATTTTGCTGTGAAATGCTCTTAATTCTAAATAATTCTAAGAATTAAGAAACAAGAGGAAGTAGTACAAGTCGAACATCCCCATGGTTCCTCCCTTCCCTGTGCCCCCTCTCCCCCGCACTTGCTCTGTGTGCTGCCTGCTGGGCAGTCTCCCCTTCTGCTCCTCAGAGCTCTGCATCACAGAGTAGCTGCACAGGGTGGCATGACTGCTGTCTGTGGGTGCCAGATTTCTGTAGATGTGCCAGAGCTTCCTGTGGTCCTCTGCCCCCGTGTTAGCATCCTGGCTTTTGAGGGGGCTCTCAGCTCTCCGGGGCCCTGTTCTATTGTGCCAGTAGAACGTGGATAGGGTGATTTGCAGTTCTCTGTTTTATTGATGCCTTGGCTTCCTGGTGGTTAGAAGGTACTATTCTGTAAGGCCTCTGGTCTGAGTCCTTGGCCTGCATTGCTGCCCTTCTCTGCCAGAGTCACAGGTGTCTCAGTGGGACTGTCCCATTCTTGTTCACTATGCTTATGTTGAAGTAGCAGAGGATGAGTGTTTAAATTTTCATCATATGTTCTCATTCATTGTAGTTTTTTAAAAGAGGGATGTGACTGTTCTTTAGTTGGGCCCAGACTGTGTTTATTCAGTGTTCCAGCTCCTGTCCTTTTAGAAGTTAAGATAATAAGGCTTTTGTTGGCAAAGCCGTTGCAGTGATCTGTGCTCAGAACCCTCTCCTCATAGACCCCCAGGCTTGGTGCAGGCTCTCTGCTAAGACGTTCTTCTGTTCCTTGTCTGTCTCCATGTGTGAGATTGGAGGTGCCAGTATTTCGTGTACATGTGTGTATGTTTGTTTTGATGACTTGTATATAGGGTTGAGATTTTCATAGTTTTTTCTTTTCCTCTTTGCTTTCAGGCGAAAGTAACTGAGGCTGTGGAGTGCTTGCTTGCCCTGAAGGCACAGTATAAGGAGAGCACCGGGAAGGAGTACGTTCCTGGTCAGCCCCCGCTGTCTCCGGCTCCAGATCCAAGTTCCACCAGAAGCTCCGGCCCTTGTGGCCCAGAAACTCCAGAAGCCAAAGTACTTTTTGACAAAGTAGCTGCTCAGGGAGAAGTCGTTAGAAAACTTAAAGCTGAAAAAGCCTCTAAGGTTAGTGTGTTTTGTGTGTAGTTTTGTTTTTCACATTACCTGCTATTTTCTTTGCCTGGATCACTTTTTGCCCCATGAGATCTGGCTGACTTCAGTTCTCAGCTCATTTATCTTGTCTTCTAGAGAAGTCTTCATTGATTCCCCCCACCACACCCCCTGCTAGATTCAACTGGATGTTCTCATATGACACTGCCTTTCTCTGACATAATAGTTAAATACACTGTGTTTTAATTGCCAGTTTCTCTCTAGTCTGTAAGATCCTTGAGAACAGGGACCTAGACCTTGGCAGTGCCCGGCTCATTAGAGACCCCTGGTACAGACCAGACTCCTTGTTTGACTCATTCCCCTAAAGCTCTTCCTTCAGAAGCAGCAGGTTTTACCTTGAACCTTGGTGTGGTTTGTGCTGATTGTATTATCTTTATGTGAATAGGACTTTTGTGACAGATTCATTTGAGTGGAAAACAATAATTGATTGTAGGTTTTGGAATTGAACAAGCAATATAGAAACATGACTACTGTCATCTTTATAATGGTGAAATGTCCAGCTTGTGTGATTGAACGATTCTTCATTTAAATTGAGTAGAGCACACGTTAGATACTAGTGCTTGTTCATAGAGCTTTCTGTGACATGGAAATGGTCTGGGTCTGTGACAGTTCTGCTCAGTACAGTCACGACACCATTGTGATTGAGGAACTGAATTCATAACTGTGCTGACTTTAGATTAATTTAAATCTGAATAGCCACATGTGGCTTATGACTACTTTTTGGACAGTACAGTTATATAGTGCTGTTTTTTAGTCACTGTTTTGCACAAATCTGTCCGTGTTTATCATATCCTTTTATTCATTTTCAGAAGCTAGTTAGTATACATGACATTCTCCACCCCTAACACCTACTGCTCGCCTCCAGTGGCGTTCTCAGATCTGCTTAGAAAGCTCCCATGGCGGTGCCTAGGCGGGGGTGGTGATTCGCCATGCCCTATTCTCTCTTGTTGTCTGCAGGATCAGGTGGACACAGCTGTTCAGGTCCTGCTTCAGCTGAAAGTGCAGTACAAGTCTCTGACTGGCATTGACTACAAGCCAGTCTCTGCCACTGGCGTTGAGGACAAAGACAAGAAAAAGAAAGAAAAAGAAAATAAATCCGAAAAGCAGAATAAGCCACAAAAAAAAAATGATGACTCAAGGAAGGACCCCCCTAGAAACCCAGGCGGGGGACTGGCCCCCAGCGGGGCAGGAGAGGGGCAGGGACCCCGCAAGCAGACCAGGTAACAAGCTTGGAAATCCCCTGGACGAGAAGCGGCATTTGAATGTATCAACTCTTATATTGAAAGAACATTGGAGGAGGGGTTAGTTTGACTGTCACACTAAGTCAGAGAATGCTGAAGGTGTAGTGTCAGCACAGAGCTTTTGTTACTTTTCTGTTTGTTAATTTAAACAGGTAGCACATTCGCTGGCTTGATTCATGAGTCTCAGAATGTAGAAGTTCCGTGAAGTCTCGATCCTATGTTCGCTATCTGCCTTCCCAGGTCCTCCTCCCCCCTCAGTGAATTGGAAACCACTGTCAGTAGTTTTTTTCTGTGTCCACTGAGTGATTCTCATCGGATTACATAAGTAGAAACAACATACATAAATGCTCCATCTTCTCCCTTTCAGCGCAGTTGGTACCCAACCCAACACGTTGTTTTGCACCCTAAACAGAATATTTCAAACAATATTCTTTTGTCAGGCCTCAATGAGAACTTCATTTTCAGTAGGATTTTGCAGTAGGTTTGGCTAGATACAGAACAGAGAATGGTGGGCTAGATGGTGTTTCAGTCCCTTTCAAACTGTGTAAGCAATGTGACTATTCCGTCTGTAGCCCCGCCCCAAAGTCAGAGTGAACCTTGCTCTTGGCTCTTTTAGTGGCTTAATCAGAAGAAAAAGCAGTTACCAGCAGTTTCCATTTTGAGATAATGTGTTTTAGATCTGTTTAGTTAAAATTCAAATTCTGCTTCTCATTCATCACTCCTGTCATATACACAGTCTCTCCTTAAAAAAGAGAGCACAGCAGCTATTTTCTTGCCCATTGATGGCCTGATCAGATGCAGAGAACAGTGGCGGAGCAACCAGAACTTCCTGCCCTTACCTTCGGACTGCGTGGGCAAGGGCCAGAGTCAGTATAGCCACTTTTTGAGATATGTTGAAGTAAAACAATAAAGAATTCAAGTATAAATACATTAAGATTTTAAATCAAGAGATCCTTATTTATAAACTTGAAAAAGTTGTACTTTTTATAAACTATAACTCATGGGTAGAGTTTTCTGTATGGATCATGAGACCACAGTTCTTGAATAATTGTTGGTGTTTCCAGAAAAGGATTGTTTAGAATAATGTTTTATTGCAGATCTAATGTATTTTGGAAGCACCTATTTCTACAACTTTTATTACTGTACCTAAAATAAAAAAATGTATGGACTGTTTAGAAAATACATACCTATATGTGCACACATGTGTACACATCCAGCTATTGTTTTTATTTTTACACGTTACTCTCAGTAAGACACTGATCTTACTAACTATAATTTTGCCTGGATTCAGGTTGGCAAGACATTTTTTTTATTTTTTAGTAGGAGAATGCCACGTGAATAGGAAATAGACAAATATATAATATATCATTGTTAAGACTTGGATGAGATAACGAGATGTCTGCAGTAAAATCATAGCTTTTGTTAGGCTTGGCTTCCCTTGTATTTTGTGGACAGTATCTCACAAAATGAGATGACTGAACTGCTTTCTAGGTTTAAAAGATTATCTCAGGAATGAATATAGAAGAGATATAAATACAAAAATTACTCATACAGAAGAAAAATGAATCTTTTGAACTTTAGAGATTTATTTCCATTTACCCTAGAAGCAGTTGCTGAGCAAAGGGGTTTATATTTTACTTTTCACATCTGCAGGTTGGGGCTTGAGGCAAAAAAAGAAGAAAATCTTGCAGACTGGTATTCTCAAGTGAGTGTGCATTTAGTTGACTTTTATGTGTTAAATTTTGCAAAAGCAGCTTTATGTTTAGGTTTTGAAGTCCAGACACAAAGCAGTAAGGTAGAGTGCCTTTAACAGTACAGAGCGTAGTCACTTAGCATGTCCCAGTTCTCAGAGTGGGTTCACCTAAAGTGTTGGATCAAGAGGTAGGCCTGTGGGTATAGTCATTACTTGGTTTCTTTTTCTTTCTTTTTTTTTATGGTGAGATAAAGGGATTAGTCCAGTGTCACAAAGATAGGAATAGCAGGAGCAGGTGGTAGAGTTCAAGTCTTCCTGGGGGTGCAAGGTCCCAGTGTTTCTGAGTGTAGAAACGTCCATGTTACATGCACATGAAAGGGGTGGACCGGGGTGGGAGGACCCTTGGATTGGAAGGTTGGTTGTCACACTCTCAGCACCTATTCTATAATTTTGGTTCAATGTAGGCCCTAAAGACTGTTCTTGTTTTGAAAAGGTCATCACCAAGTCGGAAATGATTGAGTACTACGACGTGAGTGGCTGCTACATCCTCCGTCCCTGGGCGTACTCCATTTGGGAGTCCATCCAGGGCTTCTTCGACGCCGAGATCAAGAAGCTGGGCGTGGAGAACTGCTACTTCCCCATGTTTGTGTCACAAGGCGCTCTGGAGAAAGAGAAGACCCACGTTGCTGACTTTGCCCCCGAGGTGGGTGCGCTCTGGTTATTTTTGCCACTTTTCCTCATAAACTCAACAGTGTATTTTCATTTTGCCCGTGAATAGTAATTCAGAAGGCAAGTTACAGTCGCCCATATAGAGAAGCCTTAAAAAATTTAAAGCCATTTAAAAAATCTACTTTTAGGGCAAGTTATGATTCTGTTTGTTGCATTAAGTAATTAACTGGCTTTTCCTTTTCTCTTGACATTTGTAAGGACAGTAAGTATGTACCCTTTGTCACAGTGAACAGCAGCAATGATCTTAAGTTGCCTTAATTGGTAGAGCAAAAATTGAATTAGCGATTTGCCAGTTTTTGTGCTATTTCCCTCAGTGCTGGTAAAAATGTGAACATGACTTCTCCTACCAGGTTGCTTGGGTGACAAGGTCTGGCAAAACGGAGCTGGCGGAGCCCATTGCAGTCCGTCCTACCAGTGAGACAGGTGAGGGCGACTTTAGAGGCATCCAGGGTGGGGTCTCGGCGTTCATTTGGGATGTTTGTCGTCCTTGTTGACGATGTAGAAAGGTTACTGAATGCATACGTGAAGGTGTGTGCGAACTGAGGTTCTGTAGAATTTTATTCTCAGTACAGAGCTCTTTAGCAATAGGATAAGGATTTTCTTTTTAAACAATTTCATTTTGTTTTCCTGCCATAATTTTTTAGAACTACCCAAGGAATCGTATTCTTAGAATAGTTTTTGTTCTTGGAATTACAGAATTGCTAACAGTAGTGTTTTATGTCATATTTATAAACTTTCTTTTTTGTGTATGTGTGAGAGAGAGACAGACAGGAAAGGAGAGAAATGAGAAGCATCATTCTTTGTTGTGGTACTATAGTTGTTCATTGATTGCTTTATCATGTGTGCCTTGACCAGGGCTATAGCAGACTGAGTGACCTCTTGCTCGAGCCAGTGACCTTGGGCTCAAGCTGGTGAGCCTTGCTCAAACCAGACAAGCCTGCACTCAAGCTGGCGACCTCAGGGTCTTGAACCTGGGTCCTCCGTATCCTAGTCTGACGCTCTATCCACTGCGCCATCGCCTGATCAGACTATAGATTTTCTCATTTTAATATCATGCTTAGATTCCTAGAGGTTTTCTATGGGTTACTAAGTGATTTTATTTACATCTTGTATTATTCTTAAAACAGTGTAGTGAGGAAGGATGAGGCAACTCTGACTTCCATTTTGCAGAAAGAAGGTCTTTGAAAGACTGGGCGACTTTCCTAAGATGGCACACAGGAAGGGGAAGGGCCACGTAGGAAGTTTAGGCTTTAGGAGAATCAGCGCCTTTTCAGGTGATGATCTGTCTTTAGTTAGGTATGGTGTGTACCTTGGTGCTTGTAGTGATACTCTTATATAGTAGTGTAGTGATGCATTGTTGAAATCATGACACCAGCTTTTTTTCACATACCAGATGGGCAGAGTTTCGTTTTACTAATTCTGGGTAGTCATGTGGAGGCCTGGATAAGACAGGCACCTCCACTTCAGTGAGCAGTTTGTAGCAAGGGCTTCCTACTCTGCACAGATCCAGCAGACAGACAGATTTAACCTGAGTTCTGGCTGGTTCTGATGCGATAACTGTGCTGGAGTCAACAAGTTCTTTTTTTTTTTTTTTTTTTTACAGGGACAGAGACAGGGATAGTAGATAGGGACAGACAGACAGGAACGGAGAAATGTGAGAAGCATCAGTCATTAGTGTTTTTTTTTCTAAATAAGTTGAAACGTTCTTTTTTTTAAATTTATTCATTTTAGAGAGGAGGGAGGGGGGGGGGAGAGAGAGAGAGAGAGAGAGAGAAAGGGGGGAGGAGCAGGAAGCATCAACTCCCATATGTGCCTTAACCAGACAAGTGCAGGGTTTTGAACCGGCGACCTCAGTGTTCCAGGTCGACGCTTTTTATCCACTGCGACACCTTAGTTGTTCATTGATTGCTTTCTCACATGTGCCTTGACCGCAGGCCTCAGCAGACCAAGCAACCCCTTGCTGGTGTCAGCGACCTTGGGTCCAAGCTGGCGAGCTTTTGCTCAAGCCAGATGGGTCTGCACTCAAGCTGGCGATCTCGGGGTCTCGAACCTGGGTCCTCCGCATCCCAGTCCGATGCTCTATCCACTGCGCCACCACCTGGTCAGGCAGCAAGTTCTTTAAGGTCTGCAACCTAGGGCTCTACATCCTCAGTGCTGGGACTCTAATGGCTGCTCTGTGGGTGCCTATGAGAACTGAATGGGACAGTGAATGTGAAGAACTTAACACTCAGAATGTGGTGTATAACACCTTCACTTAGTGGTGTTAAAACCAGTAGAGCAGAAAGGCACATTAGCTCTTGAATGTAAATTTCATTGCTATGAACGCAGAATATGGCCAGGTTTAGAGAGACTTATTTTCTTGTCTAATCTGCTGTATGAAATGCATAGTCATTGCACTCTCTGACTATTGAAATGTTGGAAACATGTTTGCACAAACACAACACTGCAATTTCTAGTAATTACATTAGCTCTTAGCAGCCATCAGGGACTAACTGTGCTTCCCGGTGTCTCTCCAGTAATGTACCCCGCGTATGCCAAGTGGGTGCAGTCCCACAGAGACCTGCCCATCAAACTCAACCAGTGGTGCAACGTGGTGGTAGGTGCACGCCCTCCTGCCCTCTGTCCTTCTCACCCACCGGTCTTCAGAAAGTGTGCTGGGTCTTCCCTCATTTGTGTATTGAACGGATTGGAAGGATGGGAGCATTTTTGAAATATTTGGGATCACAATTATGATTACTTACACAAAAAATTGTTCGTAAGAATTGAAAAGCCCTCTCTAATGACCCACCGTCTTCCTGCCTCCCGCAGCGCTGGGAGTTCAAGCACCCACAGCCTTTCCTGCGCACCCGCGAGTTCCTGTGGCAGGAGGGGCACAGTGCGTTCGCCACATGTGAGGAGGCGGCGGAGGAGGTAGGACGGTGCACCCTCGCGCAGCTGTGTGTCTTTCTCTGTTCCTTTTCCAGCGTAAGGAAGGCGGTTCTGTCTCCACATTGACACTGATCTCATCACAAAGTAGCATTAAAAGAATTTCTGGGTATAAATTACTTTGTTACTTAAAGTTGTATTACCTTAATGTTAGAAAAAATAGTGAATTTAGAAGTGTGTGGACTTAAGAAAATGCTTATTAAAATTTTATTAGAAATGCTGTTTCAAATTTTTAGGTAAAAGTATATTTAGACTTTAGTGTATAACGTAAGTTATAATACCATGGGTGAGATATTAGTCTTTAGGGCCTAGTTACTGTTTATCTTTCAAAAGCATTGATTTTCTCTTATATTCAAAATTTACGTAGTAAGTTTTAAAAAGTTCTTCAACTTCTTTTTATACTGCTTTGTTGGAATGTCTTCCTTAATCATTCACACTGGCTGCATTAACCTATTCATAAAAAAAAGGTTTTTTATTGCTTATAGTGCTTTTCCCAAATAGTATGGTATACTATTATACATAAGTATACCATATACAATATTTGACCCCCTTCTGCGTCTAAAATGTCGTTCCAGGTCTTGCAGATACTTGACTTGTATGCTCGGGTGTACGAAGAGCTGCTGGCAATTCCTGTCGTAAAAGGGAGGAAGACTGAGAAGGAGAAGTTTGCTGGCGGAGACTACACGACGACTGTGGAGGCGTTTATATCGGCCAGTGGAAGAGCCATCCAGGTACCACCGGCTGGCCACCAGGGGGTCCGCCTCCAGGAGGCCATAGGATGCTTTCCGCAGTGGAGCTGGATGGAGGGCAGAGCCTGCAGGAGAAGCCTGTCACCTGAGAAGTTGACTTAGACATTGGTAGTTCCTGTGCTTTCTAGACCTCATTCTAATCGCAAGCATGTCTGTCCCATTTCTAAGTCTCCAGGTCGGTTAAGTGAAGGCTTGAGTCCAGAATTAGCAAATCATGGAGTCGTGTTTAACCTTTGTCACTAACGTTACTCCTGTGAAAGGGGCTGTGCACGTCGTAGTATATTTTGACTATATCTAGTCTCTTTGATGCACTAGTTGTACTTAAAAATTGATTTAATATTAAAAAGTCAAGGAAGATAAAATAGGTCTAGTTCTGTTTTTAACATGTGTGGTCCCAAAAATAATTTTCGAAGGCATAACAGGTTGTTAAAATTAGAGCTCACATTTCTCTCTCTTTATTTCAGGGAGCAACATCACACCATTTAGGGCAGAATTTTTCCAAAATGTTTGAGATTATTTTTGAAGATCCGAAGACACCAGGAGAGAAGCAATTCGCCTATCAGAACTCCTGGGGCCTGACAACGCGGACCATTGGTGTTATGACCATGGTCCACGGGGACAACATGGGTTTAGTGTTACCTCCCCGCGTCGCCTGTGTTCAGGTGAGGAAGATGTTCCTTTTATAAAATACAAGCCATATCTATGAACAGGAATTTGAAAGGGTGATTTTCTGAATATCATCCAAGTAGTTCCCACGGATACAGAAACACCTAGTAGACCTTAGTACCGTGTAACTATGGTTATCTCTTGTGTTCTTGTTTTTACTCTTAATTTTTAGTCACTTGATATGGACTTTTTTGAAATGCATTCTAATAGGTTAAATGAAATGTAGGTCTAATGAAAATGCATGTAGTGTGGACAAGCAGTGTGCAGCTCATTGGTGGACATCTTTGTGGATTAGAAATCACCAACAAGTTAGTCACTTCAGTCTGCTGTGGCTTTGCACGAATGTCTGCTGCTGTGCTGTGTTGCAGGTGGTGGTCATTCCCTGCGGCATCACGAACGCCCTTTCTGAAGAAGACAGAGACTCTCTGATCGCCAAGTGCAACGACTACCGGAGGCGCTTGCTGAGTGTCAACATCCGGGTCCACGCCGACCTGCGCGACAACTACTCCCCAGGCTGGAAGTTCAATCACTGGGAGCTCAAGGTGTGTCCTGCTGCCCTGGCTGTCACTCTGCTTTGGATGTAGGTTGTCTTCATGTATGTCTTTATAAAATGTCTTTTTCATTACTCTTCTCTAATTTGATAGTTGTGAGTTCTTCAGTGAAACTAAGTGTTGAGCACATTTGCTAAATGTGAAAGTGTATTTGAGAGAGCTTATTTTATGTTAGAAAATGATCTTGAACCTCTCAGGTAGTACAGTTTTTCTTAGGTTTACACCTTATTAGAGTAGGTTTCTATAATATCTCAGGAATATCCCATTTTTCCTTACTGTGCGTGTAGGCCTTTGTTTTTGGTTTTTTGTTTTATGTTTATTTTTTATTTTTATGGTTAATTGGCAATAAAGCCATGAAGTAAGTCTGTATATGGGGAGGGCAAAGGTAGGTTTACAGTTGTGCTACAGAGAAATACGCCAAATAACACAAGAATCAACTCTGTGTTGCGCGTGCTGACGACTGTAAGCCCACTTCCGCCTGCCCTGTGCTCAGTGGAGACGTGCACGTGTCATTTAGCTGTTCCTGCGTCCTAGGGCGTTCCAATCCGCCTGGAGGTTGGGCCCCGTGACATGAAGAGCAGCCAGTTTGTGGCTGTCCGACGAGACACGGGAGAAAAGCTGACAGTTGTGGAAAGCGAGGCCGAGACCAGACTGCAGGCCATTCTGGAGGACATCCACATCAGCCTGTTTAGAAAGTCAGTTCCTAGCATGGCTCTCCCTCTCCTTCCAGCCCCTCCTGCCCCTGAGGTCTTCGTCCCAGCGGGGAGTCGTCTTTCCTCTGAGCTCCTGTGGCTCTTACTTTGCCTTCTCTCTGTGTTTTGACTTGTTTCATGATTGTTTTTCTAAGTGCTCTCTGCTCCCTAGTGGGTCCGCAGCAGTGGGCTGCCTGTCCCATGGACTAAGTTGGGTTCATTTTAGATCCAGGCTTTTATGACGTAGAAATTTGAGGAATTAAGGTATTAATTCTCACCCGCTGAAATACATTAGCAGCACCTGCGAAGCTTTACAAACCAGTGCCTGGCCCCTCCCCAGAGATGTTGATGTACTTGGTCCAGGGTGGAAAACTCCACACATGGTTATGCTGTGCGACTGCAGCTGAGAACCTCCTGTGGGGCTTGGGCCGAGAGGGAGGGCTCAGGGCTGCCCTGGCCTTTTACAATCACAGACCTCCAGACAGAGGCACTAGAGGGTTGGTCGCCTATGGTGTGGCACCTTATTTTCTTTTCTACCTGCCTGAAGCAGAGGGGCTGCCCACTGCCCCTGGGGATGAGGCTCTGTGTGTGGGAGCGCCTGCCTCGTATTCATTCATGGCCTGCTGATACCTTGTGCCTGACTCATACTAGGCCTCCAGAAATCTTGTATTTAAAGAGTGAACTAATTTTGTTTGATTCTCACAATAATCCTCCAAGGCAGTTAGACTTCCATGAGTATTTCTGCAGTTTTGTAGAAACCTAGAAAAGTAAGACCAGAGAGGTTTAGACTAGAACCTGGACTCGTAGGTAGTCAAGGTATGGGCAGGAATAGATTGTCACTTAACGGCAGTAACAAGAGTAACGATTACCTGCTGTGCGCTTGGCAAACCCCTCACTTATACAATGTGCACAAGAACACAGTAATGAACCTACCAAGCTTTACTGACTGTCACTACTGGTGACAAAGTTGAGGGTCAGTTTGAGTTCCTTTCATGTCCAGATTATTGTGCTTATGTAAAAATAGCATATTATACTGCTCACAAAAATTAGGGGATATTTCAAAATGAATATGAAGCGATAAAATGTCCCCTAATTTTTGTGAGCAGTGTAATAAGAAAAATTATGTATTCTTTTTTACTTATTATTTGATAGGGCTTCCGAGGACCTTAAGACTCACATGGTGGTGGCTAACTCAATGGAAGACTTTCAGAAGGCGCTGGACTCTGGAAAGGTGAGGGCCTTCTGAAGTTTGGCGATAAAACTATTTCAGTAAACGCTGGTTTAAGACTCACCGAACATAAGCATATCGATTCCTTTTCCAGGGTCAGTCACACAGAAAGGTCACATTCTGCTCCACATCATCCACCTTGCACTGACCTTCCCTCCCCAGAGCTTTGGGGCCCTGTGTCCTTTGCGGGAGCTCTGTGTGACCCGGTGGTGTAAATGCTTTTCTTGTCCCTGCCCTGCTGCTCGGCAGCTGTCATGCTCTGTGGTCTTCATTTTGTGTGTCAGCTTGTTGGCCACCCCTAATGTAAGCCCTGTTCTAGCTTCAGAGATGTCGTGTGCAGTTCCCAAAAGGTTAAAGGTCCGCTTCTCTCAGCTCTGATTGCGTATTTACCCAGATATTAATTGATTGACCTTCCTGAGTAATGAGGGAACACTGTTCCTCATTACTTCTGGCTCCTTAAAGCTACACAGGATTTCTAATGAGGCAGTAACTGTCCCTTTAAGATTTTATCAGCTGTATGTGTTGTGTGTATATACATGTTCCTACTAATTTTCATAGCGAAGAGGTACAATTTGCGAAACTATTAATCACTGGGGTGAATCACGTATGAACTTTAGTATTCTGGTGCACGTTTGATTATGCAGCCAGGCCTGTGTCCCCACATTACAAATGAGAAAACCCTGGGCCAGAGGCTAGATGAATCACCTCAAGCTGTGCAGAAGCAGATCTGCTGTTGGAGTTTAGATCCCTCTCTGACTTGATTTAATGCACTGCCTCTGCATCTCTCTCTCTTTAAATTCATGCTGACAGTATTAAGGCAGTTTATTTGGTTATGATCAAAACCTCTTACTGTACCTCTTACTACATGAGCTGGGGAAATGTCACTCTCTCAGGCTCTCAGTTTACTGACTTGTAAAATGAGTACAAAATACAGCAAATCAAAATGCCCTTCAGGTCCATAATTTTGGGGGGTTCAGTGTTCGCTTATTCATGGAGCATTGCCTTTGGAATCTGCCCCTTTCTGGTGTCCATACTTGTCATTGACTCAGACTGTGTGCTTGTAGGAGAAGGCTGGGGAAGGGACAGCCACTGATACCGCGTCTGTTTGTCCTTTCACTGTGACTTCTGATTATTTTAATTTTGAATTTTATTGAATTTTGAATTCCATTTCTGGGGTTTAAAATTCCCTGTATTAATGGTGGTCACTGCTGCAGTACAGTCTATGAAGACATTGCATAAGAGTTAATAAATCAATACCGTGAACACCAGTTAATCTGTTGTTTGCACAGACATGAATCTCAGCGGATAGTAGTGGAGTCACAGATTCAACATCTGTTCTAAAGCAGAATGTAGTTATTTTAGCTGTGTGTCTGTAGAGCACATAGAGAACAAAGCAAATTCTATTTTTATTTCTTGAATTCATTAGCCAGTTCCATTGCCCATCTCACCTTTTGTCGGTCAGCATAGCTGTGTGGACTGACCAGCAGGTGACCTTTGAAGTTACTGTAAATAATACTGTATTTACTAGGAGGGGAGATAGTGGGAGGGACCTTTGGAACTTGAATGTAGGTGAAAGTTTGATTTTCCTCTTTCCCTGTTGGTATAAATGAAAAAATTTTTATGCCTGGGACTTGATTTTAGTAAATTTTCCAAGGGTATGGTCTTACCTAAATGAAAGTTAAATATTATTTATATGTAGTTATATATAATATATATTTCTTGTTGACATGCATTACTAATCTATCGATCATAGTTTTTGAGAATTGTTATTTTTGTCATTAACATTATCAGCTACAGAAGACAAGATACTATATATTGCAAAGGATTGTATATTTTTAAAACAGATACAGAAATTATAAAAAATAAAAATGAAGAACCTTTTCATGACTGAATAGATAGCCTAAAAATGTATACTGTCCTTTCATATTAATGCTTTGTATGCATAAATAGAAATTTCAGGTGTTTATCATCTATACTTTACATTGAAGCTACAAAGAAAAAACATGGTTTTTTGAAAAATTATCATTTATGAGTCCAAATACATTTAATAACAACTTCAGTTGAAACTTCTCCCCGTACTACACCATTTTAAAATTTAAAAATTATTATAAAGGCTTAGTAATTTCTTTCTTAAGAGAGAAAGAAAATAAGGCAATTTACTGTAAAATTTGTTAAAGTTATAAAAAAATATAGCTGTTGTGAGTTAAAGTAAGATTTTCTAAGAAAAGCCTTTTGGAACTTGATTTAAAACCAAGTTCCAAATGCAAGGAAGGGTTTGCAGGAGGACTCAATGTGAGCGTGCGTGGCCTGATGGTCCGTCAGAAGCTGATGGGGAAGCTAGATAACAGTCCAGCTGCTTTTGAACTTCACATCAGCATTTGGGGATTAGCCACACTGGGGCTTTCCCTGCTGCCACGCAGCTTTCCAGAGATGCTGTATAGGACTACTGCATCAGCGTTATTGCAGGCGAACCCCATTTTGAAGTAGGCATGCTATGAAAAATCGAGGATTCAGTAGTTGAGGGAAATGTTCATTCTTACCTAGGCCAACTTCTACATTTTTAGAAAGAAAACTCGGGGCTAGACATTTTCAAATAGGCAGTGAATTTCAAAATTAGGATAAAATCCCAGTGCTCTTGCTTCTGTTTATTTTGTATGGTCTATGGAAAAAAAATATTTTGACAGGCCCCCCAATACAAAATGAATTGACTTTAAAATATCCTTGGACTTTATTTTTTATTTATTTTTATTTTTTTATTATTTTTTTTAATTTATTCATTTTAGAGAGGAGACACAGAGTGAGAGAGAGAGAGATAGAGAAAGAGAGAAAGGGAGGAGGAGCTGGAAGAATCAACTCCCATATGTGCCTTGACCAGACCAGTGCAGGGTTTTGAACTGGCGACCTCAGTGTTCCCAGGTCGACGCTTTATCCACTGCGCCACCACAGGTCAGGCTGGACTTTATTTTTTAAAGATTTTAGTTTTTGTTTATACAGAGGGAAGAGAGTCAGGAGAGCGAGAGGTATCAACTCATAACTGCCTCACTTTAGTTCATTGATTGCTTGTCGTATGTGCCTTGATCAGGCAAGCCCAGGGTTTCGATCCAGTGACCTCAGCATTCTGGGTCGATGCTTTATCCACTGCACCACGACAGGCCAAGGCAAATATCCCTGGACTTTAAAAACTGATTCTTTCACCTATGGCTTGTTGAAACTGTGACATAAAGTGAGGTGTACCTGATTGTTGGTTGTTGCTGTTAACACCACTTTAAAATCAGGTCACTACTTGCCATGGCCCCACTGTGCCCCTGATCACCATTCAGGCTGAGCTGGCCTTAGTCTGGATGTGACGCGAGGGAGATACAGCTGCGTTCTGGACACAAGTGTCCTCACCCTTGGTCCCTTCTCTCAGGCGCTGTGCTGTAGCCACTTTACTTGGGCATTTAAGTGTGTCTCAGAGATGTCTGTGTTGTGTCCTGATGCCTTATTATGCTGTGTGGGTTTTAGAAGTGAAAAATTCTTTTGTATCTTAACATTTCTGAGCTACGTTTCTAGAGGTTTGCCAGGGAGGGTATCATGGCCCAGAAAGGGCTGGGAGACCTAGCTTTTACACTTGTACGTTTAACAGAAAACCTTACATGTACCTCTTACAGCATAGAAGGAGTTACAAACACAGAATATTGGCCCCTTTCTTATTAGATCGCTCAGATCCCCTTCTGTGGGGAAATTGACTGTGAAGACTGGATCAAGAAGACCACGGCAAGGTAAGTGTTGTTGGCAGACGGGATGCATGGGACACGGCCGTGAGCAGGACAAGAAACACACAGCTTCAGTGAAAGGAACTCTTATTTGTTTTGATTTCAGGGATCAGGATCTTGAACCTGGTGCCCCCTCCATGGGAGCCAAGAGCCTTTGCATTCCCTTCCAGCCACTATGCGGCCTGCCGCCCGGGGCCCACTGCGTCTGCGGCCGCAACTCCGCCAAGTACTACACCCTGTTCGGTCGCAGCTACTGAGATCGAACCGCGCCTGTCTCCAAATCACCTCACTTTTGGAAAAAATGCATATGCATACCATCCCAGATAGAGACAGTTTTATGATTTTTTAAAAAATAAAAGTTCAAAAAGGAGGTCCCATGAAATCAGTACCTGTTCTCATGCCTGAAGTACCAGTGGAAAAGATACTTTTCTGTAAACAGCCTCTGTAATAAATATTATGAACTTAACTCTTTTATGCGTTCTTTTGTTTCTGAAATACTGGAATTATGTGCTACAAGGAAATTGCTATGAATAGATAAAAATAACTGAAAATAACCTCTTTATAGGAATTTCTTGAAGCTTCCGATAAGGACAACTGATTGCAGGAAAGCTTGAAGTGGGCTGTTTAAAGGGAGTCGTGACTGAAGCGAGCTCCACAGGAAGTATGTTAAGGAAGGAGCCTCTTGCCCCACATCTACATGTGATAGACTTTGTTCCTAATTGAGATTCAGCTAAAATATCAAAACTTGTTCAAACATCTTAAAGTGGCTTTTCAACAGGGTGCGTTCGCCTGAGTCAAAGCGGCATTCCTTAAGAAATGATGGCCAATTTACCCGCAGATGATAGCTGTTAACTAGATCCGTGGCCGACAGAAGTGAGTGTGTGAAGGCAGGTCAGGCTACATTTTCTAGAATTGGACAGTAATAGTGAATTCTTGTAGGGGAGGCAGCAAGTAAGTCCTAAAACCTATTGATGAATTGTAGACTGAGTAAGGCTGATGACCCTCCCTAGTGTGGGTGAGCCAGGTTTGATCAGTTGAAGGGCTAAGCAGACCTCTGGTTCCTCCTGCCAACTGCCTTTTCTAGTGGAGAGGTGTTGAGTGTTGAGATCAGCAGCAGAAACCACTCCACAAAGCAAGTGATGAGAAGGCATTTGGACCAAACAGCCTGGACATATTACCCCACCTCTATCTGATCCTACTTAATAATATTGGTCATCTATCATGTACTGTGGTGCTTTGGGTTTGTCAGTAGCATGAGAACTATGGGGAGGCAGCTACCTCTGCCCTGTTGTCTTTAAACATCCTTAGCCCTTCATTTGACACTTTCACTGTGTCTAGGAAACTCTGGCCCTTTATTTAATGAATTTGAGTGCCTGCTCTGGACAAAATGCCAGAGAAGGAATAAAATCGAACATGATTTTCCCTCTTCTTGGCCTTCTCTCCATGAAGTAGTCCTATTGTAGATGCAGAAGCAGGTGGTCAAGTGGACAAGGAGATGGGGTGGTGAACCGGGCCGAGCAGTGTGAGTAGTAGGAGGCTGGTGATCTAGCGACCTCTCTCAGACATGATCACGTCATCCCCTCCAATAACAGCACGCTGAGAACTGTCCTGCCCTTGAGATGATACCTGGGAGATTAAATCGACACTCTTCTGTCACATTATTTGACTTAAAATAACAGCTATAAACACGGTTCTGCTGCTCAGTAGGTGATGTTAAACCAGTGTATTCAACTTACAGAAGGTTTAAGAGTTTGGAACATCAATAGCACTGAAATGATTTTAAAAGATTTTAAGTATCATGTGATAGGGATATTTCAAAATCTATTTTAAGTATGTCACCCGAACCAAATTTTGTGATTAAGAAATATCTGTGTAATGAGTGTAATAATCTCTTACCTCCTTCAGGTCTTGACTCGGGGAACATCTTAGTAAATTCTTGGATCCCTTGAAAGTTACAACTCCACCCCTATGCAACAATCTCTTCCTCCTCTGCTTAATTTTTCTCCATTCTTACTACAGTCGGACAGGCAATACAGTGTATGACTTTTTTTGTTAATTACCTGCCTACCTCCACTAGAAGGCAAGTTTATAAAGGCAGGGAGTTGTGTCTTGTATTCGTTGCTGTCTTCCCCAGAGCCTAGAACTATGTTTGATGTACAGGAACTCAGTAAACAGTCGTTGCATGAATGAGTGAATGAGATGGTCTCAGTGAGATTTGATACACAGTCTGGTTGTGATAGAAGTCTAATGGACCATTAACGGAAGTGAGATTATGAGATGCTAAGGAAATCATTAGGGTTACCTCTAAGTTGAGGATTTAGTCCTAGTGTATTAGAGTTTTCCAGGTAAACAGAACCAATAGAATGTGTGTATAAATACAGATTTATTGCCCTGGCCATATAGCTGGGTTGGTTAGAGCATCATTCTGAAGCGCAGAGGCTGCTGGTCTGATCCCCTGTCAGGGTATGGACAGGAACAGATATCAATGTTCATGTCTCTCTCTTTCTTCCTCTCTAAAATCAATAAATAAAAATTTAAAAATAAATAAGTAAATATTGATTTATAATAAAGAATTGTGGCTATGGAAGCTGAGAAGTCCCAGGATCTGCAGGGTGAGTCAGCAACCCTGGAATTCAGGGAGTTTTAGTATGAAGACCCAGGGGCTCAAAATCCAGGAAGAGTTAACCTTTCATTTCAAGCCTGAAGGCAGGAAAAAGCTAATGTACCAGCTTGAAAGCAGTCAGGAGGAATCAGGTGGGTCTCTTCAGGCCCTCAACTGATTAGATGAGGCCCACCCACTCTGGAGAGTGCAGTCTGCTTTGCATAGTCTACCAATTCAAATGCTAAGGTCATCCAAAACACCCTCACAGAAAACACTCAAAACAATGTTTGATCAAATGTCTGGTGGCCTGCTCAAATTGACACATAAAATTAACCATGACAGTAGGTTAAAATTCAGAAAAGATGGGGCCTGGTCATCTCTGTCTTTCCTTCTTTAAAGGAGTGGCTGTAGGCAGGTGACTGAAAACAACAGAGGCCGCTATTGTCTTACATATTCAGGAACTGGTAAACCTTTAAGGGTTATAAGTGACAGATGATAAGATTAAAAACAAAAGGATTTCCTTCTATCAGTGAAGTCATTATACTTTGGCTATCTTCCTGAAACTGAGTTTATGTTTTTGGATCCTCTAGTCTGAAGGTGTTTTATCTTTGATGAGCACGAGGAAATGTGTTTGCTGTTGTTGTTGGTCTTATTCAGAAGACTCTGGAAATGGGGGGCTTGTTTATTCCTGATCAATGAGCCAAGCAGTAGAAAACTCACTCTTGCGTCATCTGTAGCTCCTATCTAGAAGATTCTCTGCCCCTTGCCACAAACAGCACTCAGAGCCGATTACAAACCTAACGGGGTGGACAGAATGTGAGGGTCTTGTCAGACGACTTGTCTCACCAGTTACTGGGTGAGTGGGGAAGCCGGGAGGGCTGCAGCCAAGGAGGAGCCATGACATGATTCAAAGGCAGAGAGACTCTTGACTTTTTTTATTAAACACACAAACCGAAGAAATCCCTGCAGTCCGCACTCGAAGCCGGTGCCTTCCCTTTCCACGGTCCTGGCTCACATGACATCTCCCGTTTAATTGCCCTTTAAACTGCTTTATGACTTTACAGCAGCCTATAAAATGTGATTTCCAAATCTGACAAGCGCTGAAAGGCCGAAGGGGAGAGTTTTCCAGGAGTTGTAATCACAAATTCAGTAGCAGCTCCCCTGACAAGCTCGGCCTTCCCAAGGGAGGGAGAGGAGCTGCCCCGGGGCCCGGCACCATGGGGCGATACTCCGGCAGGAGCTTCCGTCTGGTCTTCATGTTCCTGGTAAGCATCGTCCTCTTCGTGATGGAGCTAGCGATCGCCCACATCGGCAACTCTCTGTCCCTGGCGTCGGATGCCTTCGCCGTCCTGTCCCACTTGCTGTCCATGGTCATAGCCCTGTTCAGCCTGAGGGTCAGCAACATCCAGCAGCACAGGAAGAGCACATTCGGCTTCCTGCGGGCCGACGTTGTGGGAGCCTTTGGCAATTCCGTTTTTGCTGTGGCCCTGATGTTTAGCATCCTGGTGGAAGCCATCAAAAGGTACATCAGTCCCCAGAAGACCGAGCAGCCACTGCTGGTTCTCAGCGCTGGGATTATCGGGCTGTTCTTCAACGTCCTCAACTACATTATCCTGGACTGCTGCTACTGCTCGGCCCACGGGGCCCAGGGAGAGGCTGATGCAGGTAAGCAGCTCAGGTGTGGCAGGCAGTTCGGTCAGACTCCTGGTGGGTGCGTTCCTGGGGGGCCCCTCTGCTGGGACTGTCGAGAGGGTCCTGATTCTTTAAGCCAGCCTCTTTTCCCGGTGACTTTGCAAGAGAGTCGCCTCCAGTCCGAAGTTCCTTGTGGTGGCAGGCCACTTTCCTCTTGAGGGTCTTCTTTCACTTTTGGTTGCAGGGAATGACAATGTCCAGATAGGTGGGGTGGAGGAAAGTTGCTAACTGGAGCCACGGGAGGGGGTGATGGGACAGACGGTGGACATGGCATTGGGAACAGTCTCCTTAAATTAGTTACTTTTGTTTACCCAGGAATGGCATGGCTCTGTTTGAATTTAAAAATATTTTACTGTCCCCATAATATATGTTCCAAGAAATAATAATACTGGATTATATAACTAGCTCCTGTCAAGCAAGGTATTGAATGAACAATTGGCTGGGATGATAAACCCTCAGGGATATATGAAAGAAGTGTTAAATAAAATAGAGAAGGGGTAAAAAAAGATGATCCAGTAAACATAGTTCTTTTCTGGATGGAAATATTTGTATGTGTTTATTGTATTACAAATCTGTCCTGTGAGAAAAAGGAAAACTTTGTGAATCTTTGAGGTGTGTGTGTGTGGGGGGGGGGTTAAGAGTACTGAACTATAGGATCATCTGTTAAAAGATGGAATTTTAAATCTTGGAAGAGAACAATACATCTAAAATAATCTACAAGATTCATTATTAGATGGAACCATATTTTTTGTTGCCATAAGATGAATTCTTTTTGAAAAACATATATTCAAGCTCTGGCAGAAGAGAAATTTCTAGTTCTTTTTAAAGGAGTCCTGTGGTGTGAACAGACCAGGTTCAAATCCCAGCTCCACCCAGGGTGGTAAGCGAGTCATTACTAGCCTGTGTGCCCACCCCACCTGTCATGAGGAGCTTATAGGGCTACATGAAGTACTGAGTGCTTAGCATCTAATAGGGACTTGGTAAAGTATAATTGTTTTCCTAATACCACAGTGCAAACCTTAGAATTATGTGGTAACTCAGTATCGTTGAGTTCTAAGGACTGATCTGGATTTTAAGCAATTTCAAGATTTTCCTTATTTGTTGCTGATCAGTTTCCTCTCCCTAATGGGACATTAACTCACATGGGGGGGATCGAGCCTCCGTTTGTCTTTTTTATTGAATTCCTCCTGTCTTCGCTACAACTGACTGTAAATTATGTTAGGTAGGTGCAGTGTTTTATCCCTATTTCTGTCTAAATTTTCCCATCGGCAGAATGCATGTTATGAGAGCACCTATGGTATATGTTAACTATAAAAAGGAACAAACACAAGACTAGAGTCTATATTTTTATTCAAATTAAGGAACTGATTAGGGCCTCATCTTCTTAAAAAGACAATAATTAGTTAACGTGAGTCTCTCTGCCTTGTTTATATCTCTCATCATAAAAATTACTGCTTAAGTTTTCACATCATAAAATTTACATATTTTATGTAAAATATATGTATATAAATTTAAGGCAAAATTGACATCAAACAAATGCTTCATATAGACAATGGAAGTGTCACTATTACTAAACTCACCATTGTTTAGTTCTATATATATGTATTTTTTTTGCCTTTACTCTTGACATGATATTTTCCTGCACATAATAAAAACAATTTAGGCAAAGGGTTTGACTCTTTGACCAACAGGAAAATTAGACAACTGTAGTTCTAGTTTCATAAATTGGGTTATTATTGGACAGGTCTTAATTTGGTTCTTGTTTGTGTCCCTGCTAAGATAACAAGAGGCTGAAGACAAATAATTTACCCTGATCCTATGGGCTTCTATTGTCTTAATTCCAAAATATCTTCTTTTGAAGTGTTTGATGTTACATAGTATTCTACTTTGAAAACTGAGTATAATAAATACTATGCACATATAGCTAGTGCTTTAAGATCCATGTTCTATAGTAACGATGTTACTTTGGTAGCTTTAGGTATTGTAGATTTTTTTGTTGTTAGAAATTTTAGAGTGCTTCAACACTTCAAGTAATTTTAGGAGAGCTACTTAGCTTCTTAGCATTTATGTCTCAAGTTACGTAGTCATCACTTTTGCTAAAACACACATTTTTATTTTCTTCCTATCACCCAAATAAGTTTAAAGTAAAGAATACATATTTGGGTTAGAGGGATCTCAAAAATTAACATTAACCCAGTTTCAATTGTCTTCTATTCCAAGAAGAAATGTAATTAATCCATTCATATTGATTCATACCAGGCAGTTTAAAATATGAGGGAAAAAAGGATTATTAACTTCAAAGGATTCAACCTAAACTTGGGATAAGGAACATCTATATGTCTAAACTCCTAGCCTGAAGCATGTTGAAATGCCTGTCCTCTAAAGAACTAGGGTCTCTCCTGGTTTAGTGATCATCACATCTGTCAGAGAGGTGGCTTAGCAATCCTTTAGTCTCCCCTGGTTCTGTGGGTATTTGTGTGTGTGTGTGTGTGTTCTTTTGATTTGTCTGGTACAGGAGTTGATGATACCAGTTATATTTTATGTTTGAGATCCTTGAAAAAAATAACATAAAATAAAGGCCACAAACTTTAAATTAAATATTAACAAGACAGACTGCATAGACAGTTAAGACTTGGAACATCCCTGGGACCTGTGGAGCAAGATTCATTAGAGGGTCAGACAGATGAGCCAGAAATTTAAAAAATAAACAAACAAAAAACACGTGGGAGAAAACAGTGTCTGAAAGATTTTGCTGAGACGAGGGGGCCTGCAGGTCTGAGATCAGTATCTTGCCAGGGTGAGCTCACCCCCGACAGTTAAAAGCAATGGTGAATGATCTGATGTCATCATTTCTTATGGCTGAGTAATATTCCATAGTATATATGTACCAAAGCATTTTAATCCAACAAAATGGATGGACCTTGATAACATTATACGGAGTGAAATAAGTAAAACAAAATAACTGAGAACAGCATGATTTCATACATAGGTGGGACATAAAAGCGAGACTATGAGACATGGACAAGAGTGTGGTGGTTACAGGGTGGGGGGAGGGAGGAGAGGGTGGGAGAGGGAGAGGACAAAGAAAACCAGATAGAAGGTGACAGGACAATTTGACTTTGGGTGATGGGTATGCAACATAATTGAATGATAAGATAACCTGGAGATGTTTTCTTTGAACATAGGTACCCTGATTTATTAATGTCACCCCATTAAAATTAATAATAAAAAAAAAGCGACGGTGAAGAAGTATTCGAGGCAAAATGAAAAAAAAAAAAGAAAAAGAAAAGCAAAAATTACAAGCATGAAAGAAATAAACAAACAAAATATATTTAAAGTCCAAAATTCAGACGCCTCTGTGTGTGTGTTTGGAGAAGGGAGGGGCGGGGAGATGACATTCCTAGGATTCAGGTCCTGGAAGTTAGCCCCCCACCGTTTTCTTTCCCTAGGTTCTGGGACTGGATTTGTCTGTTTACCTGCTTACCCCCTCCTTGCTTAATTTCTTTTATTTTCCTCGATTTTCAACATTATCTTTTGTGCTTGTGTTTTATTTTTGATCATTTTTCAGACTTGAGTTTTCTTCAAAATGTCAGTGATAAATCTCTCTGTGCCCTTGGTTTGTACTTGGACACATATCACCTTGCTGTCCATTGGCATTTATTGTAAAGATTTAATTTATTGATTTTAGAGAGAGAGAAAGAGCAAGAGAACGAGAGAAAGAGAAAGGAGGAGGGGAAGAGCAGGAAGCATCAGCTCAAACTTGCTTCTTGTTTAAGCCTTGACCTGGCAAGCCTGGGGCCTCGAACAAGCTACCCCAGTGTTCCAGGTCAATACTTTATCCACTGCGCCACCACAGGTCGGGCGGCCTTTATTTTAAAAACAAAAGTGATTGTGTGCAGCTCTGTCATGATTAGATCAGGCTTTTCATTTACTTAATTTATAAATGAAAAATTTACATCTGAAGTATCTGCTTATTATTATTATTATCTTTTACAAAATGCCTTTCCTTTGATTTTATTTGAATTGTTACTGTTTTGATTCCAAATTGTGCTCATATCCTCTCTCTCTGTTTCTGGTAAACCACTGCATCCTGTCCCAGGGAGGGACATTGACAATATTCCTGCCTACTGCAGGGTTTAGAAATTTCTGTGATGTTCTAGGTTCCAGTGTTTTTTGTTTGTTTGTTTGTTTTGTATTTTCTCGAAGTGAGAAGTGGGGAAGTGGGGGAGAGGCAGACAGACAGACTCCTGCATGCGCCCGACCAGGATCCACCTGGCATGCCCACCAGGGGGTGATGCTCTGCCCATCTGGGGCGTTGCTCCGCTGCAACGGGAGCCATTCTAGCACCTGAGGTGGAGGCCATGGAGCCGTCCTCAGTGCCTGGGCCAACTTCGCTCCAATGGAGCCTTGGCTGCGGGAGAGGAAGAGAGAGATAGAGAGGAAGGAGAGGGGGAAGGGTGGAGAAACAGATGGGCATTACTCCTGTGTGCCCAGGTCGGGAATCGAACCTGGGACTTCCACACCCTGGGCCAATGCTCTACCGCTGAGCCAACCAGCCAGGGCCTAGGCTCCAGATTTTTTATATTTTGCAACCCTTTCCCTGAGGTGCTGGGGCTTGTGAATCCTGCTTCCTAAGGAGGCTTCTCCTTTTCTTGTTTCAGCCTCAGGGTCAGCTTCAGCAGGTTTCTCAGCTGAAGGTGTTTTGAAGGTTTGAAGCTTGTCCTTTGGCCCCTGCGCCTGTGCTACGTCCTGCTTTCCCTGTCTTCTGAGTATTGTGGGCCTCGAGCAGTGTGTCATCCTGCTAAACCTTTCATTTGGAAGCTCGGGAGAGGATTCTTGTATTTTGCTTCCTTGGTGTTCTTTTCTCAGGAGGGTTTGGTTGAGTTGTTAATGTTTAATGGTTTAATCAAGTTCTTCAAGTTGTTCCCTTCCTTCTCTACCACCTGGAAGGCTGGTGTTTTTTCTTGGACATTTTCCCTTTGACTTTTTCATTGTTTTCTGGGTAAGACATTTGTTTTTCCAATGTAGTTTATTTTCTTCTCATCACAGTGAGAGAAATGAAGTCAGTGTTAGAGCTGCCAAAAGCAACTGTTGTCCAAACAAATCTTGTCCAGTCACACCTCTCTGAGTTGGACCATCTCACTCGAAAGGCATTTTCCAACTAAACCAAAAGCCAAACCAAACTATCCTAGTCTTTTCCTCGACTCCCTTCCAGGTGTCTCATTCTCCCTGCCCCGTTCTGGAGCCCACACTGTTTCTTGACTGTTCCCACGGGGCATAGGCAGCCCCTACACCCATGATGGCGAACCTATGACATGCGTGTCAGCACTGACACGCGTAGCCATTTATGATGACACGCAGCCACACGTGGCTGCATACCAGAGAAATAAGGGGCTGCATGCTGAGAAGGACGTTTCATCCTCGGCTCCTGCACGGCCGGGTGCAGTAGCTGAGGATAAAACATTTGCTGTAGTGTAGACACTATGTGCCGGAGGTCTGTAGGCCAAAACAACAGAACTCCAGCGCAGAGCGTCTGGGACTTCCAGTTAGGCCGTTTTTCTCGAAGGGACATACCACCTGAGTTATGTTCGGTTTTTTGGCAAATTTTAACACACCAAGCTCAAAATATGGCCCATCACTGCCCTACATCCGCAATCACTGCTTGGCTTTGACACTCACCTAACAATACCATGAGTGTCCATGGTCACCTTCCGGGCTTGCCCTCTTAAATAGTCCCACGTTTTGTGGGAGCTTTGCATAACAGTGCTGTCCTTTCCACGGTAGTTTCCTGTTCCAGTTGCTGCATCACAACCCCCCACAAAATTGTGACGTAGAGCAACAATCATTTTATGATGGTCAGGATTCTGTGGGCCAGACCTGGGAAAGGGCGGAGTGGGAACTGTTCCTGCTCCACGATGTCTTGGACCTCAGCTGGATGATTCACGGCAGGAGGACCCATCCTCTAACGGTTCCTTCTCTCCCATGTGGCTCCTGGGCTGGGAGGTCTCACCTCTAGGACTGCTGGCTGGACCACCTACACATAACCTCTCCACGTGGTTTGGCTTCTTCACACTCAAGTGGTCTCAGGACATGGTGTGCAATGGCTCAGAGTTTCCAATGTGAGCATTCCTCCAAACAAGGGAGATGTTTCTGTGCCATTTCGGGCCCTACCCTGGAGTCTCTGGATCACAAGCAAGTGACAAGATGGAAGGCGTGTCAAGCCCGTAGACCCCACTTCTGGCTGGAATGAACATCAAGGTAGCTCTGTAGAAGAGCATGTGGGATGAGACATAGTTGAGGCAGGCATACAGGAGACAATCCACAGATACTGGCTCCTCCTTAACTTTTGTCTTTCGTCTTTGGGAAAAGCACAGTCTGGCCCCCCACCCCTACCCCCGCTACAATTTACATCACTCCCACATACAAAATACACCCACTCTCCCCAAGATGTCTCAGGCCCCATCCCCGGGGCATCAGCGTCACATCCCAGATCTTGTCATCTTACTCAGGGCCAGGGTGAGTGAGGCTCCACAGGTGCAGCTCCTTGAGTGTCTTCCCTACATCTGAAGATCTGTGAATTAAAGGACCAAAGGACCTGCTGTCCACACACCCAACACACAGTGGTGGGACAGACATAGGAACCTGCCATACGCCCCAGTGGCTTTTAGTTTGGAGAGTATCCATAGCTTTAAGGGATGGCTTTTTATAGCTCTTGGGTCTGGTTTCCTGTGGTCATGCTGGTGGGTGCATTCCAAATCTCAGCCTGCTGTTTGACATCTTGCCTTCCTGCCTCTGCCTCTCATGTCTCTGTAGCCCAGCTTCTAATCCAATCCAATCCAATCTCGTTAAGAATATTTAGATATGTGTGCCTTTCTTCTTCCTTCCTTCCTTCCTTCCTTTTTCTTTCTCCCTCCTTCCTTTCCTTCTTTCCCTCCCTCCCTTCCCTCCCTTCCTCCCTCCTTCCCTCCCTCCCTCCCTTCTTTCTTTCCTTCCTATGGCTCAATCTGTCTGTTGTTTCTAATTGCAAACTACTCTCCCTCTCCTCATTTTCTTTACACACTTAAGACTGAAACACATAGTAAATCCAGTCTTTAAAACTCATAGTCACAAAGACTATTAAAGCCACCGGTATCACCTGGTCTGTGGTGGTGCAGTGGATAGACTGTTGACCTGAAATACTGAGGTTACTGATTCGAAACCCTGGGCTTGCCTGGTCTAGGCACCTACAACAAGCAGTCAATGAACAACTAAAGTGAAGCAACTGACTTGATACTTTTTGCTCCACCCCATCTTCTTTCTCTGTAAAATCAGTAAATAAAATCTTTAAAAAAACAAAACAAAAACCGTCCTATATCTACAACACCCATTCTTCTGTAGGCTGTCCAGAGAAGTTGCTTGCTAAAATCTTCCAAGGTCAAAATACTACCTGGCTCGCACTTACGGAGCCTCAAAACCAACGGCTGCACCCTGGTCTTACCAGGAGCCCCAGTCTCCACGTGTTACTTTGGCCTCTGGCTTCTCACCTTTATCCTTCCCAAGGTTCCTGCCAACTCACCAGGATGTGAGGGCTTTAGGGACTCATAAATACTCCAGGGTGGGGCAGAAGGAGGCTTACAATTGTTTGCATGGAAAACAATACAATAACTAATCAATAATAGTGCAAGAATAAACTGTGCTTCACACACACTGGCATCTGTGTACCTCAGTTTTTCACTCTGCCCGCCCCCCACTCCTTACTCTCCTGAGTTTCGAAGCAGTTGCAAGGTAAGAGAGGTGCGGGTGCAACATAAATATCAACTTTGTTGCAGATCTTAAAGGCTGTGGCTTAGATGGGTAGCAGTGAGGAGCTCCTGAATAGTTCCCGTCAGAATTAAACTCACCTGCTCCTGGATGGAACTCCCTGCACAGGGCACAGCTGCCCCCTGTAGGTGCCCTCAGGGGCATGCAGACCAGGATTTCAGGTCTCTGTGGGGAGGCAAATCCGAGAAAAAGAAAAGAAGCCTGGAAGAGTGTAGCTGAGCATACTCGGTTCTCTCTCCCATGTTTTCTAGTCTGAGCCGTTATCCTGCCTCTGACAAACGTAGGGGAAGTGACAGAGAAAGACCTGGAGCGTCACTCCTGTCAACGTGCCCTTGTAGAAACGTGGAGCTCGGGGGTGGAGCATCTCCTTAATGCACACGCCCAGAACTGAGCTGGGAGGCTCCAAAGTGAACCATATAGACCAGCTGCTGGTGACCTACTTCTCTTGATGGGAAGAAGCGTATTTGTGAAAGACGTTCTGAGATGACATGTTCAATTTGAAGTCCCCAGACAGCTGTGCCTTGAGTCCCTGCCCCGCCCCTTTCCCACACAGTTAGCAGATTTGGATGTAAGTGCCCCCTTCAATGATGCTCAATAAATAGCGAAGAGCCACCATGGAACTGCTTAGAGTGGCTACTGAGAAAAGTTTTGCTTTTTTGTTTTTAAAAAGGAACCAGCAAAAATACATGGCAGAATAATAATTGCTGCAGGTAGCTGAAGAAATTTTCAGATAAAACCATGAACATGAACTGTCAGAAGTTAGGGTTGGGGGAGAAAAGGAAGATAAGAAAATATGAGAGAAATGAAAACCCACATCAGAAGCAGGGAGACACTGGAAAACAAGTATCTCCCTGCCATGGTACGAAAAGACTGTTAGCATGAAACCAGTTTAAATGCGGAACTGTGGCCAAACCACTTCAGAATTTTAGGTACAGAACAGAATGTAAATGATTTAGATGCTAATGAGAAGGCCAATGACAACTAGTGATCTGGAAGACAGGCTTGAGAAATGGACTGAGGAATTTAAAGCAATTGGAAGGAAGATAATAGAAATACTCCCTATACAGACTAGATGTTTCATGAGGTAGAGCTCAGACAAATAAATGTACCAGAAAAAAATATCCAAAGTTATAATAGCCCTGGCCAGAGCTTGGTTGAATAGAACATTGTCCTGAAGCGCTGAGGTTGCTGGTTCTATCCCTGGTCAGAGCACATACAGAAACAGCTCAATGTTCCTGTCTCTCTCTCTCACTCTCTCCTTTCCTCTCTCTAAAATCAATAAAATAAACATGGAAAAAAGATATAATAGAAGAATTTATTTTGAACTAAAGGAAGATGTGAAGCTGCAAATCCAAAGGGAAAATTGATATGGAGTCATTGATGCATAGATTCTGGAAAAGTTTCTGAACCTCAAGCCTAAAGAAAAAGTCCCATAGGCATCCAGGCAGAATAAAACCCATCACCTACAAGAGAACAAACACCAGGCTGGATTCAGATTTCTCCACAGCAATATGCAATGCCCAGACAGGAATCAACATCGACACAGTCCCGAGAGATAAAATATAACTTGAAATTAAGAATTTTATACCCATCTAAGTTTTGTTCATTTATTGTTGGCAGCATACAGGCATTATAAAAGATTATTCATAAAACCCAGGAGCCCTTCTTGAAGAAAAACCACTAAATGAAATTCAACTGGCCAAAATATGAATCGAGAGGAATTTAGGAATTTGAAAGCCATGGTACGAAAAGACTGTTAGCATGAAACCAGTTTAAATGCGCAACTGTGGCCAAACCACTTCGGAATTTTAGGTACAGAACAGAATGTAAATGCTTTAGATGCTAATGAGAAGGCCAAAGACAACAAAAAGTTATTGAATAAAGTTAAATCTTCCCCGTAAAAAGTATTAACTTACGGTATAGCGATTGAAAGCCTAGTGGAAATGGTACTCATGCATTTTGTTAAATGAGAGGAAAATTTAAAGTTGTCTTTCTTGGTAGATGATAGGATTGTTCACCTTAAAAATACCAGGATATGTACCACACAACTCTAAACTTTCATAAGTGAATTCAGCAAAGTGAGAGGATGGAAAGCTCATATAAAATATCAGTTACATTCTTATACACTGGCAACAAAAAAACTGGAAAATAAAATGAGGATGATTGTATGCATTTTTTGATAGAAGTATGGATTTGTATAATATATGTATGCGGCAATTTGGCAAGCTATACAAAACTTTACATGCCTATACTCTTTGATTTAGTGGGACCATAAAAAGAGCAGATGTTCAGGAATCAGAAATTCAGCCTGCCCTGTAGACAAGTAAAAAAAGTTATCTCTGATAATCTCTTATTACGAGCAAGATCCCTAAATCCAATTCATCTAGGTAGCTAAGGAGTGGAGGGTGGGAGGTGGGGGCAGAAGTTTCTCTTGAGCCTTCAGGGTCTCTGTTGCTCTTAGGTCGAAATAATCCCCACACCACAGGGCACATTTTGGGGAGTGATTCATTCTGAAGCCAAGCAAGACAAATCCTTAAGTGTATATTGTTCTCTAAAAGTGATCCTATGTGAATCTTTTGGTGAAGAGAAATATTTCCCTTTTTCTAAACTTAGATTAAAAATCAAAGTGGTGGTTATTTTTTGTCCATATTGGTTAAGCCATTCTTAAGAATCTGGGGCTACACTAAGTGCAATTTACATAGTTTTCTCACTGAAGTCTCATGACACCAGCCCCATGACATATACTGTTATCATCCTTAGTTCCCAGATGGGGCAAGTGTGTGTGACCCAGGGCAAGCAGGAACTTGCCCTGGGTCACACACACAGCAGGAGAATAGCAGATTTGGTTCCAAGTCTGTCTGAACTCCAAAGCTCCTAAATTAACTGCTGCATAACTCTGCCTTTTGAGTTTTCCTGAAGTGAGGGCAAAATTTAAATTATCTGGAGTTCTGGTCTTTTCTCAATAAGCAGGTTGTATCGTTAGATGTTATGGTGGGGCTGGCATTCTTACCACTTCCTGGACTTGTGCTTGGGCAGAGACACACCCCTCTGCTGTAAGAAAAAGTAGCACTTTGGAGAAATTATGGAGGTGCCACTCGGCAGGCTGATGGGCACAGCCCGGAATTCCTATGAGAGCTGCCTCCCTCTAAGTGGCTGCAACTCACAGTGCTGCTGAGGATGTTTCCCCATCAACAGCCCATTCAAAGTGGGCTTGACCACTACCTCGCTTTTCTTTTTCACGTCCCATGCCTCTGTCATGGAAAATAGTAGTGACCTCAAGTAAAGGGTCTCTTAAAGTTAACATATTCTAATGAAGTTCAAGGGACAAAATGCTTCCTTTCAGGCACAAAAAGAAACTTAGTGTTACAAAGTGTTACAAATATACAAATTAAATATACCCACCATAGTTCTACACATAGAAATATTGAATAGAAGTGTATATATATCTATATGTATTTATATATACAAGGGTATATACTTATATTAATATATATAAATATATGCATTTATATATACAAATGTATACCTTTATATACATATTTATATGTAGTTCTATAAAATATATATGTAAATATGTATATATAATTTTATATTTTACATATAAAATTAGAGTTAGTTGAAACATTTCTAAATGTATTTTTATTGACTTTATTGGGGTGACATTGGTTACTAAGGTTAATACAGATTTCAGGGGTACAATTCTATAACACATCATCTATATATTGTATTGTGTGTTCACCCCCCAAAGTCAAGTCTCCTTCCATCGTTTGTCCCCCTTTTACCCTCTCCTACTTGTCCCTATTCTCCTTCCTTCTAATAATCAAAACACTGTTGTCTGTGTCTATGAGGATATTTTGTTTGTTCCTTTGTTTTATTCATTAGATTCCACATATAAGAGAAAACATATGGTGTGTGTCTTTATCTGACTGTCTTATTTCACTTCGTATTATGACCCAGTGACTCTACTTCTGGAAATATATGCAAAGAAACCCGTAAGACTGACTCAAAAGACTATGTGCACTCCCACGTTCACTGTAGCATTACTTACAATAGCCAGGATTTGGAAGCAGCCCAAGTGCCCATCAGTAGATGAGTGGGTAAAAAAGCCATGGTACATTTACACAATGAAATATGACTTGGTCGTCAAAATGAAGAAAATCTTCCCTTTTGGGAAAGCATGGATGGAACTCTAAACATTCTTCTTAAGTGCATTTTGTTGACACCTTTGGCCTTTCTTAAACTCAGGAGGGAGGCCCCGGGCAGGTACCGCAGACAGCTCCCTCCTGTGTCCCCCCAGCCACTGTCTTCTGTTTCCCTCAACTGACCTCCTGGGGCAATGACATAATTCTTGTTATCTGCTGAGATACATTTCTGCTGACCTCAGGATTTTCTTTGTCTGTGAATGACCAAGAAGTGCAGTCAGCGGGGAATATTGTAGGAGTGGTTCCCCAAAGGCCTATCTCTCTCGTTTGATGGCTTTCCTGGCTGTCATGTTGCATGTGTTCAAGGTTTCTTAGTTTGAAGACAGTTTAAGAAACAGGGAAGGGAGCAGTGCCTGGCTTACCTTTCCGTGTATTAGAGTGTGTCACCTGTGAGTCCATGGTGATTGTTACGCCTGCATTGTGATAATATAATACTAACACACTAATGATAATACAGGGACCTCTGACCCCTCCCCTCCTCCCACCCTGTCTCTTTCTCCTCACCATGCACCTTCATGTTCTTCCTGTCAGCTTTCTTCTTTCTTTCTTTCTTTCTTTCTTTTTTTAATAAGCAGCTAACACTTATTAAGTGCCTCCTATGTGCCAGGTGCTATTATAATCACTGTACACCTATTGACCCATTTAATCCTCACTATTATTTATTCTATTTATTCACTCATTTATTTATTTTTTACAGTAAAGAAGAAAACTTTATTCAGTGCAAAGTAGCTCAATTGCAAAGCAGCATGACTGTGAAAACAGCACTGCTTTGAGCTGCACTGGTCTACTCTGTTCTGTCCTAGTGTGTTCTGACCTGCACTGGTCTGCTCCCCTCTGTTCTGGAAAGACATTTTCCATGTTTCACCTCAATCCAGGAGACGCAATCTCCATCTTTTGTGGAAAGGGAAAGTGAGCACCCAGAACCAGAAGCAAAATGGCTTATGTGGACAAAAGTTCTTGCTCTTGGTCCCTCAGTGGTCCATCCTTATGCAAATGAGGACTCCAAATCCTTGCAATTTAATTGGCCCCAAAGGTACTGTCCTGATTAGTCAGATTAGAATTGCTCTGATTGGATGGGGAAAGCCTTAGTCCTATTGGTTGGAATAGGATTTTAAGAACTCCTTTATAAGGGCTGGCTCAGATGCCAAAACACAGTGCAGGCAGGGCATTCAGTGTAGGGATCTCCCTGGAGTGCAGTTTGCATGAAAGGCTCCTGTGTACCTGAGTGGAAATGGCTGCTGGTGCTTTATATTTATTTTATTTATTATTATTTTTTAATTTGAGCCCACTTAACCACCAAGAAAGAGCCCTTTTTAGTAGGTGTCTTCTTCTCAGGGTCCACAATACATTGGTTTGCTTAATGTCTGTCTAGAATGTAGGAGCCAGGAGGGCAGAGATATTTGTCTGTCTGGTTCACTACTGTAACCCCTAGACTGCGCTATTTACTCCTTTTCAGTAGCAGGGAAAATTGGCTCAGACACTTAAGGTTATCTCATACCAGCCCACACATCTTCAAAACTTTCATCTCCTTACTTCTTCTAAATCACTAGTCATTTTAACACTAATTTTTAGAGATGCTCTAAATGATCAGTTTCCTCAGGTTCTCTGCATCAGGATATTTTCCCAGAGGTGGGGAGAACGGGGTGCTGATAGGCTCCCTGAATGTGGAGGCTTGTCTGGTAAAAGGTGGAGCCCTCAAATCAAGTATAGTTTGGCACAGAGAGCGTTAAAAGACAAGACCGTGCTTTCTCAGGGTAAGGCAGTGAATGGGACTAGAATCAGAATGTTCTGCTAATGTATTCTGTGCTTTTCTCAAGTGAGACATTTTTGTCCATTTCCAAAGCAAAAAGCAATGTGTTTTTGCGGGTATGGTTAAAGTTCAGGGCTTGGGGAGGGTGGAGAGAAGGAAAGAATAGAAGTCACCAGACTTTGCCTTCAAATCCTCTTTGGAATGAGACAAGTTTATACAAAACCAAACCAACAAAGAAACCTGTAAGGGCCCCCCCCCCCGCCCCTCTCCCTAAACTGACCAAGAGCTAATACTCATCTCCAAAGGTCCCCTTCCTGGGCCTCTCTTGCTGTCCTGCAGATGGTTTGCTTTTGGATAACTTTGACTTGGAACAGATCCTTTTGTCAACACAAACGTTTATTTGGAATGAACCTTCATGGAGGTCAGTCAATCGACCTGAGTATCAGGTCATGCTGTGAGGGGACACATGGGGTGGAGGGAGCAAAATATTCTCTCCAGGTGGAGAATGATACAAGTAGAATGGACTTACTCTGGCTTCTTTGGTGGCCAAGGGACTTGTGCCTCCCACAAAAAACTTCACTTCTGGGTGCTGGGTGGCAGTACCATGCTTACAACAGTACGATCAAGACTCTCCGCGCTGTCTGTAGTTCACCAGGGAAATGAGTCCCTGGGAATAAAGGGGGGCAGAGATGACACTGTGCCTAGAAGGGGTGACCAAAATGATAATGTGCCCTTTATGAAGGCTGGGAGCCAGCAGAGAGGATAAAATAGTTATACCATGGTGGTGGTGGAGTTGGAGCGCTGAGTGAGGGACAAGCTGAAACTTTACAAAGGGCAAAGCAGGCAGCTCGCTGAAGCGCAAGCACGGCTTGTCGGGCTCGTGCATCCAGACCTTACTGGTAATGGTAATAAGAAGTGTGTAATGCAAGCAGTGTCTGGGCACGTAGGCGAGGGTGTCCACGTCCACCGCAGCAATCACACCCACAGCAGGCAAGGCCCTTATCACTAAGGGTCAATAGGGCTTCGGTGAGGTGACGGAAGGGACTGGAGAAGTGAGAGGAGTAAGTTGTTGGGTGGATCCCACCTCGGCTTGAGGGTGGGGGCGGCCTGTGAGAAGTGACATCCAGACACGCCCCCTCTTTTCAGCGACACCCTGCTTTGCCCAATTCTGTCCTAGAGGGACAGACATTGGCTCCTGGCCGCCTGCCAAGAGAGGACAGGGAGGCGAGGGAGGGGAAGAGGCCACCACGGGAGGCGGTGTAAGGTCTCTGTAGATAGGGCTGCCGCCCGGCCCACTCCCTTAGACTCTGGCCCTGTGGGGACTGTGCGCTCTGCCTCTGCGTTATAAAGAGCCCAACGCAGGGCGGCGGGAGGCAGGGAGGCGGTTCGGGTTCGGCGGAGTCGGGGGCGCCACCTGTCGCGGAGGCTGGGCCAGGCGCCGCAGCACGCGCTGCAGGAACATGGGCCGCTACTCGGGCAAGACGTGTCGCCTGCTCTTCATGCTCGTGCTCACGGTCGTCTTCTTCGTGGCTGAGCTGGTGTCGGGCTACCGGGGCAACTCGATCGCGCTGCTCTCCGATTCGTTCAACATGCTGTCGGACCTGATTTCGCTGTGCGTGGGGCTGAGCACCGGCTACATCGCGCGCCGCGCTCCCGGTGGCTTCCGCGCCACCTACGGCTACGGGCGCGCAGAGGTGGTGGGCGCGCTCAGCAACGCTGTCTTCCTCACTGCGCTCTGCTTCACCATCTTCGTGGAGGCCATGCTGCGCCTAGCCCGGCCCGAACGCATAGACGACCCCGAGCTGGTGCTCATCGTCGGCACCCTGGGGCTGGCGGTCAACGTGGTGGGGCTGCTCGTCTTTCAGGACTGCGCCACCTGGCTCTCCTGCTGTCCCCGCCGCCGCAGCCACCCGCAGCTGGTGGCCGAGGGCGGCACGGGCAGCGCTTTTGGGGGACTGCAGGGTGGCACCCTTGCAGCCCCAGGCCAGGACACCACTGTGACCCTGCATGTAGCCTCGCTGGGAAAGACCGCAGAGAAGGGGGCGACCGTGTTCGCTAATGTAGCAGGTGCCTTTCGGGTGCATTCTCTGGGTCACTTTGCCCTTTCCCCCTCCTCCCTTATGTGGTCCCCTCCTCCTCTTCCCACACCCTCTTTTCCTTCCTCTTTGTTAAAAAAGATTTCTATTTCCTCTGCAGTCCCGCTCTAAAGCGGGACTAATCCTCTTCTGCTCACTCAACATATTGCACAGGATTTCTTTTTTCTCCTGGCGTATACTGTATACCTTTCCCCTATTCTTTCTCTACAGTAATATATTGATTTCCTTGGAAATCAGTTATTATTGGGCAACAGATAGATAGCACTCCCTGCTCCGCCCCCTTCCTCAGATGCATTCTGCACTTTTTTTCTTCCTCTCCTTTTGCCCACCTTCCTGTTCTCTTGGGAGTTTTGGGTTTGGAGGGTTGAGATGGCCTCCCACACTTGCCTCTTTTTGTTATAATTGTACGGAGGTGTGAATGAAGTCCAAAGGTGGTCATAAGGCTATGTCAAGGCCAGCATGAACTGTTCCTGGCTGTGTGTGTGTGTGTGTGTGTGTGTGTGTGTGTGTGTGTGTGTGTGTGAGTGTGTGTGTGTGTTTACAGGTGTGTGGGGAGGTGCTGATAAGCTAGGAGGAATTTAAAATAACAAACCTTTTTTTGAGTCTGTTGGTTCTTTTTGTTTGTAGAACTTATACACAACACAAGGTTTCTTCTTTGAATGCAGGTGGTTCCCTGAACACCCAAAATGAACCAGAAGAGACGATGAGAAAGGAGAAAAAGTCAGAAGCCCTGAATATCAGAGGTAGGATTCCCCTGGGGTGGACGGAAGTCCTTCTCAGTGATAACATATTGCATGGTGCTGTACTCTTCGCTTTCTGTTTACTTTTGAATCAGATGTGTTAGAAAGTAGGCAGGTAACGTGCATAGACTATGACCCAGTCTCTTGCCACATCGCCACGTTGATTCCGAGGGAGACACTCACTGCTAATGATTGACCCTTGCTCCATTTAGAGCCATGCTAATGCTGCCTGCTCGAGAGCTTCACAGATCAGGGGCATGTTCCCATTGCAGTTGACTTTGCCCACCCATGGCTATTGCTAACAAAAAATGCAGCCTATTTTAATTAAATATTATTTTGGTAAAGAGTGGGAAGTAAGTATGTAGGCAGATATCCAAGGTGGCACTGATGAATGACCCTCATCACTGCAGTTATTGCTGCCAAAAATCTGCTTCAGTGATGGGTCTGTTGGCTCACTTGAATCATCACTTCCAGATCCAAAGTGGGGGTTCTGGAGAGGCATGTGGAAGACACATCCCTAGCATTCCTCCTACCAAGTGCTCAAGGTCATAGCCCTGGGCAAAGGCCAGCCCAGGGAGTTCAGAGAGAGGTGCATTTCTCACTGGGCACCGACATTGTACCCAACATCTCACCTGTCCAACATTTCGGGCACAGACTTCGCTTCGCTGTGGGTCAATCCCCAACCTTATTTATTTATTTTGAGAATTTCAATGAAGAGTATGCTATCCTTTACTTTCAAATGGCTTGGGGAATACTGTAGTGGGCTTAAATGAAAATAATATAAAGAAAAACTAATAATCCAAGCAACATCTTTATTTTTGAGATCCCAACATCTGTTTTATGAAGTGATACCTGGGATGAATCTATAGGGAAAATCAGAAAATAACAATAATGTACAAGCTCCTAAAAATTCTAAATGAATTAATTTTAGAAATTTAATCTCAAAAAGAAGAATTTTTTATTTTAATATTTAGTTGTTTAGCTTTTATTTTATTAAGTATGGGAATTATGAAATTAACTAAGGGAAAGTTCTGAGAGTAGAACTATATAGACATTTCTGAATAACGAATTAACATCATGATGCTATGTAGTATTGTTCCCACAGAAACAGCCAATGATGATGAAAGCATAAGCTTATTCAGTAGTTTTGGGCTTTGAAATGATATATGACTCAGTGACATTGTCTTTATTCTGTGATATGGGCTGATCTGCTTTTCTCAGAAGTTGGGAAAGTTTTCTCTAAGATCTTTGGTCCCTCACCCATTGTTTTTATTATTCTTTAATTTAAAATTTTTATGTTTTGACTACAATTTACATTCAATATTATTTTGGATTAGTTTCAGGTATACAGTGTAGTGGTTAGACAGTCGTATACCTTATAAGAACAGAGGAATTCCTAAAGAGCTTGGTAGTGAATCCTTTTGGAAAGAGAATCTGTAATAAAAATAATCACTATCCTTTCATTTATCTTTCTTTTTTTAGGTTTAGTTTAAAAAACATATGCTGTAGGTTTTTCAGATTGAGGTCACCATATCACTTTAACTTTTCAAAGCATTTTCTGTTCATTAGTCATTCGTTGTTGTTGTTTTGTTTTTAAATTAGGCATTCTTATCTTATGTTACAGAGAAAGAAAACAAGTAAGTGGAAAGAAGCAAAGAAGAATTGAGAGCAGACTAATAGATAGTTTGGGAAACGTAATAAAAGGGAAACTTGTGTCATCTTGTTAATTTCCAGTCCAAAGCCGTTGATGCTCCTGGATAGAAAAAAATGTCAGGGGTAAAGTGGCTGACTGTACCTGACTGAGCCCTGGGGTCCACAAAAGTGACGAATACAGTAGCTAGAAGACTGGGACTTGGGTTCTAACTGCCTGAGTTTGGGTCCTGGCTCTGCCACTCAAAGCTATGTAACTTTGGACATGTTATGGGACCTCCTCTCTAAGCCTCTGATTGCCTCATCTTTAAAATGGGGATAATAATAGTGTGCCTCTCCTCCCTGAGGTGATGTGAGAGAATGCATGTAAAGGGGCCAGGCTCCTGGGAGGAAAACTAGCTCAGATTTTTATGGAGAACTTCCTCGGATTCAGACCCCATTCATGAATGAGTCTGTATGCACTGCAATCTTACCAGGTAGATACTGTTGTCATTCAGGTAGTGAGTGGAATTGCTGGGCTCAAATCTGAGTGGTTTCAGTAAGGGTGAGCTCAGTGCCCATGTTTTGCAACAGAATGTCAGAAAGACAACAGAGCCCCTTGCATTTCGCTGTGATTATAAATAGGTGAAGAGCGATCCTGACGCCATTTGAAAGAAAATCACCTTGGATGAGATGTTTCCTTCTGATTCTTTTTTTTCTTTCCAATAAGAAATATCTCTCCTTCTTCCCTAACCACTTGTCAATGCCCAGAGCTAATGAACTGGGTTTCCAGTTATACATTGAATTCAACAGTGCAGATGGCTTTTGCAAGTGCTGGGGCATGCATCAAATTTCCACTGATATCCAATTGCCAATTCATGATATTTGCCAGTTTTTGTTTTTGAGTTTTATTTTTATCTAGAGACAGCAAGTAAGGGTCAAGCGTGCAGGGTGTTCTGTCTTTGGAAACTATCTTGTGAGCATTCTGACTAATCAGGCGATTGAGTTGTCTACCATGCTGAATTCTTTGTCTCTCAGATAATGCTGTCCGAGTTAACTTTCTGAATCACAGGTGTGACCACAGAGCCTGCTCAGAACCCTTTCCTTACTCCAACATAAGGTCCCAACACTGCTGACCTTCCAGGGCTTGTGTTCTGGTGCCAACACTCCTTTGTTGACATTCCTGCCCTCCCCTGTATCTTTTCACCACCTTGCCTCCCCCTTACTCCTGCACTGCTTTCCCCGTCCCCTACCACATAAGGGACACATAGGGAGAAGTACTTAGGCAGAGCTGGTTTGTCTGTCTGCCTTTTAGTAGCTAGGTGACCTAGGGCTGTGATGGCGAACCTATGACACGTGTAGCCATTTTCGATGACACGTGGACGCATGCAGCCGCATACCAGAGAAGTATGGGGCCACATGCCAAGGAGGTTTCATCCTTAGCTCCTGCATGGCCAGGTGCAGGAGCCGAGGATAAAGCATTTGCTGTAGTGTAGACACTCTGTGCCGGAGGTCTGTAGGCCAAAACAACAGAACTCCAGCACAGAGCATCTAGTTCTGGGACTTCCAGTTAGGACGTTTTTCTCGAAGTGACACACCACCCGAGTTATGCTCGGTTTTTTGGAGAATTTTGACACACCAAGCTCAAAAGATTGCCCATCACTGATTTAGGGCATGTTACTTAACCTCTTTGGTTTCCAGTTTCCTAATCTGTGAAATGAAGATAATACATCACTGTGTGGTTGTGGGAGTTACCTGAGGACCCACTCAACAAATAATGGTCCCCATCAGTTCTGCACCCTGACTTCTCAGTGGGCTTTCAAAGGTGGTTTGTGAACTTTCAGATGGAACCTCAGAGCTCCGAGGCGGATGTTGTCATCATCCCCCTTCACAGACATGGAGCTGTTTGCTCAGAGAGGGTGACTTTTATGTGGTCCATGGCTCATGAGGACTGTGGGGTCACTGACTTTAAATTTAGCACCCCATTTCCACGTACTTAAGGGAATCAGGTAAAGGGAAGACAAAGAATAAAGGCTGTATCTTAGTTGCCTCTCCTTTTAAAAATCTTTTAAGACAACTGAAAGTCCAGTCTGAAAGAAAATACATTATTTGCACAGCCTCTGTTTACTGGCTTGGTGTCCTCTGATGGGTGGCAGGTGGCAGCGATGTGGCACATGAGCTGGCTTAGTCTCTCTTCCCTCAGGTGTCCGCAGCTCAGAATTGTTCTAAGCCAGTCTTCTTCCCAGTTCTCAGGGGTCTGGGGTGGTGGCCTGGAGTTTTGTTTTCTGCAAAATGATTGCTATTTTTTAAAGATATGAATACATTCTGTTGTTCGAACCCAAAAGAAGATAAATAGCAACAGGTCTTCACACACTTGGGACCCCAAGTCACCGAGTGCCACGTGGCCCCCACACTGGGATCTGTGCATTAGCAGTCTTGCTTTCTTCCCGGCAGGTGTCCTTTTGCACGTGATGGGAGATGCCTTGGGCTCGGTGGTGGTGGTGATCACGGCCATCATATTCTATGTGCTGCCCCTAGAACCAGATGACCCGTGTAACTGGCAGTGCTACATTGACCCCAGCCTGACCGTCATCATGGTCATCATCATCCTGTCGTCTGCCTTCCCTCTCATCAAGGAGACTGCCGTCATTCTGTTGCAGATGGTCCCCAAGGGGTTCAACATGGAAGAGCTGAGTAAGTCAGATGAGCCTGATCTAGGACCATGGTCCACTTCTGCTGCTCAGGCCAAAGGGCCAACCCTCATTCAGGGCAGTGTTTGCTCTGTGAGTCCTGAGATACTTCACATCGGCAGGCAACGGGGACACCATCATGTGTTTTGTAGCTTCGTAGGTTGAGTCATAGCTCCAAGAACCAAAGGTCCTTCTGTGATCCATGGTTCTGTGACTCAGCCTCACAGTTTTAAGAATGGGTTCTCTACCTTCATGTCAAGGATATGTTTTCACTCAAATGAGACCACGCTGCCGAGAACTTGGTTCTTAGTCTCCTTCCTCTGAAACCATCAGTCGCTTGTATTCTAGATTTTGCTTGTAGTTCATTGGTTTCTGCCGGCCACGCGAGTCACCAGGCTCTCATAGCCCTGTAAAAGGGCGGTGTTTGACATTTAGCTCCTTCACGACCTCATTCCTTAATGAAATCTGATTTACTTATTTAGTTATTTTTTGCTTGGCTCAAATAGAAAGTCAGACTCTCACTTGAGTGATGTGCACCCGAGGGTAAAAAATTTACCAACTTTGTGGAATTCCTGAGTGGGAATGGTTCAGATCAAGTGAGAAACTGTGCACCTTTATTCCCCATGCTTCTAAGTGGAGAGTCTGTTTTTGCAGAAAAACGTTTTCATGTGGTGTTTGGAAACATCCCCTGGATGTTCTTTTTGTGTGTCTGTTCTTTCTTTTGGCCACTTCTTTGGCAGCATTGGTTAGATCCCTGTGTCTGGGAGGCAGTTTCGTGTGGACATCCCTGGCTACTTCCATGGACAGAGTTAAATAATCAGCCTCCACTTCCTGTACCTACTCTTTGTGCTGTGGGCAGAGTGGGAGGAGACATGGAGGAGCAGATATCTATCTGTCTATCTGTCTATCTATCTATCTATCTACCCATCTATCTTTCTATACTTAAACACAGATATTTAAAAAAATAGTAATCACAACAGCAACTTTTATGACACTTATTATATGCTAAGTATTCTAAGTGCTTCTTTCCTTAAATGAATTTATTTCAATCCTTAAAATAATCCTGTGACGTGCTATTTTTATCATTCCCCATTTGTGGACAAGCAAATTGAGGCACAGAAGGGCTAGGTAAATTGACCAAGGTCATGCAGGTGGTAAATGACTACCCTGGGACCTAGTTTCTAGTCGGCTGCAGGGTCTCTACCTATAATTACTGGTCAGTACCGTCTCTCTGTATGCTGATTTCAGACAGTATGGAAAAACACACACACAGAACAGAGGAGCCTAAATAGGAAAAAGAGAAATCTCTCATAACTTGACCACCTAGAAATGACCACTCATCTATTTTTGTATCAATCATGCATTAAAACAAGCCTTTATCAGCCTAAAAAAATATATTTGGTGTATATTCACTAATGTTTTTAAAATAAAAGGAAAAAAGATCATGCCTTATGTATAGTTTAGCTATATTCTTTTTTGACATATCCTTAAATATGCAACTTCATTTTTCATGCCTGTATCATATTCTGTTATAGAATTGATTCACCTATTTCCTCATATTCCTATTTTTTTTCCCATTTCTACAAACAGCATTGCCCAAACAAACCATTCTTGTACATAAATACTTGGTGATTCCCTTTTAGATTCAATTGCTAGTGTTAGAATTGCTGGTAAAGATTTTAGATCCATACCCCCAATTATCCCCTTTAGTAAAAGCATCCTACTCTACAGCCCCACTGGATGCCCATTGGAATGCCCAGTCCTATGTAAACTCAGCAACCCTGGGCACTTGCTGTTGTTAAACTTATTTTCCTGAATTGCATTTTATGGGTTAACACTGTTTGGTAGAGGACTTCAGAGAGGAGAAAGAAGATGGTGGGGAAATAAATGTACTTGTACAGGCTAGGCTATCTTTCTTTCCGTTATTCTTTGTCAATACATCATTTTGGTGACAATACTTAAAGGGACCTTCATGTCAAGCTCTTGCCTGAGTTGTCGTTTGCTCTTCCCTCTTCTAGTGAGTAAGCTCTCCACTGTGCCAGGCATCAGCAGTGTCCATGAAGTGCATGTTTGGGAACTGATCAGTGGGAAGATCATCGCCACCCTGCACATCAAGTATCAGAAGGACAGGGGATATCAGCACGCCAGTATGAAAATTCGGGAGATCTTCCACAAAGCGGGAATCCACAATGTGACCATCCAGTTTGAAAGCATGGACTTGCAGGAGCCCCCTGAGCAAAAGGACACACTGTCACTCTGCAGCTCACCTTGCATCTCCAAGGGCTGTGCCAAGCATCTGTGCTGTCCCCCCCGGGCACTGCCCCTGGCCCACGTCAATGGCTGTGCTGAGCACAACGGCTCTCCCCCTCTAGACATATACCAAAGCGAAGGGCTTGACAGACGAGAAATCACAGACGTGGCTATTGAAGTCTCTTTGGATGGCTGTGCGAGTGGCCACGGACAAGCTTTTTCCAAAACTCAGGAGGACCAATGTTATGTCAACAGCACACATTTTTAATCTGGTACCCACATCAGGAGACTGGCTAGAGGAGGCCCTCTGGAACCACCGGCTTGGCTTGTGGAAAAGAGCTTCGTGGGTTGTAGGCACTGACCAAACTCACTCTGCACACTCTCTGTGGTCAGTAAGGGGTCAGCTCTTTGGGAGGTTAATTGACTGTGTCTGTTAATTTTTATGTGACTGATACGACAACCCTTTATACAATCCTGGACGTTTAATGCTGCTCTTCAACACTTTCAGTTTGCTCATTTATTTTCCGAAGCAAACTGGACTCATGTGTGTGTATATATATACCAGAGACCTTGAAGGCTGGGGCTCAGTGGCTATGGACACTGGACTCAAAGTAGTTTTTGTTTTATACTGATTAGGACTTCTAGCTGACTCTCAGGTGAGCTCATTGCCAAGTGCATCATAAAATATTCCTCCCCACTCAACCCCCTTCCACTAGAAGATATAAAAGAGGAAAAATAGTCTTGTCACCACACTCATTTTTTTCCTTGACTCCTTTTTGATTAAATGTCAATGGACATGTTGAGATAGAAAATAATTTTAGAACATTAGAGGAAGTAGAGTTTTTTTTGGGGGGGTGGTACACGCAGGAAGAAAGTGCTTTTTGACTATGTCATTCTGTGAAGTGGAAAGAAAATGAATGTTGACTTGCTACTGTGCACTGGGTATTTCGAATGTTTAAATACATGAACTGTTTTTTTCTTTTTCACTCAGAAGTATAAGGACAGCCCTACTTCCTTAAGTACAACACGAGTACTGTCTTTCAGAGTCAGTCCTTTGGTACTATTTTCCTTTATGGCTTCATAATGACTTACTCATCCGCCCAATTTTCTTTGAGTCTGTTTTAAATGATCACATTAATCTATGTAGCATTTACTAGGAGAAAAATGAGCATTTCTGGGATAGAAGAATATATGCCATTGAATACCCATAACTGTCCCCAAACTAAGCTAGAATGATTTTCCTTTAATGATGCATATTTTAAAAGTACTAATGACAGTTGCCAACTAGTAACCTGATGGGAAAGTGTATGCCCAAGGGAGAAACAAGAAAGAAATTCATTGCTGGCTTTAATCTGTTTTGAGGAGTTGATGCTCTTATGTCTCTGACCAATATTACCAAGTTCAAATACATTCATTAGAATCTAATTTGGATCCATAACCGTAACTGGCCTATCTTAGTATTGGGGAAGCACCTGTCATATATTTAATAGTTCAGGCAACAATGTTTTAACCAGAACAGTCTCTCCATAGGCATGAGAAAATGGGAGGTACCTCACAAGAGAACTAGAATCTTCTTTGATGGGTTGTAAACCAAAAAGAATCCCCTCTGGGACCCTAATCATCAAGTCCGGCACAGGATTCGTCAGAAATGCTGTGCCATATTTCCTAGAACAAATGCCATTAAAAAAAAAATGTGTCTTAGTCTTAAATTCTAAGGCTAAAGTAAGTAAGCAACTGTCCTCAGTGAAATAAGATTTCTCTTATTTTCTTGAAAATCTCTCACCTGAGTTTAAATTGGCCATGAATTAGGCAAATAGAAAAATACCTAAATATGTTTTATCCCTAGGAGTGTATTGGATTAGGCTATATATATGCTTTATCGCTAAAAACAGGGAAATACACAACAGTGTTTTATTTTTAATATTAAAAGTGTGCCATATGCTCACGTAAAACAGGGTTCTGTGAAGCTCACCACGGTGACGTGTGGACCCAGTTCTCCCCGATAAATGCTGCCTGAAATGCTTTCTGAAGCCAAAGAAGAAATTTGTCTCTGACTTCCAATTTGGAGGTCTAATTTCATTCCTGCTTTTTTGAATAGGGAAAAAATGCTATTTTGATCTTTTTATGCAGTTGGCTATAGGAATGCCTATTTGTTTGCATCCAAAGAACGCCCTTTAATGAATCCCTAAAGTATATTTTTTTCTGGAAAGGAGAAGGCACTGAATGCTGATATAACTCAGTCTAACCTCAGAAAAGTACCTCGACAGACACTGAGGTACACACCACATTATAGAGTAGAGCCAGTGGGAAGTAATGCCATTTTAAGACATTTTGAGTGCGTGAGTTTGCTAATATCCACATAGGCTGAGCACATACAATGTTGTTGTATAGGGTCGGGGCTTTACTTACCATCTTAGGCCCTGTGATTCCTGCCATGGGGTTTTTTCACTTGAGTTTCCTTATCCCTTCACTTATCCTACACTTTAATTCTTTCCTGGAAACTTGAAGGTGTCCTCTCTCCCTTCGAAGCAACCCTGCTTAGTGGCGGTGACCACTGATAAACAGTGGATCTAAAACAACATTGTTTTTCTATGAGATGGAAATAAAAAAACACTGTCACCCAGTTTAGTGTTCCCGTGTGCTTAGGTTAATTCCAGAAATTGTGGTGGGTCATAGACCTGCCATCATGCATGTTACCTTGGAGGTCACGGGGGTGGGGGTGGGGTGATGAAACTTAGCATTGCTAGAGTCCTTCCCATGGTATTTCAGCACAACTGCAAGAAGTACTATATGCACTTTTCTTTTTTAACTTTCAATTTGTTTTTGAAAATAGAGGTTAATTTATTTTCATGGTAATTGGCCATTATGGATATGCATAGGGCTACCAGGCTCTATTGTTGATGAAAAAAAACTATTAACCCGCTCATGTTTTGATAAAATAGGGAATGATTGTTTGAAGAGGAATTGAAACTATTCTCCATATTTAATTACTTTCTTTTTTCTTTTTTTCCCACCAGCTAACCTAACTCTTGTGGGGGTAAATCAGAAAATTGAGTCGGAATGAATGCTTTGAATGTCAAAGAATTGACTGGGTAGATTTTTGGATTATCATAAAGCAGCTGCTCACTGAGCTGCTAAGAGCTTTTGCTATGCTTTCCCTACTAAACTGGGTGATTCCTTGTTGTGGGGTTTGTCTTGTGCATTGTAGGACTTTAGCAGCACCCCTGACCTCTACCCACGAGACGCCAGTAGCAGCCCCCCAAACTGTGACAACGAAAAATGTCTCCAGACATTGCAACATGTCCCTTGGGGGTGGGGGGTTGTGGAATATAATCACCGACTTAACCTAAGGGTCCTTGAGGGACATTGTTGACAAAAACCCTGCCCTCTTTATTTTTGCCAATAATCCTATCCTTTTACTGTAATCAATTCTGCAGGATTCACTCTTTTCAAAAAGATATTTTAAACATGAGATCAAACTATTTATAAAAATTATAATCATGTCACCTCTACATAAGAACTTTAGATATTTAAAGAAAAAATATAATTGGTTAAATAAAAGCCCTTACATATTTGATTATATATAGATCAGTCATTATACCACGGAGTGAAATGAAGAAAAATGAATTTGCTCTCACTAGTCAACTCATGAATATTCTTAATGTGATGAACCCATTGCAAAGTGAGACCGGACCATAACAGACCAACTGATTCTTGGGGATAAGGTGACTAGTTCTCCACCAGTTTTAAACTCAGTGATGTTTCTTGTTATTCGTTCCTGACAAGCAGCTCATATTAGTGCTGGTGACAAGTTCCAATATCAAGTTCAGATATTAATGGGAAGTCTTTATCGTTTATAGCTACCTTAAACCTTTGACAAATCATTATCCGTTTTTCCCCTAACGGGACAAAATGCATTTCCTGCTTTGAAATTATCCTGCTTTAAAACGTGTCTCCACACTTTTGCAATCAAAGGCTGAAAAAAATAAAAGGACTGGTTTGGAAAAACATAAGGAAACACGACCTGATTTGTGTTTTGAACTTAGATTGTGTAATGATTGCTGAATGATTGCCTGTCCCGTAGCTGTCATGTACCCGATAAATTGTCACCTATATGTGCTTGTGAGTGTATTTGCACATGGGTAGCCCAGGAATGAAGAACGAAGTTATTGATTCAGGAAATTAGTTGCTCAAGTGGAACTTGCCCTGCACTGTAATCTAAATGTTCTTATGAATTGGGCGTTTACCTAATGCAGATGTGTCATTGTCTAAAGCTTCTCTTTTCAGGTGTTTTATTCGGAACCTTTCTGTTTCCACGGAACTTTCTTGAATGTTGCTAGAGGGATCAACTGTTTCCTCTTGTTCCAGAGCCAGGCCACAGACTCGGAACCTGCTTGGCATTCTAATGGGCATAATTCAGCAAGGACGATAATTTCCAAGGGAGAGCAACCAACCCCCTTCCTGGAGGTCTGAAGTTATGTTACAGTATTTGTGGAGTTTTGTTGCTTAAAGTCTTCCTTCTGTTCTCACTGGCGATTTTCGCAATAATGTAATTGTCACCTTTGGGGGAATTACTGAAACTCTAAGGTCTACAGTTTAAATAACTCAGTGCTAATTGTATGCAAAGTCCCCCAGGAATGTATGCATGTATGCGTACCTTTAACAGGGAAACACGTTCGATGGTGCTGTAAATAAAACATTTTACAAGGAAACACATGTTTGAGGTGTTTGTAGAAATTCAACAGGTAATTCAAACTCACTAAAGTCATTTTGTTTCAGTCACTTACTCTAGTCAACTTGTTGCTCAGTCACTCTTCAGATTGATTTTAATAATTTGGGGCTCATTCTCTGTCTCCATTTTGCTGTTTTTCCCCCATGTCCTGTCATTCTCTACCACCTGCAGTCACAGGCCTGTCTTGGCAGAAATGTCACTATGTGGCCCAGGTGCCTTACTTTCTGTATCCTAGTCTGACCTGGTTTTCTAGTGGGGTCTGTTTGGCCCTGGTTTGTGTAAGAGGGGAACTCTCGGGATTCAGGGAATGGTGGAGAGGTTAGGCTTCTTTGCAGAGATGCCCGTAGATTTGGGAATTTCTTTTGTGAGCTGAATGTCATCTTTATGAATAATGAATAAGGGGAGCTGCCTTCCAGTTCTTTTTATTGCTTTTAGTTTATCAATCAAGTGTACTTACTATAAGCTGCATGCAAGATGTTCTTGCCTCTAAGGAGTTGATTGTCTACATGTCAAGCTAAGTCAGGCAGCCCAACTGTGTGGGAGTTCAAGGAGAGACATCCACAGCCAGGGACAGTCAGGCAGTGGGGGATCTTGTTCAGATGGTTCTGGTGTTCAGAGGTTCACGTTCTAAATCCTGGGCAGCACTTCCTGAAGGAGAGGTCTATAGGCTGTTTCATGACCGTAAGCTTCCTTCAGCATTTGCAGTACGGAGCAGAGGATTGAGCCCCGGGCTCAGAGTCTAGGACAGGGGTCAGGACCTTTTTGGCTGAGAAAGCCATGAATGCCACATATATTAAAATGTAATTCCGTGAAAGCCATACAATATGTTTAATAGTAAATACAAGTAAATGTGTACATTTTATGTAAGACCAACACTTTTAAAGTACAATAAGTCTCTGAATTCATTTTAATAACGTTGTTATGCTGTTGCTAACCAATGATGAATAAAGTACTTTTTACCATTAATGTGACTTCTGGTGCTGTATGGTTTTGCTGATGGCTTTGTAATCTGGTTGATACGTGGTGAGGTTAAGCTTCATGCAGGCATTGAGACTTCCATCCATTAAACATAATCGTAGGTTGGTCTTAACATTCTTTAGATGTGAGAAAGACTGCTTACATGCATACGTAGAGCCAAACATTGTCAGTACAACAATACTCACACACTGCAGTGTGTGGTATGTGACAAGAAGGTGTTCCAAGTTTTGAAAATCAGCTGGTCTGCGGGTAGAAGTTTTTTTATTTCTCCCCACTTGTGTTTGCTTGCCAACTCTGCTTGCTGTCATGCAAGTCTTTCCAAATCTTCATTCAGTGACTTGAACTTAATCACCCACATGTCTGAGGCCTTTAGGTCAGCAGCTTGTAGCTCAAAATCTCTAATGGAGATGCCGGGATGTAACTCATGTTGGCTCTGTCCACTGCACACTTGTGTGGATGGGTGATGAACTTAAAAAGACAAGTGCGCTCACGAAATTCTCCAAAGCATGCTTTGAATGACTGCAGGAGATTAGATGTGAAGCCTGCTAGCTGCTGGAGATCAAGATGTTGAGCAGGGTCACTTGCTGTGCATGCATCTTTAAATTCTCCCAGTTTTTTAAAGTGTAGTAAATGACCTGTTTCAATGTCTGCAATGAAGAGTTCCAGCTTGTTTTCAAATGCAAACACTGTTTGTTGAAGGAATAAGACTGTATTTTCAATGCCTTGCATTTTCACATTGAGCTGGTTCAGATGTTCAGTCATGTCCATGAGATAGTAGAACTTCAGGAACCACTCAGTGTTAGCTAACTCAGGATGTTCGATGCTTTTCATTTCAAGAAAAGTCCGGATTTCGCTCAGACAAGCCATGAAATGGCTGAGCACCTTCCCTCTTGACAACCAGTGCACATTGCTGTGCAAAAGCAAACCAGAATAATTATTCCCAACTTCATCCAGCAGTGTTTTAAACTGGTGATCATTTAAAGCTTGGGAAACAATAAAGTTGACCACCCGAATGACCAGCGACATCACCTCACCAAGCTGCTCGCCACACATCTGAGCACAAAGCGCCTCCTGATGTAGGATGCAGTGAATCCTTAGGATGGGTCTCTTTCCATGTTCACAAAGAAGCGCTACGAGTCCTCTGTTTTTCCCCACCATGCACAGAGCACCATCAGTACACACCGAAATAAGTTTATCCATCAGTAAATTTTTTCATCAGCGAACTCAGTGAAAGACTTGAATAAATCCTCCCCTCTTGTTGTCTCTTTCATAGGCAAAACAGCAAGACTTTCCTCACGTAGTGTGTCACCAACAGCATAGCTTGCAATCACACTGAACTGGGATAAATGACTTACGTCTGCTGACTCATCCAAAGCGAGAGAAAAGAATGGTGCTGCATTTATGTCCTTCACTTGTGTTGCCTCAATTTGATTTGCCATCATGATAGTACGATCATGAACAGTTCTTGCCGACAGAGGCATGTCTTTTATTCATTTGATTATCTTGTGTTTATTCGAAAAGTCGTCAAAAAGTTCATTGACAACATCAAGCATGAATGTTTTGGCATACTCCCCATCTGTGAATGGCTTTCCTTTTCTCACAATTGCTAAAGCACCAGCAAAGCTAGACGAATTCCAGTCACCTTGTTGGGTCCAAACACGGAGTTGCTGCTGACTAGCTTGCCCTCTGTACAGTAGCTCTTGACATGCTTTCTTTCTGCTGTCCCCCGCTGGATATTTTGATGCAAATGTAGTATGGCGTATGTCAAAGTGCCACTTTATATTTGACCGTTTCATCAATCCAATTTTATCATTACATATTAGACACACTGCAGAACCTACTCTCTCCACAAAGGTGAATTCCTCTGTCCATTCCTGCTGAAAAGTATGATAATCCTCATCTTTTTTCTTTTAGCCATCTTCTTCATCAAAAGGGTTTCTGCAATTAGCTAGCTGACTACTTGATTAAAAGGAGGGAAGTTTACTTCCTGACCTCACAATGACCTGTGTACGTTACACATTATCCAATAAAAATTTGGTGTTGTCCCAGAGGACAGCTGTGATTGGCTCCAGCCACCCGCAACCATGAACATGAAACGGTAGGAAATGAATGGATTATAATACATGAGAATGTTTTATATTTTTAATGTTATTATTTTTTAATTAAAGATTTGTCTGCAAGTCAGATGCAGCCATCAAAAGAGCCACATCTGGCTCACGAGTAATAGGTTCCCGACTCCTGGTCTAGGACCTCTGATTACTCCATCTAAAAGACAACCCTGCCTCTCTCTGGGTCTCCTACCCTACCGTTTCTCATTAGCGCTATCACACTGTTACATTCCCTTCAACACATACTTGCTTATTTCCTGTTTCCCCACTAGAGTATACTTTGTCCAATCTACCACTGCGGGGGTTTCATCAACCCCCTACCACAATGTTTGGGATAATGCCACAGGACCTGGCACATGGTAGTAGCTCAGTAAATATTTATTGAACGAATGAATGAATAAATGAATGAAAGTGTTCAACACTTGACATTACCCATTACAGGCTTTGGACAAATCATTTAACTTCCTTGTGCTATACTTTTCTTATCTGCAAAAGGTTCTGGTGAGGGAAGCCAGTGGTTGTTGTAGGAATCCCAGGACATAAGACATATGAGAGTAGAGGTAAGTATGAAAAGACTTTAGGCCCTGGCCAGCTGGCTCAGTGGTAATGCTTTGGCCCAGCACATGGAAGTGCTGGGTTCGATTCCCAGCCAGGGCACACAGGAGAAGTGCCCATCTGCTTCTCCACCCTTCCCTCTCATTTTCCTCTCTGTCTCTCTCTTTCCCTCCCGCAGCAAGGCTCCATTGGAGCAAAGTTAGCCCAGGTGCTGAGGACAGCTCCATGGCCTCCACTTCAGGTGCTGGAATAGCTCCAGTTGCAATGGAGCAACACCCTAGATGGGCATAGCATCGCCCCCTAGTGGGTTTTCCGGGTGGATTCTGGTTGGGCACATGCAGGAGTCTGTCTCTCTGCCTCCTTGCTTCTCACTTCAGAATTAAAGAAAATAAATAAATGTCAGTGGACTTTATTATCTTACCAACTCAGTCTAGAATTCACATTCTCCCTGTCCTTATCCAGCCTCCTCTCACCTCTGTCATTCCATTCTGTCCATTAAACACTATTTGAAACTATGCAACATGAAACAGCAGTGCAATCGATGTGGTGGAGAGTGAAAAGGAAAGAACGGGCAGTCCAGGGTGGCCTCACAGAGCACTCACTCAGCACTGAAACTGGTCTTGGACAGCTCAGTGGGTGGAGGAAGAGGGGAAGGACAATCGGATTTGAGGGCTTAGACTTTGTCCTTGGTGCAGTGGGCCCTAAAGCTTTCGTAGGAGAGAGGTGTGTGTTGCACACTGGGGGAACACCAGGAATAGAATATTTCTGGGTGCCAACTCTACTCAGACTTCTTGTCCACTGTGTTCCACATGGCTCTGTGGTTCAGTGCTTCCAGCACCTGTCACCTCACCTCCTGTCCTGTCTGGGATCCTGACCTCCACCACCTGTGGCTAAGGACTCCATGTGCATTGTCCTCGGGGCATCCGCAGACACTCCAGATTCACTGGGAGTTAATCCCAGTTCTCAAAACAGCTTTCTGTGATGCTTTTTTATTGGCTGAAGTAGGAGCATCCCTCCTCCCTCTCTCCCTCCATGATGACCCCCCCAAACCAGCTTGAGGCTGGCTGCCATGCTTAACGCTGCCTTTACTCTCACCTGATGACAAACTCAGTAATTATGCTCAGCTGATGGTCCCTTCAAAGGATCCTGGATGTCAGCCCCTCCTTTTGTATTCCTGTCCCTGTGTCTCATGTCTCAGGTTCAGCTTGATCTCCTCCCACCTGCCTCCTGGCCACCTTCAAACCTCTTGTCAACCTTCTTGCTTCTCTCTCTGCTCCAGGCGACGGACAAACCCCCAGCCTGCCACTGAAACTCTGCCTGCCAGCCCACAAGCTTATCTTCTTCAGCAGACAAGAACACAAAGATGCCTACAGAAGTTAGGACACTAGCGGGTGTGAGGATGGTTTCCGTGTGAACTGGTAGGCTGAGTATTTCATGGGTTGGAGAAGGAATATTATACAGTAGCCCGCTTCTTTTTTGCTAAAAGGGGATTTTCAGCTTTTTGAGTTTTGAATGACATTCGCCAAGTTATTTTCTTTCTGGTCTTTCTCTTTCTTTTTAAAAATTCTTCCCTTTTCTTTGTTGGCATGTCCCTTTGCCCATGGAGGATAGATTGCTACCCTCCCAGGCCTGGCATACTGATTTAGGAGTGCGCTCTGAAACTGATGTGGCCTGCTTGCGGAAGGGAAGCAGAGCCCGGATCTCGGCCATCTCTTTGTGGGTAAAAAGGATGGCAGCCTTTCCTTCGTCTCATATTTTCACCACGTGGCCATACTCATGTTTAATTTTTTAAAAAATATAACTTTAGGTGCAGAGACACAAGATATAAATTTGCACAGGACTTATTGCCGCAGGGCTGGTGACATCTTGTCTACATTTTCTCAGGGAAGGAGGGACGAGGGAGGAGAAAATTCTCAAGTGGCCTGTGCCTGTACTGACTGGCAGTGGTGATGATAATCAGGGTCCCCATCTGTTTCAGGGAACTGGGGACCTACAGGCGGTCATGCAGGAGCACTGTGAGTTGGTGGCTGTCATCTGATGTTCAGAGGTACCTCTGTCACCATGCAGTACATGACATGTCCATGACTTCGTGATTTTATAACTGGGTGTTTGCACCTTTTGACCCCTTGCACCCACTTCCCCTCTCTGGCATCCCCACTCTGTATGGCTGGGTACCTTAATAAGTCCAATCTATGTAGCGAGAAGACTGGAGGAAGCCTCAAACTTGAACTGGGAAACAGGCAATAGTCACTCGTAGCATCCAGGATGAGAGAATGTCTGGTATTTTTGTGATTTGAAGAATGTTCTTCTTTTCGTCTGTGCTTAGAAAAGAGTACAAGTGGCCTCATGTCTGTTTTGGTGTTTTGGGAAATTGCATTCGACAGGAGAATACCCCAGCCTTGCACAGAGTGCCTGGCCAGTCCTAGCAATGCCAAGGCCGAGATGTATCCATTTCCAGGTAGGTGTCAGGGGGCCTGCTGGTCTTTTTCTTATATTTTGATACTTACTATATTTGTTAGTGCATTTTGATGAAGCAGGTTATGAGCATTTAAATCAGGGGTCCCCAAACTTTTTACACAGGGGCCAGTTCACTGTCCCTCAGACCTTTGGAAGGCTGCCACATACAGTACTCCAATGAAAGAGGTGCCCCTTCCAGAAGTGCAGCGAGGGCCGGATAAATGGCCTCAGGGGGCCGCAATTTGGCTCAAGGGCCGTAGTTTGGGGACCTCTGATTTAAATCCTGCTTAGATAGCCACTTAGATGCAGTGGGACCCTGAGCAAATTCCTTGGGAGTGTCAATACCCTCTCTGCTTTCTATGTGAGGTATGATAGCGATTTCCAGGGCGCTCTGAAAATTAAATGAGATCATGCCTGGGTCTCACAAAGAGTCTGTGATTTAAAATGCCAGCTGTTTTGTCCAGTCCCTCTGTGTATATGTGCCTTCGTGACCATCTCATTTTAGGACATAAATCAAAGGCACTCTTTTATCTTTGCCTCATTTTTATTTCCTTCCATCATGGGATTAGGGGGGAAAATACTTTAAATATCATAATTAGAAGATGTGCCAGATGCCCAAGGTTGTTTATTCCTTTGTGTCACTCACAGGAAACACTCTTATGTCACTTCACCCATCACCACCACCACCGTTCCCACTATGACCATATGGATAGGACAGGGTCTGGCTAATGTACCTGTTCATAACTTGGAGGTTGCAAGGCTTGTGAGTGGCCAGACTACTCTCCGAGTATCCAGCTCTCTGCCAATCATCCATACATGCTGAATACGTGAATGAAGGAAAGAACGAATGAACTGAATGAAGGAAGGAATGAATGAACAAATGAAAACAAGGAGGTGCGGTTCACCTTTCACCTCACAGTCTTCCACAGGGGTATTTTCTTTGTCCCTTGACACCAACATTCAAATGGACTCCATTGTGCAGGTAACAAAGCATACTCAACACTTAAAATGCAAAGAGAGGCCTCAGGGAGCTATCTGTGGTTGTTAAGAGACCCCGAATTTGGGAGGAGCACAGCCTATCTTGTCTTCACAGAGCCCAACTGGGGCTCCCACACCCACACTGGGCTCAGGCCCTCAGGTCTGAAGCAGATGGTTTGAGCCCTGTTGCCCATTTAATAAGATAGTGTCCTTTTGTTATTCTGGGGGCTGTGATATCTCTTGCTCCTCCTTCTTCCTCACCTCCCTTTATATGTTCTTTGTGTTTTTCTTTTTTAATTTGTTAAAATTTTATTTATTGATTCTAACAAAAGAGAGAGAGGAAGGGAGAGAGATAGAAATATCAGTCTGTTTTTTTATGTGTCCTGACCTGGGATCGAACCAGCAGCCTCTGTGCTTCAGGATGACACTCTAACCTACCTAGCTATCCAGACAGGGCTGTTCTATTTGTTTTTCTTAGAACATTGTTTTTTTCCAGAGAGGTCTGTGCCTTTATTGGTTCCTTGAAGGATGAAGCGGGGGCAGTGGATAGCCGTGCTTCTCGGCCAATAGGTGAAGGAGAACTCGCCCAGGTGGGGGCTGACCATGAGGCTTGATTTGCACCTGCTGGAAGGTATTGAGGCGGTAGACGCCCACCACGTGGTCCACCATCCGGAGCATGATCATCAAGTCCCGCAGCTGCATGTTCACAAGTAGAGCTTCTCCCAGCGCAGGGCGCCTTCCTGGCTGTTGCGCAGGCGCCTCTGCAGCCAGCGCAGCTTGCTGAGCGGGTGGTGCGTGCAGCAACATCGCTGTCCTAGGACGTGGACAGCGCTGGTCCCGGTCCACACCCGGTTGGTGCCTCGCAGACCGCCTGCTTCGTCTTTGCTCCACTACTACCATCTGGCGGGTTGTTCAGAAAGGCCCACCCATGGCTCAGAACAGTTTCTAAATTACTAAATAGTATTAAAACAAAACCGTACAGCCTGACCTGTGGCGGTGTAGGGGATAGAGCCCCCACGGCAGGCTCACCAGCTTGAGCGCAGAATTGCGGGCTTAAGGGTGGGGTCATCAACATGAGCCCGTGGTCGCTGGCTTGAGCCCAAGGTCGCTGGCTTGAGCAAGGGGTCACTGGCTGGGCTGGAGCCCCTGGGTCAAGGCACATATAAGAAGCATTCAATGAACAACCAAAGTGAGGCAGCTATGAGTTAGTTGATGTTTCTCATCTCTCTCACTTTCTGCCTGTCTGTGTCTCTCTGTCTCTCCTGCAGGCTAAAACAAACAAACCAACCCAAAATAGACACCTATAAAGTGTTTGAAATAATTCCAAACCCTAGAGGAAAAGATGCTTTAATAAAATAACCATTTTCATACTATATATTTTGAACTTCAACTTGTATTTTTGTGTTTCATTTTAAAATAAAAAAAAATTAAACAGTTACAGTTGACATTCAGTATTTTATTAGCCTCAGGTGTGCAACATAGGGGTTAGACATTTATGTAACTTACAAAGTAATCCTCCCCTGCTACTCCCTAGGTGGATTACCCACCTGGCACCATACATAATTATTGCAATATTATTGACTATATTCCCTATGCTGTATTTTGCATCCCTGTGACTACTTTTTAACTGCCAGTTTGTACTTCTTAATCCCTTCCTCTTTTTCACCCAGCCCCCCACCCCACCCTCAAGTCCCCTGTCACTTGGCAACCATCACTTTTCAACTTGCTTTTTTAAGTTAACAAGATATTCTGTATCTTTCCAAGTTAGGACTCTATTTTTTTTATTATATAGCTATATAATATTCCATTGTATAGCTATATCAAATTAAATATTACTCTCCTGTTGAGTTTTCCTTCCTTTAGAAAATTATGTGGACTTTAAGTTCCATTGGCATTACTGTAACACTTGATGGGTATTATGTGTGTATGGATTTGGAATGAATGTCATTCCAATGTTTATTTTTCATACTTCTTGCACCCTATTTTTTATAATGAGTATGTGATACTTACATAATATCAGAAAAAGTAATTTAAAAGTGATATTCATTTCACAAATGTTTTGCTTCCTTTGGAATTCCATTGATACTTATTGCTATTACTATTCCCTCTAATATTTGATTGCATGTCTCATCTCTTCAAATAAATAGTATGTTCTTTGAGAAGATGGAGTGCAGTTTAATAATAACACTGGCTCAGCACTTCTGGGTACCACGTATTTGACATGTATATGTGACCTCATTCAACTCTCCTAAACCTCTTGCAAAGCCAATTCCCCCTTTTAGTAATGAGGAAAATAAAGCTCAGAATGTTTAAATGATTCTCAGTGGTTGGGGCAGGATTACAACCAAGGTCTCTTCTCCTCCAGTGCCTGGATCTTTCCCCTGCCTTGGGCTGTCCCTTGCTTTGGAGTTCATTGAAACATGTAGCACAATGATAATCACACAATATATGTGTGCTTACAACTTGTTGATTGTGCTGGGGGACAGACAGTACTTCCTCTAAAGACATATCCCAGCCAGCATACCAAGCCAGTCTCCCCAAAGACCCTGACCACCTGGGTCTCCACTCACACTTCCTTTCTTTCCAGTAGGAGCAACTGAATTCTCTACCACACGTGGGACTTGGTAAGGTGACCAGATTTTAAAATTGGTAAAGTGGGACACCATTGACAGGGGGCGGGAGGGGGGGTTCTTGATTAAAAATTTGGTCTATATGGAGCAAAAAAAATTTTTCATAGAATGCAAAAATAGTATTGGATATATATTTTTAAATCGGTACTTTTTAAAATGCCACGGGATGCGGGACAAATTGTTAAAAATCAGACTGTCCCGCCAAAAGCGGGACGTCTGGTCACCTTACGACTGAGGCATCACAACATGGAAGGAGAAAAGGCAGCCAAGGACAAGGTACATTGGTTTCTGAAACCGGAAACATTTGCTGGAAGACAGAGGATAATGTTCAGTAGGTAAAAGCTAGTGGCCGCCCTGGAGCCCTGGTGATTGATGGTGACATATGGGGGCACCTATTGATTGACCCTCTTATCTAACATTTGTTCATTAGGATTCCTAATTGCCTTGTCATAAAAGAGGGCTTGCATTGGGTACTGCTGGGGAAGCACAAACTCTGGACTTTTTAAATGTTTTTGAACATATTCTTTACGAGAAGAGCCACACCTCATGACGATTTCATCCAGGCAACAAGTCGTGTCTTGGTCTTTCTTTCTTTCTTTCTTTCTTTCTTTCTTTCTTTCTTTCTTTCTTTCTTTCTTCCTTCCTTCCTTCCTTCCTTCCTTCCTTCCTTCCTTCCTTCCTTCCTTCCTTCCTTCCTTCTTTCCTTCCTTCCTCCCTTCCTCCCTTCCTCCCTTCCTCCCTTCCTCCCTTCCTCCCTTCCTCCCTTCCTCCCTTCCTCCCTCCCTTCCTTCCTTCCTTTTTTTCTTTCTTTCTTTCTTCTTTCTCTCTAATTATGTTAGATTTATAGTCACCTGTCCTTAACTACAAGTTCTTATTTTGTTAAATTTGAGCATAAGAAGGTTGTATGCCATTGCAATGTCTGGGAGAATTGGGATTCTAGAGCACTCAAAAGGCATGCCAACTCCTGTGGGGGTAATGTGGCACAGAGGGAGTGAAGAGAGAGAGGGAAGAAACAGTTGACAGAGCACAATTAGAACTGTTTGCAAGGACTTCTTAGGAAAGATAAAAGCAAATGAGGGACATTAACTTGGCCTTGAGATTGCATGTACCCTGGTGTACTTGCGAGGAGACAGGATACAGTGAGGGCAGGGGCTGCGGAGTGAATGACCAGAGGGCGAAGTTGACAGGAGGCTGGGTCTTGGGAGCAGTTTTGGGAAGTAGTTATTCAACAGAGCGCAGGTCCCACAGGTTGCCCAAAGCTTCCTGCGTTTCTATTTTAGATCCTAAAGGCGCTTTGACCCCCACTTCCTGAGTTTCCAGAAAGCCTGGGTGCGATGGAGTGCGGGAACCCTGGAAGGCAGCGGGTAATGACTCTGAGTCTTCACATTTGGCTCAGGAACAAGATGCCTTGTAGTGTAAGGATTTAAGGAAATGAGCAAAACTCAAAGTGAATGAACAGGTTGTTTTCAGAATTGGGGAGATTGTAAACATTGTCTAGCAGGCAAGTGCTTAAGTGAAATGTGGGAGGGAAAAGTTCTGGGAAGACCTTTGCTTTTCTTATAAAAATAAAAGAAAGGAAAGAGAGAGAAAGAAATAAACTATTACTTCCCTTCTTTTTCACTTAACTACAGATTGGATGCACAGAGTAGAGACACCCTATTGTGACCAAAAACAGGAAAGTTCCCTCCCTGACCCTCTAGCCACCACCACCACCACCAAAAAAATAAAATAAAATAAAATAAATAACACCCATGTGGAGATTCAGGTCTTCATGTCATTGGCCTATGGAACCAAAGTTAGTAACTGCTGATTTCTTAGGCTTCTTTTTATATGAGTAGAGTAAACCTCTATTCCTTTCAAAATCTTGTTAGGTTTTCTGTTACTTGAAGCTCAAAGTGTTCCTAACTGATTCATTGCATCATAACTTCCTTATTTACCCATTCACAAACAGTGCCCTGTTCATGGAATTGATACTAACAGTTGGTGGTACCTGTGGGGACCGTCTATTGTTTCAGCTTTGTCTTGTATTCTCGTGCATCGCCAAATTACGTTTTCATGAATCATGATCTTTTCTATTGATTTCCATACTCTAGGCTGTTCTATCTGAAATTATGTCTAAGCATTTGATACTGTAAGAGGACAAAGATAGTTTGTGAAAGGGAGAACCATGTTTGTGTCAAGAGTTTTCCTAGCCTTATTTGTATTGGGGGCTGAGCACTTTCAGTCTAAATTCTTATCTCATCCTAAACCTCCCTGACTGAGCCCTCTATTGGCCAGGAGGACTAGGTTCTGGGACATGCAGTCTGGGCTACCAGCAGCAGGGCTGGAGTAAGAGTAACATGTCCGTAGTCCTGGAGCTGACAGGGCTCTTATAGACAGTAAGTTTGAAAAAGAAAGATGTAAATTATTTTGAAAGAATTTACATTGGCTATAGATACGGGGATGGAAAAAGGGAAGAGGGAGCACTTCTAGCATGGGTGCCCAGTGTGTAAGGAAGAAATATTTACTGCCTCTTGAATGGTTGTGAACAAGAGTCTGAAAAGTTCATGTACAAGAAGAATGCTGAGATATCTGGTAGTTGCTATGTTTTTATTTTTAAAATTTATTTTATTAAAAAAATTGTATTGCTTTAGAGAGAGAAAGGGAAAGATCAATCTGTTATTCCAACCATCCATGCACTCATTGGTTGATTCTTGCATGTACTCTGACCCAGGAATTGAACCCACAACCTTCGCATATCGGGACAATGCTATAACTAGCAGAGCCACACAGCCAGGGCTCGGTCAGCTATTTTTATTTTAAGACACCTGGAAGTTAATTCAAAGTTTCAAGGAACATTCAGGAATGTGAATTTGAGCCATAGCTACTCACTGAGCACTTGAGGTGTTTCTCCCTCTCTTTTTCAAGCTGGATCTGTGGAAATAGTAGCTTTGTGAAAATTGGTTTTTCTTTTTCTTTTCTTTTTTTTTTGTGCTAAATGATTTTGGCACCTGCTCCATTCCATTCCATTCCGGTTTTATCCTTTGGCTCTTTTATCTTATTTTCCATACATCTGGTGAGCTTAAAACTACTTCCTCTATGATTACATTTAAGCTTTAAATATTTAACTTTCTATATTTTCTTTATAGATAGCAAACAACCTAGTGTAGGGAAATATTTCCGAAAAGGACCTAAGTATTGGAAATGATACATGAACAAACATTTTTATGTAAATATTATTTATTTATTTTTGTTTTAAATTTTCTTTTTCAATTACAGCTTACATTCAGTATTCTTTTGTACTGATATCAGGTGCACAGCATAGTGATTAGATTATCTATACAATGTTCCCCCGATATTTCTAGTACCTAGCTGGCAATGTACATAGTTATTAAAATTAAATATTATGTATTTATTTTGAGGTTTGTTGAAATGTAACTGTCACATCAAATTTGTAAGTTCACAGTTGTGCTAAAAAAAATCTTGCCTTTTAAATGCATCTCCTTGGGTAGCAAAGGCCTGATATAAAGAAAATTCTGAAAGTATACTGCTTAACTTTGAGCACTTTCTAGGGGACTTTAACATGTATTAATTCATTTAATTATTTACTCCGAGTTTAAACATGAGGAAAGAGGCACAGGTTAAGTCAGTTGTCCAAAGTTACAAAGCTAGTAAGGGACAGCACCAGGCTTGTAACTTTGTAGGTTGACTTCCAGACGATGTTCTAACCACTAAACCATACTGCCTCAAAGGAAATAATATAGTACATAGTACAAAGTTTTGGCAAAAGTCAAGAAGACATAACATAAGTCATTTGAATGACTGAAGTTTGGAAAATGCATGGGCTTTGGAGTTAGACAAACCTCTAGTGCCAGATTGGTTATTGATTAGTTAGTATTTCTGGACACATCACTTAACCTCTTTTCAAAGGCTGGAGAAAATGTAAAATGCTCATCATATCCTAAGTTGTTTTTTTTTAATTTTTTTATTTTTCTGAAGTTAGAAGCAGGGAGGCAGAGAGACGGCAGAGAGACAGATTCCCACATGCACCTGACCAGGATCCGGCCTGGCATGTCCACCAGGGGTGATGATCTGCCCATCTGGGGCATTGCTCCATTGCAACCAGAGCCATTCTAGCCCTGGGATGGAGGTCACAGAGCCATCCTCGGCACCCAGGCCAACTTTGCTCAATGGAGCCTTGGCTGCGGAAGGGGAAGAGAGAGAGAGAGAGAGAGAGAGAGAGAGAGAGAGAGAGAGAAAGGAGAGGGGGAAGGGTGGAGAAGCAGAAGCAGATGGGCACTTCTCCTGTGTGCCCTGACCAGGAATCGAACCTGGGACTTCCACATGCTCAACTGACGCTCTACAGCTGAGCTAGCCTGCCAGGGCCTCCTAAATTTTAATTCATGTTAATTCCCTCTCCTCTCTGTGAATCTCAGTGCTTTTATTTGTAAGCTACCAGTATCAGTGAATTAGATTAGAAAAAGTAACATCTATCAATGCATAGTAGGTGTCTGCGAAAATACACCTTCATGTCTTCCAATTTCTTGGCCTCTCATAGTGCCATGTTGACATTTACTATTGCCACCGTGCTTTAAGTTAAAGACCCCTCTCTTGCGCTCCCCATCAGTGACCAACACAGGGGCAGCGTGGTGAATTTCACTGATGCCAGACTCCCCCGAAAGAGACCAAAATACAAGGGTAACCAGAGCCAGAAAGAGGGAATGGTCCCTTTTTGGACGCGGGCTGGCTGATAGGAAAGGGGTTGTGGTTGTGTTTCCGTCAGAATGGCAGGGAGTGGGCGCGGCCGCGCAATAATCTCCTGGGGTCGGTTGCAGGTCTGGGAGTTCGTACCTGGGTAACTTCGGAATTCATTAGTTTGTGACATGTTTCATCCTAAAGTAAGGTTTCTGGACCATCAAGATGTAACAGGGCCAGCTTAGGTTCAGAATGGGAAATGCCTATAGCAGCATTCTCGTGGTAAAATATTTCCAGATTTTACAACTTTGAACCCATTATCCCATAAGGAATAATACAAATGGCTCCAGACTATTTACTTAAGTGATTACAGTGGCATTTGGTAAAGATAGAGCCATTTTATTCTCCACGAATGATTAAACCTTGATGACTAATGCAAGGGCAATTGCATTTTAAGGAAAAAGTTTGATTTGCTAAGCATTTTGAAACTAGCCAGATGACCTGATATAATAACTGAAAATGAAATTTCAAGTACCTTGATAGGAAAAGGCTATAATTAAAGTGTCCTTCTCCCCTTATGTGTCTTAAAGAATTCTTCATTCTTTTCGACTTTTGTAACGAAGGGAAAAACAGAATCAGGGTCTAAAGTTCTACGTTCAAATCCGTGCTCTTCCATTTAAGACAGCTGCCTGATTCATGAAACTGTTTTGGGCTGGGGTTTCTTATCAAGAAAGTGAGGGTGGCATCTGCTTCTCCACCCTTCTCCTTCTACTTTCTCTCTCTCTTTCTCTTCCCCTCCCACAATCAAGGCTCCATGAGAGCAAAGTTGGCCTGGGTGCCGAATGGCTCCATGGCCTCTGCCCCAGGCACTAGAATGGCTCTGGTTGCAGCAAAGCAATGGCCCAGATGGGCAGATTATCGCCCCCTGGTGTGCATGCCAGGTGGATCCTGGTCAGGTGCATGTGGATGTCTGTTTCTCTGCCTCCCAGCTTCTCACTTCAGAAAAATACAACAACAACAACAACAAAAAAGAAGTAGGGGTGCGGGAATGATGCCTGCCCTGTCTTACAGGGCTAAGGTGGGGGTTATCATGGGAGATAATACACACGTGAAAGTGTTTTGAAAACTATGATGTATCATAAAATACAAGATGTTGCCTGTCAAGTTTCATGTGTCTTTCCTCATCTCCCAGAATCTTAACTCTGCAATGATACCGGAGCCGCAATGATGCAGGAGTTGGAGACTGAGTTTTGACTTGCTTAATGTAAACCTTGATGGTTATTGAAGATTAGTACTGGTGTTCATCTTTCTGTTTTGTTTTGTAAACATGAAATGAAATCTCATTAATTTGGGAGAAAACTAGGGACATTTTTAGGGGGGAAAACACTCAAGGAGTAATTTATTATTATTATTATTATTATTATTATTATTGAGACAAGAAGGCAGAGATACTCACACATGTGCCCTGACAGGGATCCACCTGGCAAGCCCCCTAGGGGGCAATGCTCTGGCTATCTGTGGCTGTTGCTCTGATCCTAGGCAGCCAAGCTATTTTAGTGCCTCAGGCAAGGCCATGGTGCCATCCTCAGTGCTCAAGGACAACTTGCTTGAATGAGCCATGGCTGCAAGAGGTGGGGGAAGGTGGGGGTGAGAGAAAAAAAGGAAAGGGAGAGGGTGGGGTGGGGTGGAGAAGTAGATAATTGCTTCTCCTGTGTGCTCTGACTGGGAATTGAACCTTGAGTTCCACACGCTGTGCCGACATTCTACTGTTTAGCCAACTGGCCAGGCCCCCAAGGAGTAATTCAGAATACTGTTTCATTATGTCTTTCCATCTGTGGCAAGGCTTCTAGGCGCCTACCATGTGTGATCACCGATATTAGATGGGAAGCAAAAGAAACTTTTGATGGAGTTTTACTTCTGTGCGTACATGTGTGTGTGTGTGCACGCGCGTGCATGTGTGTGTATGGTGTTCCAAATACATAAGAAAAAAGCAGACACTCTTATCTGGGGGCTCATGAGCTTCTTAAGGGGTCTACAGATGAGTTTCAGAGGGTCTTTTTAATCATATGTCACACTTTGCATATATGTGCATGTATCAACTTTCTGCAAGGAGAGCCCATAACCTTCATCATGTCCCAAAGGCTCTGTGATTAAAAGAAAAACAAAGGCCCTGGCCAGTTGGCTCAGTGGTAGAGCATTGGCCTGGTGTGTGGAAGTCCCGGGTTCGATTTCCAGCCAGGGCACACAGGAGAAGCACCCATGTGCTTCTCCACCATCCCCCTCTCCTTTCTCTGTCTCTCTCTTCTCCTCCCATAGCTAAGGCTCTATTGGAGCAAAGTTGGCCCAGGTGCTGAGGATGGCTCCATGGCCTTCGTCACAGGTGCTAGAATGGCTCCAGTTGCAACGGAACAATGCCCCAGATGGGCAAAGCATAGCCCCCTGGTGGGCATGCCGGGTGGATCCTGGTCGGGCACATGTGGGAGTCTGTCTCTCTGCCTCTCCCCGCTTCTCACTTCAGAAAAAATACAAAATAAACAAATCAATAAATAAACACCTAAAAACAACTTATGGACTGAGAACATGGGTAATGTATAGCTAGCCAGCCTGCAGGAAAGATTTCTAGCACACAAATTATTATGTGGTAAACTTAGTCCAAAAAGGCGTTTCAAAAGAAATAATTGAGCCAGGTCCTAAGCTAACACCAGTTTCTGTTGGGTCTGCTTATATGGGTAGATAAGATTAATTTATTAGGTATAGTGAACCACTGTAGTGAGACGAGATGGTCTAACATTTACTAATTGCAAAAGGTTTAGTAAATTGCATTAGTCATAACTCCTACTTTAACCATTTAATCTGGTAACCAAGCTTCCGTTTCAGTTATTCCCTGAATCAAATGCAAAGTTCAAATGCACTTACGTAATTTTGAATAAGCAAGAGGAAGAGTAATGGTGGCAGTAACTCATTACATCTTTGACCAAATGATCCCTTTTCCTCCATTCTGCCTGCAGAACTAAGGTATTTTTCTAGTGATCTCACACTCTCAACTAGTTTCCCAATAAATGTGTTTGAGTCCCTGTTCTGTAGATGGCACCATGCATACTATTTAAAAGTTGTCTGTGATCAGGTACCTTATTATCTGAGTGGAAAGTTAGAGACATAGGGAACTGCAGATAGAGCTCATATGGTGTCCTCCATGCAGGGTTTGAATCCCACCCCTGATTCTTTGTCCATGGGAGACACTGGGGAGATCTCTTAATCAAACTGAACCTTGGACCCCCCGTGACCACAATGGGAATTTGGTTTCTTACTTCTTTTATTTGTTAAATGTGTTTTATCTGATTTTTGGCTTGCCTTGTTGGCAATTTATCTGAGTCTATTGAGTATAGGGTCTAGCATGGGAAGGTCTTGTGGAATGAGTTGTAGAAATGTTAGTATCACTTCTGAGGCTGATTGGATAGTTTGGGACTAAGAGTGAAAGCTTTATGGAGGGGGTGGCTTTAGTCAGGTGTTGAGTACAAGACAGGACTGGCACAACACCGATAATTTCAGTTTTCAAAGTTAGTTACTTTCATGGCTCCTCATTGTGGTGACTTGGAGGCAAGCGAATTCATCTCAGTTTTTCTGGTACATAAAGTGGAAGCGTATCCATTTGTTTAGGAGAAAAACTATCTCGAGGTCAGAAAGAAGAGGAGTTAAGAGGTGAGGGAATGGGTAGTTGAGGGACAGTAAGTTGAGAGAGTCTCCATACAATGGTCACTGTTTCGCTCAGATGTGGGGGTACTTCCATTGAGAAGGTCTAGCCTCAAGCTGCTCTGAAGTACAGAAGAGTTAGGGATGACCAGAGGGGAGAGTTTAATGAAATTAAAGTGTGAATAGGGAATGAGAGGTGACTGCCCAGGAGTGGGGACTTAAAGTTTAAGATTACAGAGGTGTGACAGTCCTGGCAAGAAGGGTGGAGCCTCCGACTGGGTGGTTGCTATGGAATGAAGTTGAAGGTTTTTGAATCAAGAACTTAAAGCGTGGCTATTGGATGGATGCTCACTTGTATGATGGAATTTACTAGGATAATGGCAAGATTAGAAAATGTTGAATTAGTGCCAAAATTAAAAGAAAAAATGACAAGAGGTGAGACCAGCAGGTGGGAATTTGACAAGCTAGGAGACAGTTAACAGGTAACAACACTGGATAGCATGAGCTCACTCCACTGTCAAACAGTTGACCCTTGACCAACATGGGTTTGAACTGCACTGGTCCATGTATACGCAGACGTTTTCCAATGGGCCAGTGTCCCTAACTCCAGCATTGTCCAAGGGTCAACTGTACTTCTAGCTTCCTGGATGTTTGTCTCTTCTTTTGTTCATCTTGCACAAATGTTTCCAGAGTTCTCTTTACTGAGAACAGAGTTGATCATGCCATTTCCTGTCTCAGAATTGTTTTAACTAGTTCCCATTATTTACAAGAAATGCCTCAAATTCTAATTGAAAATTCAGGTGAACTATTTTACCTTCTCTTTCCAACAGCTTGAAGTGCTGTTTCTCTCTGAACTTCTGTAGCATTGTGTCTGAATCTCAGTCCTGGTATTTATGACATCACTTGTCTGGCACATAATATATGTGTGTAATATGTTTTTGATAACATGTTATCTAATGTGGTCATACATGTTCATTATAAGAAAATTTGAAACTGCAAAGAAGCATCCTCCTCACACACGCATAAAAAGAAAATAAAAAGCCTTAGTAATTTTAGGCTTTAGAGGAAAGATATTTGACATATTAGTATATAACCTTTTAATTGAAGGCTTAAATTATAATATGATCTGCTCATGGTTGTATCACCTCAGTCCTTGGATGTACAGTTAAATTGTGTGGGGAGCTTGCCTGGCCTCATTCTCAAAGATTCTGATTTAATTGGTCTTAGATGGGGCTTGGCAATGCTCTTTTTGAGTGTGTATAATAATAATATCGAACATTTATTGAATGTTACTGTTCCAAGCACTTTATAAGAGTAATGCCAAGTCATTAAATCCTCCAAATGATCACATGCGGTAGTCTTATTACCTATCTCTTTCCCCCTACTTCTTGTGAAGAAAACTAGATACCAGAGAGCTAAGTAGTTTTCCCAGAACAACAAGTGTTAAATGGTAGGAGGCAGGAAACAAACTCAGACAATCAGCACTAAAGCCTACTCATAAGTACATGACCTGGATTGACTGTAACAGAACATCTATCCACAATTTATATATATTTAAGAATCAAAGCAATATATTTTTATTCAATGGGAGGCAGGGAAGCAGAGACTGACTCCCACACGCATCCCAACTGGGATCCACCCAGCAACTCCCCTGCAGGGAGATGATCTGCCCATCTGGGGCTGCTGCTCTATTGCTCGGTAACTGAGCTATTTCAGCACCTGAGGCAAGGCCATGGAGCCATCCTTAGCACCTGGGGCCAAATTGCTCAAGCCATTTGAACCATGGCTGCTGGAGGGGAGGGGAGAGAGAAAGAGAGATGAGGAGGAGGAAGGGTGGAGAAGCAGATGGGTGCTTCTCCTGTGTGCCCTGACCAGGAATTGAACCCGGGACTTCCACATGCTGGGCCAATGTTCTACTGCTGAGCCAACCAGCCAAAGGACCAATGTAATTTTTAAAATGGACACATTTTTTGATAAACACGTAGTTAGATGGCCTAATTTCTCTTTTGTTGTCATTTTTACAGCAAGATGAAATTTAGCCTGAGATAAAGCAGCAGAATGATGTGTCTTTTATATGTTCTTATTAGATGTTTGAACTTGTCTTGAACTGTGGTTTCATAATCTCATAGGTAGAAGCCTTGCATTTGTTTTGGAGAGAAATGTTTATACATTTTGTGATTGGGTTTCAGTGTTTTCCTTTGACTACCCAGAGGCTAAAGTTCTCCATTCATTGTATTGCTGGGAACACCTAACCTTATCTCTCATATATTTGAAGCCCTGGAAGGCAATCAGGACATCCAATATACAGCTCAAGTTTCATGTGCTTGAAATTAGCTCCCAAAGATGAAACAGATAAACTCAAGAACGTCATCTGACTGCTAAAGCAGATTATTATCGAAGCATTAGTTTCCTCCTTTTCCAAACTAGAAATCAGTATTCATGGAACTCAGGACATAGACAACAGTTGGTTTGTAATCTTCTACATTAACGATCCAGTTATCAGTTTAAAAAAATTGACTTTCCCATGATTGTTCACAATGCCCTTGGAGGTGGTGAAAAACATATAGAGAAAAGTGGAAAAGCGAAAAAGATCATACGGTCTTCAGCATCTAAGGAAATTTGTGTCAATTGCCCAGAGCTTATCCTTCTTACCTTGAATTTCACCGGAAGAAATCTGTCCAATCAAGAACATGGCAGAGATTACTAGTTACTTCTCAAGGTCTGTTCTCCCTGGGGATGAGCTGGGTACATAGACACTCAGAATAAAAACTATATTCCCAGTTACCCTTACAGCTTGATATGGCCTTGTGACACATTTTGGAAAATGGAAGATATGTAGAAGTAGCATGTGTAAATTCTCCCTTTTTCTTTCTGGCTTGCTAGAGTGCAGATGTAATGGCTGGAACCCAGGGAGGGGTAAAGAAATGTAACTATTTTATAATCAACAAACTATAGTCATTTATTTATTTACTTATTTTAAATTTATTGATCTGAGAGAGAAAGAGAAAGAGAACGATTTGTTGTTCCACTTATTTATGCATTCATTGGTTGATGCTTATACGTGCCCTGACTGGGTATTGAACTCACAACCTTGGCATAGTGGGATGATGCTCCAACCAATTGAGCTACCCAGCCAGCTAAAGCCCAATAGATTTTGGTGCTAAAAGTATATTTTTCCACTTGGTGCTCATCTTTCTCTTTTTTTCAACTTTCTTAATGGTGTCTTTTGATAAATAAGTTTTTAATTTTTTTTAAAAGGTTTTATTTTTTTTTCCAGGGACAGAGAGAGAGTCAGAGAGAGGGATAGACAGACAGGAACAGAGAGAGGTGAGAAGCATCAATCATTAGTTTTTCGTTGCCGTCGCAACACCTTAGTTGTTCATTGATTGCTTTCTCACATGTGCCTTGACCATGGGCCTTCAGCAGACGGAGCCACCCCCTTGCTGGAGCCAGCGACCTTGGGTCCAAGCTGGCGCTTTTGCTCAAGCCAGATGAGCCCGCACTCAAGCTGGTGACCTCTGGGTCTCAAACCTGGGTCTTCTGCATCCCAGTCCAATGCTCTATCCACTGTGCCACCGCCTGGTCAGGCAACAAGTTTTTAATTTTGATGCTATTCAAATCAGTTCTTACAGAGTTGGTGTTTATCGTGTACTAGTTAAACTGCATTTTTCTTATCTTAAGAGACTCTCCTATGCTATTTTCTAAGAACTTTGTTTTACATTTCACATTTAGATATATAGTTCTTCTAGAATATACCTGATGGAGCTAAGAGTCATTTAATTTTATATACCCAACCAATGAACCCTATATGATGTATTAAAATGATACTAAAAAAAAAAAGATGCTCCACTGCTCTGCAGTGTGACCTTTGTCATAAACCAAATGTCCATATATATGTAGGTCTGTTTTATAACTGTCATCTGAGATTGGTTTGTTTGTTTACCCTTCAATCAGTACCACACTGTCATAATTACTATAGCCTTGTAATAAGATTACATCAGATAGCAGTCTTGGTTAGCGGTGATTTTTCTTTTAGAATTTAAATATATTATTTCATTGTCTCGTCATTTCTGTTGAAATGTCAGCTCTCATTCTATTGCTTTGATGACATCTTTCCTTTTTCCCTTTTCCTTTTATCCTTAAAATTTCCTCTTGAGATCTTGTTGTCTTCGGTTTTCATTAGCTTAACTATGATGGTCCAAGTGTGGATTAAAAAATATATTTTTCTACTGGGAGTTCATAGAATTTGAATCAATCATTTGCATTTTTTTTATCAGCCATGATCTCTCCAGATTTTGTTTTTGTTCCTTCTTCTCGTCTCTTCTGAGTATGAATGTGTTAAACCTTCTCACGGTGTCCTGTATGTCTCTTACCCATCAATTCTACTTTCCATCCGAACTAGATTCACATTATGGGCAGTAGACTTGGTTTTAGCAAAATATGATTGATTGCATTGAATTAATGCCATCTGTTTGTTGACATTCAGATTTTAAATGTGCTAGTTTTTAAAGCTGCAAATGAGCTAAAATATATAACCTAATTTTACATCTCTGTATTTTTACTTAATGTTATTATAACCAATATAATTTTAACCAACAGTGGAAGTCCTGAAAAATTGTCCCTAGAGCCTGAGTATTACTCAAGTGTAAAACATATTAGTGTAGTTTATTTTTTTAAAAAGTCTCTTTTCCTTCTCTGGAAGAAAGAGGACCTTTGTTTTCCTTCTCGGTCCCCTGCGCATTAACCAGACTCTGGTTGTATGGGAGAGTTCATGGTATGAGTCAAAAGAACTGTAATTCTGGCTAAAAAGACTGCATGTGAGAGATTCTCGGAGACTCAGCAGAAAGAGCACCAGCTGCCTAGGTAACGGAGACCTGCAGAGGAAGAGTCCCAGCTTTCAATTGCTGCTGCAAGCAGCTCTTTATTTAGTTCAGAAGAGGGGGCCAGGGGGCCGGAGCTGTGGTTCTTAAAGAAACTCGGTGCATTTTCCCATCATGATTACAGATTGATAAGATACCTGTCTCTTTTCCGTGTGTCTTTCTTTCAAGGAGGAAAGATGAGCAGACTTCAGTGATTCATTCTGTTTTACCGAGATGGCAGGAGACAGAAGAACAGGAGCAGCTAGATGACCTAGACAGGGTGAGGTTGACCAGGAACTTTTTGCTGTGCCCTTACATGTTGTCCTCACATATCAACTGAAGACCCAGCTCTCTTGAGTTATGCTTTGGGAAAAAACCACAACACATCAGAACACTGTTGTCACTGCAAGAATAACCTTCCTTATTATCTTTATTTTCAAGAAGGTAGAATGGATTCAGGAGATAATGACAGTGGAATACTTTTAGCTCTGTATAATTTAAATACAGGGAGACCATTATTATGGATGTTTTAGCAGCAACACACACACACACACACACACACACACACACACACACACACACACACACACACACACACACTAAAGAGCACACAGAGAGATACAGGTAATAGGTAAAATGAAAAACAGGTATCAGACATGGAAAGCCAACCCCTTACCCTTCTCCCACCCCCAGTAAAAAAACATGCAAGGGCACAAAGTCCATGAGCATGTACTTTTGCTGTATGATAGATTAGGGTACAATATTTGGTTTTACTTTTTTCTTTTTATTTCTGTTAATGATCAGTTAGAGCAATGGCTATAAAGAATTATCAGATGCAAAGGAAATAATTTTGTTAGTTTTATTCCAAAAAGACTACAAAAGGTTCCAGGTGATAGACCAAAATCCTGGGCATTAAGATCTAATGTTTCAGAATTCAGACGATTTCCAGTTACATGGTTTATTTAATTCACTCGGAAAACAGAGCCAAGATGCAGGGGCCATTAAAAAATTACCCCCAAATAACAAATATCATAAGTAAGATAGACATTTCATTATGTTAGAGACAATAAATTTACTGTGTATGGTTACTAGTTACACAATAAGAGAATTGATGTAAATCTACTGCTATTTAGATATTTACGTATGATTTGCAAGGTGGCCAGAAACATTAACCAAACATTTTGATCAACAGCTAAAGGAAAATAAATTATTGATGGTAGTAATTGTTGTAGGAGTATCATATTAGGCAAAGGAGCTTTTTATTTCTGAATTTCCTGCTGATAATAATCTCATTACATTTCTTAAAACTTTTAACTTATCTAGGGTTGCCTGGAAGCTATTTTAAGAAGGAAATTTTCTTTTTTTAAAAGAAGTCAGTTTCCAATATGTAGCAGATAATATGGCACTCATTAATGTTTCAAACTTGAAGTGTTTTTAAAATAAAACTTTCATGTGATTTCCAAACCTTCAGTGAGCTTATTCAGTAATTTGATTCTCTTGTAGGATCAATCACACATTTGGTAATAATATAAATTATACAATATCACAATGTAAATTGTATTAAACTTACTTGTTCACATGTTTTTATTTTCTTGACACCAATTTTTATACCCTGCATCCTGATAACTTGACATCAGACTAGCATGAAGATGTCATGGATTTGTGAGTTCAATAATTTCTCCTATATGTATAAAATTAATTAGAAATGAATATGAAATGCATTATCTTCTTCCTAAATATCCTGTTTATCTTCTTAGGAATTTCTCATTTCCTATTAGACATCTCATGTCATCTGGAGTAGTTTAGCATGATATTAAATGCTGAAAATGCTTAATCCTTTAAATCAATCTTCCCTTAATTCAGGAATGGTCAATTGTAAAACTCTTGGTGAAACAAAGGTATTCACACTTCCTCATTTCCTCTTCAGGGTAATTCTCTGTGTAGGTTTTATTTATTCCTGATGTTTTAAATTTATATACCCTAGAATTGGATGGAGACCTTTCCCTTATTTTTTTAAGCACATTCTTTTTTTTTTTTTAATTTTTATTTTATTCATTTTAGAGAGGAGACACACACACACACACACACACAGAGAGAGAGAGAGAGAGAGAGAGAGAGAGAGAGAGAGAGGAGCTGGAAGCATCAACTCCCATATGTGCCTTGACCAGACCAGTGCAGGGTTTTGAACTGGCGACCTCAGTGTTCCCAGGTCGACGCTTTATCCACTGCGCCACGACAGGTCAGGCTTAAGCATATTCTTTATGTTCTCAATTAATATTTTTGAATTGAATAATAGAGCTGTACTTGGTTTTGTTCTGAAAATGTCTTAGTTGAAGTGAAATGACTAGTATAATTAAACAGCTCAATATTTTCAACTGTGAATGACCCATTAGTTTATAGGTTATAGTGTAATTCACTATTTATATTTACTGAATATGTTTTATTGATAAAAGAATTAAAAATTTATTTGACAATGTTATGTATAAATAAAATAATTTCTAATATGTAGTTTTATTTATAAATTATTAAAATATATTTATAACATGATAGATTAGTATATTATCTGCTCATAAGTAGTTAATGCTTTCAAACTAAAAAGAGAAAAACAAAGATTCTTTAATATCAAATGCTAACTTTTCAAACTCTAGTCCTTAGTAAGTAGAAGATTTTTTGTTTTATGTATGGCATGAGAACCTTGTAAGTCATCAAGATGAAGAGAAAAATTTCAGGAAAAGATTGATTTAGAAGATAATTTTGAAGAGCCTACTCTTGAATTAAATTACTCACAAAGGGATGACTGGACTCTAAGCTTACTTTGAAATTAAATCCTATGTGTGAGCTAAAGTCATGCTTTCTGTTTTATAAGCATATCAAGAGTTTTATCCAAGCAAAATCAGGATTTCCAAGGTCAACTCTCAAAGGAATGGGATATATTTTAGATGTCTCTAAATAGAGCTCAAATTTGCCCAAACATTTGTTTGTATTTATCAATGCATAGTGGAAAAATGAAGGCAAAAGAAACATTTTGGTAAATAACTGTTTAGTAATTTTTTGATATAGATAAATTTAGTATGTGGCAAGGTGAGGCTCAATAACCTATCATTTTAAAAGTTTACCTGTTAGGATAGTACATTAATGAATATTTTGCTAATTATCTTATTTTCATCTTTATCAACTAGAACTAGAAACGTCCTCTGCCTTTCACACAATTTACATTGCGAGAAAAGTGTGTAATATTACGCACACATTTTGCCTCTAATTTCTTACAACTAAAGATGAGACATAGACATGTAAGTTAATTTTTAGAAGATACTGATCATTCATTTCTCTTTGCCTCTGATTTTGTACCCATATTTGTTCTCTGTTATTCTGCAACTTTCTGACATGGACCCTTCTATCGCGCACAAATCACGTGGGGTCTAAAAGCCTACTTTTGTCAGGTCAGAAATGATTGAGCTGAGCTCCCTGCTTCCTCCATTTTCTGCTGCCGATTGGACCCCTGGGGCACCGCTGGATTTTGCCCATTTCACTTACTCTAGGGATAATCTATGAGTTTTTCAGTGTTGATGTAACCATTTTTCTCTTTTAGGACAATGTGCCCCGCCCTCTTTAGCATCAAAACTTAAAATGAGTCTTTAGTTTTAGAAGATCTATATTGTATCTGTTCTTTGTATATTTGTATATTTTTTGTAGGACCTAGAAAAATGAAAACAGGCAAGGTTGAGAAATGACCGCCATGCTCTTGCATCTCTAGACACTTCAAAAAGGAGAAACATCCCCATAAAATGGACCATTTATGTAGGGGTTGAGGGGCAATCCCACAGAAGCGACTGGGATGTTTTGACTAAATTCTTACTTGTTCCACATTTTTATTTTTGACATTGGTGTCCCGAGACACTGTCCACTGTTCCTTAAACACGTAACCTATTGAATGTCTAACTAAAAATAAGCATCTTTAACATTTGAAGGGAATTCAGAGTCATATAAAATATTATAACTGGTCATTACACATTATATTGTTAACAATTGATAGCTGTGGTGGAGGAAACTGATAACCTAATTATGATTGCTTTTATAGTTAGATATTTTCACTCTGGCTTTGCCGATTTTGTACCCTATGACCCAAAGAAAGTTTCTGTAGGTTCTTGTGAATTGGATGAGTATTTGCAAATCCTCAACAGTTAGATGACTTCATAGCAGCTACAAAGACCTATAATTGCTGAATCTATCTATTGAGAAAAATCCTATTCTTGTCACCTTAGGGCAATGGATCCTAGTGCATTTGGAAGTTAAAAGCAGAAAGCACTTCCGAGCATTCCCTATGGCCTGACAGTGCCCCCTTATGTCCAGAAACTAGAATAGACAACAAATTATGTCCAGTTTCAGTAAGAAACCAAAAATGGCTCTATCTTCCTCATGGCATCACATCACTGTCCCCAAAGATCCAACCCAGTCATCGCTTGTTTTCTTTCCAACCTCCCCAAATCTGCTTTTTGGAAGGCATTTGGGAGACTACTTAAGGTAGGTTATAACTGGCTGAGATTTAATATTCTGTGCTTAGACCATGCTGCAAAAACGGGTTTTGGAAGTGTGGCGTTTCTGGGACCCCTGAGTAAGTACAGAGGGGCCAGAATTAGGGTGAGGTGAGCAAGGTCGAAGTGTGCAAGGGCAACGTCCACTTCTGTCTTTAGTTAAAGTTTTGACAACTGGCTCATCATAGATTTTCTTTTGGCATTTTGTTTTCAAAAACATCGTGTCAATGTGTGATTTATCTTGATTAGTAAGTTTTTGAAGCCTCCTGTTCAGTTCTGCCCCCAGGTGAGGACCTTACCTGTCTCAGCTCTCAGCCTAGCCCTCACCCACTAGCAGCCGGGAGTGGTCTTTTCAGCTGTTGGCCCTTCCTCAAGTTCTAGGTATCACACCAGCAGGGTGCCGCCCAGCCTCCCTGCCCTTGAACTCAGTGACTCCGGTGAATAAGCAGTTTTACCAGGTCTATCAGTGGTACACAGTGCAAGGAAACTGAACTGAAAACTTGCCACCAATCCAGTAATGCTGAAAGGGTTTAATGGGTTCATGTATTGAGGGAGGACGAGGTCCTTGGGTTCAAAGGGCCGTAAAAATCATAAAGTTATGTAACATTCGCACTGCTCTAATAAAACTAAAGAACCCACCATATTGCGACGTTATCTAAGAGCTGGAATGATCTTTCATTTTGTGTGGCAATGTTTTCAGTAGTGATTATTCATAACTTTTTTTTTGTATTTTTCTGAAGTTAGAACCTGGGAGGCAGTCAGACAGACTCCTGTGTGCGCCCGACCAGGATCCACCTGGCATGCCCACCAGGGGGTGATGCACTGCTCATCTGGGGCATTGCTCCATTGCAACCAGAGCCATTCTAGCACCTAAGGTGGAGGACATGGAGCCGTCCTCAGTGCCCGGACCAACTTTGCTCCATTGGAGCCTTGGCTGTGGGAGGGGAAGAGAGAGATAGAGAGAAAGGAGAGAGGGAAGGGTGGAGAAGCAGATGGACACTTCTCCTGTGTGCCCTGACTGGAAATCGAACCTGGGACTTCCACATGCTGGGCCAACGCTCTACCACTGAGCTAACTGGCCAGGGCCTATTCATAACATTTCTAACTGTTGGCTTTTGTTTTTTGGGGGGGACAGGGGGAGGATATAATAGATGTAACCAGATTAGAGATAGCATCTCTTCAGGGTAGAGAGTTTAATATTAGCTTTCTATAGAGCACCAGTGAGGGCTTCCGGTGGGCACACACACACCCATGCTCAGAAGATGATGGCATTTCAGCCTTCAAAGGTTAGCACCTGGGACTTCTGAAATATACAGTCATCCCCCCCCCTTTCTTGTGGGGGATACATCCCAAGATCCCAGTAGGTGCCTAAATCACAGATAATACCAAACCCCATATATATTGTTTTTCCTAGATATACATACCGGCAGTGAAGTTTAATTTAGGAATTAGGCACAGTAAGAGATTAACAATAATGAAAGGCAATGATTATAGCAACATACTGTAATAAAAGTTATGTGAAGGTGGTCTTTCTTTTTCTCAAAATATCTTGTTCTACTGTATGCCTCCCTCTTCTTGTGCTGATATAACATGTTACGATGACTATGTGGTAAGATGGAGTGAGGTGAGTGAGGCACTGGTAAGAAAAATAAGAGTTACTTGAACACAAACCCTGGGATACGGTAACGGTCAGTGTGACCACTACTAAGTGACTAATGGTCTGGGAGCCTATACAGCATAGAGATGGTGGACAAAGGGATTGTTCACGTCCCGGACGGAAGGAAGCGGGATGGCACAAGATTTTATCACGCTACCCAGAATGGCGCACAATTTAAAATGTATGCGTTCTTTCTGGAGTTTCCCACTTAATAGTTTCTGATGGTGGTTGGCCACCAGTAAGTGAAACTACAGAAAGTGGAACAGTGGATAAGGGGGGACTGCTGTACTGTGAGGAAGCTTGAAGTTTATGACGGGGTAGAGTAGGTTAGCCATGGTCAGCAGCCCTTTAGGATTCATAGGGGGACTATTTTGAGTTGAACCTGTAGTGTGTTCTGGAGGAATTTGTCTTTCATAGGTCATAGCTCCCATATGTATATGCTCCCATAGGAAGGAATTCGTCATTCCCTCAGTAGCCTCACCTCACTGGGACAATAGAGAGCTTGACCAGGATGCTGGCCCCATGGATAGCAGTGGCTATTTCCTTTGAGCACTTAATGCCCAAACCAACATGTCCATTGTAGTCCCCAATGGTGACAAGGGCCTTGAACTGAGTCCTCTGGCCAGCATGAGTCTGCTTTTGCAGGGACATCCTCTACCAAACCTCGTCCTTGCGGGATGTCCCCAGGAAGAAGTCAGTGATCTCAGATTCCTTGATAGGCAGGAAGATGAGAGAGATCTTCTCAAGGACTTGACCTTCATGTCCATGTCAGACGACCCGGATGCGGCTGCCAAACCCTCCACAGAGGTCACTGTGGCCTCCCATTCCAGGACCCCCGGGACCTCTGGGCCCCCTCACAACACCAGCATCCTCTGCCATTTGGTGTTTCCTCGGAGAAAAAGAGAGTTATGATTTTTAGTTACAGCGTATGAAGAACCTGTTGCTATAAATTTAGATTCTGTATGGCAGCTAATTTGAAAGAAATTGCCATTTGTCACATCCTTGTGTAATATAAAGAAGACTGTCCACAGTTGTCTGAATAGACTATCAAAATAATTTCTCCTTTTCCAATTACATATAAGTGGGAGGCCAGATTACTTTAGTAGACTTCAGACTTCAACCCAAACCACATGCTAAAGGCAGAAGCAGGGGCAGCTCCTATTGATTCCTCCTGATAAGATAGTTGTAGCTTGTTCATGCTCATATTACTCAACCATACATCCACATCTACAACTACGGATGCAGATTCCAAATAAACCGAGGGCTGGATTATGCAGAATATGCCTGAACCCACCATATGGTGAGCACTACTCTGCAGTTTTTTCTGTTTGTGAAACAAGCAAAATGAGAAATATAAAACGAGTACTTTCTTTTGATTACAAATATAGACTCATTGATTCAGTCTCTCGGGGCATGCCGGTTGAATCCAGGAGATGGTGGTGGAATAGGTGGGCATTACCCAGATATTTGAGCCCTAGGTCCTCACTTATGGGTATTTAGAATTAGTTAAGATATTTAATGGGGAATAGTGGATTCAGTTTGGCTCGATGCATATATGTATACAACTTATATTTTGATGATATGAGACCAAAATAACTTGCAACCAGGGTTTGCCAAAGCAAATACTGGGGGTAATAACAGACAGACTTGTTGACCTTAGATGTGAGACTCTTAGCCTGATAACAGCCCCATAAAAGCTGCTGAATTGGAATTAGCCAGGAGAAGATTCCCCGTCCATTTGCTCAGCTGAAGGTGTTCCTGAAAGCAATTCTCCAGGGGAGGAGGAGTCGACAGAACATACTCAGGAAAAGGACCGATGCGCGGAACACAATTTTTATTTTTCCTTTTGTTTGATGACCTCAAGCATTTTATTTTTTCTTTAAAACTATTTTTTTATTTCTATCCCCCCACCATTGGTTTGAAAGAGAGGAGAAGGAGGAGAGAGAGAAACATCAGCTTGTTTTTCCACTTAGTTCCATTTAGTTATACACTCATTGATTGCTTCTTGTATGTACCCTGACCGGGAATTGAAACTGCAGTGTTTGGTACACTGGGTTGATGCTTTATCCACTGAGCCATCTGGCCAGGACTTGTGTATTTTCAAAGAGCTACCTCTAAATGAATAACAGGAACTCACGTAGTAGTTGAGCCTCTGTGCAGAGCGTCCTTTCAAGGGGCCCAGCTTTCTCTCATATTTTTTGGTAACAGGAAGAAGTCTGTACACCCTGTCTTTGTGTTTCTGATCACTCATGTCTGCAGTTTGCCTCCCTTGAGTCACATGGCAGCAGGCTGCCTTGTACCCCTGTGGGCAAACAGGAAGGAATTCATAGCAATGTAGGCTGGAAGGTTGCCTAGAAACAAAGGGTAGAATACAGTTAACCCTTTAACAACATGGGGGACAAGGGACCTGATCCCCATGAAATTGAAAACCTGGCTACAACTTTTGACTTTACTACTAATCACCTGACCAGAAGCCTTATTACTGATAACATAAACAGTTGATTAACCGTATTTTGTATGTTATATGTATTAAATACTGTAGTCTTACAACAAAGTAAGCTAGAGAAAAGAAACTGTTATCAATTAAATCATAAAGAAGAGAAAAATTTCCAGCATTTGATGGAAAAAATATGCATATAAGTGGACCCGTGTGGGTCACACACCTGTCATTCTAGGGTCAACTGTATTCTCATTTATTTCTGCTGAATGCTAGAATAAGAATATTGACTACTTCAGTAGCTTTAATTACATAGTATTTCCAGATTCATTTCTTGGTTGAATTGTGAGAATTTCAAGCCAACATATACATCCCCTTTCCACTGATAAAAGGAAAGAAATTGATTGATATTCTGCTATTCAATTAGTTGACATTATGTCTGCGTTGAGTGTGCATTGTCGATTTATTGGGGAGAATTCTAGGCAGATGGCAGAGGGCACAGGAGTTAGGTCTGTCACAATAGAGGTGGGAGGTGAATCCACTCTCACAGATCATGTCTCTTAGCTATTTTCTCGACCTTCACCATGGTCCTGCCAAGAACATGGACTTCTCTGAACCCTCCAAACTCTCAGTTCTCAGATTCCATCTATCTCCAGTATAAAAAGAGGACTCACCTGTCCCTCATTTGGACTCTTTTGCATAGATTAAAATTTATAATCCAGCATTTAAAAATGGGTAGAAAACGGAAGATGTATTCTTCTACCAAAATTGGCAATACAGGAAAAAATACACATTGTTTAAGATTCTTTTTAAACCCAACTTATACTTTGTTTAAAGGACTAAATTCTTCACTGACTTAATAAACATATTAAAATGTCATTACAAAGAATCTCAAAGATCTGAGTCAATTGTATTCCCTGAATGCCTAGTGAATCACAATATTCATTTACTCTGTTACGTGGAAAGCCTAACACAGAGGCTACTTTTAATACATTGATAATGTATTAAAAAAAGCAAAGTGACCTGAGCACTTTGTAATGACATGCAAATGCACATGAAAATGGAAAATGACAAAATGTATTTTTTAAAAAATTTTATTTTTAGGTGAGGAAGGGAGATAGTGAGGCAGACTCCCACATGTACCCTGACCGGGATCCATCTGGCAACCCCAATGTCGGGCTGATGCTCTGCCCATCTGGGGCCATGATTGCAACTGAGCTATTTTTAGTGCCTGAGGATGATGCTCAGACCAGCTGAGCTATCCGCAGCACCTGGGACCATGCTTGAACCAATCAGGCCACTGGTTGCAGGAGGGGAAGTGAGAGAGAAGGGGGAGAAAGTAGGGGAGAGAAGCAGATGGTTGTTTCTCCTGTGTGCCCTGACCAGGAATTGATCCTGGGACACCCATATGCCAGGCTGATGCTCTACCCACTGAGCCACCGGCCAGGGTCAGACAAAATATATTTTTACATTGAACAGTAAATGTCACACTCCTCTACCTCCAGTTTGTCCTTGTTTCTACAAGGAGTCAGGCTGTGGCTGTGTTAAAATGGGGCGGGTGGAACAGCCAAGATGGAACTGCTCCGTCTCATATATGGAGGAAGTGCTGAGGGGACTGTCACATTGTCTGCAATCCTGAAAAACGGGGGAGAACAGGCTTATGAGGAAGGGATCTCTGGGGAAAGGGACCCGATCCCCTTGACCCCCACTTTAGACTTTCTAAAAACCATTCAGACAGCCGTTAAAAGGGAATCTGATGTGGAACGAGAGTGGGCCAGATGTCTCCCTGTCCTGATCTTGCATTCAGGGTGAGTGAGGCCTGCCTCGTGCTCTTCTCTGCCCTTCCTCTCTTTCCTGGTTGCCCACTTTGGGCCGTCATGTGAATATTATCATTAACCACTGATTCTAGAAAACATATGGCCAGTTAGTGAAGGTGAGCAGAGCCGACTGTGGAGCCCCGCAGCTTGGGTCTCCTCCACCACTTCAGTCAGCTGGCTGACTCAGGGCAACTTAACCTCAGTCTACTGCTCTGTAAACTGGGGTCATAATGATTCCTCCTTTGCAGTTCTGTTGTGAGGATGAAATAGATCCCGTATTAAGTGAAGTACTCAGGATGGTGCCTGGCAAAGAGGGCTCTGTAAGAACAGTAATAGTAAATAATCAATACTTTATTATATGTTGATGTTATTATATTCATCATTTATAACAATACACAGTAGTAATTAGTCATCATAATAATTATTGCTGGTTTTATTATTCATCTGTAGACTTTTAGGTTCAAGGGCCTTCTGTCCTTTTCACTCCTGAACCAGTCACTGTCCAACAACTCCTCATGGATGTTTCATCAAATTAGCCCTTCCAGTGAAGTCTTTTCCTCATTCCTTTCTCTGCTTCCTGCATGGATCAACCTCGCACCGAATGGATGATACACTTCTGTGGCTGCCCGTTGAGCCTCTCCACAACCCAGCTTCATCCATGCTCTCCAAACTCTTTTTTATCGGGAAAGAAGTGGTCAATTTGGGGGTTCTGTCAATTGGGTTTTAGAGAGAGCAGCGCCATCTATTGGGCAGTTTTTATTCGAAACTGGGCACCAACCTTCTAGAGACTTCTGAAACCTAAACTGTCTTTTCTACCCTCTAAGGCAGTGGTCCCATGCCAGCTGTGCATCAGTCTTACTCGGAGAGCTCAGTGCAGATTCCTGGGCTCCACCCGAGGTACACCTACGAACCGAATACACCTCCCCTCTCAGAAATCTTTACAATTGGAAAGTAATATATTAAAATAAGCACATCTTTAAAAAATTCAGTTTTACATGATAACGCTTGAAAAGAAATTTATTAACTTATAAAACCAGAAGTACATGAGCATGAAGACGACCCATCCATGCAAGAGTGTTTGAAAGTCAGGAGCAAATCTTTCGTTTCCGTTCCCCTGCATCAACCCCTGTCCTCCGTTCCCACAGCCAGTCAGCAGCTGGACCGGATCCTTAAAGATGTCTAGGTGGAACTCCCTCTCTCCTGTTTCAGAAGCACCCTAATTGAGATATAATGGGCATAGAATAACCAGCACGTGTGCAAGGTGCCCCATTTGATCGATTTCGACAAATGCCCACACCTGAGAAACTATCACTGTGTGAACATGTCTGCCACCCCCAAAAGTTTAAAGCAGAATCACTGTCTTGGGTCTTTTAGTTCTACAATAGTGGGAAACATCGGACATGTTTCCCTGCTGTAAGGACACCCACATGCTGAAGATCCCCGAATCCAGATCCCATTTCCAGTACTCGCTGAGCTGAAGGTGTGTTTTCCACATAGCACTCTCTTTACTATTAAAAAATATTGTTTTTTCCCAATTACCCCTTATACTCAGTATTATTTTGTATTAGTTTCAGGTGTATAACACAATGGCTAGACAGTCATGTGCTTTACAAAATGGTCCCCCAATATTTCAACTACCCCCCTGGTATCACAGTTATTACAATATTGTTAACTCTGTTCCCTGTGCTGGGCTCCATATCCCTGTGACTCTTCTGCAACTACCTACTTGTACCTCTCAATCACCTCACATCTTCAACCAGCCCCCCCCGCCCCCCCCCCCCAGCCTTCTTCCCGTCTGCCTACCATCAGTCTAATGTGTTCTCTGTTACTCTGAGTCTGGTTCTACTTGGTTCACATATATGGCACTTCAGATTCCACATATAAGTGAGAACGTGTGGTACTTGTCTTTCTCTGTCTTATTTCACTTAGCACAGTACCCCCTGGGTTCATCCGTGCTGTCTCACATGGTGAGATTTTATTCTTTTTTATGACTGAGTAGTATTCCATTGTATATATGCACCATAGCTTTTATTTATTTTTTTAATCCGCTCATCTATTGCTGGGCATTTGGGCTGTTCACGTATCTTGACTGTTGAAAATAATGCTGCAGTGGACATGGAGATATAACAGGAGAAAAATTGCTTTTAAACACTCTGATACCTGGTGGACAGTTTGGACTTAAATGGTTTTGATGTGTCCTGGGCACACCTGAGCCATCAGCTTTTATCTATCTATCTATCTATCTATCTATCTATCTATCTATCTATCTACACTGCTCACAAAAATTAGGGGATATTTCAAAATGAATATGAAGCCATAAAATATCCCCTAATTTTTGTGAGCAGTCTATCTATCTATCTATTTTTTGTGTGTGACAGAGACAGAGAGACAGAAGAGAGGAGGACAGATAGGGATAGACAGGCAGGAAGGGAAAGAGATGAGAAGTATCAATTCTTCATTGTAGCTCCTTAGGTTGTTCATTAATTGCTTTCTCATATGTGCCTTGACCAGGGGGCTACAGCAAAGCAAGTGACCCCTTGCTCAAGCCAGAAACCTTGGGCTCAAGCCATCGACCTTTAGGCTCAAGCAAGTGACTATGGGGTCATGTCTATGATCCCACTCTCAAGCCAGCAACCCTGCACTCAAGCTGATGAGCCCACGCTCAAACCTATGACCTCAGGGCTTTGAACCTGGGTCCTCCGCGTCCCAGTCCGGCGCTCTATCCACTGTGCCACTGCCTGGTCAGGCTACTTATTTATTTTTAAGCAAGGCAGAGGTAGCTGCTGGTGCTGGCTTTTGCTTCACTGAGTGTCAGATCTCCATTTTAGGGAGGAATAGAGAGCAGTCCATGGAAGAAGCATGGATGTCTTATGCATAGCAACTACCCTTTTATTTCGGAAGGCCTTGAACTCAAGACAGTAGCCTGCAGAGAGAACTTAGATGACCACGGGCAAGCAGCAGTGACTAGACTAGAGCTGCATGGTTAGGCATCACTTTCAAGTTGCTAAAGACCTCGCATATTATGTGATTTGACCCTGGGAAATAGCCATCCTGTGGGTATTCTCATCTCCATTTTAAAGGAAGGAGGTCACAGGAAGGTTACTTTATGTGCTTCATATTCTAAACTCAGAAAGGGCAACATCTATTGCCAAGTCCTCTCCATTATCCTAGCCTCCTTAACTCTGGCCTCTCATTCTACAGGCAAGGAAAAGACGTCCACGTGAGGCCAAGCCTTGCATCCCAGATCACACGGGAGGTTGTTCGCGGGATTCAGGCCCAGAGAGATTCTGATTTCCCATCCAACGTTTGCCTCGCAACTGACTCCTCATTTTGGCTGTCCCCCATCAACAACGAGCACATCAGCGACAAGTAGCTAGCTGAGGGCACTTTCTTTGGGTTCTGATAGCAGAAGCATGCTTCATGAGAAGGCTCAGGTGAGTCTGGTCCAGACCCTTAGCAGGTCACCCCTGGCCAGGGCCTGACCCTGGGCTGGAGGAAGCAGGTGGGAGAGAAGGGAGGGCACCATTTTTTGAAACCTCAGGCTGATGCCCCAGGTTTGTCTTTGGGCCTCATTCTCAGTCCCGCAGGACGCCAGGCGGAGGGAGCCACTCCAATGAAGCCATTTTATACCTGCTTGCTAACTCTGGGCTGGCCTCCTGTCCCCACTGCAGAAAGTGAAGGAGGATACTGGGTGCCCTGGGGGCTTTATAACAAACACACCTTCCATCAGAGCTAAATCCTGTTTCCTGAGCGGTCCTTCCAACGTGAGCCCTGGTGCTAACCACGCTGGTGAAGTGAGAACCTCTTGTTTCCTGGTCTCAGTCCCTACTGGGGGGAGTTTTAATGAAGATTTGATTATTCTCTGCAGGCTGAATCTTGGCATGAGGGCTTCCTGGAAATATAAAACTGTTACCTGGGCTTGCTTGCACTTAGGTAACTCTTGCTGGAGCAACTTAGTTTGAAAGAAACCAGGAGACCCTTCTGGTCCAAATCTTTCAAGCCATTTAACTCTTAAACTTGCGCCGGCAGTAATGGCTCTTTTGCAGTTGATTAAATTTTCTAGGACTACAGTTCCTGGAGCAAGTATTGCTTTATAAAACCTATTTAAAAGCGAATGTTCCTCTGGGTTCCAAATTTAGTATGGGGTATTTTTCCCTGCGTTCTGTGGTCGCTAAGAAATCCTGGACAGTTGGAGTTTTCGAATGACCTTGTATGGTTTTCTCTACTATACGTTTAGCTGTATAAATGTCAGTTCAAAATTTTGAAGGCTGAATAGTAGGAGGCTGAGTTAAGCTGCACTCAATCTACCTCTGTCCTTCCAGACGGGGCCCTGAGGGTAGCAAGGACAGATCACAGGGAAAGGTGACATAAAGTGGACATGAATTCAACGTAAGAGGCAGGCTGAGAGAGGGGCGGATAAGTGAGAACAGGTTGTTCAAGGTACTTTTTATCTTTTTATCTATGGTATCTGCTCTTAAAGCACTGGAGGGGCCTTCGGGGGAAGTCGCCCAGGGATCGTAAGCCTGACAAATGACTGAGGTTAAATGACATAGGGAACAAGGAGCTTTTCAGATGGTCAGCCTTGATCCCTTTGGAGGTCATGGCCCCACCAGGTGCCAGGAAGAAAGGTGAACAGAAACACATTTTGAAAAGCTAGGGAATCTTGAAAAGTGCTTTAAATCTTCATGGAATTTTCTGTGAAGATGCAAAGGATTAACTACAGGACTTGACATAGTGAGACACCCTAAATTCCTCATGGGTGGCTTAGCCACTACAGGCTTTATCCTCAAGGGAGGTTCTAGGGCAACTAGATAACCTGCTGTCTCAATTGAGGTACTTTTGAGCGTGAAAGAGATGCTGTTAATAATGACACGGGGACAGTAGGCATTTACCAGGCCTGTCCTCCGCATGCTGGGACAAATGGCCCTCTATTGCTTGGCCACCTGCCCCATCCTCTATTTCTCTTAAATGCTTACATCCTCTGGGCCCCCTGCCTTTACGTTCCCTTCAAACTAGTCTGTAGGGTTTATTCTGTCTTCCAAGAGGAGCCCGGATGCCAAGCACAGCTTGGGATCAGTCCAATAAAAACCTGGTCATTTCTCCAGCTTCACCTCCCGCCACCATCCCTCTGTCTCATTTATGTTTCAAAAGGAAACCTCATGGCCGAGAACCAGGACAGTCTGGGAGCAGGCGCACACCATGCACCCAGATATTGGTTTCTAAATGCTTGTCTCCAATCATAGGAACAAAAGGTCCTTGGAGAAATAATAAATAATAAGCTTATCCTACAGGTAGGGCAAGGAGGGTGCACAATGAGTTTGGAGACTCTTGTAGTGGCAGGAAATAAGGGAGTGATCAAAAACCAAAAGTGTGGCCTAACCAGGCGGTGGCGCAGTGGATAGAGTGTTGGACTGGGATGAGGAAGACCCAGGTTCGAGACCCCAAGGTCACCAGCTTGAGCGCGGGCCCATCTGGCTTGAGCAAAAGCTCACCAGCTTGGACCCAAGGTCGCTGGCTCCAGCAGGGGTTGATCAGTCTGCTGAAGGTCTGCGGTCAAGACACATGTGAGAAAGCAATCAATGAACAACTAAGGTGTTGCGACGGCAACGAAAAACTAATGATTGATGCTTCTCACCTCTCTCCGTTCCTATCTGTCTGTCCCTATCTATCCCTCTCTCTGACTCTCTCTCTGTGTCCCTGTAAAAAAAAAAACAAAAACAAACAAAAAAACCCAGCCTGACCTGTGGTGGCGCAGTGGATAAAGCGTCGACCTGGGAACACTGAGGTCGCCAGTTCAAAACCCTGCACTGGTCTGGTCAAGGCACATATGGGAGTTGAGCTTCCAGCTCCTCCCCCCTTTCTCTTTCTCTCTCACTCTGTGTCTCCTCTCTAAAATGAATAAAATAAAAATAATAAAAAAAAAACAAACAAAAAAAACAAACAAAAAAAAAAACCAAAAGTGTGGAGGTGTGTCATAGGGCAGCTGGGACAATCAAAATAAAAATTTACGTGTGTGTGTGTGTGTGTGTGTGTGTGTGTGTGTGTGTATAAAAGTTGAATCATAACCCAAAGTACAGAATAAATATTACATGATATAAATAACTGGGTAGGTCCTGACCTCTTGGCTCAGCAGTAGAGCATCGGCCCGGCGTGTGGAAGTCCCAGGTTCGATTCTTGGCCAGGGCACACAAGAGAAGAAGTGCCCATCTGCTTCTACACTCCTCCCCCTCTTCTTTCTCTCTATCTCTCTCTTCCCCTCACGCAGCCAAGGCTCCATTGGAGCAAAGTTGGCCGGGTGCTGAGGATGGCTCCATGGCCTCTGCCTCAGGCGCTAGAGTGGCTCTGGTTGCAATGGAGGAGCAACGCCCCAGATGGGCAGAGCATTGGCCCCTGGTGGGCATGCTGGGTGGATCCTGGTCAGGCACATGCGGGAGTCTCTCTGCCTCCCTGCTTCTCACTTCAGAAAAATACAAAAATAAATAAATAAATAAGTAACTGGGTAACAAAGTGAATAAAAGGAGAAGAGACAAATCTTCCTTGCAAGGATAACAAGTCATATACGTAGATATTTCACCCTCCAGGTGATGGCACTTAATCTTCCCACACCTACCCCCTCCATACTCCCAACAAAGTATGGGCAGGACTTAGTGGCTTGTTTCCAGTGAATAAAACAGAGAAAAGGGAAAAGGGAAATTTTACAGTGGAGAAGCCTGGAAATCACTACCTGAACCAAAACGACCCAGGTTAACACTCTTGGTGCTAAGTTACCTTCCTCTACTACACCCCCCGTGATGATGTGGTGGTGACAAAGGGTTTTATCGTTGTGGTATTCTTCCTCAAACTCCACAACCCATATCTAATCATGATAAAAACATCCTCCTATGGGGTTCATTCTAAACATGTACCTGGCCAGTATTCCTCAAAATTATCGAGGTAATGAACAAACAGGGAAAAACTGAAGAAATGTCAAAATAGATTGGACTAATAACATGTCAGCAAAATGCAGTGTGGTGTCCTGAACTTGACCCAGGGAGGACACCAGTGTGGTAAACCCTAATAAAGTCTGAAGTTTAGTTAGTAAATACTATAAAACTGCTGGTTTCTTTGTACCAAAGCAGCATGCTAACGTAAAATGGTGAGGAGTGGAGCTGAGCTGTCTGTATTACCTTTGTAACTTTTCTGTGCATCTAAAATTATTCCAAAATTAGTTTATTATTATTTTTTAAAAACAACACACCAGCTAGCTGTGAAGAAGCTCCCTTTAGCCAAATCTGGGACAATTTGAGCATCAGAATTTGATGACCAACCAATAAATTCAATGAATAGTTATGATTTGTGCTAATACGAATGAATGAATGAATAACTGGAGAGAGGGGAAAAGCACTTCTTTATGTTATATTGCCAACTCATAAATGGAGAAAGAATAATAAAGTTGGAATGTCAGCAATGGCCATTGTAACTAGTGATTAAAGTTTGATGAGGAAAGGCACGTCTGCGTAGTCTTGAAGTATTCACTTATAAAGGACATACAAAGGCAAAGCAGGAACTTTACTGATGGCGAAGAAATTTGGCTGACATCCCTAAAGGATCAACATTAATATTCTCCAAAATGGAAAAACCAGTAACATGGGTTTCTGGAAATAATTCTCTAAGGATGCCACGTCATGTCTGTGGTTTCCCTGCCCCACAAAATGTAGAATCTGAATCAAATAATGGAGAAATATCAGAGAAGTCCAAATTAAGGGACTTTCTCCAAAAGAACAGGCTTACTTTTCTCATAAATGGCATCATTGAGAAGCACAGACACAAAAGGGTAAGGAACTGTTCAGATTCAAAGGGACTAAAGAGACATAACATTTTGTTATTTTATTTTTAATGTGAGATATAGAATTGGGTCTTGTACTGGGAAGGAACAAACAGCTGTTCAAGGACATTTTGGGACAGTTGGTGAAATACAGACATGGACTGTGGACTAGATTGGGTCAACGTTACTCTTCTTTTTTAAAATTTTTTTCTTTTAGATTTTATTTATTCATTTTAGAGAGAGGGGAGAGAGAGAGAGAGAAAGAGAGAGAGAGAAAAGGGGAGGAGCAGAAAGCATCAACTCCCATATGTGCCTTGACTAGGCAAGCCCGGGGTTTTGAACTGGCCATCTCAGCATTTCAGGTCAACACTTTACCCATTGCGCCACCACAGGTCAGGCTCAACGTTACTCTTCTTGATTTTGATAATTGTGTGATGGTTGTGTAAGACCACAGTAGTGTTCTTATAAAATACACAATGGAAAACTTAGTTCAAAATAAAAAAGCCACTTGCTGCTTTGTGCGAAAGCTAAGCTGAAGTTTGCAAAGGCTTTATCAATAAGGAAGTATCATAAGGTATAAGGGCTGAGATGGGCTTTTTATACAGTGAGAGGAGGGGAGGCAGAGACAGAACCCTGCATGCACCCCAACTGGGATCCACCCTGCAAGCCCACTAGGGGGCGATGCTCTGCCCATCTGGAGCGTTGCTCCATTGCTCAGCAACTGAGCTCTTCCTAGCACCTGAGGTGAAGGCCCTAGAGCCATCCTCAGTGCCCAGGACCAACTCCCTCCAATCAAGCCATGGCTGCAAGAGGATAAAGAGAGAGAGAGAGAGAGAAGTGAGAGGGGGAGGGGTGGAGAAGCAGATGGGTGCTTCTCCTGTGTGCCCTGATCAGGAATTGAACCTGGGACATCCACACGCCAGGCTGACGCTCTACCACTGAACCAACTAGCCAGAGCCGAGATAGCCTTTTAAAAATAAATTTTGGGGCCTATATAATTTTAATAGTAGAGTTATTGAGGACCATATCTTGTAATGCAAGCATGGTTCCAAATTGGATCTCAGTAGGAGAGTGTTCTCTTCCTCTTAAGTGTGGCAGGCACACCGGTGAGAACACTGGGTGTGGGGTCAGGTAGCCTCAAGACAGCAACATTCAGAATTTGTGATTTTCTAGTTACCTGGCCTTGGGTCAGTCATTGTAACTCAGTGAGGGTTCCTTCCATTTTCTAAGTTTGCTGTTTTCTACACAGCCCTAATGAGATGATGATAATAGCTGTAATCATGATATCGTTTGTTCACATTAGACATACTGTTTTTCTGGTCACTTGGCATTCTTCCCACAATGCCTTACTCCCCCACTGCCCGTCACTTGTTTTACTTGGGTGTGTGTGCAGATAGGGATCCTGGTGGAGATGTCTTTATAATAAATGGAAGAAGGAGTAAATAACAGTCACTTAAAACTTTGGTCTGCAAGTCTCTTGCTACAGGGAAAGCAGAGGGCTGTTCCCTATTGGTGCCTGTGATGCATTGGGAAATAAATAAATCCTAAATGAGAGAGGGGAGGATGTTGGTGAAGGTCCTCACTGCAGCTGGCAGAAATCAGAGTGCACTGAAATGTACAGCAGTCATTCTGGCAGGCTCCGCACAGGGAAGAAGTGGGATCTGATTGGGAATAGTTCCGCCTTTGGAAAGAGAGAGTTTCCTCCATTAGAAGGACATAAAACAGTAATGAGAATGAGCACGTGGTAAACTCAGAAAATCAATTTCAGCTGGGGCGGGGGATCCCAAAAGGGAGTTTCTATTGTGGGGCAGGGAGCGATTTTCCAGGGCTGACCTTTTGGTAAAAGGAAACTTCTGATTTTTCAGTTTTAACACTCCCCAGGGCTAATTCAAAGAGGAGAAAGGGTCATGATTCCCATGGAGAGCCCTGGGGAGACATTTGCATACTCTACACCAATTGCTTGTTGGCTGATGAGATTTGATTTTTTGGGCTTGGGTGAGTCTACTTTTTTTTTTTTTCATTTTCACCACTGAGTAAAATTATTCCCTAAATCAATTTTTATAGAATATGATGAAATAAATGTAAACCTGGTTGAACTTCCTGGATTAACTCCTCATTATACTTTAAAGGGGGAGATACTATAATTAGCAAGTAATTAAATTTTTTCCTCCTACTACATAAAAGCACAGAAAGGATTTGCCAAGATCTAAACTCACAAAAGAGTCCTCCTTCCTGGTTATGTCTTGGTGGCCTCATTTGGCTCAAATACACCATTTGGTAGGAGTAACCTCAACAAGAGCAACATTCAGGCCTGCCCAATTGGACCCGTTTTGCAGATTTCAGAATTCATGGAGCTAAATGAACTGGGACAAAGAATGGGAATTTGTCTTGATCTATCTGGAAAAACATAGCTTCCCATGGGTTATGTTTTAGTCTGTAGCATTTCTTCAAGTTTCTTACCCAATTCCTGTTCCTCTCTCTCTGAACAGATGCAAATCTCCCCACATCCCTCCCTGGCCTTTCAATGACTCCCCATGAATTGAAGCTCTTTGGCCTGTTTCCCAATGCTTCTTGCCTTGAACTTGACTCCAGGAGACCAAATGACTGGTAGTCTGGACATATCATAATATGATATTAGACTCAGGCCATGCCTCCTACGTGAAGCAGGAAGCACCCCTTCCTTTCTACCTATGACATGTTAATTTCCACTCATCTTTCAAGATAAAGCTGTCCCTCTGCAAAGAGACTTCCTCCGCGTACTTGGCTATCCTCTTGTGTTCTCATACAACCTTGGATAGACTGCAGTGGTCACTTTGACCACTGTATATTGTATATTGAACTTATCTATTTGTTTCTATTCTCCTCATTTTCCATCTGCTTAAATTAGATTGTAAGCTCTTTGAGGGCAGGAAGCCTATGTTATTCATATTTTTTATCCCAGTATCTTGAATATGGAAGGTGCTTAATAATGTTTGATGGATTTCTGAAGGTAAGTCCAATCTTGTCCTCAAGTGGCTCAGGGTCTAGGGGGAAGATAGGGACCGTGGCAGGAGTGACAGCAGAGGGTGTTGGTGATGTGTGCATAGGAGCTTGTTGGACCAAGTGTGGTCCCTACGCAGTAGAGCCGACATTGACAGTGAACATAGACTTACAGCCAGCTTGTAGATGAGACTTTTATCATTGCTGCCACTGCCTTATTTTGCTTTGGTTTGGTTTATTTTGTTATATTTCCCTTATTGTGTACTTTATTTTTTCTAATTTTCCACGAGGCTTTGGGGTAAAAAGAAAAGCTTCACTTAATGGTATTTGAAACCTACTGGATAAGTTTCAAATGCTTAGTCCCTGAAGACTATCTTTATGATTAGATGCTTCTTCGGGGAAAGAAATGTAAAGAAAAAAAAAAAAGAAGAAAAAATATTCTTTTTAAAGTAAACTTTTTTAGTTTAAAGAGTCTGTATGACATCATTCTTAATAAAACAATGTGAAGGAGTCCAACTTGGAAAGGTCGATGACTTTGTAGTAACGTTTTTTTTTGTGTGTGTGAATATACCAGTGAGATTAGGAGTGTCAGACATGTTTGGCAGAAGGCAGGGATTTCACTTTCCCTTGTATACGATGTCCAGGCTAATTATACCTGGGCTTTGGAACAGTGGATCAACTTAGTGAAATGGGAAGACACTTGAAAAAAATTAAAAAAATGGGACATGAGGTTATCTGTTATTCTTCCATTGGATCATGTTGATTTGTTCCTGGTAATCTCATATAAGGGGGCAGGGGGCAGTCAAGAGTAGGTTTACAGCCACTTGTATGGAAAACAGTACAATAATTAATAGATAATAACTCCAAGAATAAACTCTGTTCTGCATGAATTTGACATTGTGTGAGAATTGGTTCTGGAGATAATTCTGAGGCTTTTTACCCTCAGCCATTGTTTTCTGGGGAGATTAATAAAAATTTTGCCTCTCCAACAGATGGTCTGGGTCTTTGGGATGAGTATCTTCTCCTCCACTTTTATTCTTTTTGCTAATTAGATCCCTTTTAATTATTCATTTCCTTTGTCTTGAACAGGCTTGTGAGTCATTAAATATAGTTTAAAATCAGCACATGGTGCTTTGGGCATTCATCTTTACTTTTTTTTGTTTTTTTTTTTCACATATTCTTTGAACATAATGATATGAAAATTGGCCATCTATGTATTTGTTGACCAGGATGGCCCATTACCAAGTCCTGCCATGTAGCAGGGAGTTCCCTGCGCTCTGTTCACCTGTTAACAGCCCATGTGAGACCCAAGGAGGGGATGGGCTCTGTCTCTAGATATGTCTGAGCATTTGGAGTCACACAAATGCCACAATTTTCAATTAATACTTACTTTCCAATTCTGATGTGGCAATGTGTACCCGCTGAGAATTCTAATGAGCGTGTTTGTGGAAAATAAATGTTGATTTTGTTAAACCAAATGCATTTGCATTTCTTGCCCCAAATTACCACCAGTTCACTTCACAAAAAGGAGATAGAGGCAAATGCTTTTGGTTAGTGACTTTTTTGTTTCTCTTAGTAATGCTTTTTAACAGAAGGCTGTGTGTGTATGTTACTACTTTTTGGTATCGGTTTACATTGTCAGTTGAAATAAGGCAGCTCTTATTTAAATATTCTCTTTGGCTGATTTCTGAGTAGGTGATGGCTTTGATGGGACAGTTTGTCAAAAACACACAAGACTTCCTATCAGGCTGATAACACTAGATTCCGACCATTTATTACTTGTAAAGCAAAAGGCAAAAGAGCAAAGGTACTCAGCTCCCTGTGGTCCTTCTCTGACCAGCAGAAAGGGTACCACACACAGGGCTGGACCAGTGCGATACCAATTATGGGAGTCCTCAGTGCCAAGGAGCCTGTTCCAACCCAGGGCTACGCACATTTATATTCCACATTTCTGCTTTGAGGGAGGTGGACCTCAAAGCCCCATACCTCATCAGAAGCAGTGACAAAGTGTCTCATGATGTCCTTGCAGGGCAGACCGGGAGTTGAGTGGGCAGTGACCCGGTGACAGCTCCTCACAGGTCTCCCAGGCTCTGCTGGTTCGGGAAGATCAGATGTTTAGATGAGCTGTGTTTCAATCCTTTGCCTGCATGGCCTATGTGGACACATGGAAGGTCGCCAGGGCACCATGGTGGCGCTGTTCCCCTAGGGCAGGTGTGGTTAACAGTTTTTGCCCCCGGGCCAGATTAGAAAGAAAACTTTTTTCACAGGCCAGACGAAATATTAAAATTAAAAAATGTTAAATACTAAATAGATTCGTTTAAGTAAACAAAATTTTATCATGTCATTTGTTTATGAATATATGTAAGTGAGCGAAAACAATTTTAATATACAATATTATTTTAATAAAAATATATTTTAATAAAAAAATAATTACATGCCATATAAATATCCAAACTGTATCACAATCAATCAAAACAATATTTAATTAATAGAATGAGCTTGAAGGGGTTATATTGCAAATAAAACAATTATTTTGTTTTACAAACAGCCTGGACACATTTTCAGTTATCAACTGCAGCTATTGTCTATGCTACAATGCCACTTGATTCAGCACACTTGACCACAAAAATAACGAACTGTTTGACCTTGGGTGCGCACTGGCAAACTCTGCCTAAAAGAATGTTTCACATCGCCACTAAATGTCAAACAGTTCATATCGAGTACAGATGAGTACAAAAGTTGTAAATCTTTATAATGGGATTTTTTTTTTAAATAAAGAAGTATCATGAATCCATTCAACCAATTATTGGAAGTTAACCCTAGATTAGTCACATGCGGAATTCTTTTCCGTGTATCACTATCTTCTTAAATGTCTCGATTTCCAGTAATCAAATATGCTTCTGCTTCTGAGTAGCTGAGATTTTAAAGTAGCGGAGAATATTAAAAATTTAATCGCAGGCCTCATAAACTCATTAGGTGGGCTACATCCGGTCCCTGGGCCGTATGTTGGCCATGCCTGCCCTACAGCCTAGACCATGCTTTGTGAAGCACCGCCCACCCACCATGGTCAAGTGTAGCAGGCACTTTTAGCTCCATTTGGAAACTCTGGCTTGTCCTGCTGGCTGCTTTTCTCAGAGCTGCTTGGAATCCATAGTGGCGTTTTCTTATGGGCAGATCTCAGTTACTGGAGAGGGTAGCTGAGGTCAGTTACCCTTGACCTCAAAGGGATGCCCATTTTAGTAAGAAAGCAGAACACTTTCCAAAGGCTTTGCTGAAGGTTTGCAGGGACTGTGCTTTAGTTGGTAAGCACAGCCCAGTGGTCAATGGCTCTGCATTTGGATGCATTTGCCATTTGCTAGCAGGGTGAACTGTCCCCAACCTCTTGATGGGGACAAAAACATGAGAAAGTACTATGAAGTAGTGCAGGTAATGTGCTTTGAATGGTGTCTGACACATGGTAAGCACCCAATAAAATAGCCATAGGGGTTCCTGAGCATGTGGGATAGGGGAGAAAAGTAAGGAAAAGAAATCCCTGAGCTTTGCTAATTCACCATATAGTTGAATTAACTGAACGTGGACAGTCAATCAATGAACATTGGCAATGGTTATAGGATGGATTTTGTAAAGAGACTGTAGGACAATGGTCACAGGAGTTATCTTTTGGTTGGACTGCATTTAATTATAACTCTGAGCCATCCCAGTGATGTGTGGCTACAGGCGGAGAGTGACAGGTCACTCAGTAAAGGCCACCGTCAAAGAGTACTGTCCACCAAATCGCTTTGTATAAAACGATGGTTGGGGACCTTCCTCGCACTGTCATTGTTCTTTCATAGTCCAGCCTGAGGAGAGGCCCGCAACACTGGTTTGATCATTTTGACTGAGACAATTGGTAATTTCACATCCTATGAGATGTTTGCTGAGGACATTATACAGGGGTATGTGTGGGTAGAAAGTCAAGGCGCAGCCATTTACCAATTAGCCGGCCCTCAGTTGCTTGAAACCTAAGCACGTGGAGTGAACCAGACGCCCCTGTCTGGAGCGCTGTATTCAACACAGGATCCAACTCTCAGTGGAAAATTAAAAACAAAGTCATTATTATATATTAGATTTATTAAAAATGCAACTATTACCAAGAGCCTGTGGGCATGTGTGGAAAATGCTGTAATTAAATTAAAGTAAATTAAATCCAGCAGTTAGAAGTAACATTTTCCACTAAGGAGGAGGAGGAGAAAGAAAGAAAAGAAAAGAAAAAAAAGCCCATAAGAGAATTCCAAACCAGAAATGTACAAGAAGTGGCCAGGATTATTCTAGGAGAAGGAAGATGTTATAACTTATTATTATTGCTGCCCTAAGATAATGGAAAAGTAATATGTAAATTTGGAACAAGATTGGAACTTTCCAGACATTGGGAAATGATATTTATTTGGAAGAAGGTGAATAACATTAAAGCCAGAAGTGAAATAGCTACTATTCTAGAAAGTTTGTTTGTGGTGATTATTTAGAGTAATTATTCACACAGTGACTATCAGATCAGTGAGAATGCAGCGATCTTTCAAGATTGCCAAGGTCAGGAAAGGGTAAACTTGTCTGCTGTCCGATTCAACGATCAGACTTTATTTTTGGAAGAATTAGGGTGGTGTTAATATGATAGGTGGTGGGTAAAACTGGAGCTTTAATTCTGTCTCTTAAGAAAGTCTCTGTTTTCTTGTTTCCATCCACATGTGGTATGAGGGTAAAAAAAAAAAAAGCAGTGTTGATGGGATGAACCTGGATGTAGCTACATTTTGTTTTTCCTTTTCTTTTTTTTTTTCCTTTTCTTATGTTGTTCCAAAGAGGATGAATCATCCCCACAAAGACCCCTGGGCATTGTTTCATGTCCCTTAGGACTAGAAGCTCCAAGAGACTTTCCAGGGGCAGGAGGCTTCTAGTTATTGGCCTTGCTGGACTGGAATCAGTATGGCCCAGTTTGCTGGCTTCTTCTGCAAAATCAGCATTGGCTACAACTGGGCTGCCTTTTCTGAAGTTAGGACAGTTTGAGGGTATTTTTTTAACAAATGAAGTGGCCCAGGCAGCTCAAGCATGCGGTCAGAGTATACTCGGTCCTTCGGGGGTGGCAGCTCCCTCAAATGTATGGCCCAAGGAATCCCCAGGGCGCCATATAGAAGCCAGTACCATTCTGGAGCTTTGTGGCTGTGGGCTCTCTGGCTACCAGAAATGTCCCATTAGTTTTGTATATATATATATTTTTGTGAATATACATGTTGATTTTTTTTTATTAACTTTAATGGGGTGACACCAATAAATCAGGGTACATATGTACAATGAAAACATCTCCAGATTATCTTATCATTCAATTGTGTTGCATACCCATCACCCAAAGTCAAATTGTCCTCTGTCACCTTCTATTTGGTTTTCCCTGTGCCCCTCCCCTTCTCCCTATCTCACCCTCCCCTCCTGCCCCCACCCCGTAACCACCACACTCTTGTCCATGTCTCATAGTCTCACTTTTATGTCCCACCTATGTATGAAATCATGCTGTTCTCAGTTTTTCTTTTCTGATTTACTTATTTCACTCCGTATAACATTATCAAGGTCCATCCATTTTGTTGTAAATGATCCGATGTCATCATTTCTTATGGCTGAGTAGTGTTCCATAGTATATATGTACCAAAGCTTTTTAATCCACTCGTCTTCTGACGGACACTTGGGCTGTTTCCAGATCTTTGCTATTGTGAACAATGTTGCCACGAACATGGGGGCGCATTTCTTCTTTTTCAACAGTGTTATGGTGTTCTTAGGGTATATTCCTAAAAGTGGGATAGCTGGGTCAAAAGGCAGTTCGACTTTTAATTTTTTGAGGAATCTCCAAACTGTTTTCCACAGTGGCTGCACCAGTCTGCATTCCCACCAGCAGTGCAGAAGGGTTCCCTTTTCTCCGCATCCTCGTCAGCACTTATCTGTGTTGTTTTGCTGATGAGTGCCATTCTGACTGGTGTGAGGTGATATCTCATTGTGGTTTTAATTTGCATTTCTCTAATGATTAGTGATGTTGAGCATTTTTCATATGCCTACAGGCCATCCGTATGTCCTCTTTGGAGAAATTTCTATTCATTTCTTTTGCCCATTTTTAAATTGGATTGTTTGTCTTCCTGGTGTTGAGTTTTATAAGTTCTTTATAAATTTTGGTTATTAACCCCTTATCAGACGTGCTGTTGAATATGTTCTCCCATTGTATGGTTTGTCCTTTTATTCTGTTCTTATTGTCTTTAGCTGTGCAAAAACTTTTTAGTTTGATATAGTCCCATTTGTTTATCTTGCCTTTTATTTCATTTTCCCGTGGAGATAAATTGGCAAATATATTGCAGCTACAGATGTGGGATAGCTTGCTGCCTATGTTTTCTTCTAAGATGCTTATAGTTTCACAGCTTATGTTTAAGTCTTTTATCCATTTCGAATTTGTTTTTGTGAATGGTGTAAGTTGATGGTCTAGTTTCATTTTTTTGCAGGTAGATGTCCAATTTTCCCAGCACCATTTGTTGAAGAGGCTGTCTTTACTCCATTGTATGTTCTTTCCTCCTTTGTCAAATATCAGTTGTCCATAAAGCTGTGGGTTTGTTTCTGGGTTCTCTGTTCTGTTCCATTTATCAACGTGCCTGTTCTTATGCCAGTACCAAGCTGTCTTGAGTATTATGGCCTTGTAGTAAACCTTGATATCTGGAAGAGTGATACCTCCTGCTTTATTTTTTCTTTTTAAGATTGCTGAGGTTATTCGTGTTCTTTTTTGGTTCCATATAAATTTTTGGAATATGTTTTCTATATCTTTGAAGTATGTCATTGGTATTTTAATTGGTATATTGAATTTATACATTGCTTTGGGTAATATAGACATTTTAATGATGTTTATTCTTCCTAGCCATGAGCACGGTATATGCTTCCACTTGTTTGTATCTTCCTTGATTTCTTTTATCAATGTTTTATAATTTTCCAAGTACAAGTCCTTAACCTCCTTGGTTAAATTTACTCCTAGGTATTTTATTTTTTTGGCTGCAATAGTGAAGGGGATTGTTTCCTTAATTTCTTTTGCTGACAGTTCATTGTTTGTATATAGAAATGCCTCTGATTTCTGAGTATTAATTTTATATCCTGCCACCTTGCTGAATTCATTTATAAGGTCCAGTAGTTTTTTGACTGAGACTTTAGGGTTTTCAATATAAAATATCATATCATCAGCAAATAGTGACAGTTTTACTTCTTCTTTTCCAATTTGGATGCCTTTTATTTCTTCTTCTTGTCAGATTGCTATAGCTAGGACTTCCAGAACTATGTTGAATAAGAGTGGTGAAAGTGGGCAACCCTGCCTGATTCCTGATCTTAAGGGGATTGCTTTTAATTTTTGTCCATTTAGTATGATGTTTGCTGTGGGTTTGTCGTAGATGGCCTTTATCATGTTAAGGAATGTTCCTTGTATTCCCACTTTACTGAGAGTTTTGAGCATGAATGGATGCTGGAATTTATCAAATACCTTTTCTGCATCTATTGAAATTATCATGTGATTTTTGTCCTTCCTTGTGTTTATGTGATGAATCACATTGATTGATTTGCGAATATTGAACCAGCCTTGCCTCTCCAGAATAAATCCCACTTGATCATGGTGTATGATTTTTTTCATATATTGCTGGATCCGGTTGGCTAATATTTTGTTGAGAATTTTAGCGTCTAAATTCATCAGGGATATAGGCCTATAATTTTCTTTCTTTGTGTTGTCTTTGCCCAGTTTTGGGATCAGAATTATGCTCGCCTCATAATAGGAGTTTGGAAGTCTTCCTTCCTCTTAAATTTTTTGAAATAGCTTGAGGAAGATAGGAGTTAGTTCTTCTTTGAATTTCTCATAGAATTCACTTATGAAGTCATCAGGCCCAGGACTTTTCTTTTTTGGGAGTTTTTTGATAACTGTTTCTATCTCATTTGTTGTAATTGGTCTGTTTAGGTGTTCTGATTCATCCAGATTGATTTTTGGAAGTTTATATGATTCAAGAAATTTGTCCATTTCACCTAGATTGTCTAATTTTTTGGCATACAGTTCTTCATAGTATTTTCTTACAATGCTTTGTATTTCTGTTGTATCAGTTGTTATTTCTCCACTGTCCTTTCTAATTTTATTTATTTGAAACCTCTCTCTTTTTTTCTTGGTGAGTCTAGTTAAAGGTTCATCAATCCTGTTTACCTTTTCAAAGAACCTGTTCCTGGTTTCATTGATCCTCTGTATTGTTTTCTTAGTCTCTATGTCATTTATTTCTGCTCTGATCTTTATTATTTCCTTCCTTCTACTTGTCCTGGATTTTATTTGTTGTTGTTTTTCTAGTTCTTTTAGCTGCAGGGTCAGGTTACTAATTTGAGCTTTTTCTAACTTCTTATGATATGCCTGTAGTGCAATGAACTTCCCTCTCAGTACTGCTTTTGCTGTGTCCCGTAAATTTTGAGTTGATGTATGCTCATTATTATTTGTTTCTAGAAACTATTTTATTTCTTTTTTGATCTCATTGTTAATCCATTCATTATTTAATATCATGCTATTTAGTTTCCAAGTGTTTGAGTATTTTTCAGTTTTTCTTTTGTGGTTAATTTCTAGTTTCATGGCATTGTGATCAGAGAAAATGCTTGATATGATTTCAATCTTCTTAAATTTATTGAGACCATTTTTGTGTCCTAACATGTGGTCTATCCTAGAAAACGTACCATGAGCGCTTGAGAAGAATGTATATTCTACTGCTTTAGGGTGAAAAGTTCTGAAGATATCTATTAAATCAAGTTGATCTAGTGTCTTCTTTAAGTCTGCTGTTTCTTTATTAATTTTCTTTCTTGTGGATCTATCCAGTGTTGTTAATTGGGTATTGAAATCCCCTACTATGATAGTATTGCTGTTAATCTCACCCTTTATGTCCATCAAAGTCTGCTTTATGTATGTCGGGGCTCCTATATTTGGTGCATAGATATTTATAATAGTTATATCTTCCTGTTGAATTGTTCCCTTTATCATTATGTAGTGTCCTTCTTTATCTCTTACTACATACAGCCTTTGTTTTAAAGTCCATTTTGTCAGCTATAAGTACTACTACCCCGGCTTTTTTTTTCATTTTCATTTGCATGAAATATTTTTTTCCATCCTTTTAACTTCAGTGTATGTGAATCTTTTGTTTTAAGGTGTGTCTCTTGTAGACAGCATATGTATGGGTCCTGTTTCTTTATCCACGCAGCTACCCTATATCTTTTGATTGGATCATTTAATCCATTTACATTTAAGGTTATTATTGATGTGTAGTTGTTTATTGCCATTTTATTCTTTAAAGTTGTATTCTTCTTTTGCTATATTCTTTACTCCCTTTGAATGGTTCACAACAGGCCCCTTAGTATCTCTTGCAGAATTGGTTTGGTTTTAATGAATTCCTTGAGGCTTTCTTTGTCTGGAAAGCTCTTTATTTCTCCTTCAATTTTAAACGTTAGCCTTGCTGGATACAGTAGTCTTGGTTGTAGGTTCTTGTTCTGCATTACTTTGATTATATCTTGCCATTCCCTTCTGTCCTCAAGTGTTTCTGTTGAGAAGTCCGATGTCATCCTTATGGGGGCTTCTTTTTAGGTGATAGCCTTTTTTTCTCTAGCAGCTTTTAAGATTTTTTTTTTATCCATTAGCTTTGGTATTTTAACTATGATGTGTCTTGGTGTAGATCTTTTTGGGTTTCTCTTTAATGGAGTTCTGTGTGCTTCTTGAATGTGTGGAATGTTTCCCAGCCTTAATTTAGGGAAGTTTTCTGCTATGATTTGATTGAACAAAGTTTCCATTTCCTGTCCTCTTTTCTCTTCTTCAGGCACCCCTATGATGTGAATGTTGTTTCTCTTCAGGTTGTCACAGAGCTCCCTTAGAGTTTCCTCACATTTTTTGAGTCTCTTTTCCTTTTTCTTCTCTGCTTCTGTGCCTGTGTTTATTGTGTCCTCTAACTCGCTGATTCAATCCTCAGCATGATTCATCCTCCTTTTAATTCCTTTTATTGTGGTCTTCAGTTCTGATACTGTATTTGTCATTTCTGTCTGATTCTTTTTTATTATTTCAAATTCATTTTTTATACTTGTTATCTCTTTATTTAGGTGTTCATAGTGACTATCCATTGTTGCTCTAATTTCTTTGAACATCCTAACTATCATTATTCTAAATTCTGCTTCTGGTAGTTTGGTTATATCTGGTTCATTCAGGTCCTTCTCTGGGGATTTGTCTTGATTCATTAGGTTTGCATTCCTCTGCCTGCCCATTCTGTCTGTGTATAAGCAAGTTGTGGCCACTGGAGTGCAGTAGGTGTTGCCTTTGTGTTCTCTAGGTGTGATCTGTCTGCAGGCCTGCCACCCCCTCTGCCGCTGCGTAGGGTGGTTGGGTATGGGCGTTGCCAGCGACAGCCTACTGCGGCTGTTGCTGTGATTTTCACCTCTCCTCCGCGGGAGGGGCTGTCACTCAAGCCACAAGCCTCAGCACCAAAGGCAGACCTGAGCACCTTTGCTCAGCTGCGGATCCAGCCAGTTTCCGGAAGGCTTACGCCCAGCCCCCGCAGTCAGAGGCTGCTTGCCACAGTTTCGCGGTTTGGGCAGGGCTTTTGACGTTCTCTCAGCTGTGAGCCTTTGCCCATTCAGTATTTAGCCCCGCCTTTGAGGCCAGGGCCCTCCTGCGCAGGGTCGCAAACTGCAGTTTATTGGGCCCGGTGTGTTTGCTGGCGTGAGCTCAGCTGCGAACTTCTGCTGGTCTCGGGGTGTACCCTGTCCCGGCGTTAGGAGCCCGCTCGCGCACACAGGGTGGCAAACCGTGGTTTCTCCGTCCGGGTGAGGTTGGCAGCGTGAGCTCAGCCGCGAGCCCTTTGCCCGTCCCTGGTCCTAGCCCCGTCCCCGCGGTCAGGGCCGGCTTGCGCAGGGTCGCAGAGCAGATCTCTGCCCGTATTTTTCCCCCGCAAGTGCGGTCACAGGCGGGCCCGCAGCTGCCGGACCGCTTTCACGCGTCCCCTCTGCCCCTGCTGGGCTAGACCGAGCTCACATCAGTTGTGCCTCCGCCCATGCCGACAGGACCGCGTTTCAGCGTCCTCTCGCCACCATACCCTCCAGCAACCCTCAGAGAGATGGAAGTGCCCTAAGTCTCCACACTGTAGGCTTGTGAGCTCCCTCCCTCTAAGCAGCTCTGCTCTAATTGCCGGAGAGCTTGTTTGGCTAGTGTCCTGTCTCCCTTGCTGGTATTGCTAGTTCCAGGGGAAATATTCGTTTTCAATTAGGGAAATGACTTAGTCCAGGGGTCAGGATGGCTGTCCCTTAGGGTGTCCCCGTGCCTTCAGTCCACTCTCTGTTCCCGCTGCTCTGTTCCTCTCCTCTGTCCCCGTTCCCCAGAGCCCAGTGTGCGTGGTTGTGAGAGAGGTTTTCTGCGCTGTCCCTTCAAAAAGATTCTTGGGTCTGAGAAAACTATCTCATTTTCACGAACAGTATCCTCACTTGCTTCACAACTCAATACTGTCCAAATGCCTCTTCTAGGCTCTGGGACTGCAGGCTGGGGCTTGGTTCCTGGGACCCAGGTCCCTCCCTCTCCGCCAAACTCTCCTCCTGCCACGTGGGTCTCTCTGGGCTGCCGTTTGCTCCGGGGAGCTGGGCAGCCCTCTTTGGGTTTTCCCTATTCCTACCATCTCAATGTGGCTTCTGCAGTGTTCCTTGGTTGAAGAGTCCACTTAGTTTAGTTCAAAGTTGGTTTATCCAGATGATGGTTCTTAAAATTGAGTTATAATCCACTTTGGTTCTGGGAGTTGGAAGTTGGTATGTCCGCCTACTCCGTCGCCATCTTCTGTCCCCCTAGTTTTGTATCTTATCTTTAGTTTTTGTTCCATATCTGAGAAGTTTTATCCTTCTGAATGCCACCGAGGCTGTCTTTTCTCCCAACTTGCTCATACTTATTTGGTTGCACTTACTGATTCATTTGTCCATCAGATTTGATTACTGGGCACTTGGCCAACTAATCTAACATGTGTCATTCAAAATGATGGAACCTGTCTAGCTTGAAGGAAACGTTAGATCTCCAGGCCATTCAGGGATTATGACAGAAAGTTCTGAGGTCCAGAAAGAATCTCATCTCCTCAAACTGGTATTCTAGTGAGTATTCTGCACAAGGTGTAAGCCCGTGAGGACTTGAAATGATTTGGGGATTTTTTTTTTTTTTTTGGTGAGTTCATTAATTGTGATTCTAGAGCCCTTGAGGGGCTGGAGGTGGTGAATTTTGGTGTCCAGGCTGCCAAGCCTATAACCAGTGAGCATCTTAGGCCCTTTATTGGGCTACATTGTCTCTGGCTGTGAATCAAGACTTCCTCAGTTTACATAAGAGGGGCTCACTTTGCCCCAGCCCCAGCAGACCTCCAAGGGAAGGATTGGCGGAATCAGGCTTATTTAATGCAGTTCAATTGAAAGGAACTTTCTCTACCCATTAATGCACAGAACCCAAGTGTCCCATTCTGTGCCTTGAATAGGTCTGTCTTTATTCCTGGGCAGCTTTTTTTCATGATGTTATTGTCGGGGTGATGTCATCCAAGCCCTGGCTGCACAATAAGTTTGTTTTTTATTTCTTCTTTTTAAAAAAACCTTTAAAAATGGCTGAACTCTTGTTGGAGTGGGAAGGGAACCAGTTACTTATATAATAATTTTTATCTTATTGGGTCAGATCTGCAAAAACCCTCAAAAAGCCATGAGCTGTTCACCCTGCTGCATAGCACGGGTCTGTAGATCTGGTCTATAGAAAACCATTGCATTTGCCAATTGAGATGTTGGATAAATTCACATGATTCTTTGAAGTTTACTTGTAGTATGCCCTCCCCCCCATTTCTTGCCACAAAAGGTAAGAAAGATAGGATAGTGTCAGGGAAAATAAATCACATTTCTTAAAAATATGTTTTATTTTTTTCCTACTGATGTTTCTTATGCCAAGAAGTGGACTTCTGAGCAGGATACATCAGTATGGCTCGATAGGTTGATGTGTTTGATCTGTATCCTTGTGAAGTCCCGTTGCCAGAAGCAGACTGGGGAGACAGTCATGGAGGGGCTGGACAGAGCCAGGAGTGGGGGTGAATGTCATGCTATTTCTAATGATGTGCACAAATGATGAGAAACACTCTTCAGGCACTATGAATGCAGTATCCCCACTGTGTGGGTGCATTAGATGGAGATTGTAAGAGCACAGCTTGAATATGGCAGGCTGCTCGACCACGAGAAAGATCAGCACACCTGCCTCTGCGCTGCATTCCCAGGAAGACTGGAGGAGGGCATTGGGCGGGGTGCAGCAGGGTTTGGGAAGGTCAGTGTGGCATGGAAGGATGTGATGGAGATGGATGGAGAGGCCCTGGCTCCTTCGATGCAGACTCCACGTCAAGGGCTGAATGTAACCATGGAGAAAAGCATAGCTGCTGATTTATCATCCTCGCTGTCATTTCTGCCTGTCCAATGTCAGTCAATGTTACGAATCAGTCTTAATCCTGACTGTGAGTCACTTGCAGTGGTGCTGACAGGAGAGCAGAGAGAACGTAGGCAAGCAAGGGCTTAGTCCAGGGGAGATGTGAGCCTAAGCTTCGAACACGGCCTCTTGTTTTGTTTCTCAATCTAGTGACAGAGAGACAGCCTATGGCAATGAGCATGAACTTGAATCAGTAGGTCTAGATTTGAAGCCCAAATCCATGACTTATTGAGCATGGTGCTCAATTCATTCCGACCTTAGCATTCTAATCTTTACACTGAGAACAGTAACTGTACCTACCCTACACATAGTTGTGAGGATTGAGTGAGTGGGTAGATAAAAAATGCTTTTCATTTTATCTATAATAGTCTGCTGTAGAAAACAAATGTGTGTGTGTGTGTGGGGGGCAGACAGAGAGGAGGACAGATAGGGATAGACAGGAAGGGAGAGAGATGAGAAACATCAAGTCTTCATCATGACACCTTAGTTGTTCATTGATTACTTTCTCATATGTGCCCTAACAGGGGGGCTACAGCAGACTGAATGACCCTTTGCTCAAGCCAGCAATCATTGGCTTCAAGCCAGTGACCTTTAGGCTCAAGCCAGCGACTATGGGGTCAAGACTGTGATCCCACTCTCAAGCCAGTGACCCCATGCTCATGCTGGTGAGCACACGCTCAAGCCGCTCACCTTGGAGCTTCAAATCTGGGTCCTCTCTGTCCCAGTCTGACACTCTACCCACTGTGCCACCTCTTGGTCAGGCAGGAAATAGATATTTTACGTTACTAATTGGTATGCCTAGACATATACACAAGAAGAAACACACATTTTAACAATCATATGAAACAAGATCCTTACTTTGTGTAACACGCTGTGATATTCTCTGTTCTGTTTCTTTTTAAAATTTAATTTTGTTATTATTTTTTTTTGCCATGTTTTCATTTTTATTTTTCCAGTTACAGTTGACATTCAGTATTATTTTATATTAGTTTCAGGTGTATGGCATAATGTCCGATATTTGTATCTATTCTATTTCATATTTAGAAATGAAATCCTGATCATGAGTCACTAGATTAATTTTACAACTCATCAGTGGGTCACAACCAATAGTTTGAAAAACACAGATCTAGCACTTAGTACAGTGACTGGCATATAGTGATTACTCTGTGGAATAAACATGGCACTTGGGAAGGGATGATGACATATAATAAATAGGTCTACCGAAGCACAATTCTTTGGCCAGAGGGAGTTGTGTAATAAAACGTTAAATGTTGCTTAATGAGTGTAGCATGAAGGTTATGTGATAAAAGCACTTTCCTCCTTTTTATTTCCCTGATTAACCCACAAGGTTAAAAAAGAAAGAAGCAAAAAGGTCGGCAAAATTACAATAAAACATCATTCTCTTTTCCGACCCGTAATTTAATTCTAATTTCCTAACCTAAACATTGTTCTTAAAATGGTTAATATTGACAATTTTGGACAATAAATATCCCTAAAGGGGAAAGATGCCAAGGGTGTTCTTTCTATATAGTTAATGCACATAGTTTAGTTGGAGGGACAGATAAAGGAACCCATGTGATTTCATGTTGTCCCAGAATTGTGACTGGGACCCCAGTCTGAAAGTGAGAGGCTCAGAGTCTCCTAATTTTTAAGGAGAGCCATTTTCCAGGGGTCACTAGGAGGCAGTGGGCTTTCCCAGCCACCACCTGTCACCACATCAACCCAAGGTGAAAGGGTAGGAAGGGTGATGGTGGCAGCTGACACAAGAAGTCCAGAGACATGGAGGAGTTTTAGAGTCACTGGCCTGGTGGGGAGTGAGTGCAGTGTTTATAGTAAAAGGAGGTTGGATTTGCCCTGGGTGAGCTCTGGGGCTGCTTTTCCTCTCTCAGCATCTAATGAAGGGACCTCCCAGACCATCACTGGTAAACCTGGTGTGCCTGCTGCAAGGCAAGGAGACTGGCAACTCACACACCAGGCGTCAGACTTGCTGATCTGCCCCTGAGAACCCGAGAAGAGAAAAGAACTGGAGAGAGACCACAGGGCTCAGGAAAGGGGCAGCAATAGAGCTGGGGTCTGCACCAGCACTAGGGGTGGGTCATGGCTCCCCTGTGGGTGGAGGGAACCCTGCAGGAGGTGGCTGGCCTTGAGCCCCATCGCTGATACTCCACAGCATGAGGGGATCCCATCAACAAGGGCCTTTGGATGGACTGCTAGTGATGGGAAGTGGGGAGGACAAAAGAGATAGAGCTAGGGTAGCATTTCCTACTGGTTCTTATTAGTGAATCATGTCCTGAGAAGGTGTCTTTGTCATCCCACAGCCAACATACTCATGTGCCCATGAAGGAGTCAGCTCTGGGCTCCTTCTCCACTTGCTTAGACTTACTGGGCAGTCAAGGTTGGCCAAGACTTACAGGTCAGTTAAGGTTGGCCAAGAGAAGAGTCATTAAGAGAGGAGTCCAGTGACTCCAGTTGAGTAAGGAGATGTTTGTCTTCCAGCAATAGCCTCCCCTCACCCCTGAGCTCCTTTCCCTGTTCCCATTGCCAAAGGATCTCTGGAATCAGATAGAGAAGTTGCAGCAATGAAAAAAAGTTTCTTCCTTCCAATCCAAGTCCCTGAAGCCATTGGTCTGACTTGTGCAAGGGAGAGAGAGTGTTCTGAATAAGATGTGAGCCCAGACTTAACAGGATGAGACTGAGTTTTAATAACTGCAAACAACTTCAAAGTTCTGGGACTTGCCTGAGGTGTTAAAGGATTTACTATCAAGCAGGGAAGGAAGGTTTGACAGAGCATGAATGAAAACAGTGATTAAAAAATGTTTTGTTTGTTCCCACTGATGTGAAATTCCAATTTCTCACTACAGTGGTTGTAAAATAAATACAAAACAGAGTAACTGGTCTTATAACGGTGTCAGATGCAAGTATCTTTTCCTTTCTTTCACAATGTTCTGTTTTGCCTAGACTTAATAAAAAAATTTTTTTTTGGTTTGCATATATATATATTTTACATATCACCAATTTAACCTCCACCATTGTCTCTGATGGCCACACTTTTTCAGTATGTTGAAATACATAAGGTGTTCTACCAAATTCACCTTGTTGACAGAGGCTTTTTAAGAGCCTCTTCTGACCTGCTCCAATATGAGTTGGTTGCTTTCTGAGCTGTCTTTCTGTAATCTGACGAGAACTTTTTGGGGGTGGTGGTGGTGGAGGAGAACTTCCCCTTGCCATAGATCCTCTGTTTTCTGGATTCTACCTCTTATTTTTTTCTTAATTTACTTCCTTGTTTTGGTGGAGTACTCCCTTTAGCAAATTCTGGAAAATATTGGATGGTATGTCAGTTTTTGGGACTTTGCATATCAAAAATTTGTTAGTCTTTTCTGTGGTGGTATGTTTGGCAAACGGCTCAATACCTCCCCTCCCTGTAGTCATACCCTCCTGATGGTGAAAGAACTTGACACCAAGCCGGAAAGAGGTTAGTTTAAGGGACTGTGGATCTTGGAAGAACCAAACCACAGGAAACTGGTATATACCTTTGAATATGTGAATAGTGACAAAGAAGAAAGGGAATTAGATTTGTTCTTGCCAATTCCCAGGGATGAAACTAGCACCAACAACTATCAGTGATAGTGAGGCAGATCTTAGCTATCTGTGCAGGAGACCTCTTGAATGACCAGGGTCTCAAAGACTGCTCTCATTGCCCCCAGGAAGAACCCGTTGGAAATGGTTGGGGAGCAGGAATGCGGGAGGCAGCATTCAAACCAGTTAGGGGGTTGGATGAGATGTCCCTGAAGGTTTACAGTCTTGAGATTGCCAAGATTCTGTTCGCTAGGAAAACAGACATATTTTTTTGTATTTTTCCAAAGTGAGAAGTGGGGGGTGGGGATGGAGACAGACAGACAGACTCCCGCATGCACCCAGCTGGGATCCACCTGGCATGCCCATCAGGGGGCGATGCTCTGCCCATCTGGGGCATTGCTCCGCTGCAATTGAAGCCATTCTAGTGCCTGAGATGGAGGGCATGGAGCGGTCCTCAGTGCCCAGGCCAACTTTGCTCCAATGGAGCCTTGGCTGCGGGAAGTGAAAACAGAGATAGAGAGAAAGGAGAGGGGGAAGGGTGGAGAAGCAGATGGGTGCTTCACCTGTGTGCCCTGGCTGGGAATCAGACCTGGGACTTCCACATGCCAGGCCAATGCTCTACAACTGAGCCAACCAGCCAGGGCCAAAACAGCTGATTTTGAGAAGCATCCCCAATACCTTAGATTTTGGAAGCAAAAGCCATCTGAAAAGGTCATTTTAGTCATTTCTCTGGTTGCAGGTACATCTATGTCCAAAGCAATGAGACAGTTCAGCATCCTCCTCCTCCGTCCACTTCTGCCTCTCCCTGTGACAAGCTCCAGTTTGAAGGATCAGAGAAGCTTAGGCATATAAATGTCTACGCTTAAATGGACAATTATAGATTGTTCAGTGTGACACTTCCTGTGCAAATGAGGAGACTGAGAAAGGTCACACAACCCGTCCAAAGTCAAATGGCTCAGTGGTGGCAGAGCAGGAACTGAAGTCTAGCCCTTTAGATTTTAAGTTGTTTTCTTTGCCACATGCTTTATTGTTCACACTGTCTTTGGGAATGTGTTTCTTAAGTCTACCATGAATTCCTCACTGTGAACATTAATCCCAGTTTCCTACCATTTCTACTGAGAGCCAGGAGTATTGGCTCTTTTTTCCTGGCTGTCAAACATCTTCTGTCTTGAATAATGGGATGCCCGCTGTAGGTAGCTCCTTGCCGTGTTGTCCTCGGCTGGGGCTGGACGAAGTCCATTTCACACTTGCACTCATCCGGAGTTCACAAGAATTCCGAAGGATTAAAAGCAAAACTAGTAGTTACTGCGGTTTGCAGTCATTTCTGAAACACTTGTTCATGACCCAGGACGAGGTCTGGGTGTCACATGCCTGTGGGGTTCATGCAAATGTCCTCTCTCCCGGGATGGGCTGTTGTCTGTTTCATAACCGACTGAAGGAACTGTTCCTACCAGCAAAATTAGGGAGGCGGACCAGTCCAAAGGGGTCCAGAACTTAAAAGTGTAGCTTTGTTTTGGGCAATCCTTTTTCCATTATTCTGTTCTTAGTTTCCATGATCTACATTGACATTGTACTCCCTGTGTTCCGGGTTTTCTGAACATGCACGCACTCGTTGTATGTAAATACAATCTGATGTACCCACACTTCCCCTCGCTGCTCCTGATTGGATCAGCTGCGTACACTGGGGTGTATGAAGCCCAGGTGACCGTAACTCAGCACAACTACAGGAGGGCAGTAGAGTCTACAGAATGAAAGGAAGACGAGCCCTGAAAACAAATTCCTCTTTGTTCGCAAAGGGGCCAAACCATCCGATGGTCTGCAAAATGGCAATTTATAAGAACAATGGAGTTGCGTCAGGTGTTAAGTGGCCAGCTGGCTTGCTGGACCATCCATACTGAAGCAGAGGGCTTCTGGGATTCAAGATTTACAAGCTATGATCTCTGGCAAGCCAATGAACCCCTCTGAGTCTGTTTTCTTCTGTGTGAAAATGGGCCCAGTGTTGCCTACCACCCAGGCTTCCTATGGGAACTTCAATAAAAAAGCACGGAAAAGCACCTGCCTGGGGTTCCTAACCAGCAGTTGGTTCCCGCACCCAACGCTACTCTTTCTTCTAGAATTTTTTTTTTAATTTCTTTTTATTTTATTCATTTTAAAGAGGAGACACAGAGTGAGAGAGAGAGAGAGAGAGAGAGAGAGAAAGAGGGGAGGAGCTGGAAGCATCAACTTCCATATGTGCCTTGACCGAACCAGTGCAGGGTTTTGAACTGGCGACCTCAGTGTTCCCAGGTCGACGCTTTATCCACTGCGCCACCACAGGTCAGGCTCAACGCTACTCTTTCTTTAATGCCAACTATCACTTCTCCAGATTACCTGATTCTGGTACTCCTATGATTTGGTGCCTCCTTCCAAGTGCATTTCCCCCTTTTTAGGGCAGCTCCTAAGGTATCTCTGCATCTGGTATTTAAGGAAAGAAGGGGTTTTTAGTATCCCTCTCCCTCTCCCTCTCCTCTTCCACCCTCTTTTCTTTTATTCATCAGCTTATGGGGCCCAGAACAGACCTAGGCATTCGGGCCCTTGCTGACATGGGTTTATGGGTCAGATAAGGTTTCGGTCAGAACTGCTAGTGGTGGAAGGGTTTGTACCACTGTCACATGGTTATGAGTCGCACCTCCCCCTAGACTCAGCAACCGTCAGCGTGACATCGAAGGACAGGGAAGGCATACCTCCCTGGGGTTCAGACAATTGGTATAAATACTGAAAAGACGTTTGTAAAGAAATGCAGGAAATCTAGACAAAGGAGGTTGCTTTTTCATTTCAGTAGGAATGGCAGGTGAAAGCGATTGCAAAATTGGAATAAGGAACAAGGGGAATGCCGTCAGTATGCAGTGGGTGACCTTGGTCAAAGGTCAAGGGCAGCATCTGGCCATGAGAAGGTGCAGGGAATGGCAGCTGTCCCTGTGACTGTGTTGATTCTTCTTTCTTTGTGTTTGTGTTCAAGTGCAATAACTTCCCCTGCGGAGGACGAGTTGTACAGGAGGTGCCTGGAAATCCCCGGAATAGTGGAGGAATTTCTGGGGACACAGCCTTGCATGTGTAGCCGGAGCACCTGACCACGCAGTGTCCTCCATGTCTGATGGGGAGTAGAAGGTTGGGGAGGTGTTGGGGGATTGGATGGCCTGGTTGCCACCAAGGTCTGATGGTGCCCTCCTCACATTCTAACTTTTGTTCAAAACGCATGATACGTCTACTGTTTGTCAGTTTATCTGAGCAGATGAACTCTTACTTAAAATTTTGTCTTAAGAGGTAGCAGGGTCCCACAGCAGTCTTATTGGCTCCCTGGTGATCAGCTGGGCCAAGGAAAGCAAAGGAAGGAAAGAACTTCAAATGTGAGCACAGGTACTGGTCACATATCCCACACAGAAATGCAAATGATTGGCCAGTCTTTAGAAATTACCATTGTCACAATGACTGTGTGTATGATTCTTTGCACAAGGCTCTGCTAGAACTCTATGACTTCCATGGAGGTTAAATCTCACGTCAGGGCACGGGTCTGAATGCCTTTATGTGGTTGATATGTCCTTCAGTGACTTTCCAGACAGGAGAGGGGACCTGTGAGAAAGGTTTGGGTTCTCATGCTTCTTGTAGGCGACTTAGTGTGGGCGTGGACCATGCCGGGGTTGTGCCTTCCAGGCTGACACTTCCAGATGACTGGAAGCTGTGAGGGGGCGGCCACTTGGTTCTTCTCGGTCATTCTGAAGAATCAGGGAAGACATCACAGTCTTTTACTGAATTTCCCAACATGTGGTGGAGCAGGGTGTGTAGCTCTCATTGGCAATAAAGAATCTTTCCCTTGGCCAGAAGGTCTTGTGTGTAGGAGGCAGAAAGCCTTGTTCTCTTGGGCAAGATGGATTTAGCTGCCAGGATGAAGAATCCAGCTAAGCGGGGACAGATTGGGGTCCCCAGGAAGTAACCGGAGGGAGAGGGAGGAATTGAAGGGAGAGACCAAGGTTAAATTCTTCATGTTACTCAGGCACCTTCAGTTTCAATTGATCACTGAGTGGCGTGTCTGCACCAGGTGGAGCCCAAAGGCCATTCCGGAAAGTGATGGAAAAGGAGGCTGGGTAGTACACCTGAGTATAGAAAAGGCTCAGGAGAACTGAATGACCGCTCACCAAAGAACCTGTACTGACGGTTCATCTGTGACTCATTTCAGCAAAATGATGTTAGACCAGTGGTTCTTAACCTTTTTGGAGGTACCAAACCCACCAGTTTCATATGCGCATTCACCGGACCCTTCTTTAGTGATAAATAAAATATGATTTTTTTCCCCCAAATTTAAGATATAGGTATATGTTTTTTTACTGGTGCACAAAATGAGCCGTGCATGAACATCACCTTGCTCAACGAACAAAACCAACAAAGTGCATGAACTCACAACAAATTACGGTATTACTTTATTACTGCGGCCTCCGCGGCAGAGGCTTCTCCGAACCCCTGAGACTGACTCATAGAACCCTTAGGGTTCGATAGAACCCAGGTTAAGAACCACTGTGTTAGACATATTAGATTAATGTGACTGATTTTAGTTTGTGTTTTAAAATTGTATTTCTACTTAAAATTTAAATGTTTATTTTAGGGCATTAGTGATAGAGCAGTATTTGTGCACATTCAATCAATATTTGTATATGTTTTACGTCAAAATAAAAATTATTTGTCCACATCAGGAAACTGCACTATTTTTTTGGTGGGGGTCCGTATATTGCTCATGTTTCAGAAATACTAGCTTAGAGGAGATTTGGGGAGTTTTTCTGCATCAGGGTTCAGTTAGGGAAGGGGAGCCACTGTGAGCGAGATGGAATATGGGGTTTTTATAGGGGTTTGACCTCACACAACCGTGACAGCTGGTGGGTAATTCTGTGAGGTGGTCGTTTCTGTGTCTGGCCAGTTGGCACACCTGGATTGGCTTAGCTCTGTGGATCTGGACTTGGGGGAAGGAATTTGGGTGTGACACAGCACAGATCAAGGGCAGACGCAGCTCATGAGTATAACCCCGAACGCACACCTGTCCCCTGCCACCTCTGAACTTGAACGGACAGAAATGACACATGGAATGAGCTGGACTCTTCTCCACGGAGCTGCATACCAGACACTTGGATGCGGGAAGACAGGCAGGCCTGGCCGCCACCCCAGGCTGACACAATTACCTAGCTGGTGAGATTCAGGTCCGTGTATCCTCCACCTTCAGGACAGTGTGACCACTCTTCCCCTTCTACCCCCGAATCTCAGACAAATGTTTCTTCAGGTCAGCCCTAATTTGCATTATGGGTGGGGGTGTTGGGGAGGCCAAGTTCCAGACCAGCTAAGTTGGGACAGTGCAAAACCATCACAATGATGCCATTTCAGATATTCCTGGGGTTTTACACAGAACCAACCTCATTGTGTGTATTTCATGAATTATTGAATGAATCAACAAATGTAAAGAATAATACTGAGCTTTAGTCTCTACCATCTTGGGCTCCCAGTTTGGCACAGGGTTTGGCCCACTGTTGGTATTCAGTGACTGTTGAATACATTGCTGAATGGTGCGGTGGGAAGCGCAAAGGCCTGTAGAGCAGGAGGCTTTGGGTGGTTCTGGCTCTGTGACTGTTTAGCTGAGGGTGGTGGTGGTGGTGGGGGATGAGGGCTCGCCACCCCAGCTCTGTTGCCTCTGTTTGCTGTAAAGGGGTCAGATGAAACAATCTCCAAGTAACCTCTCTGCTTAGAAATCTTGCCGTTCTATGGGTTCATCAGCTGGCTTTGTAAGCCAGGTGTTTGATATCCGGAATGCAAGTCAGAGAAGGTATTTGGTGGTTAAGAAAGGTGGCCTCAGAGTGAAGGGCCTGGAATTAAACAGCCTGCACAAAGGTCCACCTGGAGGACCGTTAGTAGGGGGAAGAAGGACAGGTGCAGGAATAGGGAGCTCAGGGCCGGCCTGGCCTGTCTGAGCGTGTGTAAACCCCTGGGCCGGCGTCGGCTCTGACTTGGGTTCGAGTCTGCTTTCTGGTTCACTTCAGTTTTCCTGTAGAGTTAGTTACCCTCTGCAGCAAAGCACTTTGTCCCAGAATGAGTAACAGTGTCGTCTGAGATTCCCAGGCTCCGCCTTGAAGAGCCTTCTCTCTGGACTTGGGCATCATTTTCTTAAAACTGTCCTGATCCTGCCAGGTCTCCCCATGCACAGGCCATCTGCACTGGGCGTGGCTGAAGGCTCCTGGGTTTTAGGATTTGATGAAAACCAGGTGGGAAGTCTCTTATTGCAATTTCTCGTGCCCTTTCTTTAAGCGACTGTTCTTTCCTTTCTAAGTGTGTAATTTGTAGCCTTTGAAGGGGAGACAAGAAAACATCTGTAGTTTCGGCACTGGAAAGTGATTAGAAACAAAACAACCAGTGAGAATCTGGTCCTTCTTTAGACAGAACCACCATATTTCTGTGCATACCCCACCCTGGATAAACTCCATAACTGTTGAGGTCTGAGGTCCAATTCATGCTAAATCCTACAGTTATCTAGAAAATAAAGTCAATCATCAACTGTTCACAGAGTGTCTACTCTGCTGTTTGGCTAAAGAAGTGTTGGGTGAATCCAGAAATATAATGAAACAATATTAAAAAAACCCAACTACTTACTGGAAATAGAGGAATAGCAAATACAGTGGTGTATCACTTAATGACAAGGATACATCCTGAGCAATGAGTCTTAAGGTGACTTTGTTGTGTGTGAACATCATAGTCTGCACTTACGCAAACCCTAGCCTACCACGCACCCAGGCTGCATATGTGTGACACTTTTAGACAACGTGCGGCATAGTAAGTAGGTTTGTTTACACCAGCATTGCTGCAGACATAGCTGTGATGTTTCCATGGCCACAACCTTGCGTCAGCTCTGACGTTGGGATGGCTATATTGTTGTAGTGGCTAGAATTTTGCAATGACATCAGTAGAAGATGGAAAATTTTCAGCTTGCACGTGGTCCATGGTTGACCTGAGGTGTTGCTGCGAGACTTGACTGTAGATGCACAGTTGGGACCCAGAGGTATCCCACTGGCGGTTTCTGATCATGGTGGGGCTTTAGGAAGGAGCTTTGCAAATCTCTGTGATTCACAGGAAACTTCCTGTAGGTCAGGCGTTCCCCAACTTTTTACACGGGGGGGGGGCAGTTCACTGTCCCTCAGACCATTGGAGAGCCAGACTATAAAAAAACCTATGAACAAATCCCTATGCACACTGCACATATCTTATTTTAAAGTAAAAAAACAAAACAGGAACAAATACAATATTTAAAATAAAAAACAAGTAAATTTAAATAAACAAATTGACCACTATTTCAATGGGAATTATGGGTGTCGATGCATCCCGTGCTCCTCTCACTGACCACTAATGAAAGAGGTGCCCCTTCTGGAAGTGCGGCAGGTGGATAAATGGCCTCAGGGGGCCGTATGCGGCCTGTGGCTGTAGTTTGGGGACACCTGATGTAGGTGTTGGGCATGGAACTGGGCTTTTCACAGGTGTCATAAAAGAGGAAAAACCTTCTAAGTAGGAGATGGGAGTGACAGGGAGGTGACAAAAAACATGAAGGGCGAGTGAAAGAGTGGGAGGAATATTGGACAGGTATGTGGTAGGACCCCTGTAGGTCTTTGACCTCATCTTTCCTCGGTACCTCCAGAGTCTAGACCCTTCCGGGGCCAGGTGCTGGACTGAAGTTTAGGCAGTGGTGGGAGTCAGTCTGTTCTCATTGGGTCGGCAGAACTGATACCTAATTTTTTGTTGAGTTCAGTGAACCAGTTGCTAAAACGGTACTTGTAATCAGGGTCCTTTCTAAGGTGAGTGCTGGGCAGCTACCTGATGTGGAAACCACAAATTTACATTTTTTACTCTTTTTTTAACATTCATCTGTGCAACAGCATATTCTAAGTGCTCGTAGTAATGTCCATTCTGTCCACAGGGGAAAAATTGCAAGTGAGGACGCCAATCAAGAAGCAATATGGAAATACCTTAAATAATAGTTTTATTGTTTTTTGTCAGGTGTTATATAATATTTTTTATTAATATTTTAAAACTCTTATAATCTAGCTTTGTGTACCTCTTTTATTGTTCTTATTTAAGTATTAAATGCATGAAATAATAAACTACCTTTCAGTATATCTTTTTTTTCTTATACTTAAAATGGGCCTTAGGGCAGAGAACCTGTTGTTAAATTATTTGAATGCCACCACTGAGCTTAGGAGCTCCTAAGCACAATCATGGTCTAAGGTACGAGTCTTTGTTCTTGCAGAATACTTTTTAGAAATTGTTGTCTGAGATAACTAGTTTAGGTGCCCAGTTTAGGTGCCCAGGCTGACAGTCACATTCCTGTTTTTATGGTATAACCTCTCGCTTCTTGTGTTTCCTTCTTGCATTTCAGCTGCAATAGCTTGTGTCTCTGAAAGGATTTTGCAGGTAGCAGAAATGAGAAAAAAAAAAAAAGTATGCCTCCCTTGACCCCATAAAAATACCTCTTGAACTGGTACCTCTCCATCATCTCATATAGCTTTCCAAAAAAAAATGAAACACGTATGTAAAAACAGGCTGCATTCAATGTGCCACGTGGGTCAGGAAGAGACGGGCACCTTGATCATGAACCCAAGCTCCGTGGAAGAATTAAGTTGTTTGAGTAGTGGCCTCCGGGCCTGGTGAAATGGTTGTATTTCATTTCAGTCCTTAGTGGGATGCAGGCTGCCAATATCTAGGCTTTGATGTGGTTTTGCCCTCCCGTGATGTAACTGGATTCTCTCTTCTGGGTCCAAAGAGGCTGTTTCTCAGACTCCCTCTCTCCCACACTGGTCCCCAGAGCTTTGCCAGCCCGTGAACCCGATCTGATGGCCCCTCGGGTTTCTAGGAGTTCTCCCCACAGGTCTGTGTTTTCTGCACTAGATAATTTGAGAGCTGGAGACTTTAGTACATTCTGTTTGCGTGTGTGTACTTGGGTACATCGGAGGGGGTAGGTGCTGGGTGGAGGAAAGTGCTGGAAATTTCAGCTCTCTGGATTGAACTCTGTTGTAGGAGTTATTCTACTAACCCTACTAACCCAGTTGTTGCCTTTGGTTCATCCACATTAGCATGGGGCTTGTCTGTCTCTTTAGTTTTTTATTTTTTATTAGTGGATGTTAGCCTTACCATTTTCTTGCTTGGTTATAAAAGAAAATGGGTGATTTTAGGAATCAAGATGGTAGAATATTTTTTCCCTGAGGTTTTTCCAGAAATTCCAAACTTAACTTCTCTTTTGTTGGACCTATTTTTTCACGGCCAGTGGTGAGAAGTTGTTTTAACAGAGGACTTTCTGAGGCAGGGAAGCAGACTTCACACACCCCACTTTACCTTTGAGCTAAGCCTCACCAACAGGAAGCTGCATTTAGGTCTCTTACATTGAAGCTTTTACTAAATTTCACCATGATGTGATGTCTCCAGCCTAAGCTGAGAGATGAGAGAGAGGCCACCGTATAAAACTTAAATTTGTTATAAGGATGTTTTTGAAAGCATCATCTTACACCATACAGTGTTCTTACTGAGGGTGGGGACAGAACAAACAAGTAAACAGATTCTTTCATAACTCAGTATCAAGAAAAATGTGCTTCTCCTGGATTGTGGCTTTTCTTTCTTTCTTTTTTATCTTTTTAATTTAATTTTATTTATTTAGTTTTTGAACTGTGGTTTCTTAAAAGAAACAATTTTGTAGTTGATATAAATAAAAGCTTGTTGGATTGGTTCCTGCTGATTTGAATTTTATTGTTGTCTGTACATGTGCTTTTGACCTAAAAGTAAGTGTGGCATATCTTGGTTCTTAGGCTCACGGTACTTCCTTGTGCAATGCATTGTCCAAACATTTCTGGCTGGTTATTAATCGTGGTCTCAATTTGCTGCACTTGACCTGAAACAGTCTTTTGTTTTCCAGCTTATTAAAGAGTCTGGAGAAAGTGAATGGTACTTACTGGAAACAGGTTTGCACTTCAGAGGTTGTATGGTGTTTCTTCTATCAACCCGGACCTTGTCATTGAGCTCTTTATACACTAGGTGGCAGTAGTGGACTTTAATTTCTTCTTGGGGGCGGGGAGGAAAGGGGACAGCAAAGCCACGATTTATAGGGAACTCTAGAATGTTCTGCTCTGCTGAAGTAAGAGGATGAGAGGCTTGGGAGATGGGCTGTGCTTCTGAGCCCGTAGCCCCACACGTGTCCACCTACCTTCTTTTTCTTGTGCCTAGGAGACAGAGTATGGGGGGCAGGGTAGGGAGAGAGGTCCTTTTATGCAAGTAACCTAAGTAGTGTTCAATAAATAACAAGAAGGATGAAAACTTACAAACTGTCGTGCACCCTGAATCCACCTGATGTCCATGATGAGTGGCAGGAGCCGACAGTCCCTGTCATGTCCGATGTAGCTCTCTGCAGTGTTGATGGGCCAGGTTAGTGGGATAGCAGTGTTCCTGCTTGGAATTCTGCTCACGTCCTGCTCTCGGATGCTTTCAGTTGCTTAGTCAGTGATAAGGAAATAAGGAAACACAGGGCCTCCTTCTTAGACTTGGCTTTGTCTTGGGCAAGTCACTTAATCTCCCTAATCCTAAATTTTTTCCTCTGTGAAGTGGGGTAATAATAGTACTCATTTTGTAGTGAGGCTTTGAGAGTCAAAAGAGGTCATGTATGGAAAGTATATATTTGACACTTGGTAAGTGTCAAATAGACTACGCTATAGTACACTAAGTGTGCACAACTTAGTGTACAGTCTGCGCTAGTTGCCATTGTTTTCTTCATCTTGGACAAGCCAGACTCTAGGACCTGCAGTTTCCTCACCAATAAAACAATAGATTTGAATAACATGATGTCCAAAGTTTTTGTGTGGCCTCCAAAGTTTGAAAACAAGCCATTGCATTTCATTTATAATTTGTAGAACTTTGACATTATCCCATGTGGTGAATCATAATAATAGTATCTTCCATTCCAGGAACCTGTATTATCCAACAGGTACTGTTTTTGATATCTGCTCTATGTTATCTCATCTATTCCTAATTAGCACCCTTTGTAGTAGGAGCCTGGGGTTACCAATAAGGGGTGATAAGGTGGGGAGAACCAGATTAAAGTCTGTGAGCAAGGAGACCATGTCTATCTATCTGCGATAGCTCCAGCATCTGGTAGAAGTTTAAACATTTACTGACTGACCAAATGAAGTGACTTGTCCAGGGCGGCATAAATAGTCAGCTGTAGAGTTGAGTACAAAGGTGCTTTATTGTGACAATTTAGATTGGACATAATGACAGCTACAGAAGGTCCATGTTTTATGGTGGAGAAGGGGGTCAAGCTCAGTCTATGTCCTTTTGGCTGTAGAGTCTTATAGAAAGGAATACAGTCTTGGTAGTCAATAGATTTTCACTTGGCAGGGATGTTGGCTCTTTGGTGGGATGGTCTTAGGTGTAAGTGTGAGGACAGAGTAGGGACTCTAACCCATTCCCAGTCAGGTGGATGTGCTGAGAAAAGCCAATAGGATCAACATGGAACATGTCATTCCTGCCTTTTCTTCTTTTATAGCCAAGTATTGATGACCTTTTACCTTCTGTTGGTGTTGAATTCTGGCTCAGAAATTTGGGGAGACTGTTTCATTTCTGCTGTCAGTGAGACCCCAGAGGTGGAAGGAAAGGCAGTATTTTGTTTCTGTTTTGTTCCAAGATAAGGGAGCCAGCATGATCGAGTTCTGGTGAAAGCCCTTTTCCAGGCTGCAGAATTCCTGTTGTAGCCTCCTATGATGAAGGGGGGAAGAGAGGTCTCTGGGGTCTCATAAGGGCACTAATTCCATTGTAGGGGCTCCACCCTTGTGATCTAATCATCAAAGTCTCCATTTCCTAATATCATCCCATTGGAAGTTAGGTTGTTAGGATACAAATTTGGGGGGCACAAACATTTAATCTATAGCATTTAACCTTCCTTCATGTTCCTGGTTTGATCAAAGAACCTCTGTAGTCAAGGGAATTCCATTATTGTTTCAGCTCCTGGTCTCAGAGCTCATTATGACTGAAGAAAAGTGATCAAAATTTTGGGAGAATATTCATGTCTAAAGGTCATTTTGGAGACTTTCGAGTGTTTACTCTTTAAAATAATAATTTACTTCTTAATGAACTTAATGAAGATTGAATGATTCAGCATGTATTGGTGCTGATTGATTATTGATTGCTAGGTCCTAAATAGAGTGCTGGGGACAGAACAGTGACCAGATGCAGCTCTTGCTTATAAGGTTGAGAGGTGGAGACAGACTGGTTGGCAGATCACTGTTGTACTTGCTGTGTATGAGACCCTCAGTGGGGGAACATGCAAGGCCCATGGGCTACAGAAGAGGTAGAAACAGAGGCCACACGTAGCTTCCCAGTACAGGCAACTTGAGTCTAAGGGAGTGCTATAGATTAAATGTTTGTGCCCCCCAAATTTGTATCCTAACAACCTAACTTCCAATGGGATGATATTAGGAAATGGAGACTTTGATGATTAGATCACAAGGGTGGAGCCCCTACAATGGAATTAGTGCCCTTATGAGACCCCAGAGACCTCTCTTCCCCCCTTCATCATAGGAGGCTACAACAGGAATTCTGCAGCCTGGAAAAGGGCTTTCACCAGAACTCAATCATGCTGGCTCCCTTATCTTGGACCTTCCTGGCTTCCAGAACTATGAGATATTAATTTCTGTTGTTTATTACCCTGAGATAGGGATGATAAGGAGGAAGGGAAGGACTTGCGGGAGGGCGAAATCACCTACTGGATAGGAATGGATGACAAATCTCAATCCAACCTCTTACCCCCCGTCCCACAAGCAGCAATCTAATACCTCTACCTTGTTACTTTGATGACCAACAGTTCCCTAGGTTTTAAAACCAGATTCAACACTGCATGTATTATTATGGTCTGTTTCATTTTCACTGACTGAAAGAAGCCAAGCCATAACTGGGCCAGATGGTTCTTAGATGGAGAGGTCGAAACACTACCCTTCTAACTCCATTGATGGCTACAGATGTGTGCATCTCCTATGATTGTCTTTGGTCTGGGTTCTGAGCTACTGATTTGTCTTTGGCCATTTGTCTTGAGTCTGTGACATTGTTCATTCTTCCCAAAAGTCTCTTCTTCCCCTTTTTTCTCCCCTTGTTTTTGTTCTGTTTTTCAAGCCATAGCTGAGATTATCCCTACTTATTCTGAGTACAAAAACTGTTGAGCAGCACTGACGAGCTTCATTTACTATTAGAGACCAAGGGTCGGTCTCCAGAGAACCAGGAATCTACAAACACATTTCATGATCTGACCAACGCTCTCCTCACTTTCTCACATCAGTTTAGTTTACCATATGGAATCCATGTTTGCTTGTCAACATGGTTGACCAGTGTCAAGGCTGAGAAGGCCGGAACAACAGTTTATTTCCTGATTAGAGACTCAGGTCAGGTAGTAGCCATTCAAAAACCCTGAAATGCCCAAGTTAAGGAATTGGGTTTTGAAAATGAGTCACCCAAACATTTTCTTTCCAAACATCTGCAGGTTGTTAGCCTGATTTATTTTGAATTAAAAAATCTTTTTGAGCTGGCTGACAGCTTATTTTAATTCCCAGCTGTTAAAATATTTCAGCCATTGGAATTAGGGGTTGTGCATTGCTTTTGATGTGGTGGGAACCAGTTCAGCACTCAGGTATAGCTGAGGGACCTGACCCTTCTCATCAGAGCCCTCCATAGTTTTATTTCCTTCTGGTTCAGAGCTTGGTGCTTTGAGCTCTTTGTTTACGATCTATTTGCTTGAGTCTTATAAGACCAGTGCTATTTGCTTGAGTCTTATAAGACCAGTGGCCAAGAGAGTTTAGCTCATATTCCAGGGTGTGGTGGTCTCCATGCAGCCCATTGCTGCCTTAGATTCTTTCTGGGACAAGTTGGGGAAATCAACAAATACACACATAAGTTTACATTTAATTAGTGGGACTTTTGCCTCTCCCAAAATATGCTGAAATAAATTTCCTACTCAAAGCTGTGCTTCTGATTCATGTTTTCAAGATTTCTGTGCAGATTGTTGATTTGGTGAGGGTCTTTGACTTGTGCTCACATCTTCCTGGTTGTGGTTGAGACCCTGCCTTTTATTTTCTGTGATTTTGGATAAGGAACCTAGGGACTCAGTCTCCTCTCTTCTGATCCCTCCCCACCCCACAAATAGTAACACTGTGACCCCCATCTACTACCAGCACTGCCACCAAGAAGCCATTCCTTGTCACTCCTAACTCCCCTGATATACCATCCTAGCGTTCAGGTAACTTTTATTGTCTAATGTTCCTAGAGAATCATCTATACTTGCAACTTTCTCCTCTTTAGCTCCCTGTTCTGTCACCTCCATCATGGTTCATGTCCACCACTCTGTGGAGACTGGGCCCTCAAGATGTCATTAATGGCTTTTTAATTGGTTCCCAGGATTCTTGTCACTCAACTTCATCACTTGTTCCTTGATGTCCATGTATCTGCATTAAGGGAAGTTTTTAAAATAAAAAACTAGAATGGTGGGTTGGGCCATTAAATATTAAAGAAAGGATTTAGTGTTGTGTCCAGTAGGCACTGGGGACCCAATCATATTTGATCTATGTTAAACTAAGCAGTCAATTGATTAATCTAAAGATGGAGGAGTGAGTGAAAGGTTGTCACAACAGTCTAGGTGGAGAAAGGTATTGAGGATATAAATCATAATCATAATCAAGAGAACTGAATATAAAGCAAAGAGTAGAGAGATATTGAAAAGACTTATAGACAAGACTTGAGGATTGATAACATGGAAGGGAAGTGGCTAGAGAGCCATGTCCTTCTTTAATTTTGACATTCACTTTTGACCTTCATGTTTTGCAATGTCCTTCCTTGTGGTCATCTGATTATTTCAGGGACTCTTTAAAAAAAACATTTTTAATGAAAACTTTTTTGATCACCCCAGGTAGATATTGCCTCTGATTTCAAAGAATTATGTAGCACTCAGTATAGCTTAACTTTTATGTCATTGTTTTAGGTACATGAACTTAATCTGGTTTGAAGTATATAGATGGCATGTAGTTCAGGGTATAGACAAAGATGTATGAATAAGGAACATGAAAGAAGATGGATTAGCATAAGGTTACATGGTCTAATGACCAAGGTGAGATTACTCGTTTCACTGGCAGTATAAATTTGTATTTCTAGCATACTTTCACCCCTTTGAAGTCAAAATACATATTTTAACTTGTGTTGAAGAGGGGTACTGGTTCTTCCTGGAAATTTAAGAAAATTTTCTGTTAGTGGGGTTTTTTTTTTTTCAACATTTTTAAAAAATTTTTATTTTATTCATTTTAGAGAGGAGACACACACACACAGAGAGAGAGAGAGAGAGAGAGAGAGAGAGAGAGAAAGAAAGAAGGAGGAGCTGAAAGCATCAACTCCCATATGTGCCTTGACCAGACCAGTGCAGGGTTTTGAACTGGCGACCTCAGTGTTCCCAGGTCGACGCTTTATCCACTGCGCCACCACAGGTCAGACTGTTAGTGGTTTTAAGTTAAACAAGTCTCTATGATTATGTCTTTTAAATACAGTATATGAGGCAGAGAGGCAGAGATAGACTCCTGTATGCACCCTGACCAGGATCCACCCGGCAAGGGTGATGCTCTGCCCACTGCTCTGTTGCTTGGCAATGAGCTATTTTAGCATCTGTGGCAAAGGCCATGGAGCCATCCTCAGCGCCCAGGGCCAACTTGCTCAAACCGAGCCATGGTTATGGGAGGGGATGAGAGAGAGAGAGCGAGAGAGAGAAGGGCTTGAAGGGTGGAGAAGCACATGATCACTTCTCCTGTGTGCCCTGACCAGGAATCGAATCTGGGACTTCCACATGCCAGGCTGACGGTCTACCACTGAGCCAACTGGCCAGGGCCTCTACGATTATGTCTTGAGATTCTTTCTGAAGACTTTATTCTTCTGCAGCTGAATGTAACTTAATTTATCTTCTTGAAAGACTCATTTGTAACCCAGCACAACAATTGAAAAACTAGGAAAAACCTAGTTTATCCACGAAGCTTTTTCCCCCCCAAACTTCATATTTTGGCTCTTTTCCCCCCTTTATTATTGAAGTTATTGGGGAGACATTGGTTAACAAAATTTTCTAGGTTTCAGGTGTACAGTTGTATGATATATCATCTGTACATTGTATTGTGTGCTCACCACCCCAAGTTAATTTAAGTCTCCTTCCACCACCATCCGTGTGTTGATTCTTATGAAAACTATAATATTGAGTGTTTGAGTAATGTGTTAAGGCAAATGAGAAAACTTTTCTGTGTCTACTCTTCTGTTTTAAATGTGACTAAACTTTGAGAATGACTTTAAAAGCATGGGGTCATATTTCTGGTGAGAATCTGCAGACGCAGTTGGGTTGGGAAGGAGTTACATGGGTGCTTTCTAAATGATACGCTATGACACACAGCACATTGCTGGTTTCCTTCTTTCTTGCTGTCCTATGTGATCTACTTGGTCTCTTTACAGTGATGACTATATAAAGTGCTTTGCTTTCTTCCTTCCTTTTTTATTTTACTTCCTTTCACATTACAAATATAGTTTTGCATTCAGAATTAATTAAAAATGCAATTTTTGCCCTAACCAGATAACTTTGTTGGTTAGGTCATCATCCAGAAGAGCAGAGGTTACTAGTTTGATCCCTGGACAGGGCACATACAGTAATAGATTGATGTTCTTATAGCTCTGTTTTTCCCCTCTTCTCTCTCTAAAATCAATATTAAAAATGATTTATTTTTTATTTCACTGAAAAAGTACTAATTTCTGGATCATCTTGAAAGAATCTGTTCTGGAGTGATAGGCTAGACTAGAGCATCGTTTTCGATAACCACTACCACCTGACCTCCCTGGAGGAGTGACATACAACTGGGCTCTGCACCACCTTTTCAGAAATACCTGCCTAGAGAAGCTTGTGGGACTTGGCCCTGTAGTACACATCAGTCCCCAATGACCTTGGCCCAGCAGGGCACAACCACTGCATTTAGACTTGTAAGTTTCTTCTCTTTGGAGGGGTTATCATAGAGCAGAGACCCAGTGGCAGCTTAGTACATATGACTGAGAGGTTCTCTTAAGTTACCTCCTTTCATCCCTTGTAACTCTGATTCCTGAGCTGTGAGCAGTGTGCGTACCTTGGGGGATCCTCAAATAGCCTTTTAAAAATAGTACTCCAAAGAGTAAATTACAAATAAAAAGCATTTAAAATGGTATTCAGGGATCACATAATGATTTGAACTTAATGACCCTGCAGTTCTATAATTCAATTAGACATGCTGCTATAATGTTATATTCTATGTTGAAATGACTTATTAAGATACAATAAAACTCCGTTCTCTGAGAGTAAGTGCTGCAAACAGTGTGAATTTACTTCATTCTTATCCCTTTTGTGTAAATACTTTCCTTTGCATTTTGATGTATAATTGTTTCAGTGTTTGTTGTTTAAATATTACCACAATTATGGGAAACTGAGCTGGCTCCTAGCACTGTTTGGCAGTTATTATAAATAGGGAAACCAAAACACATCAAAATGTCAGGCCCCATTAACAACAGGGTCCCTGGAGCATCTACCTGGAGGAGAAAGGGCACTGGAGGCTGTTTTTTTTTTTATGGTCCTGCCTTGAATGTGTTAGGTACCTTCTGTCATTTCATTTAAAAATTTTTTACTCTTACCTGAGTCATAGGAGATCAGCATAATCATGCCAGGTGTACAGAGGAGAAAGAGAGAAACCTAGCTCATCATACCAACCTAAGAGGTAGAGGCAAAATGGGGGCTCTGGCTCATTGGGTTCCAAAGTCTGAGCGTTTCCCACTATTTGGTATTGTTACTATGCTTCATTCAGGTGCATGGACGCTGACTGAATCCAAATAGGTTTGGTTCTGAATCTGATAGGGAACAGACTGTTTCTTCAAGTTACCAGCAGTTGGTTTGTGACAGGGCCTAGCTTATCGCTCCAAGGGGGGACAGGTGTGTAAAAATGGAGGGGTGGACAAAATCAAGACAGCAGAAATAGCTCTTTCAAGCATTTCCGAACTTTGACTGACACTGGCCTCCTGGGGGAAGTTCTGATTTTCTGCTCTTCTCTCATTTATTTCTTTTCAAGACTTAACTTACCCTAACCCCAACCCTTCCTGCTGGTGGGCACCCCATTCACCAGGGAGCAGAAACCAGATGTGAGGAATGGGAACAACAGTTGTTCAGTGATTGTCCTTATGAGTTATGTACTCAGGCCCTTGGTTGGGGGACTTGGATCTGAAAGCCTGGCTTCTAACCCACCGAGAGAGTAGCATGATTTATGTAGTGAATGGGAGGTGGGCCCGGGAGGAGCCCACCGTGAGGACTAATTTGTCCTTTAAGTTTATCTAATGATTTGCAAGGGTAGAAATACCTGCAGGGACAAGTGTGCTGGGTTCTCCTAGGAGACTGACTTCACCAGATAATTCTTTAGAAACTGTCTTCAGAAATGAGACAAGTGGCCTGAACCCCTTGACAAAGCAGGTCAGCTCTGCATCTGTGACTGGGTCAGAGACCCCAGAGGCACTCCTGTTGTGGTAGAACTTAGACATCTGTTCAAGGGGGGCCGGGGCTCATGCTGAGTGATTTTCAAAGCAGTTTGGGGGGCATTTATCAGGCTTTGAAACCCTGGGTACACTTTCCCACGGTGGGAAGACTGCAAGAAAGGATCCTGGGTACTCCTCCCCAGCCCCAGGATGGGAATTCAGGGGGAAGAGGTCACCTATTCTTATCCCACAAAAGAAAACTTATTCATCAGTTATCCAGTGAAGGAGTTCCAGAGTCTGCAAACCGGGGAACTGCGGAGGGGTTATCAGCGGGCCCCTCCTGACCACACCTGACCTGGAACCATGGGAAGTGGAGGGGTGGGCGGACAGTCATGTCCTTTTTCACTGGAAAAGGGGGGAGGCATTCATTCTGAGGGACCTCTTGATAAAACTCCTTCCCATTTCAGTTCCAAAATCATCATTTTTTTATCTTTTACTGGGGGAATTTTAGGAGGGGGGTGGGGATGGAGAGAGAGAAAGAGAGAAAGAGAAAAGGGAAAAACAGCTGTAGCAAATTTGTAGTCACTTCTCCAATTGCTTTTCTCGCTGAAGAATATTTTACATCAGAGAATTTTCCATGTCCTCTGCACTGCTGATACACCCAGGATCTTAATGACCTTTCAATCACAGATTAAAGATGCAGGGTGGCGATGGGGGAAAGAGAGGAGGGTGTTGGACTCTCCCGTTTTGTTCCATGTGCATTACTAGCAATTTCTGATCCCCACCCTGATTGTCCTTGTAGGGGCCAGGAGGCCACCCTGTTGTGAATTCATGTTCTGTCTAGCCAGCTAAGACCACGCTTCTCTGAATTAATGGGTCCTACTGGACTTCGGTTTCCCGGCTTCCCATCCTTGCCTCGCTGAGCACAGCCCAGGGCTCTGGAGGCTGCACGTGTGAGCGCAGTAATGCCTGCCCTTGACCCATCCTGAACTCAGTGCTCGTGTGTGCCATCTGCACTTCTGGCCTGGATGTTGGAACAAATCTAGTTTTGTACCCCCTCGGGGTGGCAGAGGACCCGCGGTTGCTCCTTTGCCCTAGTGCATGGGTCTTCCTTCATTCTCCATAGCTGCCCACTCGTCTGAAGTTGGCAGCATGGCTGGGCTCTGGCCTCTCGGGAGAGCTGAAATATGACTTGACTTTGGCCCAGCTGAGGTTTGCTCATGGAAGCGGAGGTGCTGGAGTCACAAGTCTATGGTGTGGACGATGCCAGCATTGCTTAGTAATAGTTAGGGCAAGACAAGTGAATGAAATTGTTGAAAGGCTGCAAAGAGATTTAAAAAAAAATTTTTTCGTTGTTCTTCATTTAGGGTTAGGATGTCCGTTTTCCTGGTTAAATCCAACGTCTTCCCAGCCTAGTCCTGGAAGGTTTCATATCAGAGGAAATTGAGATGGGGGGGGTTGTTTAGGAGTTGGACTGTGGGCCGGTGTTGTGACTAGGCGGGGAGTCTCCACAGACAAGCCTTCCTCACCCCCCTTCATTGTGAATTACCCTGGTGTCTACAGAGAAGAGACTGCATGAAAGATATTTTGTGGTAGACTTTGTTTGACAGGCTCTTGCCCCCAAACAGTTGAAAAGGTGCTCATTTTCGAGGTTTTGTTTTGCCCTTTCTGAGGTTGTCCTTGGGTGTTACATACTGTCTGGTGGTAATAACTTTGGGCAGCTTGAGAGGACAGATTGGGGAGCAGTGTTTTCATTCATACTTATTACTTCAATGGAAGCCAAATTCCTCTGACTTTTGATTTTTTAGAGGATAGGACATTTCTTAGTTTTTGCAGAGCTGGAGGAACCCAAAATAATGCAACCTCTTGAGGGACACAGAAAAACCATCCTCCAATGTAATCTATGTGTATGACAGGCTTCAGATGGTGGCTTAGATTTCGAAAGTTAAATGGCAGGATCTTTAAGACACCCTGTTGCTTGAAGAGGGGACCTGGTCTAGTCAGGTTGACAACAGGTGAGATGTATCACTGGCCCATTGATGAGGTCCCTGATCCCTACCACTATTAGGTATGAAATCCCAGATTGCTAGGATTTGGTGGTATGACTTTTAATAGCTCCTACCTTATACTAATTTTAAAATAATCTAGTAATGTTAGAGAGAGAGAGAGAGAGAGAGAGAGAGAGAGAGAGAGAGGGAGGGAGAGAGATTGAGAGAAACAAAACGAGAGATTCATTTTTCTTTATGTGAGTAATGATACTCTTGGAGGAAAGGCTACCTTATTTTATAATGGTTGTCCCCCATTCCCCGCTTCCTGCCATCCAAACCTGGGCAGGGGAGCTCCTACATCTGGGTAGCAGGTTGTCCTTTCTAATTCAGCCCCTGGTGCAACTTGGGATATCGAACGATATGAGACATCGAACGAGCCATGCAGCTGCCCTAGAATCCTACATGAAGGATGAGCCACAGACATCAGCTCGAGGAGCATGCTGACAAGAGCTGTCGCATGACTCCTGTCTCATTGAATTTCCATTTTCTCCTGCCAGCGGACATGACAGCCCAGGATAAGGTGACTGGGAGAACCACAGAATAAATGTGACACAAGGCAGAAGCCTGTCTCCAGCCTGCCAGCTGGTTTGTGTTTCCTCCTGGGACAGGAGCCTTTGCTCAGAGAGTAGGAAGGCAGCCGGACCACTGCACGGATTTATGGATCAGTTTTCACTTTCCCAGACACACACAGAGGGTCATAACTACCTTGCCAATGTTTTGATCACGTCCCTGGGACAAGAGGAAAGGGTAACTTACAGCAGATAAGCTCCACGTTAATATAGAGCCCTGTCTTTTTTATCTGCAGCATGGGGGTGTTGAGTGACGCCCCAGGCAGCAGGATGGGCTCATATATTTGACCTAATTATTCCCAGTGTAGACCTGACTCATCACAACGGGCTCTTCTTCAAAGGAAATGAGAGCCAGGTTGTCTCCTTAGCAGCACTGGAAAACAAATGCTGTCCGTAGAATGGCTGTTAGATTAAAAAAAGGTGCATCTTGTTTTGGGGGGCCAGCCGATAGTTTAACGATGTTACCAAGAATAGAGGACTGGAAAGAGATGGTGTCAACTTCTGACATTCTCGCTTTCTAAAAATGTGCTTAATAAATTCAGCGTGCCCTTGGGAGCCATGGACAAAAGTCACCACATGCTCAGAACCTGGGGAAAAGTGGCAGTGTTGGCTGGAATGATGACATTCGGAATTGACTAAAATCTCAATGGGTATGATGGGGGGACTTTTCACATGGACACCTTACCATTTCTGGGTTCTCTTAGATGTTCCACTGAAGAATTGGTACTGTGTCTTGTTTAAGGGACAGGGAAATGGAGGGAGAGTTAAAGTGACTCTCCTGTTGTCAGTATGCAAATCAGGTACAATGTGAGTGAACAGCAGGTCACATTCCCTCTGCTGAACCTCAGAATGGACTGCATCAGCTCAGTGATGCCTTTCTAAATGATGAAACTCCATCTTTGACAGTTGCCACTGAAAATCATCACCTGAATGTTCCTTGGTTCCACCTTCCCATTTTTTAGAGTTCTATTTGAGACTGTCACAACTGTAAGAATTCGGGAAAGATGTGTACATGGCGAATCCCTGGGGCACAGACTGGCCCTCTGCCTTTTGATCAGCAATCTGCAGAGGTCCAGGCCATTAGTACACCCTGTTGATGACATCTGTCAGAGGTCCGCGTGTTGTGAGTGGAGTAGAACCTCCAGTCCGCAAGGAGGAGAGGCAGTCCTGCGGCGCTGTGTGATGAAGACCCCGCTGTTCAGTCACCCCCTCCGACAGCGCAGCAATTCACACGTCCTATGGTTGCAGCTGGCATCCTGCCACGCGCACCGTGGTTTCATCTCCTTCTTAAAGTTGGAGCCAAAGCCTGAGGTTCCCTTGGACACAACCCTGAAAAACCCCTGGCTTGTTGCTCTCCTGGGCTCCGCAGTAATCCCCAGCTCTGCAGTGTGGCCAATGTTTATACATAGTCAGTGGGAGGACTTTTTAATATCAAAGGGAAAACACTTCTTCAGCATTACCGGTAGGGAAAAGGTAGTTTACTGTCCTACAGGGTTGAGGATTTGGGGTGGGGAAGGAATGAAGAAAAGAAAAACAATCCAGCTGTTTCCCTTAGGTCTGAGGTGGTGAGTGGAGGCTGAGGGGGTACCAGAAAGAGATCCAAGCACTTGGGGGGAAGATGAAGGCTCAACAGATGTTGTTTGAAAGAGTTAGAGCTCTGACGGAGCACAGGCTTTGTTGGCAGTGTGTTCCAAAACTAGGTGATCAGTAGTGAGAAGTAACTGGTTTCTGTGCTTCTTTGAGGGTCAGTTTATGTCATTTCCAAGTGTGGGGGTGAGAGACAGAGCAGGCAATCCATAGAGCATGGGGGTATTGCTCATCTTCATGGTGTATTGCCTTAGACTCCACAAAGCTCTTCACTGGCTAGACAGAGCTGTTCACTAAAGAAGAGGAATTAGTCCAAGGAGAAAAGGGGTGGGTAACTGGTAGTGATCATTTCAGGTATCCTGTATTTTTAATAGGGCCATTGCACTGGCACATGGCTGGTCATTAAGAAATGCGGGCCAGTGAGTGCAGGGTGGCTTGAGGGGACATGCTAAAGATCAAATCGATGAAAGGCCAGGGTTCAATCGGGAGTCCGTGTCCTGCCCTCTCCACAGTCCACTGGATGGCTGACGCGCTGACCAGAGACTTCCTGAGTCTCTAATGTCACTGGGAAAAGGCTGAAGGTGCCCTGTTTGCAGAGGTAGGACTCCTCTAAGTTGTGTTGCTACATGGTCAATGTTGATGCATTTCTACCGCTGTAATATTGACTTTGACTGTTGTCATTCACAAAGGATGTGGAAGCTCTTGTCAGTTTCTCCAAAGTGGACTGGCCCCAAAATGGGCCCTCTAATTACAGAAACTAAGAGAGTCCCAGCAAGAGGCATCTGAATGGTCAAGAACAGCAGTTGTGGTGATGCGTTAACAACAAGAGAACCCAGGATTGGACAAACACACCATTTTGACTTCTTTTCTAGAAGCACGTCTTGCCTTGCCTTCTCTTTAAAATGGGGCCACACCAAAGGCCCTGACATTTCTTGATAGGCTCACAAGACCTTAAGATGGACTCATGGAACTTGCAGTAACCTGCGTAGACTGAACATCTTCAAAGGAAAGGTTGCCGAGTACATCACATTAGTCCCCTGGCCAACATTCCACCTTATTGATGATCCTATCCAGCTTGCAAGTTCAAGTTAAGCCCTGAACAGCTGTTAGGTCTTTGATGCTCAAATCCCTAGAGTCCGATCCTTCAGTAGACTGCTCATTGCACAGTGACATGGAAAACTGGAGGCCTGTTCTCCTCTGTAGGGCTTCAAAAATGGGTATTTTGAATATACTCAAAATATTTAGTGGGCTGATTTGTTTCTTTTCTTTTCAAATCAAGTGAAACAATGTTGTTCAATGATTAGTAGGTTCTATCACATTGATTGGGTAGCTATACTGTGCGAGGCTTAGATTCAAAGTCCAGTAGGACACAGAGCAGCCATCAGAGAACTTAACCTTGGTTTACACTTCTCCTTTCTCACTGGACTCAGGCTGTGAAGCAGAGCATTATTCCCGTTCGCCATCTGGTCTCTGTCGTCCGGCATAGAGCCTGATGGGTCATCACCAAATGTTGACATCTGGTGCCAAGGGAAGTTTGCCTTGGGATTTTCCTTCCGTTTCTCTCACACCTTGCCTGACACATGCCAATGGTCTGACTGGCTCCTATTGAAATGCCAGAACATTGTTCCCTCTAGAATGCTTTTTTTTTCCCATTGTGGAGAGAAACAGACGTTTTGCCTTTATAACCAGAGTGACTTTCCACTAATATTTATTATGACCCACAGAGGCGGTCATTTCTGGTCCTTTTGTGTACTGCTGTATCCCTGGCACCAAAAAATAATATTATCTGGGATATAGTAATAATCTGTTGAGTGATTTGTAGCTATCTGTTGAATAAATACCTAATACCGAAGTCACAACAGAAGGTCCTAACTATGAGACAGGTTAGGGGAAGTGATAGTACAGTAACAGATAAGTCTGGATGTTTCACTAGTTGAGCACATAGAGGTTTATTTCTCCTTTCCCACAGTTGGCAGTTCTTCGGAAAAGCTCCTTTCCCAGTGACAACTCCAGGACTCAGTCTAGTTGTGTGTGTCCCATGGCCAGCTAGTCTGGAGTGTGGAGCTGTCGTAGGGAAGAGGAAAGAGGTTGGGAGGTTTTGGGCTGACTCATAAACACTTGTGCCTGGAAATGTTGCGTGTCACTCCCATTCACAGGCTTTTGGTAATATGACTGGGAAGTCTGAGTGAGCTCCGAGGACGCCACACTCAGCGTGTTAGTCAGTGCTTGCTGAATGGTGCTAAAGTCCCCCAGGAGAGTGACGATTGCTGTCCATCTTCTTACTACTTCAGTGCACACAGCCAGCTTCCAAATGCCAGTATCTGCATTTCTTCGCCTGAAGTCTATCTTGGGAGGCCTGAGCCTGCTTTGACTCTAGCCTAGAAGGTTCCTGTGCTGGGGAGCTGCCCTTTGTCAGGGTGGGATTCAAAGTTGAGTAAGTCACAGAGAGGCCATTGAGGAGTTCACACTGTTGATATTCCTGACTCTGCCACTAGGGTACGCTTGTCAAAGATGAGCAGTCAGTCAATCCCTGGTGGGCGTTGGTGTAGAAATACTCTGATCCCTCATTGCAGGGGTGGCATGATCCTAAGTTTCTGCACTGGATCCCAGAGACACCAGTAGGATTAAGCTCCAGTTGTCCACAGTGGTGACTTGCTTGAAAACAATCGTATTAGAGGCTTGTCTTCCCTCCCCAGCTCACTTCTCCACTCCTTTGTCAATGTTTCTTAGGATTCCCTCTGAGATAACCTACACTAGACTTCTTGTCTTTGGATCTTATTAAGGGGAACCCCAAACTAAAAGGGAAAATTACCTAAATCAAGAGAGAGAGAGAGAGAGAGAAAGAGAACAGGTTGCATATGGAAGACCCCTCCACCATCTCCATTTGTAGAAATGCTCATATTGTTGGAATAAAGAAAGTGAAAGGAATGAATACAAGTGAGGAGAAAAACCATTGAGATGCTGGAATAACTTTCTCCTATACCATGCTATTAGAGACGTAAAGCCTGGATCCTGTTATGAAAGTATTAGGTACCGGAAGTCCTGTGGGGACATATTCCCAAAGTTTTTCTAAGATGGGTCCTTCCCGGATGGTCAACACCAAACCTGGGCTAACTGGAGTGTTCTATATCTATACACTTCTTGGTGGGATTCCAGAAGTCTATTTGGACAGATTGACAAGCATCTGTGGCTGCTTGTACCTAAAACGCCAGTCTCGGAACCCAGGCTGGGCCAAGTACAGAAGGCATAACATTGATCTTCAGTGGTTCTAGACCTTTCCTTTTACTGCCTGTTACTCTTTTTTGATGAGCTTCCGTGCCAAGGTCCAATGATGCTAACGCGACCTCTTAATTTATCTTCCAAACCAGAGCATTTTTAAAAATGATCTCGCCAATATACCAATGAGAAAACTAAGATGTGACAAAGTTACTCGGGCCGTAGGTGGCAGTGCCAGGATTTAGGGTGTCCTGTATTGACTCCAACAGTGGCTTCATGGCAGATAGGAAGAGGCTTGGTAGGCTCTAGCTTGGGGTCAAGACACCCAGGTGTGGTCTCAGGTTTGCTGCTCATTGAGAGAGGGGATAGGTGAGTCCTTCTGCTTCTGTGGGTTCAGGGTTAGTGTCTATGAAGGAGAGGCTTAGTATTGGATAATAATAACCACAGTAGTAACAGCTATACTTTCTTACATGCTATTAAGTGGCTTAGACTGTTCAGAACTCAGGTTTTGGATCCAGATACCTGGGTTCAAATAGCAACTCTACCACTTACCAGTATGAGATCTGGGATAAGTTGCTCATACCTTTTCTTAACTGCTTACAGTAAACTGTCCATATTTAATGTGTATAATTTTTAAGTTTTGATATATGTGTATATATTTATTTACCCATGAAACTATCTCCATAATCAGAATAATGTACCTAAAGCTCTTGCCCACATTTCTGCACATCTCCTTATAGCACACCCCTAAGTCTCCTTGACCTTTACCCTCTACCCTACTCCATAAGCAACCACTGGTTTTTCTGTCACTATAGATTAGGTTGAGTTTTGTAGAGATCTATATAAATAAAATCATGCAGTAGGTAATCTTTTTTGACTTCTTTCACTCTGCATAATTATTTTGAAATCCATTTTGTGTTCTATCAATAGTTCATTGTTTAATTCCTTATTATTGCAGAGTGGTGTCCCACTGTATGGATATACCACAGCTTGTTTACCCAGCCCCTAACTGATGGACATTTAGGTTGTTTCCTTGGACGTTACAAACAGAGCCACTATAAACATTCATGAATAATTCTCTGCATGGATATAGGCTTTCTTTGCTACTACCCAGGAGTAGAATGTGTGGATTGTATACTAGATGTGTGTTTGACACTGTAAAAAGCTGCTAATTTATTTTCTAAAGTATTTTTACATTTCTAAATTCTAAAGTAATATTTACATTTCCACCCACAGTGTATGGGAGTCCTAGTTACTGAACATTCGTGTCAACAGTTGGTATGGTGAGTGTTTTTAATTTTCGACATTCTCATCAGTGTGCATTGTATCTCTTTGTTGATTAAATTAGTCTTTTGTTCATGACTCGTGATGAAATTATTTTCATGTGCATATTTGCCATCCTATATCTTCTTAGATGAAGAGTCTGTTAAGGATTTGTTTGTTTTCTTCTGTTTTGATACTCTATCTGTGTCGTATATACCAAGTCCCTTATCAGAGAGATGACTGTAAGTAGTTTCTCTCAATGTGACTTAGCTTCTCATTCTTTAACAATGGCGTTCACAGAGCAGATGTTTTTAATTTTGATAAAATCTAACTTTATCAATTTGTTCTTATGTATAATCCAAAGTCAGGTTTTCTCCTAGAAGTTTTATTGTTTTAAGTTCTCTGGTAAGTCTGTGATCCATTCTGAGTAAATTTTTATATATAGTGTAGAGTGAGGTGTGTATCAAAGTTTGATCTTTGGCCTGTGAATAGCCAACTGTTTCAACACCTTTTGTGGAAAAGACCACTTTTTTCTCCACTGGATTGCTTTTGCTCTTTTGTCAAAAATCTGTTGCTCACGTGTATATGGGTCTTTTTCTGGACTTCCTAGTGTGTTTCTATAATTTCTTCAGTTTGTTTATATTTCCATTGGTATCATATCATATTAATTACTATAGGTTTATGATGTCTTGAACTAAGCTAGTGTTAGACTTCTAATTTTTTTTTTCTTGAAGTCATTTGGCTTTTCTAGGTCCTCTGTATTGCTATGTAAATTTTAGAGTCAGTTTGACAGTTTATACAGAAAAACCTGCTGGGATTTTAATGGAAATTTTCTTGATTTTATAGACCATCTTCAGGAGAATTGATCTTTTTAAAAAATGCATATTTTTATTGAATCTATTAGGGTGACATTGGTTCACTAAATAGGTTTCACATATACAATTCTGTAAGCCATCATCTGTATGTTGTATTGTGTGTTCACCACCCCAAGTCACGTCTCCTGTCATTGTTTATCCCCCTTTACCCACTTCTACCTGTCCCCACTCCCCTTACCTTAGATAATCACCATACTGATGTCTGTATCTTTTTCTTTTTTGCTTAATCCCTTTACCTATTTTACTCAGCCTCTGGGCCAGCCCACCTGACAGCTGTCAGCCTGTTGTCTGTATTTATGAGTTTCTTTCTATTTTGTTTATTTATTTGGTTCATTAGATTCCACATATCTCCTGGCCCATGGTCATGCAAGCTGAGACCCACTTGTGAGTGAAAGGAAACATTGTAATTACACTAGAATAACCAGTGTCTATACAGGACTGTTCTGGGCAGACTGGGAAGTATGGTCATCCTATGTATTACCCTCTCGTCACCCCATGTGATGACATCTCACTGGTGGCACGGTTCCCAGAACTCGTGTCTACTCCTTTCAACTTCAAGTTCATTACACACCCAGTAGTATGAAGTACATTCCTGGAAGAAATAGACCAGTAAATAAAACCCTCAAATCCAGTGTCCCATTGGCCATTTCTCTAGCAGGACAGTAGCAACAGTGGGTTAATCTGATACAGCAACCTCTGGGAGGAATTATGTAATGGATGTGTTATTTCATTAACTTGCGTGTTCTCCTCACTTATGAATCTCTCCAACTCATAGAACCTTTAACGTTTGAGGACTGCTTCTGAAGACAGGTTAGAAGGAAGGTATTTTAAATAGTTTTTAAACATCCAACCTTCTGAATTAAGTAACAGGTGACATACCTAATACTATTTCTGGTGCATCCAAAGTGATCTGTAGGTCCCCATTTGCTTGGGCACATCAGAGCCTTGGACAGTCCCTGCATCTGGTCAGGAGGGGCTTGCGTGGGGAGGGCTAGAAGAATGTGAACCTGGTCCTTCTATATTCTTCTGTGTGGATCAAAAGCAAAGCTTATATGAAGTTGGCAAAGGAAAATTCAAAATATAGCGTAGCAAAAAAAAAAAAAAGGTATCTGGATTTGTTCTTCTTGGTACCATTGCCAGCAATCTTGCAAGACACTTGAGGCATGACTTTCCTGGCTCTTTGCTGTCATCCACTCAATGGTCAGGGCTTGGGTGGAGTAAGGAAGGAGATAGTCACTTTGAAGCCCTTTGCCATGATTGTGAGCAGGAAGTCAAGTAGCAAGTATGTTAATCAAGACTTTTCTCTCTGCTGAGTCCGGTATGACTGCAGCTTCCTGTGTATGTCCCCCATGCTGCGCTCTTTCCTGGGGAGGTTCACAGTCCGTTCAGGTGGTCGAGATGATTGGCTCAGCCGGTTAGGGCTACAGGGCTAAGGAAGTCGAGGTCACAGGGTCAGCCTCCATGTGAGCCAATTAACTCTGCACACAAAGAAAGCTGTCCAAGCCCTTCGATGGCCTCACTGGCTCTCCCCAGCTGGCTGGGGGATCAGCGTGGGGTCTGGAACATGGAGGGCTCAATAACAAGCCCCCCCACCCCCACCCCAGCTCTGGAGAATTCCTGCTGGAGGAGACCCTCTCGACGTTAGAAACCTCTCATTAGTTCTGGAATCGTTCGTTAATCTGGCAGGACCTCACTTCAAGGCCTGCTGTTGATCTTGAAGTTATTTATGAGCAACTGAGGATTTCGCATTGTTGGAAAAATTGATGGTTGATACTGTACTAGCTTATTTGAGAAATGATTTTTTTTCCTTTGGTGCACTGGAAAGCATATTCAACTTGGTGGGACTTGGGAAGGAAGGTGATAGGTCAACAAGTTGGGGCACCAGAGGTCACTATTCATTTAAAACCTTTCGTGGACTACCTTCCATGGGTCAGGCATAGTTTTTGATACTAGGCATATAAATATTCATTATGTCTATAAACGTTTTAATGCCTATTCTGGGTTTGGCACTGTACTGGACCCTCAGGGCATAGCAGAGAATAAAATATAATCCATATTCCCAGGACAATCTGGATTTAGGGCAGGGGGTCATAAATGTTTCTGTGCCATAGACCCCTTTGGCAGTCTGGTAAAGCCTATGGAAGCTTTCTCACGATAATGATTTTAGAACCATAAAATCAAGCACGTGAGTTGACAAAGAAAGCCTATAGTTATAATAGTACAATATAATTGTCAAAATATTAAGCGAATACATCAGTCTAAGTATCAAACATGCAGCCATGGTCCATGCCTGCTCATAGCCCCTTCCCCGGGATTGTGCCCCAGTGCCCTGGTCTCGGCTCCTGCTGCTGGGGTGGTCCTCGCTGGCCATGCTATGAACCATGTGTCTTTATTCTCCCAGGCCCAATTGAGTCAATACAGTGTGAAAAGTTGATGTAATGGAGCCATTTTAACATAAAGCCAGTGCAGCCATTCCAGAGGAACTACTTGCATGTCTTACTTCTCAAACCTTTGGAATGTTTGCACTGGGTGAAATAATCTTTGGACTGGGCTATATCAGCAGCATCTTACAAACATCTATTTGTGGAGCTAACAAAAGAGCAGACTCCTGACCACAAGGACCGATAGCTACAGACAATCTTTCTGAAGACAGAATCAGCACCCAGCCATGCATAACTAAAGACTGAACAGCGATAGAGATTTCTTCTTATTCCTATAGTCCTTTCCCTTCTTTTTCTCCTAGAAACCCCCTTGCCTTTATCCTGTAATCAGGATGCAGTTTGGGCTCCTGCCTAAATTGGAGCCCCTGAGTTGCAATTTTGTGATTTCAAATAAATGCTTGTTGCCTCTTAGTTTGGCTTTTTATTTTTTTAGATCAACTGCAGGAAGGCACCAACCTGAAGCTGCTGTCCCATCTTGAACAGCTAAGATGCTCTGACCGAAAAAGCTGTTTGGTCAGTGTGTCATCTCTAGGTCTGTGCAGTTGAGAAGCAGGACAAATTTCGGCAATGGTCGGGAACTGAAGGTTCAGGGGTGGAGAATGTGGACTCTTGAAGGACAGCTGTAATGAGCTGTCCAGAGCAAGGTGAAGTTATGAAGCGGAATCAATAAATCAGCAGAGCTGTTTAGAGAGAAGAGATGAATAAATGACCCACTGTGGGAAGACTGGTAAACAAATGCTCAGAGAAGCAGAAAAAAGCCGAGTGGGGTTAAGGGCAGGTTTGTGGAACAAAAATCCAGGAGCTGGTCTGCTGAGATACTTAGGGTTGCTTCGGACTTAGAACAGTCCTCCAGCTCCTCTGTCCATTCCGTCTTCCTCATGGGGCCTGGTTTGTTCACGTTTTCCTGAATGGCATCAAAGGCTGGCTGCCTGGCTGACATTCCCGTTTCATTCTTCCTGTGCACATTCTTACAATAAACCGTCATTTCCTGAGGCAGCTCGGGTGGCTCTCTGTTCCTTGTGATCAAAAGAGTCAAGTGCAAGCATGGTAGGGTGGGGGCTTCGGCCTCGGCCTCAAGCCATGGGTGGCCCAAGAGTGCATCCTAGTGCCCTTTTCCATTGGTTTTCAATTTGACAAAAATGATCCAGGGAGTTCAAAATGTTGGCAGAAGATTTCATGGTTCATTAAAATAATGGTTCTTTTTTTTTTTTTTTTTAATGCTGTTGACATTTTAAATCCATTACACCAGGTTTGTAGTAAAAGCTTGCTTTGATGTGTTGGGAGAAAACCCTGATAAAATGTGTTAAAAACAAGACAGCAGGCCCCCCGATGGAGTCACTTATGCTAAGCTCCATGTCACCAAACAGAGGCTTAGTCTAATGACAGTTTCAGCTCTTCCTAAACTGGAATCTTAAATCCGTCAATCAAGAGTCACATGATCGGCACTAATCTGTCTGATAGACCCTTGCCATGCACTAAAGAAAAGTAACTAGGTAATAGCCAACCTTCATTTCTTTTTCTTTTTTGCCTGCATAACTCATAACTTTCTTGTTTCTGTTCCCTGTGCCTATAATTCTTCCATTATTACATCCTATCAGGTGGTGCACAATTTCAACCTGTCTTTTACTGATGACAGTCATTTGTATAACGTGATTAAGGTGGTGCCTGCCAGACATCTCCACTGTAAATGTTATTTCCCCCCCCCCCCCCCCAATTGTTCTTTGCAGTTCCTTCCAAACGTTCTTTGCAGTTCATAAATACCCTGTAGGGAGTTGCTTTGAAACTATGTAAACATCTCATTCTTCATAGGGCTTTTCATTTATTTCTTCGTTTATTTATATCTGAATGAACTTAACAGTTTTCTTTAGTTCCATGGGTGATCCTTCATGGCTGTCGTGATTTATTTTGATGCTCAGATGGTTCCGGATTTGGCCAGTGGGTACCGCTTCAGTCTGGCTTCTGTGTTCATTTGTCGTGTCCCTGACATTCTCTGAGTACTCCCTTGCCCCTGAGTATGGGCTCATCTTGTCTTTTCCTCACTCCAACTGTAGCCATGCAAGCAGCCACTTCTCCAAAGAGCCCCAATGGTTTTTAGTGGAGAATGGTATATAAAACATCAGTGTGCTGGCTGGGCTGTTGGCTTTGGGGTATTGCTGCTCCCAGGTCCTGACTTCCCACCATTATCAAAGTTCATGAGGACATCACATTATCAGAGACATTTGCATGCTATGATATTCCTATATCCTGTTGCCACCCCCCCCCCTGTTTTTTACAGGGAATATGTGATAATCAGAAGGGATAGCAGCCAACTCAAGAGTAAGAAGCCAAGTTTTCTGATTCCCAGTCCTGTATTTTCTTTAAGCCCCTGGCATCAGGAGCCATTGGTGGAATCTATGGAAGATTTCTCTGGCTTCCCTTACTCAATTTCATCCCCAAATGGGTTTATTTTGGAAAGTAAAGTCCATTTACCCATTTCAGAGTTATCAAAACGTGAAAAAAATGCATTTCTTTTTTCCAGCAGTTCAGACATTTTTCAAATGCTTTTTTGTCTTTGGATTACTCAAAAGCAGCTTTGTTTGGAAATTTCAAACTTGGCCTTCCTGGTAGATAACCCTGAGTCAGGAATGTGTGCTTTGCCTTGTGTGAAGAAACTTGGTTTCAAAATAACAAAGTTACAAAGGTTTAAAAATACCACACCCCGCAGACCCCATAGGTTATTTCCCTCTGCCTTTAACACACATTCTATGTATATTGTGAAGCTGGTTAGCATCCATGGGTGGGGGAGTTTAATAGCATATACTTCACTGATGCTAATGTGAGATCATTTTGTAAGCCACATGGGAATCTAATTGACTTGTCTTTTCAATTTTTACTTGGCGAATTCACATAATCTCTGAGTAACTTAGAATCTTTGGGCACTTAGTGCTTGTGTATACATAGCGTGTGCTCAATGATTTTTCTCATTTGGCTATAAATTTACCTCCAGGTCTGATTTCCTGTGTTGTAGGACAGGGTTGGCATATTATGGCCCATGGGCCAATCCAGCTTGCCTTTAGTTTTTTTTTTTTAATGCTCTGAGAGTTGAATATGATTTTTGCATTTGAAAATCATTGAGTAAAAATCAAAAGGAAATGAACATTTCACCAGGTTTGAAAATTATATGAAATTTAAACGTCAGTGTCCATTGATAAGATTTTATCAGAACATAACCATGCTCATTCATTTATTCATTTTTTAAAATTCTGCTTTCTGTTGTTAATTGTCTACACCAGCGGTCCCCAAACTTTTTACACAAGGGGCCAGTACACTGTCCCTCAGACCGTTGGAGGGCCGGACTATAAAAATAACTATGAACAAATCCCTATGCACACTGCACATATGCACACATGTCATATGACACATGTGTCCTGCGTCACCGGAAGTAGTTCTGTACGTGAGTGATGCCGCGCTTTGCGGTGCCGCCACATATAGTACTCCAGGAGCATAGGATGAAGATGCATCCTGTGCTTCTCTCACTGACCACCAATGAAAGAGGTGCCCCTTCCAGAAGTGCAGCGGGGGCTGGATAAATGGCCTCTGGGGGCCGTAGTTTGGGGACCCCTGGTCTATACCAATGCTTTTCAGCCATTTTTATCTCAGATAAACATAAACTAATTACTTAGATTCTGTGGAAGACCCCAAAATGTATCTTTTGCCAATCTGGTAAAAAAAGAAAGGGTATAATTTTTATTCATTCACAATGAATGGCTATTGTTGTGTTGGCTGTTGTCATTTTTTATTTGACAATCTAAGGGAAAAGAGACCAATGCCCCTGACTAAATAGTCAGGTATTGCACGTTTTAAAAATTCTTGTAGCACACCGGTGGAAAATCACTGGTCTCCACTAGCATTTCCATATCAGATGACTAATGGAAACAGTCCTGAGTGAGGAGACTTGAATGGTACCGCCCGTTTTCTACGTCACTGGGCTCGTTTCCGGTTGTGTCAGTTTTGCTTCCCTCCAGCTACTTTATCGGCTCCATGAAAGGAGGGACCAGCTTGTTCGCTTCATTTGATCTTTGTGTGCGGAGTGTGGGTGGCTTCCAGAGCTTAGAATCCCAACTATAACAGCACTGCTCCTACATCTGAGCCCCTGAATGTCACTGGAGAGAATCGCATACCTGTGATGACAGATCTCAAAAGTATACACCTCTCTGCCTGACCATCCTACCAACACTCCTAGGAAGTTTACTTTCCCATTCCCGCCCTCATGGTTAGTGCATCTTCCACGTCACAGAGAATATAGATGGACCAGGTGAGAATAACTCCAGGTCTACCTGTATACCTGCATCTCTGTCTCCATGATGAAACTGATCACCAAGTGACATTGGGTCTCTTATTACAGGTGACATATCCCCTCATCCCCCTCCTGGGTCCCATTCCTTCTAAAAGACTTGTCTCCTCATTTACCCCTTCTTTGTGTCTGTCAGTTGCCCCTCTTTGCTGGATTGTTCCAATCAGCACATATACTAGCCTTAATATACTGCTCACAAAAATTAGGGGATATTTAAAAGTGAATATGAAGCAATAAAAAAGCATTTGATTATTTTTTTATTAAAGAAGAACATCAGAAAAGCAAATGACAAAAGAAAGAAAAGAAAATGACAAGTCAGAGAAACTTGTTCAATTATGCAAATGAGATGCAAAACCAACTTGTATTTCATGGGTGAAAATGCACCATACAAAAGGCTGAAAGTACTGGAGTATCTGCACATTCTCTGATTCCCTAATTTTTGTGAGCACTGAAATATGCATCTTTTAAGAGCCCTCTCCTTTCCCAGCACCCTCCTTTGCTACTCTGGAGAGCTCCTCTTGCAACCATTGTCTATACTTGCTGTCTAAGCTACTCTCACTCATTGCCTAGGCTTGCCATCAGCCGATTTGCTCCCCAACTCATGCTAAGCTTTATTTCCCAACACACATAATGCTGTCACCATGAAATGTGGGGGAGAAATTGGGGTTAATATGTGAAGAAGGGCATGCTAACACGGTCTCAACAGAGTCTGCCTGAGAATTGCAGGAATGTGGAGACAGCCTGTGCCGTGTTCTCATACGGGTATGGTGAACCAGGGGGCACCTCAGAGGGGCATTTGGAGTTCAAGGGAGTGATGGACACAGACTGGCAGGAAGAAGAGGTAAAGCAGTTCAGGCATGAGTCAGCTCTGGTAGGTTTCCTTGTTAAATAGATTTTTCACAGGGAAGAGCCGTGTCCTGTCCAAATACTTTCCTCTGTGGATTTGCGCAGCAGTTGACCACACTGTGCCTTTGTTTATGAGAATTATGAGACTGTGGTTGCAGCTGAATTTTAGGCAGGCAGGTTCCCTCCAGGTCCAGAGCCTGGTCTTGACCATAAAATGCAGGCAGGAAATGGGAAACACCACCTTCTGGATCAACTTATTTTGCTAAGACACTCCAGTGTTCATTTCCTTCTTTGTGTGGTGAGAATTTGGTTATAATAATATAAACAATATAATAATAAAAATATAATTTATCAAACATTTGTTGAGCAAATGCTTTGTACCAGGCACAGGGCCCGGGTCTGGGAAAAACAACATAACAACAACAACAGCAACAAAAACAGATCTCTGTCCTTGAAGAACTTGTACTCTAGTGGAGGAGAAATAATGGGACAGCAAAAATAGCAAATGAAAGTTGGTGTAATCAAGTATAAAATGTTGGCTCTCAACTGGGTTTTGGTTCAGCTATCTACTAGCTGTTTGCTCCTGGAAAAGGTTCAACCTGTCTGTTTGCTCTTTTCTAAAGTGGGAATAATAGTACAACTCCCTCATGGTGTTACTGGGAAGCTTAGATATTTGTTGTAATAACTCAGGGCAATGTCTCCACATAGCAGGCAATAAATGTTTGTCCTTATTAATTGTTATTATTGTCATAGACACATGTTCATTGTTCATGAGTACATCTTTGACAGCACCTGAGAGGGAGGGAAGGATTCATGGGAGATTTCCTGTAAGTGGTGATACTTGAATCTAGAAAGAAGCATAATGAGATTAGTTAAAGTGTGTTGAGTGCTTACAACAGACCAGGTCCTGTTCTGAGAACTTGACGTGGATGCTATCTTTTGACTTTTCGTGATAACCGTTTGAGGTTTGTGCAAAATTCTATCTCCTTTTTATTCCTGATGGACACGAGGAAGACCTCACCAGGCAGGGAAGGGAACCTGGGAGAAGCCATTTGAGGCAGATGTAGAGACAATGGACAAGGGATACGAAGGGACAGCAGATTGATGGGCCTCTATGAGTAGTTCCTTGTGGCTGGAACAAAAGGCATGTGTGAGCAAGTGGTGTGAGATGAGGCTGGGGAAGTAAGCAGGTTAGACTGTCACTGTCATCGGGATTAGTTACCACACCCCCAACTGAGGACAGTTCAATACTGTCTCTGGCAAAACTCTGGCCATCCATTTTCCATTGTACTGATGAGAAGCAGATGTCACTAGGCTCTTCTTCATTGGAATCTGTGCTCTTTGTTTTAAAAGCAATTCAGAAGGTTCTTGGGCATTAGCTGAAGAAGCCATTCCAGAAAAGACCTGACCAAGAGACGAATGCATGACAATTAGCCTCTATTGTTCAGTTGTCCCATTCAAGTGATTTTTAGACCCAAAAGTTAAGCCACAGAAAGATGAGCTCAATTCCAGACTCAGAAATACATGCACGGAAGTTGTTTTCTCTTGACTCTATGGTCTTCCTTGGCAATTGCCTTCTTGCTAGGCCTGTCCTGGTCTTTTTTCAGTCCTTGGACCCAAAGCAATGAAATACTGACCTGGCTTACCTCTACCCCTTCTACGAGGTAGAAACAAGCACCAGAAATCATTTTAAAGCAATGCACATACAAAAAACACACAAAAGGAAAATTGGATAAAATCAGCCAACCAACACAGACGGTAGCATGAAGCCCAAACCTTGAGTCATGTCCATGATTTAGAGCTGATGCTTAAAACACACTGGAACCTTCTTACCTTAGAAACGGTACTGCCCCCAGACCAGGTGTGAAATTTGTTTGCAGATGGACCACTGGGTTGACCTCATTCAAATTGCAGCTTACACTCTCCTGTGTGTGATCCCATGGCAACTGAGCTCATCCCTCCATCTCCCCACCCCTTGCCTAGTACACCCATCTGCTATTCCAGTGACTTGTGACTTTGGAGTAAACATCATTCCCTTCCTTTTCTCTCTCCTACCCTTCACTCCACCATGCTAAAAAAAAAAGAGTTTGATGACTCCCCGTTGCTTTGAGAATAAAGGAAAATCTATTTGGTGTGACTTTTTCAATCTGTCCTGGCTGACTTTCCAGATTGATCTCTTGCTCTTTGCTAATCACCTCCACAGCCCTCTCATGCCCGCCTCCCTCTTGGCATCAGCATCATCTTGTCCAGCACACTGAACTCCTCATGATTCCCAGCACTATGGATCTGCCTTTGCCAAGGCTGTGCCCTCTGACCATGATGCCTGTTCTCGGGCCTGGTAATACCTCCGTACCTTCAGGGCCAAGGTTAAATCCCATCTTTCTGAAGTCTCTCTGTGTGCAGAGTGCTTTGTAAATAGAATTGTTAGAACATTGCTAATGTTTTATTATAGTAAATAGTTTGTGCCTGTGACTTTTGTTAAGAAAAGAGTTTTTCCCCTTTTCTTCTCTATATCTGGTGAACTTTATAACATATTATAGATATTCAATAAATGTTTGTTGGATGAATATATAGTCATCCCCCATTATCCATAGGGGGATACATCTAAGACCCCCTTCATCCCCAGTGGATTCCTGAAACCAGATAGTACCAAACCTTTTATATACTGTTTTTTTCCTAACTGTACATGCACGTGTACGATAAAGTTTAATTTATAAATTAGGCACAGTAAGAGATTAATATTAACCAGTAAGAAAATAGAACAATTATAACAATTACTGTAATAAAAGTTATGTGATATCTCACAATATCCTATTGTACTGTATTTACCTGTTTACTTTAAGGAAACTCTATACGGCATCATTTTGGTACATCTGAATTGCCAAAATCACTACTCTCATGCTTTGGGACCATTGTTAAGTAAAATAGGGGTGAGATATCACAACTGCCAATGGGTAAGCAGTGTTTTCAGTGTGGAGATGCTGGACAAAGGGTGACTGATGTCCTGGGTAGGATGGAATAGAGCTAGAAAGATTGCATCACACTACTTAACATGGCATGTGATTTAAAACTTATGAATTGTTTGTTTCTGAAATTTTCCATTTAATATTTTCAGACCACAGTCGACCACAAGTAACTGACACCATGGAAAGGGTAACTGTAGAGAAGGGGGACTATGGTACATATGAATGGTTTTTGATTTTCATATATGGGACTAGAATACTTTCTCTTTAGTGGGTACAATGTGTAATAAAGTTCCATATTTTCTGTTGGTGTGGGGAATGGCTTTAAAGGGTGGGTGGTGGTAAGTTATCTTGTTACAGAAATCTTTATTACCAATCCCATTGTCCTTTAGCCATATTATAACCTTAATAATTAAGAAAATGCTAAACCCTGGCAGTAGAAACAGGGAACTATAATTATTCTTTAATTAGTGGTAATGCAGAAGTTCAGGGAGGTCACAGGTTGGTAAAAGTCACACAGCATGCTCTGGGTGAGCCAGGAAGAATCAGGTGTGGGAGAGCTGACTTGCCCATGGCAGGTAGGGGAGATGACAACAAATTTGTTGGTCTGAATGACTCAGCATATAAAGCAATTAGTCTAGGCCCAGTGGTGACATAAACACTAGGTGACTTCAAGTTGCTGACCACTAGTAAAGATGAGCCAAGTTCCACTGGTGTGGGGTGTGCACCAAGGGGTTGTACTCTTAGTGAAAGATGAGATTGGTCAGAATCCAGAGCTTAACTCAGAGATAAGTCCAGATCTTCCAAGAACGATCTTCCTAAGAGAACTACTAAGCAAAAGACACACTTATGTTATAGTTTACAGGATGAAATACTTTTAGGATCGGAGAGTATATATGCTTGGAGGCTGCTGTTTACTACTGCTTCTCTTGAATCAATTCTCTAAATGAATTTCAGTTCTCCTATGACTCCCAACAGCATGTCAAAGAAGCTCCTAAATGATTCAGGGGGAAGAGTCAGTTAGGCAGAGAATGAAAAAGCTTGTGAACTTTTAGTCCACTGCCCATGTGTTAACCCACACACCTCAGCCAAGTCATGATCACCCCATGTTTCTCTGTGCGTGTTCTTCTGTCCTTTGTTATTACCAACATTGAAAGCTCTCTGTGCATAGTGATTGTCTCTAGTCTTTCTTATACCACCCTGTAGCAAAAGAAGTCAGCACTTGGTAGGTTTGTTGAACAGAGTCCTGCACTGCTGAGTACCCCAGACCACTGCAGACTGGACATGGATCGTGTCTCAGAGAGAGCTGATGGAGGCAATTGGGGGGAGGGGAAAAAGAGCAGACTTAGCACACAACACGTTGTATAGCCTACATGGTTATTATTTGTCTTTTGATTTCTATGTCATATCTCCTTGAATCTGTTCTCAACTTCCCAGTGGCTTCTTATTTTTACCCCCAGTCCAATGGCTGCCATATCCCCAATGAGCAACAATTGCCTAGGTCAAGAAACAAGATCTGAAGTTGAAAAATATACAATTGATCGTAATTACCCTTCTCCCCACTAAATTTTGTGACTCATTTTCCAGGAAGGGATACCCTAACCATCTTGTCTTGATAACCCCAGTTGTAAATATAAAGGCTACTGGATATTGTTCTATTTAATTCAAGACACTCTCTACTTCTGAATTATTCTGTGTCTAGGATTAGGCACCAGTGACTTTTTTGACTGTACAGCTCTAGTTCAGGCTCAGAAGGTGAAGCTCTAGCCTCTCAGTGATCCACGCTGGTCTCTTTCTGACCTGAAGTGGGAGTCTATGCTCTTCTCTACCCCAGCTTGAGATCTGGTATTGATGTGGGTGTTGTCTTCAGAGCTGACCTAGACTGAAAAATATGTTGGGGTGGTCCTCTGGAGAAGCAGCCTTTGATGCAGCTTCCTAAACTTGAGTCTTGACCTTTCTTAGTCATTAGCTAATTAACAGAGTTCTTGCTGCAGCACTTTCCTTTCTTCTGATAGGAGTGTGGTCTGTTGGGCACATAGTAGGCGCTTGATAAATATAGACTCTGAAACAAAGATGGAATATTAATTTCAGAAACAGTAGAAACAAATGTTTATTGATCACTTAATTTGTGCCAATCATTGTATTTGGGCTTTCCCATATTTTTCATTTACTCCCCACTATAACTATCTAAGAACAATTTTAATGTGCAGAGGAAGCCAAGAATCTGATACATTTGCTGAAAGTACCTTGATTTTACATGGTGGTGCCAAGTTTTAAGCGAAGCTCTGTATGTTTGTGTGAAGTTTCCAAACTAAAGGTCTAATGCTGCACCAACTGAGTCAACAGCTTATATTTGTATGATTTTTGTCTTACTGATTAATGAACACTTCAACCTGTCTGTGTTAGGTGCACCTGAAATACAGAGTGTAGAAAACACAAAAAGCTTATTGTAGCCTTAAAAAAAAACTGCTCCTTCTCCTAATTTCTCTAATTTGGTCAAAGGTACTACTTGTACTTTCATCAGCAAAGCAGTGCTTCTCCATTGACATTTGGGGCTTGTACTTTTTGTTATAGGGACCTTTGCTCTGCATTGTTTGATGTAGACTTAGGTTTCCATTGCAGAAACACCTCTTGGTTAAATACCCCACAAGGAGAAATCAAAAGTCCCACAGGACATGAGAATTACGACCCAAAACAGTTGGCGTGAAGACATAGAGAAGAGAGATGTATGCAAGGTTGGAATGCAGCACAGAAAGAGAAAGTATCCAAGCAAAACCACCCAGACCCAGTAGGCTTGCCATTTAGGTTGGAGCCAAAAGAACAAGCTTGAGATCAATCAGCTTGAAATTCCCATGTTGGGAAGGCAGGAGAAATGCTAAAGTTAGCATGTGTGGCTTCCTATAAACTGGGAGTAATCTAAACCAGATATTCTCCAAAGGACACTTCCAATGTTTCCTGGCCCTTAGCCAGACACTTCAAAGCCCCATTATCAGTGAGTTGTGACCCCTGTGTTGGGAAGGTTGGGCAGTGCTCTGAGGAAATGTCAGGTTCGGGTCACAGTTTCCTCTCATTTCAGTGCAAGAAGGTTGTTGAGGAGGCTGCCCACACTCCACGGGCTGACCAAGTGGCCGACTTCATGTGCATTAGCATTCACCTTCAATTTTGTTATGAATGAGGATGCTCTCTGACAGGAAGAAGGATTTGAAACGGTGTCCCTAGGCTGATGGATGATTCCTTTCCAGAAATTTGACTCTGCCAGAAACCCTTTCCCTCTTTAATAAGAAGAGGGCAGAGAGATTCAGTGTCTTTTCCTTCCCTTACTCAACTTGGCTTTGGGGATGCTCCCAGCGGAGGCAGTCAGTTACCAGCATTGGGTACCCATGCAGTGCAAAGCATCACCTATCAGCCATCCCATGGCCGAAATCTTTAAAAGCCATTTTGAAAATATAAGGACATGACACATTTTTATTTGCTCTGTCTCTTGGGTTTATCCTTCATTTCTGAGCAGTAGTGTTGCTCCAGGTGACATGAACTATGGAGCTGAACTTCCTCAAGCCAGAGCGCTCCTTCACTGGGGACCAGATGTCCTCTTTGTAGTCCAGTGAGCCACAGAGCTACCAGAGTTCCATCTCTGGAGCCAGGCAAAAACTATTTTCAGGGGTGGCTGGACATCCCCATTCCCTTTCCTGGCCTTTAGAAATATCACCTGAGAGGTTAAGGTGACTCATTGGCTTTTGAGAAATTGTCCTCTTTCTTATCCCCCTGGAACTGGTTGATCTTGCTTTGGTGACCTGGGTGTGGAGATGATAGAAATAAAATAATAAGGGGCACAAACAAATAGGGAAACTCCTTCAGGCCAGGTAAAGACAGTCCTTTAATTCTAAATGGACTTGAGTGGCACCTTTGGGTAAAAAGGTGTCCCAGAGTGAACTCATTATTCCATGCTTTTGTAAAAACGTGTCAGAGTTTTTGGGTTGTGTAGTAAGTGTGTCATTAGGGCAAGTTCTTGGAAAAATTATGAGGTTTGCCCTCAATCCTCACTTCTTATTCTCTTTTTCCAGTAAGGTATTAGCTAATAAACTTAAAAGGTATGGCCTCTCTTAGGTTTATTGGCATCTTACCAGAATACTTTACTTTTAAAAAAAATTTGTTTAAAAATTTTAAAGAAAACCTTTATTGAGGTATATTTTACATACAGTATATTACACATATTTTAAGTATATAATCTGATAAATTTTGACATGTATATACCTATGAAACCACCACCACAATAAAAACAATGAACATATCTATTATCTCCAAAAATGTCCTCATGCCCTTTTATAATCTCTCCCTGCCAGCCCTTCTAAATCACCCTTCATTATGCAACCATTGACTTGCTTTCTGTCACTGTGGGTTAGTTTGCATGTTCTAGAATTCTGTATAAATACAATACCTACTCTTTTTCTGGTCTGACTTCTTTCACTCAAAATGATTATTTTGAGATTCATTCATGCTATGCATATATCAATACTTCATTCATTTTTACTGTATCAATATGCGACTATGTGTTTATCCATTCACCTGTTGATAGGCCTTTGGGTTGTTTCCAGCTGTGGGTCATTATATTTCGCTATGAACATACCAGCTTCTAGGAACTTTCCTGTCCAAGTTTTTGGGTGGGTATATGGTTTTACTTTTCTCAGGTCAATATCTAGGAGGAGAGAATGGCTGAATCATGGAATGCTTAACTTTTTAAGAAACTGGATGCTTAACTTTTATTTCATTTATCTTTTAAAAAATATTTACTTATTTATTTATCCAGTTGGTGAAGTTTATTAGGAAAGAGTTGGCAGTAGAACAAATAATCTTCTGTTTTAGACCTGAAACCAGGCGATGGTCAAACTCTGCATCCTTGGTGCTTAAGCTATTTGTATTGCAGCATGTAAACTTTTCCCTCTGCCTTATGCTCCTGCTCTATGGAGTGATTCATGTCTCTGAAGATGCTGATGCTTTGAGAAAATGTGAGCATCTCTTATTCTAGTTGTTGCAGCAAGACAAAGATGTTTTCCAAAGTGGTTGAACCATTTTGTATTCCTAACAGTTCTTCTGCATCCTCACCAACACTTAGTATTGTCAGTCTTTTAAATTTTAGCCAATTTCATACACATGTAGTGAAAGCTTATTGTGGTTTTAATTTTTATTTATCTCATGACTAATGTGGAACATATTCATGTGCTTATTTGCCACCTGTATGTCTTCTTTGGTAAAGTGTCTGTTAAAATCTTTTGCACATTGGAAAAAATTCAAGTGTTTGTTTTCTTATTTTTGAGTTTAGAAAGTTCTTTATATATTTTGGATGCAAGTCTTGTATCATACATATAATATGAAAATATTTTACCAAACTATCTGGCTTGTTTTTTTTCATTTGATAACCATTCTCAAAGTGTATAGTTGGGCAGGCTCAAAGGTAGGATCGACACCCAGACTCTTTGCATTTCTTGCTTTCTGTGTTAAATGAAAGGATTTATTATTTATTATTTTTAATTTAATTGTGTTTACATAGATTCTAGGGTAACCCCAAATACATCCCCTCTCCCCCATATTCCCCTCCACATCTCCTTTGCCTCCCTCCCTACAGCGCCCTCCCCACTTCCCTTCAGGTTTATCCCGTCCTATCCTCCCCTTTCCCTCTGTCCTCTTTTCCTCTGGTCCCTTTGATCCCTCCTCTGTCTCAATCCCTTTCCTCAGGTCTCAATGTTCCTTGGATTCCTCAAATGAGTGAGGTCATATGATATTTTTCTTTTTCTGCCTGGCTTATTTCACTCAATATAATATTTTCCAGGTCCCTCCATATTGTTGCAAAAGGTAATATCTTCTTTTTCATGGCCCCATAGTATTCCATTGTATATATGTACCAAAGCTTTTTAATCCACTCATCCTCTGACGGACAATTGAGCTGTTTCCAGCTCTTCGCTATTATGAACAATGCTGCCATAAACATGAGGGCGCATTTTTTTTTCAGTCAGTGATATGATGTCCTTGGGATATATTCCTATAAGTGCGATAGCTGAGTCAAAGGGCAGTTCCATTTCTAATTTTCTGAGGAATCTCCATACTGTTTTCCACAGTGGCTGCACCAGTCTGCATTCCCACCAGCAGTGCAGGAGGGTTCCCTTTTCTCCACATCCTCGCCAGCACTTATTCTGTGTTGTTTTGCTGATGAGCGCCATTCTGACTGGTGTGAGGTGATATCTCATTGTGGTTTTAATTGCATTTCTCTAATGATTAGTGATGTTGAGCATTTTTTCATAAGCCTATTGGCCATCTGTATGTTCTCTTTGGAGAAGTGTCTATTCATTTCTTGTGCCCATTTTTTGATTGGATTGTTTGTCTTCCTGGTGTTGAGTTTTACAAGTTCTCTATAAATTTTGGTTATTAACCCTTTATCAGATGTGTTGTTGAATATGTTCTCCCATTGTGTGGTTTGTCTTTTTATTCTGTTCATATTGTCTTTAGCTAAAGACAAAAGCTTTTTAGTTTGATATAGTCCCATTTGTTTATCCTGTCTTTTATTTCATTTGTCTGTGGAGATAAATCAGGAAATAAATTGCTGCGATAGATGTCAGAGAGTTTACTGCCTATGTGTTCTTCTAGAATGCTTATGGTTTCATGGCTTACATTTAAGTCCTTTATCCATTTTGAGTTTATTTTTGTGCATGGTGTAAGTTGGTAGTCTAGTTTGATTTTTTTGCAGGTAGCTGTCCAGTTTTCCCAACACTATTTGTTAAAGAGGCTGTCTTTACTCCATTGTATGCTCTTTCCTCCTTTGTCAAATATCAGTTGTTCATAAAGGTGTGGGTTTATTTCTGGGTTCTCTGTTCTGTTCCATTGATCTATATACCTGGTCTTATGCCAGTACCAAGATGTTTTGAGTACAATGGCCCTGTAGTATAACTTGATATCAGGAAGTGTGATACCTCCCACTTTATTCTTCTTTTTCAAGATTGCTGATGCGATTCGTGTTCTTTTCTGGTTCCATATAAATTTTTGGAATATGTGTTCTATATCTTTGAAGTATGTCATTGGTATTTTAATTGGTATTGCATTGAATTTATAAATTGCTTTGGGTAAAATAGACATTTTAATGATGTTTATTCTCCCTAACCATGAACACAATATATGCTTCCACTTGTTTGTGTCTTCCTTGATTTCTTTTATCAATGTTTTATAATTTTCTGAATACAAGTCTTTAACCTCCTTGGTTAAATTTACTCCTAGGTACTTTATTAGTTTTTGTTGCAATAATGAAGGGGATTGTTTCCTTAATTTCTCTTTCTGACATTTAATTGTTGGTATATAAAAATGCCTCTGATTTCTGTGTGTTAATTTTATATCCTGCCACCTTGCTGAATTTGTTTATTAGGTCCAGTAGTTTTTTGACTGAGCCTTTAGGGTTTTCTATATACAGTATCATATCATCTGCAAATAATGATAGTTTTACTTCTTCTTTTCCAGTTTGGATGTCTTTTATTTCTTCGTCTTGTCTGATTGCTGTAGCTAGGACTTCCAGTACTATGTTGAATAAGAGTGGTGAAAGGGGACACCCCTGCCTTGTTCCTGATTTTAAGGGAATTGCTTTTAATTTTTGTCCATTTAGTATGATGTTGGCTGTAGGTTTGTCATAAATGGCCTTTATCATGTTGAGGTATGTTCCCTGTATTGCCACATTGCTAAGAGTTTTGATCATAAATGCATACTGGATTTTATCAAATGCTATTTCTGCATCTATTGAAATTGTCATGTGGTTTTTCTCCTTCCTTTTGTTTATGTGGTGAATCACATGAATTAATTTGTAAATGTTGTACCATCCTTGCTTCCCCAGAATAAATCCCACTTGATCATGATGTATGATTTTTTATGTATTGCTGGATCCAGTTTGCTAATATTTTGTTGACGATTTTAGCACCTAAATTCATCAGGGATATTGGCCTATAATTTTCTTTGTGTTGTCTTTGCCTGGTTTTGGAATCAGAATTATGATTGCCTCATAAAAGTAACTTGGTAGTGTTCCTTCCTCTTGAATTTTTTGAAATAGCTTGAGAAGGATAGGAGTTAGTTCTTCTTTGAATATTTGGTAGAATCCACCAGTGAATCCATTGGGCCCAGGGTTTTTGTTTTTTGGGAGCTTTTTGATAACTGTTTCAATATCATTTGTTGTAATTGGTCTGTTTGGGTTTTCTGATTCTTCCAGATTGATTTTTGGAAGATTATATGTTTCAAGGAATTTGTCCATTTCACCTAGGTTGTTTAATTTTTTGGCATACAGTTCTTCATAGTATTTTATTACAATATTTTGTATTTAAATTGAAGGATTTAAAAAATTTAAATTATGCTAAGGGAAACCAACAGTTTTGAAAGGAAAATATGTCACCCTAGGGGCCAGTAAAGTTATGAATAGAAATTAAATTTAGGGAACTCAAAGGGGAAGTGCAAAAGCAAACATGGACAAACCCAGGCTGTATTCTCATCCACCTGTTCTCATGTGGAGATTTGCTTTGTCAAGCTAAGAATATTAAGTTGGCTGTTCTAGCTTCAGTTTTGTTAAGAAAGCTGAGATTCCTTTCTGAGTTCTTACATCTTCAGTTGAAAGACCAATTCCATGTCCAATGCTTAACTGGATTAATGCCACACCCAGAGCTTATCGCTTGTGTGCAGTTCTCTGTCACTGATGCATTTCTTCATTAGACACATCATGAGATGAATTAATTTGACTAATTCAGATTGGCCGTCACAGGCAGGGGTGTGTTTGACCCAATATGTCCTGGCTCACGAGAGGTGATGGTGCATATCCCTTCCCAACTCTTCATTCAGCGACATTACATTGGCAGCTTGAAACTGACTATGGTGGGAGATTTTACACCACAGTAATCATCAAGTTGTGCAAATCAGGGCTCCCCCGCCCCACCCGAAGATCTGCATGTTAAACATTTACCAGCACAACAATTACCCTTCATATTTTTTCACTTTTAATATAAGCAAAAGATAAAATACAAATTATTTTTCTTATAGGTCCACAAGGGAAAAAATAAAATAACTATCAAAAGGTTTGGTTATTTGGATGGTTGCTCAGCCTCACTTACAAAACAAGAGAGACATTTGATCAAAGATATTAATAGCTACTTCAGAATTTTCTAGGCATCTCTGTGTCATATTTCTTTGCATAGTGTGATTAAATATTTGGAGTGTTTTTTCAAAGTCAAAGAACCCTGGACTTGAATCCTAACAGGCTTTCTTTAAGACAGATGAAGACTGATAATTTACTTAAATTCTCCAAGGTTCAGTTTTATCACCTATAAAATTAGATTAAAAATAATTTCACATGTTAAGACATCTTTGTAATTTGTGAAACTCTAAACGTGGGATCTATTATGATTACGCAAACACGCTCAGTAGTGGTAGTATTGTTATTAGATTGATGACCACTTTGCTTTTTCCTAGGATAAACAAGTGTGCTTTTATTTAAAGTGAAAAAGTGATTATGGTATTATATACTAGCTAAATATTTGGTTGACCAAGCCTTTCCCTTTTTGAATGTCGCAGAGGAGGTCTTTTAAGTCTCAAAGGAATAATTGTTTAGCATTAACACTGGGATCATGGCCACAGTGTAGGCTTATCCCATTGCTGATTGTCACCCCGTGCAGCAGAAGACAGTGAAATATAAATACATATGGTTTACAGGGCAGTTCAAACAAAGAAGGGAAGCTTTTCCACACTCATTTCCCTCTTTCCCCACCCCGTGCTCTTAGACAGGGCTTCCTTCTCCATCCTCTCTGGATTGTGAGTGCTGATAACAAACAGCCTGAATATAGGAGCACCCTTCAGTGAGAATGCCTGCTCTTGATCAAAGAGGCCATCCGGTCAAAGATTCCTGACTTTTTTCTTTATCTTTGGAATGTCACTCTGCTCCATTCCCCACACCCATCTCCAGCCAGAAGTGTCTCCTTTCAGTCCTCATCCATTCCACTTCCTCATTCTCTGCTCTCTGGCTCTGCAGGTTGCTGATCATGTGTGTGTCACGCTCTCATTCTAAACATCATCGCGTTCACCTCCCGTTCACTTTGTGTTCAGGATGGACAATAGGTGTTGCTGTGGCCTTAGAGTGATTTCTCCTGTATTTGTTTGCATTGTAAAACAGCTGTAGACTCTTCTGTGTCCTTGTCTCTACAACCTTTCCAATCTTTTGTTGCCTCTTTGTGTGAGGAAAAGAGAGGATGCTAACACTCATTTCTCAGAATGGTGTGGGTTAAATAAAATGATGTACAGTGTGCTCAGGAACCCTAAACATGGTGCCTGGCATAAGTAGGTGCTCACCAGATATTAGCTTTCTCTCTTACTTTTCTGTGATCTTCATGACTAGGGCAAAATTTGGTGCCAAGTAAGCACTTATTAGATTCCTTTGGGGTGAATGATTATAACACCCACATGGCTAGGAACTCTTCTTCTCCAAAATCAATGTTCTTTTCTATGTTGAGGTATTTCCATTAGCAGAACACCATGATCTCATCCACATCTTCCTTGAGAAGGTGTGTCTTATTGGAGAGAAAGTTTGGGATGAGGAAGTTAAGAAATTTGGGATGAGAAAGTAGGTGGACCTCTTTTGCCTCGTCTGTGTGGGCAGTGGGGAAAAGATGGGGCTCGAGGGGAGATTTGTCTGCCTATAAACACTTTCTGACATGTTCTTCTGTGCTGAAAGTTTTACAGGGGCAGGCTGTGTTCTTTCAGCCTTCCACATGCCTGCTTCTGGGATTCAGTAATAAAGAGCTCATTGTACCATATTCTCCAACACAAGATTGACCAGAAATAAAGGTGATATTTTTATCTCCATATACAACTCTTGTGCACCTCTTAATGGATCCTGATCTAGGGAGCGGGAAACAGGGCTGTTTTGTCCTGTGTCCTATTGTCCCCAGCAACATCTTCTTCTAGTTGGTGGAGGAGAAATGTAGATTCTGTTTCTGCTCTCCTACTTTTAAAAGTTTCTCTGTTATGGCCTCCCAAGTGTTTCAGAACCAGTGGAAGCATCATTAGATGGTTTTTTTCTTTTTTTTAAAATTTATGTTTTGCATTTATATTGTAGGCAGATCATTTTGACTTGGTCATCTTTTTTTTTTCTTTTTTTTTAAATTTTATTTTTTTTTAATGAAAACATCTCCAGGTTATCTTAACATTTAATTGTGTTGCATACCCGTCATCAAAAGTCAAATTGTCCTCTGTCACCTTCTATCTGGTTTTCCCTGAGTCCCTCCCCTCCTCCTTATCCCACCCTTCCCTCCCTCCCCCCACCCATAACCACCACTCTCTTGTCCATGTCTCATAGTCTCACTTTTATGTCCCACTTATGTATGAAATCATACTGTTCTCAGTTTTTCTTTTTTTCTAATTTACTTATTTCACTTTGTATAATGTTATCAAGGACCATCCATTTTGTTATAAATGATCCGATGTCATCATTTCTTATGGCTGAGTAGTATTCCATAGTATATATGTACCAGAGCTTTTTAATCCACTCGTCTTCTGACGGATACTTGGGCTGGTTCCAGATCTTCGCTATTGTGAACAATGCTGCCAGGAACATGGGGGCGCATTTCTTCTTTTCGAACAGTGCTAAGGTGTTCTTAGGGTATATTCCATTAAGTGGGATAGCTGGGTCAAAAGGCAGTTCGATTTTTAATTTTTTGAGGAATCTCCAAACTGTTTTCCATAGTGGCTGCACCAGTCTGCATTCCCACCAGCAGTGCAGAAGGGTTCCCTTTTCTCCACAACCCCGCCAGCACTTATTCTTTGTTGTTTTGCTGATGAGTGCCATTCTGACTGGTGTGAGGTGATATCTCATTGTGGTTTTAATTTGCATTTCTCTAATGATTAGTGATGTTGAGCATTTTTTCATATGCCTATTTGCCATCTGTATGTCCTCTTTGGATAAATTTCTATTCATTTCTTTTGCCCATTTTTTGATTGGATTGTTTGTCTTCCTGGTGTTGAATTTTATAAGTTCTTTATAAATTTTAGTTATTAACCCCTTATCAGATGTGCTGTCGAATATGTTCTCCCATTGTATGGTTTGTCTTTTTATTCTGTTCTTATTGTCTTTAGCTGTGCAAAAACTTTTTAGTTTGATATAGTCCCATTTGTTTATCTTGCCTTTTATTTCATTTGCCCGTGGAGATAAATCGGCAAATATATTGCTGCTACAGATGTCGGAGAGCTTGCTGCCTATGTTTTCTTCTAAGATGCTTATGGTTTCACGACTTACATTTAAGTCTTTTATCCATTTTGAGTTTGTTTTTGTGAATGGTGTAAGTTGATGGTCTAGTTTCATTTTTTCGCAGATAGATGTCCAATTTTCCCAACACCATTTGTTAAAGAGGCTGTCTTTACTCCATTGTATGTTCTTTCCTCCTTTGTCAAATATCAGTTGTCCATAAAGCTGTGGGTTTATTTCTGGGTCCTCTGTTCTGTTCCATTGATCTATGTGCCTGTTCTTATGTCAGTACCAGGCTGTCTGGAGTATAATGGCCTTATAGTAAACCTTGATATCTGGAAGAGTGATACCTCCTGCTTTATTTTTTCTTTTTAAGATTGCTGAGGCTATTCATGTTCTTTTTTGATTCCATATAAATTTTTGGAATATGCGTTCTATATCTTTGAAGTATGTCATTGGTATTTTAATTGGTATTGCATTGAATTTGTAAATTGCTTTGGGTAATATAGACATTTTAATGATGTTTATTCTTCCTAGCCATGAGCACGGTATATGCTTCCACTTGTTTGTATCTTTCTTGATTTCTTTTATCAATGTTTTATAATTTTCCGAGTACAAGTCCTTAACCTCCTTGGTTAAATTTACTCCTAGGTATTTTATTATTTTGGTTGCAATAGTGAAGGGGATTGTTTCCTTAATTTCTTTTGCTGACAGTTCATTGTTGGTATATAGATATGCCTCTGATTTCTGAGTATTAATTTTATATCCTGCCACCTTGCTGAATTCATTTATCAGGTCCAGTAATTTTTTGACTGAGACTTTAGGGTTTTCAATATACAATATCATATCATCTGCAAATAGTGACAGTTTTACTTCTTCTTTCCAAATTTGGATGCCTTTTATTTCTTCTTCTTGTCTGATTGCTGTAGCTAGGACTTCCAGAACTATGTTGAATAAGAGTGGTGAAAGTGGGCATCCCTGACTGGTTCCTGATCTTAAGGGGATTGCTTTTAATTTTTGTCCATTTAGTATGATGTTTGCTGTGGGTTTGTCATAGATGGCCTTTATCAAGTTAAGGAATGATCCCTGTATTCCCACTTTACTGAGAGTTTTGATCATGAATGGGTCCTGGATTTTATCAAATGCCTTTTCTGCATCTATTTAAATTATCATGTGATTTTTGTCCTTCCTTTTGTTTATGTGATGAATCACATTGATTGATTTGCGAATATTGAACCAGCCTTGCCTCTCCAGAATAAATCCCACTTGATCATGGTATATGATTTTTTTCATATATTGCTGGATCCGGTTGGCTAATATTTTGTTGAGAATTTTAGCGTCTAAATTCATCAGGGATATAGGTCTATAATTTTCTTTCTTTGTGTTGTCTTTGCCCAGTTTTGGGATCAGAATTATGCTCGCCTCATAGAAGGAGTTTGGAAGTCTTCCTTCCTCTTGAATTTTTTGAAATAACTTGAGGAGAATAGGAGTTAGTTCTTCTTTGAATTTTTGATAGAATTCACTTGTGAAGCCATCAGGTCCAGGACTTTTCTTTTTTGGGAGTTTTTTGATAACTGTTTCGATCTCATTTGTTGTAATTGGTCTGTTTAGGTGTTCTGATTCTTCCAGATTGATTTTTGGAAGGTTATATGATTCAAGAAATTTGTCCATTTCACCAAGATTGTCTAATTTTTTGGCATATAGTTCTTCATAGTATTTTCTTATAATGCTTTGTATTTCTGTTGTGTCAGTTGTTATTTCTCCACTGTCCTTTTTAATTTTATTTATTTGAGTCCTCTCTGTTTTTTTCTTGGTGAGTCTAGTTAAAGGTTCATCAATCTTGTTTACCTTTTCAAAGAACCAGCTTCTGGTTTCACTGATCCTCTGTATTGTTTCCTTAGCCTCTATGTCATTTATTGCTGCTCTGATATTTATTATTTCTTTCCTTCTACTTGTCCTGGGTTTTATTTGCTGTTGTTTTTCTAGTTCTTTTAGATGCAGGGTCAGGTTGCTTATTTGAGCTTTTTCTAGCTTCTTATGATATGCCTGTAGTGCAATAAACTTCCCTCTCAGAACTGCTTTTGCTGTGTCCCATAAATTTTGAGTTGATGTATGCTCATTATCATTTGTTTCTAGAAACTTTTTTATTTCTTCTTTGATGTCACTGTTAATCCATTCATTATTTAATATTATGCTATTTATTTTCCAAGTGTTTGAGTATTTTTCAGTTTTTCTTTTGTAGTTAATTTTTAGTTTCATGGCATTGTGATCAGAGAAAATGCTTGATATGATTTCAATCTTCTTAAATTTATTGAGACCATTTTTGTGTCCTAACATGTGGTCTATCCTAGAAAATGTACCATGAGCACTTGAGAAGAATTTATATTCCACTGCTTTAGGGTGAAAAGTTCTGAAGATATCTATTAAATCAAGTTGATCGAGTGTATCCTTTAAGTCTGCTGTTTCTTTATTAATTTTCTTTCTTGAGGATCTATCCAGTGTTGTTAGAGGGGTATTGAAATCCCCTACTATGATAATATTGCTGTTAATCTCACCCATTATATCCATCAAAGTCTGCTTTATCTATGTCAGGGCTCCTATATTTGGTGCATAAATATTTATAATAGTTATATCTTCCTGTTGAATTGTTCCCTTTATCATTATGTAGTGTCCTTCTTTATCTCTTACTACAGCCTTTGTTTTAAAGTCCATTTTGTCAGATATAAGTACTGCTACCCCGGCTTTTTTTTCATTTTCATTTGCCTGATATTTTTTTTTCCATCCTTTTACGTTCAGTCTATGTGCGTCTTTTGTTTTAAGGTGTGTCTCTTGTAGACAGCATATGTATGGGTCCTGTTTCTTTATCCATGCAGCTACCCTATGTCTTTTGATTGGATCATTTAATCCATTTACATTTAAGGTTATTATTGATATGTAGTTGTTTATTGCCATTTTATTCTTTAAAGCTGTATTTTTCTATTTTGTTATATTCTTTTCTCCCTCTAAAATGTTCACAACAGTCCCCTTAGTATCTCTTGCAGAATTGGTTTGGTTTTTATGAATTCCTTCAGGCTTTCTTTTTCTGGGAAGCTCTTTATTTCTCCTTCAATTTTAAACGTTAGCCTTGCTGGATAAAATAGTATTGGTTGTAGGTTTTTGTTCTGCATTACTTTGATTATTTCTTGCCATTCCCTTCTGGCCTCAAGTGTTTCTGTTGAGAAGTCCGATGTCATCCTTATGGGGGCTCCTTTGTAGGTGATAGCCTTTTTTTCCCTAGCAGCTTTTAAAATTTTTTCTTTATCCATTAGCTTTGGTATTTTAATTATGATGTGTCTTGGTGGAGATCTTTTTGGGTTCCTCTTTAATGGAGTTCTGTGTGCTTCTAGACATGTGGAGTGTTTTCCAGCCTTAATTTAGGGAAGTTTTCTGCTATGATTTGATTGAACAAGTTTCCATTTCCTGTCCTCTCTCCTGTTCTTCAGGCACCCCTATGATGCGAATGTTGTTTCTCTTCAGGTTGTCACAGAGCTCCCTTAGAGTTTCCTCACATTTTTTGAGTTTCTTTTCCTTTTTCTTCTCTGCTTCTGTGCCTTTGTGTATTGTGTCCTCTAACTCGCTTATTTGATCTTCAGCATGATTCATCCTGCTTTTAATTCCTTCCACTGTGGTCTTCAGTTCTGATACTGTATTTGTCATTTCTGTCTGATTCTTTTTTATTATTTCAATTTCATTTTTTATACTTGTTATCTCTTTATTTAGGTGTTCATAATGAGTATCCATTGTTGCTCTAATTTCTTTGAACATCCTAACTATCATTATTCTAAATTTTGCATCTGGTAATTTGGTTATATCTGGTTCATTCAGGTCCTTCTCTGGGGATTTGTCTTGATTCATTTGGTTTGCATTTCTCTGCCTGCCCTTTTTCTCTGTGTATAAGCAAGTTGTGGCCACTGGAGTGCAGTAGGTATTGCCTTTGTGTTCTTTATGTGTGGTCTGTTTTCAGGCCCCCCACCCCCTCTGCCGCTGCCTATGGTGGTTGTGTATGGCCGTTGCCAGAGCCGGCCCACTGTGGCTTTTTCTGTGATTTCTGCCTCTCCTCTGCGGGAGGGGCTGTTACTCAAGCCCCAAGCCTCAGGACCAAGGATAGAGGTGAGCACCTTTACTCAGCTGCAGACCAGCCTATTTCCGGACATCCGCCTAGAACCAGCAGCCAGAGCCTGCTCGCTACAGTTTCGCGGGTTGGGCGGGGCTTTTGACGTGCTCTCAGCTGTAAGCTTTTGCCCGTCTGGAGCTTTAGCCCCGCCCTCGATGCCAGGGCCCTTCTGCGCAGGGTCGGAAACCAAGGTTTATTGGGGCGGGCGTGTTTGCTGGCTTCCGCTGAGCTGCGGACTTCCGCTCCTCCCGGACTCTAACCCGCCCCCGCGTTTGGAGCCCGCTCGTGCATGTGGGATGGCGAATCGCGGTTTCTCCGGCCGCGGGGGATATTAGCGTGGGTTCAGCTGCGAGCTTCCACTTGTCTCGGGGTCTACTCCGTCCCCGCGTCCGCTCGCGCACGCAGAATGGCAAACCTCGATTTCTCCGGCCGGGTGGGGCTGGTAGCGTGAGCTCATCCGCAAGCCCCCCACCCGTCCCTGGTCCTAGCCCGGTCCCCGTGGTCAGGGCCGGCTTGCACAGAGTCGCAGAGCAGATTTCTGCCTGTTCCTGGCTTCTCGCTTTGTCCCTGTAAGTGGGATTAAAGGCCGGCCTGCAGCTTCCAGACCGCTTTTGCGCATCCCCTATGACCCTGCTGGGCTAGACCTAGCTCCCACCAGCTTGGCCTCCGCCTCCACCGACAGAACCGCGTTTCAGCGTCCTGCCGCCCACCATACCCTTCAGCAACTCTCAGCAGAGTAGGATGGGACCTAATACTCCACACTGTAGGCCTGGGAGCTCCCTCACTTGTTTCACAGCTCAAAACTGTCCAAATGCCTCTTCTAGGCTCTGGGACTGTAGGCTGGGGCTTGGTTCCTGCGACCCAGGTCCCTCCCTCTCTGCCAAACTCTCCTCCCGCCACGCAGGTCTCTCCGGGCTGCCGTTTGCTCCGGGGAGCTGGGCAGCCCTCTTCGTGTTTTCGCTATTCCTACCAGTCTCAGTGTGGCTTCTTCTGTGTTCCTTGGTTGAAGAGTCCACTTAGTTTTGTTCAAAGTTGGTTTATCCAGGTAATGGTTCTTAAAATTGAGTTGTAATCCACTTTGGTTCTGGGAGTTGGAAGTTGGTACATCCGCCTACTCCGTCGCCATCTTGCTCCCCCCTCATTAGATGGTTTTTATAATCCCAAGCATCCTACATTGTTTTGACTCCTGGGAGATGAATCTTTTTCATTTGGTGTCTTTTGGAAAAATTTTGGTGTCCTAGAATTAACGATTCCTGTGTTTTATCATTTAACCTTTATTTTACCTAAAAATCCTCCCCCTCATCCTCATCCTTCTCCAGATGATAAGATTTCATGATGAAACACGGTGAGAGGCCAAGCTGTCAGTGTTTGAGTGGTTATGAGAAGCTGGGATGAGCACATTTGTCCAATTCCCTGGGTCTGATCCTCCCCCTCTGTGGAGGGTCACAGAGAAGAGACAGTGGGGAGGAGGTGGTAAGGGAACAAAAGGCAGAAGAGAGAAGACTGGGTCGGGAGGGTGGGGTTTGTCTCCATGTCACTCTGCTTCTTCATAGCCCAGTGAGCCTAGCGCAGGCAGTCACCTTGATGTGATACGGGTAGGAAATGAGCATCCCATATTGGAAGGAGGGGAGTTTGTCCAATACAGGGATGCGTCAATCCCAAGTGATAGGCTGTGCTCTGTGGGATTTTGATGGAGAAAAATATTGACAATGAGGTGCTGAATCAAGGGCTCTACACTCTAGGCTGAAGGGGAAACACCGGAACCCACTCCCTGCAGAGTCCTCGTGGCTTTTGTCTGATAGCATCTTCAGGCTGAGGTCAGAGAGATGTATCACTGAGCCCAGAGCAATGGGAGGACTCCACACTGCTGACAGTTTTTCTTTCGGAACCATACATTCCTTTTCATTGCTCAGAGGATCCACCTGCTTGGTTGCTGACAGACAAAAGAAGCGCCAGTTCCTCCAGCTCTTGGCTTATCCTTGGTAATGTGCTTTGGATTTTCACTTTACTGGCTCCGTCTATAGAAAATCAACAAGTGTGTATTCTTAGGCTCATTTTGAGCTAACTAGCAGCTTATTCATTCCACATTTTTTGGATTCCTGATGCTGTGTTTGATGATGAGAATATAAGAAATTGATTAGCCGTGGCTCTTGAGGGAACTCACAGACTAGAGGGGTAGCCATAACTGGTTTCTCACACGGCGTGAGAATGTGTGTGGTGTGGCGTTTCCAGTGGACAGGGTGACCGGAAATGCATGCCATCCCTCAGAACTGCCCCTAAGTGAAGCAGCATTAGAATTTGCTCACCTGCTTCCTTGAGGTATCTCACCCTGAATGAACTGCATGAAATAAATGCATTCCCATGAAGATAGTGTTCCGGGAGCACACGTGACTTTGTTAGCTCAGGAATCAATAAAATCTAAATACACGTGGTCTAAGAAGGTGGACACCTGTGAAGGAATCGCAAAAAATAAAAAAGTATGGCGGAACCAGAGTTGCTGGAGGAATGTTGTTTTTCAAATATATTTGTCAACCGTGCACAAGCTTATATGGGCCATCTCCATGCAAGTAACAAAGGCTCATCTAACACTGTGGTGTCTGGGAGCCGTGAGGTTTTTGTTGTTTAGGCTTGGGAGGACACAGAGGCGGTTTTCATTCTGTAGACACTTCTTATCAGATGCAGAATTGGAAGGATCCGACAAAGCTGGCAGGAGCCTGGCATCCGCAGAGGGGTGTGCTCCCATGCGAAAACCCTGTCCTTGAGAAACTGGTCCTGTTCTTCACTTTGAGAAGCCCAGTTGCTGGACTGTACAATTCCTGGAAGTGTTTTCACAGTGCGGGTTGATGGTGAACACAGGGTTGGTAGTGTTGACGTTCTGGTGCCATAAATCATGAGGGTCCTCGTGGTGAGAGGAGTGGTTGGGATGTTTGTTGAAACAAACAGTGACATGTGACACGGAAGCGGCAGCATTTCCCCCAGATCTGTGAAGATCAGTCGCCCTGGTGCCACCTCCAGGTGGCTTGCTCAATAGTATTGACGTTCCACAAATCTTACTGGAGCTACTGTTTCCGTCAGCAGTCATTGAGAATAGAGATGACCTTTCAGAGGGCTGCTTTGTGTCTGTGGTTGTGAAAATGTGGCAAGTCATCATGAACGTGGCAGCCAGGGTGCAGCTCTGTGACTGGACCCCTGGGTTGATGGGAGGAAGATAATTTTACTAGCACCTACTACATGCCTGGGCGATCTCATTGAGCCCCCCCAACAGCCATTAGTTATCATGGTTCCCATTTGACTGCTAAGAAGGCTGAGGCACCAATTAATTAACTGAGTCATAGCAGGAAGTGGAAAGGACACTAGGACTTAGAACTTGTGCTCTCAACTATCATTTCTTTGCAATGTCACCTTGGGCAAGTTATTTGACCTCTAACTTCTGTGTCTAATATCTCGGCTGAATAATCACGATAGTAATAGTAAACAATACCAAAAATAATATATCACCTGAGTGTATCAGTTTAGACTTTATGAAGAGTCTCTTTGTGTGTGTGTATGTGTGTGTGTGTGTGTGTGTGTGTGTGTGTGTGTGACAGAGACAGAGAGAGAGAGAGAGGGACAGGTAGGGACAGACAGACAGGAAGGAAGAGAAACATCAATTCTTCATTGCGGCATCTTAGTTGTTCATTGATTATGCGAGTGACTCCTTGCTCAAGTCAGCGACCTTTGGACTCAAGCCAGCAATAATGGGGTCATATCTATGATCCCACACTCAAGCCAGTGACCCCACACTCAAGGTGGTGAGCCTGTGCTCAAGCTGGAGGAGCCCATGCTCAAGGCAGTGACCTTAGGGTTTTGAACCTGGGTCCTCTGCATCCCAGTCTGACTCTCTATCCACCGTGCCACCACCTGGTCAGGCTATGAAGAGCTTTTATGTTTATTGTCTCATTTGTTTCCCACCATGTGCCTGTGCAGTAGCTATAAGGGCTTGAACTGTGGTGTGAAAGAGTCATGGGTTAAAATCCTGACTCTGCCTTTCATCTGTCTATTTGAGATTCAATCTCATTTTCAATTAATTAGGACTAATAATATGGCAGAAAATGTTTGAAGCCATTGCATTTGAGTGGAGGGGGGGATTCTTTCGTTGTAAAACTGAGTCTTGAATATACTGATATCCTAGTGCCTACTATAGTATATTAAGAACTTAGTAGATGTCCAATAACTAGTGTGAACAAATAAATGTGTTTTTTTCCTTGACTCAATGCTATGGGAAGTTCCTCCTTTTAGAAGCCTACAGAGTTCAGGTGTGGCCAACTTGACCTCTGGCTTCCTTTGCCTTTATAGATGGGTCGGTCTGCCTTTGTGCTTAGTTTGAACGGATACTCTTTGTTTGAAGTGTATCCTGCTCCCTTGGAGTCCCTTTGTCTCATCGACTTTTTCCCTCACAGGATGATGATATCACTTGAGAAATTCTGTTCTTAAAAATTCCATCTCTTCCAAAATAGGAAATGAGCTCATCTAGATTAAGCTGTATACCTGTCACAGTATCTCGATGACATCCTGCCTGCCATCTCTTTTGTCTTCTCTCTTAAGAGGAAGAAGAAAGCAGCAGCCCACAGTGATCTGACATGAAACATCTCGGAAGTTTTCAACACTTGACTTAGTTATTATCACCTCTCATGGAACAAAGGCCTTTGGCAAAATGTGGGAAAGTGGCCCCTTCTGTGGAAAAAATGAAGAAAGGGGAAAAAATGAGATCAGTGAAAATGAATAGAGTAGTACAAAGCTCCAAATGACTCAAATTTCTAAAAAGTCAAGTGATGATAGATTCAGGCAAGGCTGTGTTGTGGGTAATTTTTCTGAAACCCCAAACAAGGGACTTGGAAAGCTCAGAGGCAGATCTATCTCTGAAGCTTCCCCAGTGAGACCTTGCAGGGAGAGCTAATCTTGGTAACTATTTTGAGAAGGTCAGCCATTAAACAAGAGCCCTGTGCACTGGATTCGTGTGTGGCTAGCATGCAAGGTCATGAAAACCCATGAATCAAAATGTCCCCGAGTGTGGTGTGTCTACGGCCAGTTGGAATATTTCTGGTTACGTTTCTTTAGGAGCTGGAACATAATTTTTGCCCCTCCGGCCTCTACTGATCTAACCGAACACTAGATGGGAGCCCTCCAGTGGATCTATTGAATAGAATGTCAAGTTGAGGACATGATCTAGGAAACCTGGGCCAGTGGTGGGGGACCCCTGGTTCTGGAGGCTGGAGGACAGCATGTAAGAATGTGGTTTTAGAATCAGATCTCTCCTGCTCAGGCACTTACTGGTTACATGGCAGAGGACAGATGCGGTATTTTTGAGTTTACTGCCCACAGGGTTTTGTGAGGATTGAATTACATGATGCATACAGAAAGCATCCCAAATGGGACTTGACCAGTGTTCAGTAGTAAATGTTGTTGTTGTTATTCTCCAGCTACAGAGTCACAAGGGTAATCAGGAGCAAATGGCACGTGTTGTGCGACATGACAAGACCTCGTCCAGAGCTCTCCGTAATGTTGGTCGAGGCCTTGATTGTAACTGTATCACAGGCCAAATTTCCCTCTGCCCAGTCCACTTCCTTCTGTCCCTAGCAGGTGTTCCTCCTGAGCATCCTGACCAGTTAGCTTCCTGGACTCGAATCTCTGAGTCAGAGTGTGATTTCCAGGGGAGTCCGATCTGTGACAGTCTTCAATCTGCCCGTTTCCCTGGGTGACACACGTGCGAGAGATGACACGTGGTGGGGATTCCAGGCATGTCAATGGGGTGGGGGGTTGGGAGAAGTGGGTCTCAAGACATATAGTTTTGTTCTCGGGATCACTGTACAAGGAAGAAAGGGGAATAGGAATGACAAAGACAAGACAAAACAAAATAGACAGAGATGGAGGTTCAACGGGCCACCTGGAGATGTGTTTGAAGGACAAACTATCCCAAGTTGGATTCAAGATATTAAATTAAATAAAGTTAATTGCATGCTTAGTTGGTGATCACATCACCTAGTAGGGCTGGTCTGATCCAGGTTCACAGACCTGCCCTCCTGCTGTAAATAAGACACAGGAGCAGAGCGATAAATTCCATTTTTATTTGGGATATTTGGTCTCTTCCTAGAGAATGAATACTGGAAAACAAATTTTCTTAAAAAAATTAATTTTTTTTTCAGTATTATAGCAGCTTAAGGTGTACAGCATAGTGGTTACTTATACAAGCTATGAAGGGATCCCCTGATAAGTCTCATAAAAAAATTCTTTCTTCTGTAAATAGCTTATGGAAACCTCTTGGAGGAAGCCATATATTTTGCCTTTTAAAAGCATTGAGCATAAGAAAGAGTATAATTTTTATATTATTGAAGGACCCAGAACAGAGCATAAAAGGAGCCTCCAGTGCCTTCTACATCAGTTTGGCTAGATTTTCAAGCCCATGAGCAAACCACCAATTCGTAAAACCACCAATTTGTCACCAAAATCAGTTGGGTAGCATTGGACTCTTCCATCTGGCTGACTAGTCTTGGAGGACACAGTCCCTATTCACCTCCTACTCGGGGACCCTTTGAAATCCTCACCCACAGATAGAACTTTCCTGGAGAACCTTTGGATAGAGCTTGCCTCCCACACAGGGGAATGTATTTTGTCCTAAAGGTGGCCTAATCTGCAGCATGGGCTTGGTGAAGGCAAGTTTTTGTCCAGTCAGACTTAATAAAAGGCAGCATGCTGTGGCTCTGATTGACAGCCTGCAGAGCGCACGGTGTTGTTGAAAGCTGCAAGTGCATGGCTGGGACTGCTTCCTGTAGGTGTGGAACATCAACATGGAAAATATTTCCTCTCTCCTGTTGCCCATTTCTGCTGTATCTGATCACTCTATCTCACACACTAGCAATGCCACAGAAGTTACTCTACCTGCTTGACAGTAATTTGGAAAGGCTTAAGATGATTTCCTTCACTAATTTTTCTGTAAAGGAATCCAAGACTCTCAAGTGTAGCTAATGGATTGACAGGGCTTAGTATCTTTAACCTTTCTGTGGCTTTCCTATTTGACATTAACTTGTTTTTTTAGCCATGTATTTTTACTCTATTGCTTCCTATTTGAAAATGTTACACCCTTGCTCAAATGCTTTCATTGATGGAAAATAACATTTATTTACTCCTAATCACATAATTATCTGTTGACTGCTTCTCTACTGTACTAGACTGTAAACTCCAATGGCTGATTTTGTCTCAGCTCGTAACATAGTAGCAGCGTATGTAATACCTGTTTTAAAAAATATTTTTTGAATGAAGGAATGGATTGTTATAATGCTTTCTGATTTACAAAATATTGGTGTGTATGTTTTTTTATTTTTGTTTTTTATAACCTACTCTTTTAGATAGTTGGGGTAGGTATGATTGGCATCTGGGTTTTACAAATGAGGACATTGAAAATTGGAGAGGTAAGAGGTGTATTTATGGTCACAAGGCTGTTAGGTACCAAAGGAGTAGCTCTCATTGCGTGGTTTCCGGGCCAGCAGCAAAGTCAACTGGGAACTTATTAGAAATGTGACTTCTCAGCCTCCACCAGACCTACTGAATCAGCAACTCTCTGGGTGGGGTCCAAAAGTTTGTCTTTCAATAATTGCTTGAGGTGATGCGATGGTGATGTGTGCTAATGTTGGAGAAGTCCCAGTGTAAAGGAAGAACTTCCACTGTGTCTTCTGAATCCAAATTCTGTATCATTTTTGCATTGTCATTTTGGTTAATACTACTTCAAGGTCAAAAGAAAGATCTTGCTAAGCTGATCAGCCATTCTGCATCATTTAGGGAGAGTGTGCTGATATTGATGGGAACTTCACAGCCAAGAGTTATTTCACGAGAAACTGCTGGGTCTATCCATGTTTCTTCCCTCCTTCCTTCCATCCAGCCCCACATGTAATTTCTACTGACATTGTGAAGAGGGGACCTTGTTAAACCTGTGGTGTGGGTGTATTTGGCTTTTTCTGACACCACCTAGCAGGAGTGTTGGGGTGTCTCATCACAGTTTCATGAGGGCAGAAGTGTAGGCTTGCCAGTTGGGCTTTGGTGACATGGGTAGAGGTGGGGTCACAGTTTTTCTGTGGTGTTTGGATGAAGTAGAATTCTGGGTTGATAGCTCTAGTTTTGAGCTACCCATGGTCTTAGACATCCATTGGGGGTCTTGGAATGTACCACCATGGATAAGGGGGACTATTGTATTTGAAAAGATTATCTGGTGGGTATAAATATCAAGTGAGAAAAGGTTGGTTTGAACTCTTACTCCGTAGTTTCTATTTATTGGATAGACTTTTGGGAGGAGTACTTTTCTCATTCATCTCACTGAATGGGCTAGAAGCCACTGTCCCCTGTTCTTCTAGGCTTTGGGTACCCATGGAGTCATATTAAAATTAATACCTTCCCCTCCACAAAGGCAGAGACACTGGGAGTTCTGGCAATGTCTTCTGTGTGGTCACTCACGTGCAGTTTTCTCTTCCCTCTGCTCCCTGTTATGATGTTTTCTGTACACCAGCCAGCAGAGGGCAGCATGTGGGTGCCACTGTTGCAGGGACTCTGGGAAAGAGGGCTACTTCCAGGCCTAGTGCTGCCCTGGTGGGAACCCTTCGGTGTCAAATATTGTTCTTTCAGAGACGCCCACGTCCAATGTAACACTGTGTTCCCCTATAAAATGTCCTCGTTCTCCAACTGGATGAATTTGGTATCTTGGTTCCTGGAGAACCTTGATTGATCTTGAGACATACGTTCCTCCAGGTATCCTGTTGTTGGCTTATACCTGCCACTTCCTCAAAATAAAGGTAGATGTAGTCACAGGGCCTGGGCAGAGCTGTCCGCTCTGCAGCCATTTCTTCTGCCCCTTCCTTCAAGGCCCCACAAATAATCCTTCCTGCCTTTGGGCCTCCTTTCCTTCATTCACATCAACCTAGGCATTCTATCATCTACATTTTACAATGGACTGTACCAGAGTTTTTACTCACTAAACGTAAGGAACGTAAGGTTGGGAGAGACACAGGGACATGACTACCACAAAGAGATGATGCCTTGATTTTATTTAGGTCAGTAGCAAAACATCGACTGTCACAAGTATCATCTGTAGGAAATTGTTGAGTCAGGCATGTTGCTGAGAGCTGTACTTTCTTAGATGGGACGTACTTGAGTTAGCTTCCTTTGAACTGGCCATGAACTTGATGCTGTTCACTGGCTTCCCAGTTAGAATACAAGGGCTTTCTAGGTGAAGGGGATGTTTAGCCATGCTCATTCTGTTGTCACATCCATCTGAGAAGTCACAAACCTCTCTGGGAGCCTCAGCTCTTTGTTTGCCTCTTGACCACATCAAGAGCATTCCAGGGATTTTAAAATATGAGGTTATATTCATTTCAATCATAACTTGAACTGAAAATGTTGACATTTTTCAATGCATTTTCAATCTCTTCACCTTCCGGAATTTCTCTTTTCTTGCTGATGGAAAACATCTGATTTTGGAAGCATCCATTGGCATATAATGTTCTGGTGGCAAAAAGCACAATGGTTTGCTGGGTACTTAGGACTCAGTTTCACAGGGTAGCTGTAGTTTACTCTTGGAGATGGTTTTCATTTGAAATACCAGCACTCTGTTTAGTACTGGTTGTAGTTTGGAACTTTGCTTCTAGGAAAAAGGCTTTTCCGAGGGGGGAAGGGAAGGAAATCACTTTAGTTTTAAAAACAATCTACATATAATACAGTGATGATGGAAGAAAATGAAACTAACAGCCATCCAAGATATTTGGACAAAGGACTCTTGAATCATTCTAGTCCCTTTTTCTGTTCATTATTCATTCATCTGGACACCATCATTGTATTCTAGGATTCACTGATAGGTAAGATATGTTTTCTGTTCCAAAGGGATTTAAGATAAAGACAGGAATTACTAGTCCGAGTGCATTAAAAACCCCTAGTAGAGTCACAAAAGTGAGAAGAAAGATTTCATAGAGAAAGCCACTCTTCCACAAGACTTGAATGTTGAACTGCTGTTTCCCAAACCAGCTCCCTATCAGGGTGACAAAGCACATGGCTTACAGGTCTATGAAGCTTCAAATTCTTTGGCCTTGGGCTCTTAGAGACTCCTCTATAGACTCTAGCATTTTGTATAAATATTGACATTTTAAAATGTGTGCCACGATGTGAAAAATGTTGGGGACACATGGGAAGACCAAAGAGTAGAGAAAGGGGCCAGGCCAGAGTACTCTGAGGTGGGAACCAGCACCAGTTTTAGAAATATCCAGAGGATTTGGGACAGTAGAGAGCCATCCTCAGAGTGGTATTTCCTGAAATTTACTCTTCTCAGTGTATGTATGATGGGTTGGATGGAATGCTGTAGGTTGGAAGCATGAAGAACTTCAGGGGACTCGTAATAGATTCGGTGAGAGGTTGTTAGCTCTGAATAAGTAGCGTTGGCAATGGAGAGACTGATGAGGGATGCTAAAGAGAAAGAATTGGAAAAAAATATTGTTAGGAGGAAGAATGGAGCATTCATTTAATTCATTTAATTATTTATGTGCCACATAGATCGACTTCTTAGCCATGTACATGGCATTGGACGTGCTGTGGAGAAATAATGGTGAGTAAAACAGATATCATCCCTGCTCGTGGAGAAAGAAAATAACTTGTTAAAAAGTAATCTAGGGATGGCAAGATGGCGATGGAGTAGACAGACGTACCAACTTCCAACTCCCGGAACCAAAGAGTATTGTAACTTAATTTTAAGAACCATCATCTGGATAAACCAACTTTGAACTAAAGTAAGTGGACTTTTCAACCAAGGAACACTGAAGAAGCCACATTGAGACTGGTAGGAAAGCGAAAACATGGAAAGGGCTGCCCAGCTCCCTGGAACAAACGGCAGACTCGCGTGGCGGGAAGAGAATTTAGTGGAGAGGGAGGGACCTGGGTCTCAGGAACAAAGCCCCAGCCTGTAGCCCCAGATCCTAGAAGAGGCATTTGGACAGTACTAAGCTGTGAAACAAGTGAGGATACTGTTTGTGAGAAAGAGACAGTTTTCTCAGATCCAGGATTCTTCTTAAAGGGACAGTGCAGAAAACCTCTCTCACAGGGTTCCGGGGGACGGGGACAGAGGAGAGGACCAGAGCAGCAGGAAGAGAGTGTGGACTGGAAGGCACAGGGAGAAACACTCTGAGGGACAACCACCCTAATCCCTGGGCTGAGTCACTTCCCAAATTGAAAACGAATATTTCCCCTGGAACTAGCAATACCAGCAAAGGGAGACAGGACTCCAGCCAAACAAGCTCCCCCATGAAACTTAGAGCAGAGCTGCTTAGATGGAGGGAGCTTCCAGGACTACAGTATGGAGTGTTAGGGTCTGAGCTTCAGTGTACCCACCCACACTGCTGAGGGCTTGCTGGTGGGACGTTGGTGGCAGGATGCTGAAATGCGGTTCTGTCAGCGGAGGCGGAGGCCCAGCTGACGTGGGGTTGGTCTAGCCCAGCAGGGGCGGAGGGGACACGCAAAAGTGGTCCGGCAGCTGCGGGTTGCCTGCAGCCCCACATGCAGGGGGGGGGGCAAAGCGGGAGCCTGGGAACAGGCAGAGATCTGCTGCTGAGCACAGGCTCGTGGGTGCGTAGCATCGCCTGGCCTCTGAGGTTTGCAACCCGGCATGAGCTGGCCCTGACTGGGGGGTGGGGCTAAAACCAGGGAAAGGTAGAGGCCCGCAGCTGACTGCATACCAGCAGCCCTGCCCTGACAGAGAAACCACAGTTAGAGATCCTGCGTGAGCCGGCTCTGACCGTGGGGGCAGGGCAGAAGCCCGGGAACAGGCGGTGTCTGAAGCTGAGCAAAGGTGCTCACCCCTACCCTTGGTGCTGAGGCTTGTGGCTTGAGTACAGTGCGCAACCCCACCTATGGGGGCAAGGGGAAGGCCCAGACAGGCTGGGGCTTGTAGAGCCGGCACCAGAACACAGCCCTTCCCATGGAGGAGAGGTGGAAAACACAGCAATAGCCGCAGTGAGCCGGTGCTGGCAACGCCCATACCCAACTGCCCTAGGCAGCTACAGAGGGTTGGTGGACCTAGAAGCAGACCACACCTAGGGAACACAAAGGCAGCAGCCATCGGACTCCAGTGAACACACCCTTCTTATACACAGATAATTTGGGCAGGCAGAGAAATGCAACCCAAATAAATCAAGACAAATCCCCAGAGAAGGACCTGAATGAACCAGATATTACCAAATTATCAGATGCAGAATTTAGAATAATAATAGTTAGGATTTTCAAAGAAATTAGAGCAACAATGGATAGTCACTATGAACACCTAAATAAAGAGATAACAAGTATAAAAAACGAAATTGAAATAATAAAACGAATCAGACAGAAATGACAAATAAAGTATCAGAACTGAAGACCACAATGGAAGAAATTAAAAGCAGGATGAATGACGCTGAGGATCGAATCAGCGAGTTAGAGGACACAATAAACAAAGGCACATAAGCAGAGCAGAAAAGAGAAGAGACTCAAAAAATGTGAGGAAAATCTAAGGGAGCTCTGTGACAACATGAAGAGAAACAACATTCGCATCATAGGGGTTCCTGAAGAAGAGGAGAGAGAACAAAATAGAAACTTTGTTCAATCAAATCATAGCAGAAAACTTCCCTAAATTAAGGCTGGGAAACATTCCACAAGTTCAAGTAGCATACAGACTCCATTAAAGAGAGACCCAAAAAAATCTACAGCAAGACACATCACAGTTAAAATACCAAAGCTAAGTGATAAAGAGAAAATTTTAAAAGCTGCTAGAGAAAAAAAGGCTATCACCTACAAAGGAGTCCCCATAACGATGATATCTGACTTCTCAACAGAAACACTTGAGGCCAGAAGGGAATGGCAAGATATAATCAAAGTAATGCAGAAAAAGAACCTACAACCAAGACTATTCTATCCAGCAAGGCTAACGTTCAAAATTGAAGGAGAAATAAAGAGGTTCCCAGAGAAAGAAAGCCTCAAGGAATTCATTAAAACCAAACCAATTCTGCAAGAGATACTAAGAGGCCTCTTGTGAACAGTTTAAAGGGAGGAATGAATAGAGCAAAAGAAGAATACAGCTTTAAGAATAAAATGGCAATAAACAACTACATATCAATAATAACCTTAAATGTAAATGGGTTAAATGATCCAATCAATAGACATAGGGTAGCTGCATGGATAAAGAAACATGACCCATACATATGCTGTCTACAAGATGCACACCTTAAAACAAAAGATGCACATAGACTGAAGGTAAACGGATGGAAAAAAATATTTCATGCAAATGGAAATGAAAAAAAAGCCGGGGTAGCAATACTTATATCTGACAAAATGGACTTTAAAACAAAGGCTGTAGTAAGAGATAAAGAAGGACACTACATAATAATAAAGGGAACAATTCAACAGGAAGATATAATTATTATAAATATCTACTCACCAAATATAGGAGCCACAATATACATAAAGCAGACTTTGATGGATATAAAGCGCGAGATTAACAGCAATACTATCATAGTAGGGGATTTCAATACTCCTCTAACAACACTAGATAGATCCTTAAGAAAGGAAATTAATAAAGAAACATCAGACTTAAAGGATACACTAGATCAACTCGATTTAATAGATATCTTCAGAACTTTTCACCCTAAAGCAGTAGAATATACATTCTTCTCAAGCGCTCATGGTACATTTTCTAGGATAGACCGCATGTTAGAACACAAAAATAATCTCAATAAATTTAAGGAGATTGAAATCATATCAAGCATTTTCTCTGATCACAATGCCATGAAACTAGAAATTAACCACAATAGAAAAACTGAAAAATACTCAAACACTTGGAAACTAAATAGCATGTTATTAAATAATGAATGGATTAACAATGAGATCAAAGAAGAAATAAAAAAGTTTCTAGAAATAAATGATAATCAGCATACCTCAACTCAAAATTTACGGGACACAGCAAAAGCAGTTCTGCGAGGGAAGTTCATTGCACTACAGGCATACAATTGGAAGCTAGAAAAAGCTCAAATAAGCAACCTGACCGTGCATCTAAAAAAACTAAAAAAACAACAGCAAATAAAGCCTAGGACTAGTAGAAGGAAGGAAGTAAAGAAGATCAGAGCAGCAATAAATGACATAGAGGCTAAAAAAACAATAAGAGGACCAATGAAACCAGGAGCTGGACCAATGAAACCGGGCAAAGACAACACAAAGAAAGAAAATTATAGGCCTATATCCCTGATGAATTTAGACGCTAAAATTCTCAACAAAATATTAGCCAACCGGATCCAGCAATATATGAAAAAAATCATACACCATGATCAAGTGGGATTTATTCTGGAGAGGCAAGGCTGGTTCAGTATTCGCAAATCAATCAATGTGATTCATCACATAAACAAAAGGAAGGACAAAAATCACATGATAATTTCAATAGATGCAGAAAAGGTATTTGATAAAATCCAGCACCCATTCATGCTCAAAACTTTCAGTAAAGTGGGAATACAGGGAACATTTCTTAAAATGATAAAGGCCATCTACGACAAACCCACAGCAAACATCATACTAAATGGACAAAAGTTAAAAGCAATCCCCTTAAGATCAGGAACCAGGCAGGGGTGCCCACTTTCACCACTTTTATTCAACATAGTTCTGGAAGTCCTAGCACCAGCAATCTGACAAGAAGAAGAAATAAAAGGCATCCAAATTGGAAAAGAAGAAGTAAAACTGTCATTATTTGCAGATGATATGATATTGTATATAGAAAACCCTAAAGTTTCTCAGTCAAAAAACTACTGGACCTTATAAATGAATTCAGCAAGGTGGCAGGATATAAAATTTATACTCAGAAATCAGAGGCATTTCTGTATACCAACAATGAACTTTCAGCAAAAGAAATTAAGGAAAGACTTGCCTTCACTATTGCAACCAAAAAGATAAAGTACCTAGGAGTAAATTTAACCAAGGAGGTTAAGAACTTGTACTCAGAAAATTATAAAACATTGATAAAAGAAATCAAGGAAGATACAAACAAGTGGAAGCATATACAGTGTTCATGGCTAGGAAGAATAAACATCATTAAAATGTCTATATTACCCAAAGCAATTTATAAATTCAATGCAATACCAATTAAAATACCAATGACATACTTCAAAGATATAGAACAAATATTCCAAAAATTTATATGGAACCAAAAAAGAACACGAATAGCCTCAGCAATCTTAAAAAAAATAAACAAAGCAGGAGGTATCACTCTTCCAGATATCAAGGTTTACTACAAGGCCATTATACTCAAGACAGCCTGGTACTGGCATAAGAACAGGCACATAGATCAATGGAACAGAACAGAGAACCCAGAAATAAACCCACAGCTTTATGGACAACTGATATTTGCCAAAGGTGGAAAGAACATACAATGGTTAAAGACAGCCTCTTTAACAAATGGTGTTGGGAAAATGGGACATCTACCTGCAAAACAATGAAACTAGACCATCAACTTGCACCATTCACAAAAACAAACTCAAAATGGATAAAAGACTTAAACGTAAGCCGTGAAACAGTAAGCATCTTAGAAGAAAACATAGGCAGCAAGATCTCTGACATCTATAGCAGCTATATATTTGCCGATTTATCTCCACGGGCAAATGAAATAAAAGGCAAGATAAACAAATGGGACTATATCAAACTAAAAAGTTTTTGCACAGCTAAAGACAATAAGAACAGAATAAAAAGACAAACCACACAGTGGGAGAACATATTCGACAGCACGTCTGATAAGGGGTTAATAACCAAAATTTATAAAGAACTTATAAAACTCAAAACCAGGAAGACAAACAATCCAATCAAAAAATGGGCAAAAGTAATGAATAGAAATTTCTCCAAAGAGGACATACAGATGGCCAATAGGCATATGAAAATATGTTCAACATCACTAATCATTAGAGAAATGCAAATTAAAACCACAATGAGATATCACCTCATACCAGTCACAATGGAGCTCATCTGCAAAATAACACAGAATAAGTGCTGGCGAGGATGCGGAGAAAAGGGAACCCTTCTGCACTGCTGGTGGGAATGCAGACGGATGCAGCCACTGTGGAAAATGTATGAAGATTTCTCAAAAAATCAAAAATCGAACTGCGTTTTGACCCAGCTATCCCACTTACAGGAATACACCCTAAGAACACCATAGCACTGTTCGAAAAGAAGAAATGCGCCCCATGTTTGTGGCAACATTGTTCACAATAGCAAAGATCTGGAAAACAGCCCCAGAGTCCATCAGAGGACGAGTGGATTAAAAAGCTCTGGTACATATATACTATGGAATACTACTCAGCCATAAGAAATGATGATATTGGATCATTTACAACAAAATGGATGGACCTTGATAAAATTATACGGAGTGAAATAAGTAAATCAGAAAAAAACTGAGAACAGCATGATTTCATACATAGGTGGGACATAAAAGTGACACTATAAGACATGAACAGAGTGTGGTGGTTACAGGGTGAGGGGAGGGAGGAGAAAGTGGGAGAGGGAGGAGGGGAGAGGCACATGGAAAACCACATAGAAGGTGACAGAGGACAATTTGACTTTGGGTGATGGGTATGCAACATAATTGAATGATAAGATAACCTGGTGATGTTTTCGTTGCACATATGTACCCTGATTTATTGGTGTCACCCCATTGAAATTAATAAAAAAAATTACATATAAAAAAAAGAAATCAGAGGCATTTTTATATACCAAGTATGAACTGTCAATAATAGAAATTAAGGAAAGAATCCCTTTCACTATTTCAACCAAAGAAATAAAGTACCTAGGAATAAATTTAACCAAGGAGGTTAAGGACTTGTACTCGGAAAATTATAAAATATTGATAAAAGAAATCAAGAAAGATACAAACAATTGGAAGCATATACCATGCTCATGGTTAGGAAGAATAAACATCATTAAAATGTCTATATTACCCAAAGCAATTTATAAATTCAATGCAATACCAATTAAAATACCAATGACACACTTCAAAGATATAGAACACATATTCCAAAAATTTTATGGAACCAAAAAAGAACACGAATAGCCTCAGCAATCTTAAAAAGAATAAATAAAGCAGGAGGTATCACTTTCGAGATATCAAGGTTTACTACAAGGCCACTGTACTCAAGACAGCCTGGTACTGTCATAAGAACAGTCACATAGATCAATGGAACAGAACAGAGAACCCAGAAATAAACCCACAGCTTTATGGACAACTGATATTTGACAAAGGTGGAAAGAACATACAATGGAGTAAAGACAACCTCTTTAACAAATGTTGCTGGGAAAATTGGACGTCTACCTGAAAAAAATGAAACTAGACCATCAACTTACACCATTCACAAAAACAAACTCAAAATGGATAAAAGACTTAAACGTAAGCCGTGAAACCGTAAGTATCTTAGAAGAAAACATAGGCAGCAAGCTGTCCGACATCTGTTGCAGCAATATATTTGCCGATTTATCTCCACGGGCAAATGAAATAAAAGGCAAGATAAACAAATGGGACTATATCAAACTAAAAAGTCTTTGCACAGCTAAAACAATAAGAACAGAATAAAAAGACAAACCACACAATGGGAGAACATATTCGACAACACGTATGATAAGGGGTTAATAACCAAAATTTATAAAGAACTTAATAAAACTCAACACCAGGAAGACAAACAATCCAGTCAAAAAATGGGCAAATGAAATGAATAGAAATTTCTCCAGAGAGGACATACAGAAGGCCAATAGGCTTATGAAAAAATGCTCAACATCACTAATCATTAGAGAAATGCAAATTAAAACCACAATGAGATATCACTTCACACCAGTTAGAATGGCGCTCATCAGCAAAACAACACAGAATAAGTGCTGGCGAGGATGTGGAGAAAAGGGGACCCTCCTGCCCTGCTGGTGGGAATGCAGACTGGTGCAGCCACTCTGGAAAACAGTATGGAGATTCCTCATAAAATAAAGATCGAACTGCCTTTAGATCCAGCTATCCTACTTTTAGGAATATACCTAAGAACACCCTAGCACTGTTCGAAAAGAAGTGTGCCCCCATGTTCCTGGCAGCATTGTTCACAATAGCAAAGATCTGGAAAACAGCCCAAGTGTCCATCAGAGGACGAGTGGATTAAAAAGCTTTGGTACATATATACTATGGAATACTACTCAGCCATAAGTAATGATGACATTGGATTATTTACAACAAAATGGATGGACCTTGATAAAATTATACGGAGTGAAATAAGTAAATCAGAAAAAAACTGAGAACAGCATGATTTCATACATAGGTGGGTCATAGGTGGAGACGGATGGAGAGGGGGGAGGTGAGGAGCACAAAGAAAACCAGGGAGAAGGTGACAGAGGACAATTTGACTTTAGGTGATGAGTATGCAACATAACTGAATGACAAGATAACCTGGAGTTGTTTTCTTTGAACATATGTACCCTGATTTATTAATGTCACCCCATTAAAATTAATAAAAAAATGAAAGTGATCTAGGTTATGTTCAAATAACATCTGACATCCAGCTGGATTCATGTTTGTCTCACTTATCCCCTCTTTGTTTCTAATACTTTGGGCATAGAATAAGGAGGCTAAAACCTCCCCAGAAATAGTTTTGTCTACAATCAGAAGAAAATAAAAATAGGAACCCACCAGAAACCTAATGACTTTAATCTAACAACCAGTTCCTATGTCTTTTCTTCCCTACCCCATTCCATTTTAAAGAAGGATTTTGACTCTTAATATATTGACTAATTGATTTGGGCAAAAATCTCAGACGCAACCGGGAATGCACTGCTCCCAACTGCCTCCCCAGCAGGTTGCTAGGTGCTTCTGAAGGCACATTCTTTTTTCACTGGGGGTCTCATGGAGTCGTGAAACCTTGGGATGGTGTTTAGCTAATTGAAGTCCGGAGATGTTACTGTTGGCTGTTTATCAAGAAGTTTTTAGTCCTCATTGGCCCCTTTTCCATCAACGTGTAGTGATTACATATCTACTATTTGTAAGACGCTGTTAAACACGGAGGTGGCTACAGAGGAATCAGAGTGCTTGCTTCCTTCTAGCTTGGCTCAGATTCTCTTTCTTTCATGGGACGTCTTGATGCCTCTGGCCCCTAGTGATATCACCCGCCTTTGACCACTTGGGCCTCACATGCTCTTCGAAGATCTAGTTTTAGCAAGATGATGTCTCAGATGCTTGTACTCTGCTGTTCTTCTGAGACAGTACTTGGCAGGTTAATTGCAAATTAATCAGAGGCAGGTGGATTTAGTCAGACTTGCAAAAAGATTTTGGAAGGATCTGGATTCACCAACATGTCCACCAGCCTGGCAACAATCCGATCCAGATAACAAAGGTTTATAACACTTGGGAGAATTCTACATGTTTCACAACGAGGACCCCAAAGCTTTCTGATATAATTGACTAAAAATATTGACTTCTCAATAGAATAGAACATTCTTAGACCTACATGTGGGGTCATATCTCTCCCACATTGTATAATCCCGTTCTGCTGTGGGAGTTGAACTCAGCTTTCATGGGCTGCCTGAGCTCATCTATCTTGTCCAGGTTGGGCTCACGCAGAATTTGAAAGATGTTTGCTTTTGGAACCTACTTCCCCATGCTTTAATAATCTCTTGTTTTCTTGTTTGGATTCTGCGGTACTGAGGATTCTGGGCCATTCACTCTGGGCTCTGTCCTCTGCTTTCCAAGGTGACTTCTAGTTAATTGATATACTAGCTTGTGTTTAGTTTTTAGCAGTTGAGAATGCTTTAATATGGTAGCCCTCTTTGAGACATCTATACCTGGAATTACAGGGCTCTAAACTGAAACAGTGAAACAGATAAGCAGCATTTCATAAACTTAATGGGGAGATACTGTGAGCTCTAACTCTGGGCTTGCTCCTTGTGGCTGATGTCTCCTGAGCAACAAGTACATTTTAATAGATCTTCTTTCCTTAGTCTCAGAATATCCAAAATTAGTGAACAGCTTTTGAAGTAAGTTTTGGTAATTCGAGATTCCAAGTATTGGAATGATACCTACTTAGGTTTAGGGACAGTCTGTCTTTCTTGTTCGTGTTTTGTTCTTATCAATTACCTGAATTGCTCGTCATGGCCCCATCAGGTCAGGTTATCACCACAGGCTTTGTATGGTGCTGTACCTTAAGTTACTGTACGACAGTTACATTTATTCATTCATTTGTATTTAATTACATGGATTAAATTGAGTTTAATGGCAAACTTCCTAGATTTCAGGTTCTCGTCCCTTCTAAGCATGAGCACCCAATAGTATGGCTAACGCCAGCACATGTTTTTTCCTGAACCTCATTTTCTTCTGTGACTTTTGTTTTTTCTTTGCTAGGTCTGTCCCTTCCTCCTCAGTTGGGAGTGCTCTAACCACAGGCTGTGGATGGTGGAGCAGCTGCATTGTACCAGAAATCCTGGCAGGACTGGACCAAATTAGGGAGCGGGTGGCCAGAGCTCAGAGGCTTTTTGAGCATCATGGCTGGAATGGAGCACGCAGGTCACACCCCATGCTCTCCTGCAGGGAAGCCTGGCTCACACTTCTCCTCTCCCTCCTTCCCATCTCCCGCATCCTAGGCAAAACAGTCACAAAGTTATCTCCCTGTGGTTTCTCTCCAATCTGTTCACTTTGTGTTAGTCATCCTTCCCTTAGTTTGTTCCTGGATGCTGTTCATCGGTTACCTCAGCTAATCCCATGGATCATGTCTCATGGATACGTACCCTTAGTGAACTATGTATAGACATTTACCACTTATTGTAAAATAGGCACTGAGCTAAGTGTTTTGCATGCATTTTCTCATTTAATCCTCACCAGAACCCTGCCATCTGTTTTATGGGAAAGGAGGTTGAAGCTGAGGGAGATGTAGTAACTTAACTGGCCCCGTGTCCCACGGCTTCAAAACCATATGTGCCCTTATACTCTGTCCTCTGTGATAGCTTTGTTTCCATACAAAGGCACCCATGTCTCTTCATTTAAAGTTCTATAATCATTTTCTCACGAGAAGTCTGCAGGAGCTTTCTGACTCCTCATCTTTCACTTCTCCCGTAGCTCTCTACTCTTCAAAGTATCATCAGGGAAAACCAGAGGGAAGGGATAGGAATCCAGTTGGATCTTCAGAATGGGGAAGATTAAAAAATTCTCACAGTGTGAAGGTCATGACCTGGCCCCTGAAGATACCTCATGAATGGTTAGCAAACAGTCACTGAAGGAATGAAATGAACAATGATCAGCACAGTGTTCTATGCTCATTGTGTGCATTATACTGTGAGACAGTCCATTTAGCGGCTCCTGACCATGATGCTTAGAGACAACACCATGCAGCAAGCTGTCATGGGGCTTGTTCAGTAATTTGTTGTTAAACCAAGTTTTCCAATGGTTTATTAAAAAATAGCATTTACAGCCTAATTCAAGGCCACTGCTGACAGTTTGATAAGGTCTCTTGAATGGCAAACAAAAAAAAAGGGGGGGTGGGTGGGCAAGAAGGGTTACATCAACCAGAGTTTGCCTGAATCTCTTGAAGTTTGCTGCTTCTCTGTTAGTTCTAGGAGGTTTTCCTCAAAACCTGGCTATGCTCATGAGATGAAGCATATTGTGCAGAGATGACACAATGGTATCTACCAGTGTTCACTAAACTGTTTCCCTTCTGGGAACACAGGAAGATCCTATTTCTCTATACCCTTAGATCTAGATAAGATCATGTGACTGGCAGAGTCCAGTGAAATGTGAGCTGGAGTCCTGAGCATCACTTCTGGGAGATGGAGAAGTAGCCAGCATACCTTTCTCACTCTCTCTTCCCCTTCCTACCTGCTTGGTAGAAAACTTGGGAGAATTGAAGAATTTCAAGATGGCAGAGAAGATTGGTGGAAAGAGTATAAATCATTAAGGTACGTACCACTTGGGGGAGAGCTGAGGCTCAAAGCAGATTGTGATATGAGACATTCTGCTGTCCCATGGAAGCTTATAGGCTTATTAGAAAGAAATCATGAGTAAAAATCAACCTATAAACATTAGGGTTGGAGTTCATAGCAAAGCAAAATCCCTAGATTTAATTAGCAAAATATTGGTTTAAAAATTTGTTCAAAGTTAAAAATTTTAAACTTGTCCTCATGTACAAACCAGTGTCCCATGGAGGGTGGGAATGAGTATGGACAGAGAGTCTCATAAAGTTGGGGAGCTTGACAAAGATGGCAGAATAAGATGTTAAGAGACTGGGCCAATAGAGAACCTGAGGTCTTCTAAAGGTTAGAAAAAAATCTGTCAGTTTCCTTTGGGTCCAGAATATAATAAAGAAAAGATGTTAGTTGTGGACATGACCCAAGAGGTTACTTGGCAAATTGAGCAGCACCTCCATAGTCTATGGTGGAGACTACTCACTGGTGATGGGGCTGCCTACATGGGATTTTTCAGGCCAGGAGTCTGCACAAGGATTTATGTGGGTGAACGTAGGCCATCCAAAATGCTACCTGACTCTGTCTGCATTAGATGCTTTCTCTTCACATGGAGCCAAATACCCATATATCCAAGGACATGAGAACACAACCACATGAAGAACGGGAACATACTGTCCTCTACCCTGTTTCCCACCAGACCCTGACTAGTACCTGACTGCCTAGGTTCTCCATGTTTCACTAGAAGGTGATGTGCATGAGAGTCCAGAAACAGTGGAACAAGTCCTTTAAGAAAATAACTGAGTTTAAATTGAGTTTTGAGTTTGATTCCATTGAACTCAATTAGATTTCCTGTTGCTGAGCTGAATGGAGAATCCAAGTTTGATATCACTAATAGAAAATAGAACTTTTACTTTTGCAATATTGTTGCAACTACACATACAGCATATACAACAAGCTGGTATAGGCCCTTCCAGGTGTCACTTTCGTAAAATGGGAGACTTGACCACCCCATCCACGCAGATTCCCATGTTATGTGATATGCTGTTCTTTGTGACTTCTTTCTTTTTTCATAGATGAACCTTGATATTTATTTGTATAAAAAGAGGGCCACAAAGAAGGAAAAGTAGAAGAATGAAAGATTTATAGATTTATTTACTCCAGAGTTATATACCCTCTATGAGTGTTCATCAGCAAATTTCCTGGGTTGCTACATACCTAATTTATTTTATTTACAGAATTTTTATCCATAGTATTACCATTTGGAATCCAAACCTAGGGATAATTTTCCTAGAGCAGCACAAAAGTGTAAGAAATTAGTTCTGGCTCCCATAGATAGTCTCATAAATCACATTAGAGAGCTATAATATTAAATGCCCTCAAGCATTTTCAAAGGCTAATGTCAATAGGAAAAGAAGAAAGAAGAAAAAACATGCACATGTAGCATAAATATGACATGGCTCACTGAGTCTTCTCATCAGGTTGACCTTTTCCTGTGGTAGTGTTGGCATTATTTCTGTTAGCGAAACAATACATGGCATTTTGATACTAACTTAGAGCTAAATGGATTTGGGAAGATTTCATCTGGGAAGTTAGATCAAAGTGTTCTTAAAACAAGTCTCTGAATTTCTTTGAGTGCAGTGTCTTGGGCCAATGTTATGAAAATATAAAATGCAATTAAGGGCAAAGTGGAGGAGGGAGTTAGAGGGATCCAAGAAAAATATTTTTAAATTATGCAGTAAACCTATTATGTAACATCCCTCTTCCAAGACCAAATAAGTGGTAGGTGGACAGGATCCAGCTACACCTGGGAAGCAGAGCTTGGGCGCTGGAATGCATGGCTGTGAGTAACTACATTGTGTGTGTGTATGTGTGTTTGTGTGTGTGTGTGTGTGTGGGTGGGTGTCTTTCTCATCCCCAGATACAGAAAGAGGTAATGCATTCTCAAAGAGCTGTAGTCTATGTAGTGGAAATGTCAGCTGCACAATCCAAGCTATCCTTAGTGTTTGGATGTGTCCGGGCATTCCTTAGACTATCAAGTGGGCTAGCCAGTGTCTTAATTTGCACAAGGGATTGCAAGATTGAGTATAAAAATTGTCCCTATTTTCTAGCTCTCTCTTTAGCCACACCCTTTGCAGTGGGAGTTTGCAGCTCTTTCTATCAAGGGGGAGACTCTCGTTCCTCACCTCTGGAATGGGGCTGTCCTTATAGCTTGCCTTGGGCAATAGAATATAGGGAAATAAGATGATGTCAGTTCTAAGTTTAGGTATCAGGAGACTGTAATGCTTCTGTTCTGCCTCTTGGAAACTCATCAGCACCCCGTGAGCCTGCTTGGGCTGGTCATGTGGCTTAGTCACCTTTGTCACCACAGCTGACTGTGAGTCAACCACCAGACATGTGAGACCATCTTAGACCAGCGAACCTCCAGTCAGTTGTTCCTAGCTTCATGATTAAGTCCCATTGGAGGTCAGCTAAATTAGTCCACATCAGCAGAGTGATCTATCTGAATGATAGACTCATTACCAATAATCTATTTTTATTTTTCAAACTACTAGATTTCAAGACAGTTTGCTGTGCTACGATACATAACTGATACAGAGACCACGGTGACTCCTGGGAAAGCAAGTATCCTGTAGGTAAGGGATACAAACATGTTGTTGCAAATGGCAAAATTTTATTCTTTTTCATTGCTGAGTAATATTCTACTGTGTGTATATGTGTGTGTGTGTGTATGTGTGTATATATATCACATCTACTTTATCCATTTATCTATCAATGGGCATGATTGGCTTTTATGACTCCATATAAACAGACTTTAACACATCCTGGAGGGGAAGTAGAAACAAACATTGCTTTCTGTGGTGTGCTGAGCATATTGTTATTTTAAACCTTATGTTCAAAGTAATGATTTTCAGAGAAGAACCTTTTTGTCACTTTCAAATATTAATACAATCACAGTGGGCATTGTGTTAAGCTTCAATTTCAACCCCAAATTTATAAAGAAAATAAAAAGAAAATCAGTTACTTTCATGAACTTTTGAGCGACAGTCATTTTATGGCGTCAGGGCTGAGTGAAACTTCAGGAAAACATTTTGTTTTTGCCCTGACTTTAACAAAGGGTGCTTTTGTAGAGCAAATATTTTCTCTTCTTAAAGACGTCTAGGAATAGAGGCTTTACTATATATTCTAAACAAGTGCCTTATAATCTTCAGGGCTCTTCCCTAGATTGATATAAAAGCTTTCCAACTGTAATTTGAGTCTATTCCCTGTGTTATATCTTTACAGACACTGAAAGAAATTGATTGGCATTCACTTCTTAGAAATTCATCGGCTTTGACAGATGTTAAAGAGATTTCTTGAGTCCCTAATTCCAGCTCCTTTAAAAATAACCTTTCATCATCACATAAAGAGAACAATTTATGTTTAGGCAGGTTGCCATCATTGGTCCCCTAAAATGAAATTGTTAAGACCACTCCGTGTAAGAATGTCCTGATCAGTTTTTGATAATTTCCCTTCATGATGTCATTCAGTGTTAGATTTTTTTGAATTGTGTTAAGAAACTTTACAATGAGATCAACCCCCTTAACAAATTTTTCAGTGTACAATACAGTATTGTTAACTACAGACATAATGACATAGAGCAGACCTCTAGAACTTAGTCATCTTGCATAATTGAAACTTTATGTTGCGTTTTTGAAGAGCAAGGTTTCTCAGGCATACATTTCCAGTGATGTCAATGGCTCCTCATTTATCTTTCACTGGATTCAGGTTGGAGGAGATGGGCAGTTTGGAATATCTTGGCTGAAATGCTTTGAGTGAAATAGGAAAAGTATTGCTTCCCTTTGCTCTCATGGTTCAACTGTGTCTTCACCAAAGAGGGAGATGTTTCTTACACGACTGCTTTGATGGAAATATGGAAGGGCGTAAGTGACACCAGCAGGGATGGAATTGTTCTTGTCACTCCCAGTCTTTAGAACTATCTAGATAATGTCTCCATCAAAGCATATAGAAGATATCAAAAATAGGGGTCCTTTCGATGTCTCTTAGCACCCTAATCCTGCCTTTTCTCACTGTGTATTGGTTTTGTTTTGTTCTTTTTGATACTATGGGAAAATTGGATGCTGAATCTTCAACCTCAGTTTGATAAGAAGCAAAGATCCTATGGTCAAAGAAACCATGAGTCTGAAATAAAAACAAACAAAAACCCTTGTTGATTTAAGTTTTAGAACTCTTGGGTTGCCAAGGGGAATGGGCGGGAAGTGAACCATGAAAACTCTTATCCTAAAGAGACTACCTCTCCCATTTTGTGTATGTTTTTGGAGAATAATATTTAGGGAGTTCTGTCTCTGAGCGCAGAACCAGGATCACAAGAATAATGGATAAGAGAGCCTTGAAAATAGGGGTAGCTGCAAAAAAGATGGTGTGTACCAGTTTCCAGATGTGGCTCTGAAGAACTGCCCATGTGTGAGTCTCCTTTTCTCTCTCAACCTGCCCATTGGTGGCGTTGCCCAAGATCACTTTGGAAGCTGATGAAATATCAGAGTTTTTCTGTTACAGCAGTTTTTAACACCTTAACTGGGTGTTACCTAAAAGGAGTTAGGTTGTGAAAACCCATGTTGATAGTTTCTCCCTCAATAAAACCTCTTACCTACTCAAGACAGAAAGAGAAGAAGAAGACTGCCTCAGAGACAAGGCCTAAGGAGACGTGTATTCTTTAGGGTTTTGCAAGCAACAGAAGACCACTCTGAAATAGCTTACATAGTAAGGGATCCTTGTAAGAGGGGTGATGAGGCATTTCAAGAGCCCAGTGAAAACGGAACAGCCAGCTTCCAGATGGGAAGGAACCTGACCACCCTGGTCTTAGCAGAAGGGCTTGTGAACGTTCTCTTTGGAGAGCTGCTTTTAATACTGAACTCCAGGGACTGAGGGTCTGCATTTCCCTGGCATTGCCTTTCCTAGTTCCAGGAGAGGCAAATCATTTTCTTAGAAAACAATCCATCTAAAGTTAGACCAATCCTTTGCTTGCGTGTCTGTGTAGACTCCAGCAGAGGGCTACTGCATCTTTCCTATTTTCAGTTTAAATTTGCCGCATTCCTTGAACTGTCCTTTTGTGAAGATATTTTCCAGACTTATTTCATCATCCAGGTTGCTTTCTTCTGAATGCAATCCATTTTGACAAGGTTCTTAAGCTGCAGTGCCGCAGATGTGGCTGGGAAGCTCTGGGGAACATGGGAACTCTTCCTTTGATCTGATAATGGAAACTTCGATTCCATTAACTACTTTAACAACCATGTTGATTTGCTAAGCTTATTTTGAAATTGTATTCAACTAATTTTCAAAGGTTTCTTTTTTTTGCTTACCTCTAAATCCCCCTTCCCCTTCTCTCTTCCTCTCCTTCCCCCGTCTTTCTCTGTAATCCAAACTTGTTCAGCTGGGCCTTGCTTATCTTGCTATTTTGCCACGGACATTTCTGAGCCATAACACAGACCTTTATGTTGATCAGATTTCACTGTTGTTTTCCACTCTGTCTTCCAAATCATATAGAACATTTTAATTTACATTACACTGGAAGGTTCTTTCTTTGCATGAGAGTTTTTAGTCGAGAGGCAAGTCTCAGTACATTTGTGGAAACTTTGGAAATATTGCAAAGGATCAGAAGAAATGAAAAGTCAGCTCTAGTCTCCTTTTTTAGGGCTAAAGTAATATGTCAACATAGTAATTCCTTTTGGTGATCTCATTGTAGATTTAGATAACAGCACCCAGTGAAGGTATCGTATTTCGACTTGTGCAGTTTTTCTCTTCTCTTCTTTTTTTTTTTTTTTTTTTTTTTTTTTTTTTTTTAACACATCTGCATGGCTCTGTGAATAGCTCCACAGGATCTGACCTAGCTTAGCCAGTCTTTTCTGTGCTGACAGATGCCCCGAGTCTCCAGAGAGCCCCTCTCAGAGTCTGTATTGATTCGTCATCTTCAAGTACCAAAAGGACAAATGGACAAGCAAAAGCATCTCTAACAATCCACCAGTTGTTCTGACTGCACGACGCCAAACAACCAGCTTCAGAACATTATCCTTTAAATGAAGGGTTATTGAAATTTAGCCCCAAGGTCAAGAGACTCACGCCAAAATATCCTGGTAGGAATCTTTCATTCTCATTCATGCATCGGGAGCTATCTGCTGAGTGAAATTCCCCAGATCAGCAAGGACTCGAATCATCTCCAAATCAGGTACAATTTGCTATTTCTGTCACTTTCAACAAGAGCAGAACAGGTCTCAGGAGCTGGCAACTCCACTGAACCACAGCATTCATATTCTGTTCCATTAGAGTGTCATCCATGTGGTGCTACCTCATGTAAAGCATGAGACTGCTATGTCCTTTAGTTAGGGGTACACCTGTGCCCTTTGCTCAGTGGGAGATACCACCTCGATATTCCAAAGATGTTTGCTGTACAAATCTTTGAAAAGATAGGACAAAGGGTAGCTTTGCTCATAAGATGTGAAAGACACCAGCGATCCAGGAAGAACTGTTCTCAATATGACTCTTCAAACATTGAGTCTTAATGGCTCCTAGTTCGTTTGGAAGTCAGTCCATGTGCTTATAAATTCAAGAAAGTCCACTTTACTGCAATACTCATTCTTCCATATTATCTGCTGCCTGTATGCAGAAGTGTCTTCTATTTCTTCCTGAGTGTGTTTTTAGTTTTTTTTTCTGTTTTGTATAGCAACCATGGAAGTAATCATATACACTTTTTTTGATTTTGGATTGGGAAGAATAATTTCAGTTGTATAGTATCTGAAAACATTCACCAAATATGTAGTAGACCTTTCTGACTTTATTTCAGTCAGATATTTTTTATTTTATTAATGATGTTTTATCTTATTAATCACAAGATAAATAATGTTTTATCTTATTTTCGTTGCCACCATCAAGCTTTCAAATATTACTTCTGGTTGGGCCAGCCGAGATTTTACCACTTAACCAGTTTATGTCTATTACATTTTTGATGCCTTTTGTTGTTCTTTAGGGTTTAGTTTTTATCTTACAAGGTTTGTGGAGAATATTTTAAACCTAAAATCAAGTTACCTGGAAAAGAATTTGTGAAATAAAAAATATTCTATTCTGAAAGTGTTTTTGTAACATAGAATATATAGTATATATGCATAGTATATATGTATGTATGTATGTATATATATACACAGATATGTTTGCATATTTATTTATTTATTGTTTTACAGGGACAGAGAGAGAGTCAGAGAGAGGGATAGATAGGGACAGACAGGCAGGAACGGAGAGAGGTGAGAAGCATCAATCATCAGTTTTTTGTTGCGACACCTTAGTTGTTCATTGATTGCTTTCTCATATATGCCTTGACCATGGGCCTTCAGCAGACCGAGTAAACCCTTGCTCGAGCCAGCGATCTTGGGTCCAAGCTGGTGAGCTCTTTGCTCAAACCAGATGAGCCCGCTCTCAAGCTGGTGACCTCAGGGTCTCGAACCTGGGTCCTCCGCATCCCAGTCCAATGCTCTATCCGCTGCGCCACCACCTGGTAAGGCTGTTTGCATTTTTAAAAGAGCAATAATATAATATAAAAGTGGCCAACAGGTACATAAAAAGATGTTCAACATCACTAATCATCAGGGAAATGCAAATCAAAACCACAATGAGGTATCACTTCACACCTGTCAGAATGCTGTCATCAAAAAGACAACAAATAACAGATATTGGCAAAGATGGGGAGAAGAGGGGACCCTCGTGTACCTTTGGTGGGAATGTAAAATGGTGCAGCCACTATATAAAACATCATGAAGGTTCCTAAACAAATTAAGAACAGAGTTACCATATGATCCAGCAATTCCACTGCTAGGTATATATCCAAAAGAAAAATCGTATTTTGCTGGACAGTTGTGAAGGACGTATTTTAGTTAGCTCTTATGCTATACATGCTCACAATGTTTCCTAAACATGATACACAGTGATCAATATCTTCTTCAACAAAGTGATAAAAATGTAGAACTGTTCATTTCTTTTTCTGTATAATAAGGTGTGGGGACTCCATTTTCAAGCAGAGCTGGTGAACTGATAGAAGGGAACATTAGAATTCTAAAAATGAATCCTTAGCACTTGATTGGGACTTTTAGTTTTCTTTTTCTTTGTATTTTTTCCTGAAGTTAGAAGAGGAAGGCAGGCAGACAGACTCCTCCATGCACCCAACCGGGATTCACCCGGCATGCCCATCATGGGCTGATGCTCAGCCCTCTGGGGCGTTGCTCTGCTGTAATAGGAACCATTCTAGCACCTGAGGCAGAGGCCACGGAGCCGTCATCAGCGCCTGGGCCAACTTTGCTCCAGTGGAGTCTTGGCTGCAGGAGGGGAAGAGAGAGATAGAGAGGAAGGAGAGAAAGAAGGATGGAGAAGTAGATGGGCTCTTCTCCTGTGTGCCCTGGCTGGAAATCAAACCTGAGACTTCCACATGTCAGGCCAGTGCTCTACCACTGAGCCAACCCATCAGGGCCAACTTTTGGTTTTCTAATGCATTTTTTATTGTGCTACACCTATCATAACTGCACCTTGCTGCCCTCCCATCAGGATAATTTGTTGCTGGAGTTGAATCAGGAGAATGTCCTTGCGTGTTGGTTAGTATGGTAGCTTTGGTGGAATTCCTATGGAGCTGTCGCCTACGTCCCAGTAACAGATTGTTCTGTACAATAGCACAATGCTCCATATCCTGGGCTTCAGGACCATGCTAGGAACTCCAGTTTTTGGTCGTTTGTAGATGCTTCTCAACATGTTACAAGTGCAACTTAAATTATGAAGACTGTTTGTTGCAGGGAGACACTTCTTAACCCAGACATATCACTGTGAGCTCTCTGATGCACACAGTGAAGACAACCAGTCACTTCACTTGGTCCACAGCGAGTGAATCAATTGTTCTGGAAGCTCAGAGATCATATAAATGTTAATGAGTGAATCTTGTGTTCATGCAGAGCCTGAAACTCCTGGTCATGGCTCATGGAAAAGATATGGAGAAAAGATACTTGGTGATTCCCAGAAGTCTGTGAAAGAGTTTCCCATCACATTTGTTCTACATTTGTTTTGGTTGCATGAAGTAAACTTCTTAGGAGTTAACTGAACTTCTTGTTCATTGTAATCTGGGGCTTGGTACTCCATGCCATGGAGCTGAGGCAGCTTTTCCGTGCGTTTCCATGCAGTCTCTTCACATCCTGTGCAGTCTGGACCTCAGGTCTCTTGCTTGTTTATCTAAAAAGAACTCCCTCCCCTGCTCCCACAGGAGTTTGGTTTTCATCTATAACTAATCATGTTGGGAGTTATCTTTCAATTTCTGGCTGCTGCAGCCAGCACACTCTGTTAGCTAATTACATTTTTTGTGTGTGTGTAACTACAGACCCTGAGGTACTATAAAAAGTTTAGCCCTGACACACCAAGTGGGGGAAGGAGAAGAGTAAACAAGTGTGCTGTGAGGTTTCTACTGTGTGAGGGTCCGGCCACCCCAGACGTTCTCAGCATCTTTTGCAAACAGTGACCACTGTCTCGAGAGGCAGCCAGCGCTGACCAAGTGTTAGACCTCAGCTGTCCTATGCCTCCCTCAAGGGCACTGTCACTGAGCTAAGGCACGGACTGCATCTGAACCACCTTCTCTTTGTTATGCTTCTAAATCCGAAGCCCAGGGAGGGAGATAATAACTGTAGCCCTCCTCCCAACAAGCATTCTCTTGTAATGATGGGCTTTGTTCTAGGGTGGACATGTCTCAAGTGCGCTGTCAGGCTCGGGAGCTTGGCAGGCTTTCTGACGCTTTGGGGCAAGCTGATTCACACCTGAAGCTGATGGGTCGCTGACACATGGAGCTTTAATGAAACCAAGCTGAAATGAGGAGCATCTGCGAAGCAGGGCTGGGCCTTGGAAGAGCCTGAGTGGTGTGTGTGTGTGTGTGTGTTTCTGAGACCATGTTTATCTTTTCTACCAAAAAAAAAAAAATGTTGGAATAACATGAATAACCAGATTGAACTTGGTCAAAATGTTGTGTCAAGGGAGATTTGTTTTCTTTTGTGGGTGTTATAAGCAATCCTTGAAAGAGTCAAAGTAATTTGGTCAGGAAAACAGCTGTTTGAAGGGCACATTACCTCTCTCTCAGCAGAACATCTCCCAAGATGGATTTCCATTGGCCTGGAGGGAGGACTGTGGAGTGCCCTTAAGTCAAAGGTGACCCCAGAGCTCATACCGGGAGATGTTTCCAACTCAGAACTTGCAACAGATGACCATTGTAAAGGTTTGGTGATGCAAGAGATCCTTCCATGTCCCTGAATCGAGTCTGTTGTTGCCTTTGATGATATGAAAAATGAATGGTAGCTTCTGGATGGGTAAAACTCGAATTGTTACCAAGTTATGGCAGAAATCAGAGCTCACTGCCATTTATTAAGCATTGATTCTGATCTAGGCCTTGCACTCCATCCTAGGGGTACAAGTATTCATCCATCCATCCATCCACCCATTCATCCATCCACTCAGTCATTCATTCAGCAGATACTTAGGTGCCAGGCACTGTTCACACACCAGGGATACAGTGGTGAACATGGAAAAGTATATATTCTCTTGGAGTTTACTTACTACCGGGAGAGGCAGACCATTAAAAAGTAAGTAAAATAAACCAATAATGTAATTATAGGGAGTGAGAAGAGAATTGAAGAGAAGCAAAATACAGGGCACATACCACATACACCTTGGTCTTTCCCACGTCCTTCTAATTGTCTCAACAAAAAAAGGGCCAATTCCTGTAGACCTTGGCAGGCCCTTGACTGCCTGGACTGGTGTGAAGCCTGAGGGGTTGGAGGCAATGGCAGCTCTTCTTTTAAACTTAATTTTGTTTCCAGAGCAGATGGATATTTCCCTTGGACCTAAGTCTGATGTGAAAGACCATTGCGATGATGATGACCACCACCCAAATCTACAACTGCTTCACATGTCAATCAGAGTTTGAGCTTAAAGGTTGGGATTATATGGTACTACCATATTTCCCCAGGTATAAGATGCGCTTTTTTGAAAAATTTGGAGTCTAAAAACTGGGTGCGTTTTATTCAGTGGTTGTAGATTTTTTTTACTTGCATTTCCCGCTTTTTCCACGCTTGTTTTTGTGCTCATTGTTGTAGATTTTTTTACTTGAGTGCAATAACTTTATGTAATACATTTGTTTTTTCAAATTTAAGGCCCCAGAATTAAGGTGAGTCTTTTTTATGGGAGCGTCTTATACCTGGGGAAATACGGTAATTGGAAATAATAGTATCACAGCTAAAATGTCTCTCTAGGATCTCACATGTAGAGTGTTTTTAGATCAAACTTGCCTCCTCAGCCATGAGTGGGTGTTTTAGGTTGGGGACATGGAGAGACAGGGAACCTTAGAGACAAAGAGGCCTGATATTGAATCTGTTGCACTCCAGAAGGTGAGATGACGTGTGTACGATCATCAATCTTCTGGGAGGGCAGCCACCCTTGCTTCTGTTCTGACTTCTGTTTCTGCTCCTATAGGACATCTTACTCCTAAAGATGCTCAGCTGACTCTTCAGACATCATTATGGAAATATGAAGAGGATGCACTACACCTGTTCTTTCTTCCCCCTCCTCTTTCCTAGTCTCCTCGCTCCTCCCCTTTCTCCTCCCTCCTCCCCTTTCTCTTCTCCTTGTCTCCTTTCTTCCTCCTCCCTTCCCCTTTACCCCCTCTCTTTTCTTCTTTATTTTATCTTTTGTAGGAATAGTGCAGGTTAGCAGTTAAGTCTTAACCGCAGAGCTCGGTATCAGGCACCATGCTGCTAGTTCCTAGATCCTTATCAGCATGAACTCAGTCTTCACAACTATTCCAAGATGGAGGTACTAACATGACCCCGATTTTATTGATGGAGGAGCCGTGACTTGGAGAGGATGAATTGCTTACCTAATAACACAGATCCCGGAGATGGTGGCACTGGGGTTTGAGTCATGGCAGTCCGACTGCAGAGCCCTCTTAGGACACTGTTGGGTTTGTTAGATGTCTGTCTCCCTTTAGGTCATTATCCTGGGTGTAGGTATGGGGACATTGGTACAGCTGGGGGAGCAGTGGAGAGTCCTTCTGGGAAGTCAGTAGGATCTGCTCTTTGTGTATCTCATGTGTGTGCGTTACCCACGAAAACTTGTTTTTCATCATTGTCCACCATCTGTGTCACACCTGGAGGTGCTGAATACTTTCCAGAACTATAGATGATTCATGCAATTATTTTCTTATAATGTCTAAGCTCCCGGGGGAGGGGCCAAAGGGGAAAGTTCACGTACCATGGTGAGTCAGAGAAGGCCAGGCTGCTAATTGATCAGCTTGTTTCTTAACCTGCTAATTGAGACTTGGTCCTCATTCACAGGGTTCCCTGGTGGTGGTGGCCTCAGTGGTGTGTCCAGATCAAAGCTTGCCAAAGTCAGTTGCTTTGGAGTGTCGAGTTAACAAACTGACGAAGCATCTGGACATGTAATATTGATGCCGTTATGGAAAAACAAGGGACTTCCCTCCCAATTAGAGAAGATTTGTTCTGGTGCTCACTCTGTTGTTCTAAGCTTGTTCCCCTTAAAGAGTTTCACTGTTGGTAATCCCAAAGCATAAGACTGTGTTGTTTTGGAGAAAGAAACTTATGTGTTCTTTTGTCTTTTTTAAAATGTGATTTCAATGACAAACAAATGCTCTCTAATAAGTGCTTGGCAGTAATGAGTCGACTCAGTTGATGTAGTTCACCTAGGACTTAGGTTGTGGGAGAGGAAGTTTCATGAGGGTTTAAAGGAGCCCATTCCAAGAGGTGAGGGCTACAGTGCAGTTTGCAGAGGAAGGAGCAGGAGAGGTGCAGGGCTGTCTGAGTGGTCAGCAAGCCCTGATGAAATCTTTGTGCTCCTTCTGCGCTCTGATCAAAGCCCCACTCCACACCTCCCTTAGCGCCTTTCCTGAGCCTCCTCCCTCTGCTCGGTGGTCAGCTGCGGTACCGTGCTCTTACACACATGAGGCCCCCAACACGAGGCACTAAACATTTGCTTTTCATTTGCAAAGCAGTCTTTCCACATGGCAAAAAGAGAAGAGAGGGAACCCCCTCCCCCCCCCAACACATCATTAGTCAGCCTTCTAAAGTAATTAACCAAACATCATATTTTTTTTTGTTTTTTGTTTGTAAAATGGTAATAATCACCTAACCTGTTTTATTTTTTTGTTTGTTTGTTTTTTGAGGACTCATACGAGTACATATTGAAGGCACAGAGTAGGGGGCTTAGGCATCAATATGCAGTTACAGCATTTCATTCAAGTTAGTGGCATTCTATACGCGTACCTGTTCACACCCTTAACCCCGCCCCTTCTCCTCTCCCCTCCATGTTCATCTCCACCCCCTCCCTTCTGTCTGTCCTCCTTCCCAACACAGAAACTGTGGACTACATACACACGGATAGCCTGCTTATTGCAGATACTTTGTCTAGAACAGCTAAACCCAGTAATCCTTATTCGAAAAGTAGGGCCCCATACCCCGCGCCCCATTCATTAATTTTTGACAATGCCCACGTATCGTTGTGTTTCCCAACCGTAAAGCCAGAGGGAACTGGAGCTGGCAGCCTGCTTGCCCTGTGTTTTCCTGCCCCTCCTCACTCCCTCTCGGGTTTCCAAATGGCCGGTAATGGGAAGAAGCCAAGTTCAGGAAACATCCATGCTGATGTCAGAACATGTGTTTGGGAAGCCCTTCCTAAAGCAGGCTGTGCTTACAGTCACACACAGTGAAGCTCACTAATAAGCCATGGAGCACTCAGGAACACAAAATCTTGCTGAAAATGGGGCCGTGTTCCCTTGCTCCTGGGCCCCCGTTTCCCCTTCACATCTTGTCTTACTCGGTCAAGGGGCTGACTCACAATGTGAACTCGAGGATTGTTCTGCTCAGATTCCTTTTGGCCTCTGAAATGAATGTGTGAGAAATCAGGGTGGGGATAAGATGACCTCTTATTTTCTTGGCCAACCCTGTGCATCTGTGAGTTTTATAAAACAGGAGGAAGAAAAGGACGCCATCAGATGATATTGACTCTTGAAATTTTTGCAAGAGCCACATGGCTTGAAGTGTATTTATTCAGTTCGTCTGAATGTTGGGTCCTCTTTAAACACATGTCAGGACAGCCTGACTAACGCCTGCATATTTTACTAAGAGGTTGGTGGGCTTATTTGATTTAGTTCATGTTAGTAGTTTAATTGCTTTTTCTTTTTTTTCTCTTCTGGTGGTGACTCTATCTAGCAGAATAAAGTGTTGTCCAAGCACCCCTCTCATTCTTCAGACACACATGAGATGGGAACTGTGGATGGCTGGTGTTTTCTTGAGGTTCCCAATGGACCATATGTTTCACATCAAGTGAGCAAATATCTTTGTAGCTGAAAACCTTTCAACAGCTTCAAGTTTCCAGACCAGACTGTACCTCTGGGCTCCAAACAGATCCAGCCTTACTTCATGTTGGTTCACCCTTAATACTGGCATAATAGATGCTGATTCATGAGAGTAGGTTCCAAAGACCTGCTTGAGATTGTGCCTCAAGTCTTACACTTATTATTCCCCCAATCAAAGTCCTGCCTTCTTAGGGAAGCTCTATGTTACTGATGGCATAGGAATAATTCTATCCCTTGTTCTACATAGGTATCATATGAATTAGATGTGGTGATTGTCCATATTTTACAGATAAAGAAGAGGGTTTAGGGAGATGAAGTCCCCTTCTCAAGGTAGAAGAGTTAGCATTCAGAGTCAGGATTAGAATTTAGATCTATAATACCAAAGTCTAGGCTCTTTGTTCCCATAATAAACTGTCTCTACAGTGGGAAAGGTAAGCATGGAGCCCTGAAAGAGAAAGGCCATTTCTCCTCCTTTCCTGATCACATTAATTTAGAGCAAACATGATTTTGCAATCATTTGACCCCCACCTCCTTAACGGACAGAGCCCTCACTTGCCGTGGCTGGTGACCTGCCCAAGGTCACAGGGCTGGCAGTGCCCACACCAGCACAAAGGTGACCTGTGCTCTTTCCAACTCAGTGTGCTGGGTGGGGGCAGGTATCTGAAATTTCAGAGTGAGGAGAAGGTGCTGGCCAAGAATTCTGAGAACTATGTTTTCGGTCCTACGTTAAAAATGAATTTACATTTCCTTGAAATAAAAATATATATTAAAGAATCCAGCACACGTAAGGGATCCAGACAGCTTTCATGGTTTGGTTTCCTTCAGGAAAATCCAAACTCCTTCCAGGCCATACAAGGTGACGTGTGATCGTGTGATCTGTCCTGAGCGTTCCCGGCCTGAGTCTTTGAATCCAGGCCATTTCGGTGTCAAGCTCCTTGCTGCCATTTCTCTTTCTCCCCGGACTGTCCTTCTTTGTAGGCCTGGTGCCATTTTTTCCTTTTTAACATTTTCTGTTTTTTAATAAAAATTTTTTTTTCTGTTACAGATTACATTCACTATTATTTTGTATTGGTTTCAAGTGTACAGGATAGCAGTTAGACAATCATATACTTACAGAGTGTTCCCCCTGATATTTCTAGTACCCACCTGGCACTGTCATAGTTATTACAATATTACTGACTGTAATCCTTAGGCTGGACTTCACATCCCTGTGACTGTTCTGTAACTGCTAGGGTGCACTTCTCAATTCCTTCACCGTTTTCACCCAGCCCTCCAACCCCTCTCCCCTCCGGCAACCATCAACCTGCTCTGTGTCTATGAGTCTGTTTCTGTTTTGTTTGTTCATTTATGTTGTTTTTAGATTCCACATATAAGTGAGATCAGATGGTATTTGTCTTTCTCTGACAGACTCATTTCACTTAGTGCAATACCCTCTAGGTCCATCCATGTGGTCACAAATGGTAAAGAGTTCATTCTTTTTCATAGCTGAGTGATATTCCATTGTACTATATTTGTACCATAGTCTTTTTATCCACTCATCTACTGATGGGCATTTGAGTTACTTCCATAGCTTGGCTCTTGTAAATAATGCTGCAGTAAATCTAAGAATGCATATATTCTTTCAAATTAGTGTTTTGGATTTCTTTGGATTTATACCCAGAAGTGAAATCACTGGGTCATCAGACCAGCACTCCACTGATGCTTGTCAGTCTCCCTTCATACAGGAAATGAGTATAAGCATTTTGGAGCAAAATAAGTCCATAAATATCTTATAAATATAAAATTAAAGATGGTAGCAAATATTAATAGTGGTCACTGAGTGCCAACCAGGCAATGTGTGGCTTTGCTGTCAGTAATGGTTAATTTTTATAATGGCCCTTTGAAGTTGGCACATTTGTTATTTCTGTTTCACAGATAAGCCAACTGAACCTAAGGTAATTAAAATGTAAAATGAAAGACCAAACTTCACCAAGTCATACAGCAAAGATGCGCATACTAGCATCCCAAGATGGTATCTGATTCCAGAACATAGGCGCTGAACACTCTGCCGTGAATGCAAGCCCTTGTCACCTTCCCCTCTTTCCTGGTGAAGAGAACTGGACACAGAAGAACCCAGAATGACCTATGTGGTGGTAGATTCTCCCAAGGAGCTCAGCAGGGAGACCTACATGCCTTTGGATGAACTGGCTCCTGCAGGGACCTCTCTGTCCTGTAACCTGATAGCTGTGTGCCTTCCAGGGAACTCTGTAGCACTCTCTGGGGGACATATGACTCTTCCAGGGAGGCTGCCAGGACTGAGTCTATAATAAAAGTTCCCAGCCGAGGGTTAATGGCTAGATTAGTCTTAACTGGGGCTCTGAATTTACTGGCTTTGTGATTGGGGCACAGAGAGCAGTCCTCTCTGGTTCTCTTCTTTGCTGACAAGAATGAGGGGAGTGGCCACGCAATGAGGCTGTTGTCAGGATTGAAAGAGTGTAACTCACTTGAGTTTTGCATGCAGTCCTGTTTTAAAAAATGCAAAGGTTATTATTAGAGACGGCTCTTTCAAGTGTAAAATGTGGTGCCCTTTGGTCCAGGCATATGTGATCAATAAGTATTTGCTGATTGATCAGCATAGTATCAGGGGCCCAAGAGTCCTGAGTTCTACTGGCTGGTGTCCCAACCCTAGTGCTTAGTGGACTCCAGCTGCCAAAGCTCTGGCCCCTGCATTTGGCTCCCATGGTTGCAAAAAATAATTGATGCCAGGCCATAGGTCCCCAAACATCCGAGGCGCGCGCCACCAGATCTCATTGCTGCGGAGCAGCACTGGACATTTCACCGGTGCGTGTGAATTCATTAGAAGTAATTGCCCCAAATGTAAAACTCAGGCTATTAGTAGCCAGATGCTCTGTCATTGACCGACAGCCAGCCAATCCCTGCGCAGCGACCACACCGGGAAATCGCCGCGGAGCAGTGTGTCTACTGGGGGAGGAAAGGAAACATGTCCAGTCATTTCTGAGTCAGCCTTCCAGCTTAATTGGTTTTGTTCCTTCCTACGTGCAGCGTTCATAGAAATGTGCTTGGGCCCGGGAAGCCAGCCTGCATACACCGAGAGGCGCACGCCTCAGTTGGGGGTGTTGAGTGGTGGGTTCTAAAGCGAGAGATGAACGGCTTCGTGTTTTGTGGTTCTGAGAGCTGGCTGGGGGCAGGGGGGGGGGCGGGGGAGAGGCTTCCTCAGGAGGAGAGTTGCGCGAACCCATCAGACTGAACGCGGTGGCTTCCCCTTAGCTAGCTCCTCCAACCCCAACCACATTTGACTTCCATGGGAAAGTCCAGCTATGTCTCCGTGTCACGATTTATAAAGCTGTTGCATTCCCTGGTGAGGGGACTGCGTCAGCAAATCACAAAAGGAAACAGAAATCATATAAAATCTTACTTTCAGTGGCAGAAGCCTTCACTACCATTGTCAAGGCCACTCGTAAACCCTGGCTGAGAACTGGGTCCTAGTCCCACGTGCCTGAAATGCTGGCACATCCTGGCACTGTGAGCACAGCACACTAGCTGTCTGGAACGGATCCTCCTGGTGCGCCGCCTGCTGCGCACATGTTGGGTAACAGCTTGTCTTGAGATCCTCTGTTTGTCCTGACTGTTGGCTCTGAACTTCTAAGTCACCACCAGCACTCTGTCCCTACACTTGAACAGTTTAGATGACACATGCTCTTGCAGGGTATTGTGTATACATTTTTTTTTTTGAGAGAGAAAAATGTTTTCTCAGCAAGTCTGGAATCAAAAAGGGAGTTTATTTCTGGGGCCTGGAGACTTCTTTTGATGGGGTTTCCAGATTGACTTAAATTGAGATCCACTTAAACTCCTCTAAAAATCCTAGCAGGGGAAGCATTGAGTTGGGTGCGGGCACCTGTCAGTGGGTACCTGTGACCCTGGCCGATGACCCAGACTTGGAAGATGTGAGAGGTTAAGCAACAGATTAGAAATGTCTGTGTGTGTGTAGTGGGGGGGAGGGTGGGGGAGGTATGGCCATTTGAATATATGTGTATATGCACAGGATCAAAACATCTGACTAGGAAAGAAAAATATCTCATTTGTTATCCATGAACATGATGTTACAGAATGCTACATATCTGGCTGAATGGTTTATTGCTTTTCTGATGTCATTGGATCCGTAGGCTACGTGTAGACCCAGCATGTGAGTTCTGATATCAATTGTGTAAATAGTATAGGTGCTGTTTTATTTTTTTAATAGTTCGGAGTCCAGGCCTTTCTTCTTCTTAGGAAGTGGTTGGTAACATCTGTGGCGTTTCTGATGCACTTGGGCCCACCTGCCCACAGGCGATGGTGGTGGATGAATGAGTGTGGCTTGCTTTGTAGAGAATGGAGCCACACTGGGGGAGGCGCTGTTACCCCTGGAGAGCTGGATCTTTCTTCAAAGACATCGGAAAACTTACCGATGCAAGCTGCTTGGGTGCAGTTTCTAGGCGTCGGATAAGGAAGAAGTGCGGCTACGTGCCATTTCTTGAAATAAAGCTGCCGCATTTCTTTATTGTTTGAAATTACACCTAGATGGAGGGATGTGGAGATTTGGTTTGGGGAGTCACTAATAATTACCTGGGGAATGCTTCATTGTACCCAGGCCTGCTTTCTACGGTGTTGAAGTTTACAATGGGACACTGTGGAGGCTTTGATTTCTGGTATTAATTAATGTTTATTTAATATATTATTATTTTATGGTATATAATATATTAGTACTATTATGTATTGTTATTTTGTAGTATATACTATATTAACATATAGTATATATTATATTAATATTTATATATTTGATTTTTTTATGGTTTTACCAAAGCACTACACATTTACTTTTATTTCTTTTTTGTGATCCATGTTTTTTTTAACCATACTGGTTTTATTATGCATGGACAAAAACATGATATTTTACATTGTAAAAGTCCAATAAGCATGCATTAAGTATATCATGTGTTATAAGTGCTGCAGTTACCAGGGTGAAAAGCTACAATTCCTGTCCTGAAAGAATTCATACTCTAGTAGAGAAGACAGAAGACGATCATTTTTGGGACCATGCAACCCAATGACTTGTGTTAGGCTCGAGGACTAGACTGCTTGGTTCTGAATGTTTCCTCTGTTATTTATTAGCTGTGTGACCTTGTGGAGGTTTTCAAATTTCCCATTATCTCAGAGAAGTTAATCAATATATAAATGGGAATAAAAATTGCACCTTTTAAATGAAGTTATTATGATAATTAGACTAGTTAATACATGTACGATGTGCTTAGAACAGTGCCTGACATAATATGGGAGCCTAATAACTATTAGCAACTACTCAGAATGATGTGGGCAATGAAATAACTGTATTTGGGTCAGAATCACCTGGTGGGGGGATAATAAATGCAAATTCCTGAAGTTGTCACCTCAGAGTTTCTGACTTGGTAAATCTGGATGGAATTTGCGATTCTGCAATTTTGATAAGCACCCTGGGTAATTCTGATGCAGGGTGCTCATGGTCCATATGTCAAGGAACACTGATATACTGGAGGCAAAAGCAACAGTAACCTTTTGCTCAAAGGTGGAGTCAAGAAAGACTTCACATTGGAAGTCATGGTATAGATTCTGGGTTTTGAAGGATGCATAGGAGTTCAACAGGAAAAGAGAACAATAGCATGTGTAAATACAGAGTTATGGGTTGTTACGATATGTTTGGAGCATCAGTTTTTCCATGCTATTGGAGGTAGTTAAAAGGTTGGGTGTTTGGAGAAAATCTGTGGGTGATGAAGTTAGAGAATAGTAATTTCTGGAGTGCACCTGGCCAAAACTAAAGAATTTCAGTGACTAAATGGGTCAAATTGTTGTCTGGTATCATTTGGATAAGAAGGAGGGATTGATTAGACATTTAATTTTGCAAATTAGTTGTGGTGGTGAGAAATAGAAACAGTCATCACTGGGCTCATTAATCATGATGTCACACTCTGCTCTGATAATCACTGCTGAGCAGTTTTTGTAATTATTCAGCTTAGACTCTGACCGTAGGGGAGATTTATACTTAGCAACAAGTTAAAATAGGAATGTGAGGTCTCTCCCTCCTTCCCTTGGGGATATCTTCTGAATAAGGTAGTCTTTCACTCATCTCAGTATCTTTTTCAACATTTTCAATATTGTATATTTAGATATTTGGATGTTTGAGGACTAATTGGGCAATGCCTCAAAACTCCTTCCAATCCATAAATGAGATGGGATCTTGGAGAACACAAATGTTCATGTTTTCCCTTTTTGTCAGCCGAAATAAAATTATGCTATGCTAGAGAAGGCAATGGTCTGATAGTAAAGAGAAATAAAAAAATTTCAGGCAGAATAAGAGATTTTTTTTTTGCATTGTGTTAGATCAAGAGGATTTCCCAAGTGAAACTGAGCAGGAAGAAGGTTCCAATGAAAACTGATTGATGGTAGAATGAAATTTTATGGTAATTGGTGATGTCACAAATCACCTGATCCATCAGAGGAGAGAAAAAGGATTCTTTGGGAAACCTAGCTGTTGACATGATGTTGGTGAGGCAAGGGGAAGGGACTAATAACACAGCTGGAATCTGACTATTTAGCATAAACATTCAGGAGTCAGCTTCCTTTTTCCTTCCTTTTTTAAAGTTGTCATTGCTTCTTCATTGCGATACTAGCAGAAACGTTATTTATGCTAATTAGAAGCTACTCTAGAAAAAGAGTTATGTTGTAGTCAAAGGAAATATTCATCAGCTATCATTGCAGGGGAAGACTCTGCCCTCTGTGGGCTGCTCCATGATCGTTGTATCAGCTCTTAACAATCATCGGTACAAGTAATATAAAAATGGGGATATTTCTATATTACATGTACAGGCAAGGGGGAAGAAAGCCTGTTCATTTGTGCTTGTATGAAGTAACTGGCTCAAAATCCTTTCGGGGGACACATTGGAACATCTCTCAGCAACATGTTTCCCCTTTAGGTACAGTAACCAGAAAGTGGTATCAAAAAAAAAAAAAAAAAAAAAGTCAAAAAGGTGGCTGAGCATCTGGAGGCATCTGAGAGAGCCTGTGTTTAGATGAATGGATGACAGACTGAGTAGTGAGGGGTCATGATGGGTGGCCAACTCCTTTGAAACACAGTAGCCCTATTGTATATCTAAGAGCTGCTCAATTCAAAGCAATCCCCAGCTTGTATGCTTCTGTAAATATACATTAGCCTTTAAGCACACAAGACACCATGCCAGCTTTTATTTTATTTTATTTTTCCTTCAGGGCAGAAAGTAAGAGAGAAAGAGATGAAACCCCAAAAGCAGCCAGAGAACCTCCTTTTGCGACTCTTAACTTTTTCTTTCGACATTGTTTTTGAAAGCTGCAGTGTTCCTGTGCGAATGAATGAATACGGGTTTTTATCCCCAGCACAGAGGGCTGCTGTCCGATTGCGGGCATCTTTTTCCAGTGTGATTGGGAGAGCTTACCGTCTCAATCTCATTAGATAAGAAATACCGTTTAGATTTTGACACAAGATATTACCCATGGAATCAACAGTGCTGTTTTCATGATAAACGTGGATGTTGGAGATTAAGGTTTTACGCAGGCCCACTGGTGAGCAACATGCCACTTGAATTAGGAGGCACTTTGCCGGAAACAGTTGTATCAGCTTAATTTTGCTCTTATCCAAGCTTTTCCTACCGAGCATTACAGAAGCACCATGTCTGCAGAGAGATTGCTGTAACCTTCTGTTGTTGACCAAGTAGGGACCTCTTTCAGAAGTTGGGGTGTTAAGACTGGAAGGGTTGTGTGAAACAAAGAGCCGCCCGTGGCCCAGCAGGGGGCGCCATAAGACCAGCCGCAGCTCTGCAAAACAGCTGCACGCAGTGAAGGCAGAGAGAGCCTGAACAGTTATCCCTGCTCAACACCCTCCTTTCCTCTTCTCTTTTTAAATGCAGAGAAGGAAAAAGAAAAGAACCGTCAGCCAGAAACAAAGGGATCCCGAGAACCAAACATATGTTTTAAGTTCTTCAGTTTTAAGCTGAAGAACTTAAAACAAAAATTCAGAGGACTCAGGTGAGGTACCTGCATGTCACAGAGTTGCATTCTGGCTGTCAGTTATTTTGCAGCTCTTATGGGCAGAGATTCTTTCTCTTCTCCAGCCGCTCCCTATACCCCCCTCCTCTATCCCCATTTGGAGTCCTCTACATCTGGCTGGATTGAACAATACCATTGGTTCCTTCAGGAAGAACCCTGGCCCACACTGACACCATCACGCCCAGCAGAAATAGTTAGTGCTAGTTCTTAAGCATCTTGCATGGGTATTGCTAACTTCAGCGCTGCCCCCTTTCCTATCTACAACAAGGGTGCAATGAGGGAATTGGGCTAAATGGTCTCTGAGTGCTAAGGTTATGTCTGTTCATAAAATAAGAAGTGAGAGGTTAAGGCAATAAACCAAAGAACTCAACCCCAAAGCGAGATTTTCAGTGCCAAATTTTGAGATAATTGAGGCCCCCCAAAAGAGTTTTTTCTTTTTTCTTTTTTTCCCCCTTCCCTTTCTGACATCTGGCCCATCTGTGTGTAGGTCTTTGGTGCTCCATTCCTATCTCTATGATAAATTGATCAACTGATTCATTGAACTTCTAGGCTGTGGTTAAAACAGAGATGAGCAGATTGGGAGGTTCTGTCTGCTCATTGGCAGTTTTCTTTTTGCTAATGGCTTCTGTAGGCATTAACAGCAATTTCTTTAATTAAGTCAAAATATTGCTTGGTAAATGGACATATTACACTTGCATTTGCTTGTTTGTTCTCAGAATAAATTTTAAATATGCTTTTTTTTTTTTTTTTTTTTTAGGAGTGGATATTCTCATTTAATTGGTCCTAATGAGATCCAGGTTTACCCACTAGGATGAAAGGGACAGTGTTAATCTGTATTACATTGATCAGCCTCTGTGATGGGCAGGATTGGACATGGACCAGAATAAGTGGACAGATGTAATGACCAAGAGGGACCCTGATAAGCAGAGGTTTGCAAGTGGATAGTTAAACTCTCTTAAAGTTGCACATGTGCTCACACTGCATTGATAAAATGGGTGTGAAGACATTGAGGAGCAGCAGGCGAGGAGAGATTTAGCAAGGACACTCTCAGCCAGAGACTGTGGAGTAGGAACCTCTCAGTTATTGGTAGGGACTCCCTACCCAGCAGGCATGATGGGGAAGGAACCAGTTTTGTCAAATAAAGGCAAGAACATTACACTTTAGTAGAAGACAAAGACATTCTCTCAATATGGACAAAAGCTCTCTCTTTCCTTCAGGAAGTGGAGTGCTCCCCACTTTCATTCTGGAAGGTCTGTTGGGCCCATTTTCTCTTTAACATTTGTGCCAAGAGCTTGATAAGTTCCTTAAAGGCACATTTTTGAAATTCATCTGCCTGTCCCCAGTGCCTACTTTGCACGGGGACTTTTGCAAGAAGAGGTATTCCAAGGCCATTGTTGAACTTAAAGATCCATTACATTTTTTCCTTTTTTAATGTATCATTACAGCTACAGAAACAAACAAACCAGGGAAAAAAAGGTCCTTGCATGAAGTCATAATTTGGCTCATACAAGGTGCTGAGCCCATTTCCAACTCTAATGACTAGATACTCCCCACCAGAATGATCTAGGCTGCTGGGAATGGGCTGAACCGACCAGCGGCAGAGACCATGAATTGCTTAGGTCATTAAGCACAAATGTGCTAAGCACCAAGGTACACATTCAGTGCAAGACTTCCTTAGGTCTGGCTTTCTCAGTTTCAGAAAATATTTATTTATATTAATATTAAAATATTAATTCCACTTTCTCTTTGGGTCTCTTCTGAAAAGGTGTTCTGTATGAGGGTAGTATATAATTTCATGGAATCACTGAGTCAGGACCAGCAGACCTACGGAAAAGCACTCATTTGGATCAGAACCACACAAAATCCTATTTACAGTTGTACAGGCAGCATCTATCTCATTTGGGTTTGCTTGTTGGCGGGTGGTGTGGGAGTCGGAGACCTACAATATATGATGTGGTTGAAATCTCTGTTTTTCCAATTACTGTTTAATCTATCTGAGCCTTTGACTCTTCATCCAAAGATGGGAGCTCTTGACATTGATCTGTTTGAGGGTTGAGTGAGAAAAATATATACGTAGGACACAGTAGACATTCAATTGTAGGTGATTTTTATTTTCTAAGATATGCTCTGAATAACTTATCATCTTCCTACGTGTAATATTCCAAAAGGATGTTAAACAAGGGGCTTAGTTTTTGATGAAGATTGAGGTTCTCTGGAATTACTAGGGCAGAAATACTACTCATTAAAAAGATATGGATGAAAGTCCTTTGTTCCCTCAAACTGTCAATCCCTGGCCTTTTCCTACTTTTTATTGCCTTTCTCTTCTCAGAAATCCAGTTTCAAATTATTTCACCACACCTATTTCTTCAAAATTTTTCATTCATTCCTTGTTAAGTGATAATAATTTAATGCAGTAATCTTCCTGGGAGTATTCTATTGTTAACAGATGACACATTTACCACAAAGAAGTACAAGGTGAATGGGAATTTCAAGCTTTGGTCGACATGTGGCAATGTATTTTTTTCAGGCTACTAGGATCTTCAGTTTTTTTGAAATTAAATTCATTGCCGGTAGGTAATGCATGAAATCTATCTATTAAATTATTTAACTTTAAATCTATCACATTAGTTACTTATCTAGAAAGATCACAAAGAAAGAAACATACATAGTTACCATATTTTTAAAGTTTTTTTGAGTTATTAATTGCTATAAACCAAGAACCATTTTTTTTTTTTATTAAGTGAAAGGTGAGGAGGCCGAGGGACAGATTCCGGCATGTGCCCTGACTGATATCCACCTGGCAAGCCCCCTACTGGCTGATGCTCTGCCCATCTGGGGCTGCTGCTCCATTGCTTGACAACTGGGCTATTTTTAGTGCCTGAGACATGGCCATGGAGCCATCCTCAGTGCCTGGGGCCAACTTGCTTGAACCAATTAAGCCATGGCTGTGGGAGTGGGGGGAGAGAGAGAGAGAGAGAGAGAGAGAGAGAGAGCAGGAGGGGTGGTGGAGAAGCAGATGGTCACTTCTCCTGTGTGCCCTGACTGGGAATTGAACTGAGGACTTTTACATGCTGGGCTTATGCTTTACTGCTGAGCCAGCTGACTAGGGCCAGTCAAGTACCATTGGCTAGAAGATGTAGGAAGTTAGAGGCAAAGTTCTTGTGTGGGGAGCTCACAGGTTAGGGTTACACAGAGCAACAAGGGAGCACAAATGCACTGATAACCTGAAGGAAGCATGAGCATGACCCGAAGTGAGGTTATTGAGGGTCCAGCACTGATGGCCAAGGTCTTCAGAAAGCAGCCTGACCTCCACCAGGATGAGAAGGCCTCCTAGAGCATGTCGGGTAGGTCCCCAGCAGCTGAGATTTTCTTCAAGGCCATGTATTTGCAGGTAGACAATGAACTGGGTCTATCTTTTTAACATGCAATCCAACCAGAAAAAAATTTTTTGAGCAGGAAATTCTCTCAAAACATAAGCATAATTATAGAGTCTGGGATAATGTGTGTGACCTCTATTTAACCTTGGGGCTATTTATGATTTTAAACTTTTTCATTGCCTAGGTGAATAGGGGAAAAGTCTTCTATTTCCACTCTTATATCCTGCATTATACTAATTGCAGGAAGAAGGCTTCTACAGGCCACCATTAAAAGCAGTAAAGAAACTCTATCCATGATGTGAAACACTACACCCAGCCTAGGAAAACTGAGTTACAGGCTCACTGGATTGTGGTCTTTATTTGAAGTTGTCAGCTGTGCTATTGTGGGTTCACTGTTCTGAAAGCATACATTCCCCCCACCCCCAAGCAGTAAAGCTGTTTCTGTAGTCTCATTTTATTTAATAACTATGCTGTGCTTAAATATAGTGTGTGGGTGAAGTTGTTATAAGTTGGCATTTATAGTTTATATGGCTTTGTGCTAGAAAACTTCAGTTACAGAAAAACACCTGCAAGGAACTCAGGCACGTGTCCCTTCCTCCAAGCGCACACCACAGCCTCTCACTATGGCACTTTGTGACACCACAAGAAGCAAAGAAAATAGGAAACCGTATATAACGTTGACCAAAAAAAGAACTCAAAGCACTGTGCAGTCCAACTGACTCCAGGTCTCTGATAAAAAATAAATTTTAAAGTCATTTAGCTGCTAGTAAAGCACTATGAAAAATATGTGTTTTGACCAGGCCGATGGGAATCTCTCAGAATTTGCGTTGCAGTCATTGTCAGCTTGTTATTGCTTTGTGTAGTTTAGTTAATAAAGTGTTACATATTGAACTTTGTACATGAGTACTTGATTGTGAGATCTACAGTCCAGACTGAGGATGTCACAGTTGGAGAGAGGGAACACAGAGGTTGGATAGGAGAAAGCTATCATGATAGAAAACACACACATATGTGCACTTGGTTATAATCTTACAGTCTACAGTCTTTGTGGCTGCACGGATTTGCTGAGTCAGTGGCCTTCTGTGCAGATGTCCAGGTGAGGCACCGGCAGTAACATCTGTAGCTGGATGACTTTTTCTGTTGCCTTCAAATGGGGCTCAGGGCTGAGCACAAAGAGGCAGTAAGCATTTCACATTCTGCAAAGAAAAAACCAACCGTTGGGACCAGAACCATCGTTTAAGGGTTCTAAATGCTGCTGTTTCCATCTTGTGGCTCTACCATCTTGTGACCCCAAGGTTATTCTGCCCAGATATGTCACTGCCACTCTGATGTCATTGGCTGGATATAGTCACCTAGTTAACAGAACTGTAAGGAGTCTGAGAAATGTAGAGAACAGCATGGAAATTTGTGAGAATCAATAGTCGTTGAACATTCACAGCCACCCACCTTCATTATAATAACTCAATCACAAGTCTTGTTTGAAGGCATTACTATAGTACTACATTATCTGTGGTCCACTCATTTATCCACCTATTCCACTATATACTATGGGAATCACGGCAGGTGTTGTGGATGCTACAGGAAGAAATGGAGCCCCACCCAAGGCATCCTTCTATGTTCCCTTCCCCAGGGTTCTTCCTCCTGTCTACCTCGTGTTGCAGCTGGAATTCCACAGGGCAGGCTAGCTAGAGGAATGTCTACATAACAGAGGAGGAGTTCAGTCACCTTCTCTGCCTTTCAGGTGAGCTCTCCGGACTGGGAAGGATGGAGCCCTAGTGTGCCAAGTGAAGCCAGGAGCAAGGAGAGTACCCAGGAGGCTGGGTCGAATATGCTATTGGGAATAGACTCTTTCAAGACTAATGTCCAAAAATTAGGATTCAAGGTCAAGGCTCAATGACAGTCATAGTGAGATCTGCATATGCAGAGGGCTATTTTATTTTAAAGTGTTCCCACCCACATTGTCCCTTGTGGTCATCACAACAAGCCCATGAGGTCTGGGGGTCAGGCTCTCTCTCAAGGCATCCAAAACTGAGAGAGGTTAAGCTGTTTGAAGTTTCTATCCTCAAATCTCACCCCCAAAATAATTATCCACCCACTACATCTCATGCTGTCACCCAGGTCCTATAGGGTCTTGTTATTTCTTCACTTGTGTCATGGAATAGTTCAAGGTCAAATGACTCCTGTTCAGGAGTGCCAGAGAGATGTTTCTGGTGTTATTCCAAGTACCATATCAGTTCTTATTTAATGGAAGTACAAGAACCAAACAGGTGCAAAATCCAATACTGCATGGCTTCCTATGCTAACCCACCCTGATGCCTATCTTACTCCCATTGCTCTTCCAACAAGGACAAGGCACATGTGGACTTTATCATCACTGTTGCTTTAACTTTTAAAGCTCCTTGTAATGTTGGCAAGCAAGTTAGAGCTTGCAACCAAACCTTTTATTGCAAAACACACAGGAGCTTGCTTCTGACTAGATTATTGTTATTCCATACACAATGGCTTTTCTTTGCCAACTGTGCTTAAAGCAAATGTCCGACACCAAGTAAATTCTCATGCTTTTGTACCCACTGTTCTTCTCTATGGAAAACCATTTAATATACAAAACCAGGTAAATTCAGAAGGTTTCCATCCTGTCATTGCCAAATTAGTTGCAACATGTTTATTAGCAAAGTGACATTTGTTTAAGAATAAGTTGAAGTGATTATACTGTCACAGAAGCACTGCATTTCCTATGTAACAAATTTATTTCATCTTGTCCCTGAAACTTAAGCTTTTCCTTCTAACAGACCTAAACTGTAATTTTTTATATAAGCAGGTAATTTCTAAATCTACCGATACTGGGTACAATTGGCTATTTTAGGTTTGAAGTCATCCATTATGACTTTTATCATGGGCAAGCTGAGGAGGGTTCTTTGAATTGATCACTTGATATTGTTTGACCCCAGTGTTTGACTTCAATCCTTGGCAAGTTATGAGAGGGACGATAATGGTATTCAGGCATTTCTGGCCATTTATTTTGTAGTTCTACTGTGGTCACAGCTCTGGGCTCTTTCAGAGAGATAGCTGGAAGCTTCCATGCTGAGGATCATCAAGGGTCATGGCTGCAGAGAAGTGGTTCTTTCCAGTAGGACCCTGTTGTCATCTGTTATTCTTTTCCCAGGAATGGAAATGAATTTACACTGAGTGGTCACTCAGAGGTGGATCTTATATTTAAAAGTGTTATATGAATAAAGATGACTTAATTGGGTACTCCTCCAGTGTTCATCAGCTGTGATTTTCAACTCCAGCAGGTCTGTCTCTCTGAAATTAGTGTTCCAGGAAGGGACAGAACTTCAGGTTCTGAATAGATGATTCCACTTGAAACCAAGACATCATTGTCTTAAGTAATTTTGAAAATATTTAATTTAGAGGCATCCAAGCCTCGCACAATTATATTGCTTGAAGAAACAGTGCCGACATCTTACTGTATGTCCTGTGCTGTTGTGATTCTTGGAAGATTCTTGACCCCCACTGAGAGTGGTATTTCTTGCATTCCTAAGTTCATATTGAAGATGTTCTTAAAAGGAAAGAAAGATCTATAGCAAGGTCTTGATCTATAACCTCCACCTGATATCTTAATGCAAATATGATCCCTGTCATTGTTCAATGATATTTGTTTCCGTAATCTCTGATGAGTAAGCATGGCCCCATTTTGCAAAGATTGGAAATTCAGACTTGAATTATTCCAAATGAAGAATTATTATTATTCTCTACTGATCTGGGGTGATAAGCCCTTTCCACTTCCTTGATGGTCCAGGAAGATCCTTACAAAGGTTTCATGAACAGTGTAAGATGCTTAGGTGCACCGGCTTGGAATTTATGTTTGGCCATGGTGGGTGTTATAGGGATGACCTGACTTTAGAATAATCTAACTCTTCTAGGTTGGCATCTTTATGAATCTAAAGTTTCTCAGAACTTTATGGCCCCTCAAAATGCTCCCAGGTCCCACATTATCCACACATAATGTGGTGTGACAGGGTGGTTCTGCGTGTTGAGAATGTCTTTGTCTGCCAAGTGAAAAGCAATAATGCCAGTGATAGGTTATGAGGTGGTATATGCTTTCACCAGCTGCTGTCACTCAGGTAAGTTATCAATATACGGTTGCTATTGGGCTTAAATGTAACACCTGTGTTAGCGTCAGAAGGATCCTGTGTTGCTTAAATGTCACCAAAACATGACTTAATTCACTGTTAAACTTTGGTACCAATTAGACTATTATAAAAGGGGCTTATGGGGGAACGGCAAGATGGCGATGGAGTAGGCAGATGTAACAACTTCCAAATCCCAGAACCAAAGTGGATTATAAATTAATTTTAAGAACCATCATCTGGATAAACCAACTTTTATATATATATATATATATATATATATATATATATATTATTAATTCTGATGGGGTGACACCAATAAATCAGGGTACATATGTACAATGAAAACATCTCCAGGTTATCTTATCATTCAATTATGTTGCATACCCATCACCAAAAGTCAAATTGTCCTCTGTCACCTTCTATCTGGTCTTCCCTGTGTCCCTCCCCTCCTCACTATCCTACTCTTCCCTCCCTCCCCCCACCTCATAACCACCACTCTCTTGTCCATGTCTCATATTCTCACTTTTATGTCCCACCTATGTATGAAATCATGCTGTTCTCAGTTTTTCTTTTTTTCTGATTTACTTATTTCACTCCGTATAATGTTATCAAGGTACATCCATTTTGTTATAAATGATCTGATGTAATCGTTTCTTATGGCTGAGTAGTATTCCATAGTATATATGTACCATAGCTTTTTAATCCACTCGTCTTCTGACGGACACTTGGGCTATTTCCAGATCTTCGCTATTGTGAACAATGCTGCCACGAACATGGGAGCGCATTTCTTCTTTTCGAACAGTGCTATGGCGTTCTTAGGGTATATTCCTATAAGTGGGGTAGCTGGGTCAAAAGGCAGTTGGATTTTTAATTTTCTGAGGAATCTCCAAACTGTTTTCCACAGTGGCTGCACCAGTCTGCATTCCCACCAGCAGTGCAGAAGGGTTCCCTTTTCTCCACATCCTCACCAGGGCTTGTTCTGTGTTGTTTTGCTGATGAGTGCCATTCTGACTGGTGTGAGGTGATATCTCATTGTGGTTTTAATTTGCATTTCTCTAATGATTAGTGATGTTGAGCATTTTTCCATATGCCTATTGGCCATCTGTATGTCCTCTTTGGAGAAATTTCTATTCATTTCTTTTGCCCATTTTTTGATTGGGTTGTTTGACTTCCTGGTGTTGAGTTTTATAAGTTCTTTATAAATTTTAGTTATTAACCCCTTATCAGATGTGCTGTCGAATATGTTCTCCCATTGTGTGGTTTGTCTTTTTATTCTGTTCTTATTGTCTTTAGCTGTGCAAAAACTTTTTAGTTTGATATAGTCCCTTTTGTTTATCTTGCCTTTTATTTCATTTGCCTGTGGAGATAAATCGGCAAATATACTGCTGCTACAGATGTCGGAGAGCTTGCTGCCTATGTTTTCTTCTAAGATGCTTATGGTTTCACGGCTTACATTTAAGTCTTTTATCCATTTTGAGTTTGTTTTTGTGAATGGTGTAAGTTGATGGTCTAGTTTCATTTTTTTGCAGATAGATGTCCCATTTTCCCAACACCATTTGTTAAAGAGGCTGTCTTTACTCCATTGTATGTTCTTTCCTCCTTTGTCAAATACAAGTTGTCCATAAAGCTGTGGGTTTATTTCTGGGTCCTCTGTTCTGTTCCATTGATCTATGTGCCTGTTCTTATGGCAGTACCAGGCTGTCTTGAGTATAATGGCCTTATAGTAAACCTTGATATCTGGAAGAGTGATACCTCCTGCTTTATTTTTTCTTTTTAAGATTGCTGAGGCTATTCGTGTTCTTTTTTGGTTCCATATAAATTTTTGGAATATGTGTTCTATATCTTTGAAGTATGTCATTGGTATTTTAATTGGTATTGCATTAAATTTATAAATTGCTTTGGGTAATATAGACATTTTAATGATGTTTATTCTTCCTAACCATGAGCATGGTATATGCTTCCACTTGTTTGTATCTTCCTTGATTTCTTTTATCAATGTTTTATAATTTTCTGAGTACAAGTCCTTAACCTCCTTGGTTAAATTTACTCCTAGGTACTTTATTTTTTGGCTGCAGTAGTGAAGGGGATTGTTTCCTTAATTTCTTTTGCTGACAGTTCATTGTTGGTATATAGAAATGCCTCTGATTTCTGAGTATTAATTTTATATCCTTCCACCTTGCTGAATTCATTAATAAGGTCCAGTAGTTTTTTGACTGAGACTTTAGGGTTTTCAATATACAATATCATATCATCTGCAAATAGTGACAGTTTTACTTCTTCTTTTCCAATTTGGATGCCTTTTATTTATTCTTCTTGTCTGATTGATGTAGCTAGGACTTCCAGAACTATGTTGAATAAGAGTGGTGAAAGGGGGCATCCCTGCCTGGTTCCTGATCTTAAGGGGATTGCTTTTAATTTTTGTCCATTTAGTATGATGTTTGCTGTGGGTTTGTCGTAGATGGCCTTTATCATGTTAAGGAATGATCCTTGTATTTCCACTTTACTGAGAGTTTTGAGCATGAATGGGTCCTGGATTTTATCAAATGCCTTTTCTGCATCTATTTAAATTATCATGTGATTTTTGTCCTTCCTTTTGTTTATGTGATGAATCACATTGATTGATTTGCGAATATTGAACCAGCCTTGCCTCTCCAGAATAAATCCCACTTGATCATGGTATATGATTTTTTTCATATATTGCTGGATCTGGTTGGCTAATATTTTGTTGAGAATTTTAGGGTCTAAATTCATCAGGGATATAGGCCTATAATTTTCTTTCTTTGTGTTGTCTTTGCCCAGTTTTGGGATCAGAATTATGCTTGCCTCATAAAAGGAGTTTGGAAGTCTTTCTTCCTCTTGAATTTTTTGAAATAGCTTGAGGAGGATAGGAGTTAGTTCTTCTTTGAATTTTTGATAGAATTCACTTGTGAAGCCATCAGGCCCAGGACTTTTCTTTTGGGGGAGTGTTTTGATAACTGTTTCAATCTCATTTGTTGTAATTGGTCTGTTTAGGTGTTCCTATTCTTCCAGATTGATTTTTGGAAGGTTATATGATTCAAGAAATTTGTCCATTTCACCAAGATTGTCTAATTTTTTGGCATATAGTTCTTCATAGTATTTTCTTGCAATGCTTTGTATTTCTGTTGTGTCAGTTGTTATTTCTCCACTGTCCTTTTAATTTTATTTATTTGAGTCCTCTCTCTTTTCTTTCTTGGTCAGTCTAGTTAAAGGTTCATCAATCTTGTTTACCTTTTTAAAGAACCAGCTTCTGGTTTCGTTGATGCTCTGTATTGTATCCTTAGCCTCTATGTCATTTATTTCTGCTCTGACCTTTATTATTTCCTTCCTTCTACTTGTCTTGGGTTTTATTTGTTGTTGTTTTTCTAGTTCTTTTAGATGCAGGGTCAGGTTGCTTATTTGAGCTTTTTCTAGCTTCTTATGATATGCCTGTAGTGCAATGAACTTCCCTCTCAGAACTGCTTTTGCTGTGTCCCATAAATTTTGTGTTGATGTATGCTCATTATCATTTGTTTCTAGAAACTTTTTTCTTTCTTCTTTGATCTCATTGTTAATCCATTCATTATTTAATAACATGCTATTTAGTTTCCAAGTGTTTGAGTATTTTTCAGTTTTTCTATTGTGGTTAATTTCTAGTTTCAAGGCATTGTGATCAGAGAAAATGCTTGATATGATTTCAATCTTCTTAAATTTATTGAGACCATTTTTGTGTCCTAACATGTGGTCTATCCTAGAAAACATACCATGAGCGCTTGAGAAGAATGTATATTCTACTACATTAGGGGGAAAAGTTCTGAAGATATCTATTAAATCAAGTTGATCTAGTGTCTCCTTTAAGTCTACTGTTTCTTTATTAATTTTCTTTCTTGAGGATCTATCCAGTGTTGTTAGAGGGGTATTGAAATCCCCTACTATGATAGTATTGCTGTTAATCTCGCCCTTTATATCCATCAAAGTCTGCTTTATGTATGTCAGGGCTCCTATATTTGGTGCATAGATATTTATAATAGTTATATCTTCCTGTTGAATTGTTCCCTTTATCATTATGTAGTGTCGTTCTTTATCTCTTACTATAGCCTTTGTTTTAAAGTTTATTTTGTCAGATATAAGTATTGCTACCCCTGCTTTTTTTTCATTACCATTTGTATGAAATATTTTTTTCCATCCTTTTACATTCAGTCTATGTGCATCTTTTGTTTTAAGGTGTGTCTCTTGTAGACAGCATATGCATGGGTCCTGTTTCTTTATCCATGCAGCTACCCTATGTCTTTTGATTGGATCATTTAATCCATTTACATTTAAGGTTATTATTGATATGTAGTTGTATCTTGCCATTTTATTCTTTAATCCTGTATTCTTCTTTTGCTCTATTCTTTCCTCCCTTTAAACTGATCACAATAGTCCCCTTAGTATCGCTTGCAGAATTGATTTGGATTTTATGAATTCCTTGAGGTTTTCTTTTTCTGTGAAGTTCTTTATTTCTCCTTCAATTTTAAACATTAGCCTTGCTGGATAAGTAGTCTTGGTTGTAGATTCTTGTTCTGCATTACTTTGATTATATCTTGCCATTCCCTTCTGGCCTCAAGTGTTTCTGTTGAGAAGTCCGATGTCATCCTTATGGGGGCTCCTTTGTAGGTGATAGCCTTTTTTTCCCTAGCAGCTTTTAAATTTTTTTCTTTATCCATTAGCTTTGGTATTTTAACTATGATGTGTCTTCGTGGAGATCTTTTTGGATTTCTCTTTAATGGAGTTCTGTGTGCTTCTTGAACGTGTGGAATGTTTTCCAGCCTTAATTTAGGAAAGTTTTCTGCTATGATTTGATTGAACAAAGTTTCCATTTCTTGTCCTCTCTACTCTTCTTCAGGTACCCCTATGATGCGAATGTTGTTTCTCTTCATGTTGTCACAGAGCTCCCTTAGAATTTCCTCACATTTTTTGAGTTTCTTTTCCTTTTTCTTCTCTGTTTCTGTGCCTTTGTTTATTGTGTCCTCTAACTCGCTGATTCGATCCTCAGCGTGATTCATCCTGCTTTTAATTCCTTCCATTGTGGTCTTCAGTTCTGATACTGTATTTGTCATTTTTGTCTGATTCTTTTTTATTATTTCAATTTCGTTTTTTATACTTGTTATCTCTTTATTTAGGTGTTCATAATGACTATCCATTGTTGCTCTAATTTCTTTGAACATCCTAACTATCATTATTCTAAATTCTGCATCTGGTAATTTGGTTATATCTGGTTCATTCAGGTCCTTCTCTGGGGATTTCTCTTGATTCATTTGGTTTGCATTCCTCTGCTTACCCATTTTGTCTCTGTGTAAGCAGGTTGTGGCCACTGGAGTCCAGTAGGTGTTGCCTTTGTGTTCTCTAGGTGTGGTCTGTCTGCAGGTCCCCCACCCCCTGTGTCGCTGCCTTGGGTGGTTGGGTATGAGCGTTGCCAGCGCCGGCCCACTGTGGCTTTTGCTGTGATTTCTGCCTCTGCTCCACAGGAGGGGCTGTCACTCAAGCCACAAGCCTTAGAACCAAGTGTAGAGGTGAGCACCTTTGCTCAGCTGCGGACCCAGCCTATTTCCGGACTTTCCCCCAGAACCCGCATTCAGAGCCTTCTCGCTACAGTTTTGCGGGTTGGGCGGGGCTTTTGACGTGCTCTCAGCTGTAAGCCTTCGTCCGTTTGGAGTTTAGCCCCACCCTCGAGGCCAGGGCACTTCTGCGCAGGGTCGCAAACCCAGGTTTATTGGGCCGGGCATGTTTGCTGGCTTCCGCTCAGCTGCGTACTTCTGCTCGTCCCGGACTCTACCCCGCCCCCGCGTTCGGAGTCCGCTCGTGTATGTATAATTGCAAATTGTGGTTTCTCTGGCCAGGCGGGGCTGGTAGCGTGAGCTCAGCCGCGAGCCATGCCCGTCCCTGGTCCTAGCCCGGTCCCCACGGTCAGGGCTGGCTTGTGCAGTGTTGCAGGGCAGATTTCTGCCCGTTCCTGGCCTCCCGCTTTGTCCCCGTAAGTGGGATTAAAGGCGGGCCCGCAGTTTTCGGGACGCTTTCCCGTGTCCCCTCCGACCCTGCTGGGCTAGACCGGGCTCACACCTGCTTGGCCTCCACCCACGCCGACAGAACCGTATTTCAGCGTCCTGCCACCCACCATACCCTTCAGCAACCGTCAGCAGAGTAGGAAGGGACCTAATACTCCACACTGTAAGCCTGGGAGCTCCCTCACTTGTTTCACAGCTCAATACTGTCCAAACACCTCTTCTAGGCTCTCGGACTGCAGTCTGGGGCTTGGTTCCTGGGACCCAGGTCCCTCCCTCTCCACCAAACTTTCCTCCTGCCACGCGGGTCTCTCCGGGCTGCCGTTTGCTCCGGGGAGCTGGGCAGCCCTCTTCGCCTTTTCGCTATTCCTACCAGTCTCAGTGTGGCTTCTTCTGTGTTCCTTGGTTGAAGAGTCCACTTAGTTCAGTTCATAGTTGGTTTATCCAGATGATGGTTCTTTAAATTGAGTTATAATCCACTTTGGTTCTGGGAGTTGGAAGTTGGTATGTCCACCTATTCAATTGCCATCTTGCTTCCTCTAGTCCATTTTAAATCACTGCACTGCCCTGGGGCTTTCTGGCAGTTAGTCTTCCCCCATCACCTGGATAAACCAACTTTGAACTAAACTAAGTGGACTCTTCCACCAAGGAACACTGAAGAAGCCACACTGAGCCTGGTAGGAAAGGCGAAATGCGGAGAGGGCTGCCCAGCTCCCCGGAGCAAACGGCAGCCTGGAGAGACCTGCGTGGCGGTAGGAGAGTTTGGCGGAGAGGGAGGGACCTGTGTCCCAGGAACAAAGCTCCAGCATGCAGAAGAAGTGTTTGGACAGTACTGAGCTGTGAAACAAGTGAGGATACAGTTTGTGAGAACGAGACAGTTTTCTCAGACCCAAGATTCTTCTTAAAGGGACAGCGCAGAAAACCTCTCTCACAACCACTCACCCAGGGCTCCAGGAATGGGGACAGAGGAGAGGACCAGAGTAGCGAGAAGAGAGTGTGGACTAGAAGGCACAGGGAGAAACACTTTGAGGGACAGCCACCCAAACCCCTGGGCTGAGTCACTTCCCTAATCAAAAACGAATATTTCCCCTGGAACTAGCAATACCAGCAAAGGGAGACAGGACACCAGCCAAACAAGCTCTCCCATGGCACTTAGAGCAGAGCACTTAGATGGAGGGATCTTCCAGAACTACAGTATGGAGTGTTAGGGTCTGAGCTGCAGTGCACCCACCCATACTGCTGAGGGCTTGCTGTAGGGACAGTGGCGGCGGGATGCAGAAACGCGGTTCTGTTGGTGGGGGTGGAGGCCTACCTGGTGTGAGCTCGGTCTAGCCCAGCAGAAAAGAAGGGGATGTGCGAAAGTGGTCCAGCGACTGTAGGCCCACCAGAAGCCCCACCTGCGGGAGAAAAGTGGGGGCCAGGAACAGGCAGGGATCTGCTCTGCAACCCTGTGCAGGCCAGCCCTGACCGCGGAGGCAGGGCTGGGACCAGGGACAGTCAGAGGCTTGTGGCTAAGCATGCACGCCAGCAGCCCCGCCTGGCCCAAGAAACCGTGGTTTGTAATCCTGCCTGCGTGAGTTGGCTCTGGCCACAGGGGCTGGGCGGGAACCCGGGAACAAGGTGGGTCTGCAAATGAGCAAAGGTGCTCACCTCTACCCTTGTTGCTGAGGATTGTGGCTAGAGTGCAGTCAACAACCCAACCTGTGGGGGTGAGGCGAAGGTGAAGGAAGGCTGAGGCTTGTAGAGCTGGGCACCGGAACACAGCCCCTCCCATGAAGGAGAGGTGGAAATCACGGCAACAGCTGCAGTGGGCCAGCGCTGGCAACACCCATTCCCAACCACCCTAGGCAGCTGAAGAAGGGGTGGCGGGCCTGCAGACAGACCACACTTAGAGAACACAAAGGCACCACCCATTGGACTCCAGTGGCCACACTCTTCTTATAGAGAGACAAAATGGGCAGGCAGAAAAATGCAACCCAAATGAATCAAGAGAAATTCCCAGAGAAGGACCTGAATGAATCAGATATAACCAAATTACCAGATGCAGAATTTAAAATAATGATAGTTAGGATGTTCAAAGAGATTATAGCAACAATGGATAGTCATTATGACCACCTAAATAAAGAGATAACAAGTATAAAAAAAGTAATTTAAATAATAAGCAAGTTTCAGACAGAAATGACAAATACAGTATCAGAACTGAAGACCACAATGGAAGGAATTAAAAGCAGGATGGATGACGCTGAGGATCGAATCAGCGAGTTAGAGGACACAATAAAAAAGGGCACATAAGCAGAGCAGAAAAAAGAAGATACTCAAAAAATGTGAGGAAACTCTAAGGGAGCTCTGTGACAACATGAAGAGAAACAACATTCGCATCATAAGGGTTCCTAAAGAAGAGGAGAGAGAAAAAGAAATAGAAAATTGTTCAATCAAATCATAGCAGAAAACATTCCTAAATTAAGGTGGAAAAACATTGCACACATTCAAGAAGTACAGAGAATTTCATAAAAGAGAAAACCAAAGAAATCTACACTAAGACACATCATAGTTAAAATACCAAAGCTAAGGGATAAAGAAAAAATTTTAAAAGCTGCTAGAGAAAAAAGGCTATCACCTACAAAAAAGCCCCCATTATGATGACATCTGACTTCTCAACAGAAACACTTGAGGCCAGAAGGAAATGACAAGATATATTCAAAGTAATGCAGAACAAGAACCTACAACCAAGACTACTTATCCAGCAAGGCTAATGTTTAAAATTGAAGGAGAAATAAAGAGCTTCCCAGACAAAAAAAGTCTCAAGGAATTCATTAAAACCAAACCAATTCTGCAAGAGATAATAAGAGGCCTGTTGTGAACAGTTCAAAGGGAGAAAAGAATATAGCAAAAGAAGAATACAGCTTTAAAGAATAAAATGGCAATAAACAACTACATATCAATAATAACCTTAAATGTAAATGGATAAAATGATCCAATCAAAAGACATAGGGTAGCTGCATGGATAAAAAAACAGGACCCATGCATATGCTGTCTACAAGAGACATACCTTAAAACAAAAGATGCACATAGACTGAAAGTAAAAGGATGGAAAAAATATTTCATTCAAATGGAAATGAAAAAAAAGCTGTGGTAGCAATATTTATATCTGACAAAATGGACTTTAAAACAGAGGCTGTAGTAAAAGATAAAGAAAGACACTACATAATGATAAAGGGAACAATTCAACAGGAAGATATAACTATTATAAATATATATGCACCAAATATAGGAGCCGCGACATAAATAAAGCAGACTTTGATGGATATAAGGGGCGAGATTAACAGCAATACTATCATAGTAGGGGATTTCAATACCCCACTAACATCACTGAATAGATCCTCAAGAAAGAAAATTAATAAAGAAACAGCAGACTTAAAGGAGACACTAGATCAACTTGATTTAATAGATATCTTCAGAACTTTTCATCCTAAAGCAGTAGCATATACATTCCTCTCAAGCACTCATGGTACGTTTTCTAGGATAGACCACAAGTTAGGACACAAAAATGGTCTCAATAAATTTAAGAAGATTGAAATCATATCAAGCATTTTCTCTGATCAAAATGCCCTGAAACTAGAAATTAACCACAAAAGAAAAACTGAAAAATACTCAAACACTTGGAAACTAAATAGCATATTATTAAATAATGAATGGATTAACAATGAGATCAAAGAAGAAATAAAAAAGTTTCTAGAAACAAATGATAATGAGCATACATCAACTCAAAATTTACGGGATACAGCAAAAGCAGTACTGAGACGGAAATTCATTGCACTACAGGCATATCATAAGAAGCTAGAAAAAGCTCAAATAAGCAACCTGACCCTGCATCTAAAAGAACTAGAAAAACAACAGCAAATAAAACCCAGGACAAGTAGAAGGAAGGAAATAATAAATATCAGAGCAGAAATAAATGACATAGAGGAGAAGGAAACAATACAGAGGATCATGAAACCAGAAGCTGGTTCTTTGAAAAGGTAAACAAGATTGATGAACCTTGAACTAGACTCACCAAGAAAGAAAAGAGATAGGACTCAAATAAATAAAATTAAAAGGACAGTGGAGAAATAACAACTGACACAACAAAGCATTGTAAGAAAATACTATGAAGAACTATATGCCAAAAAATTAGACAATCTTGGTGAAATGGACAAATTTCTTGAATCATATAATCTTCCAAAAATTAATCTGGAAGAATCAGAACACCTAAACCGACCAATTACAACAAATGAGATCGAAACAGCTATCAAAAAACTCCCAAAAAAGAAAAGTCCTGGACCTGATGGCTTTACAAGTGAATTCTATCAAAAATTTAAAGAAGAACTAACTCCTATCCTTCTCAAGCTATTTCAAAAAATTCAAGAGGAAGGAAGACTTCCAAACTTCTTTTATGAGGTGAGCATAATTCTGATCCCAAAACTGGGCAAAGACAACACAAAGAAAGAAAATTATAGGCCTATATCCCTGATGAATTTAGATGCTAAAATTCTCAACAAAATATTAGCCAACCAGATCCAGCAATATATGAAAAAAATCATACACCATGATCAAGTGGGATTTATTCTGGAGAGGCAAGGCTGGTTCAATATTCGCAAATCAATCAATGTGATTCATCACATAAACAAAGGGAAGGACAAAAATCACATGATAATTTCAATAGATGCAGAAAAGGCATTTGATAAAATCCAGGACCCATTCATGCTCAAAACTCTCAGTAAAGTGGGAATACAGGGAACATTCCTTAACATGATAAAGGCCATCTACGACAAACCCACAGCAAACATCATACTAAATGGACAAAAAATTAAAGCAATCCCTTTAAGATCAGGAACCAGGCAGGGGTGCCACCTTTCACCACTTTTATTCAACATAGTTCTGGAAGTCCTAGCTACAGAAATCAGACAAGAAGAAGAAATAAGAGCCATCTAATTTTGAAAAGAAGTAGTGAAACTGTCACTATTTGCAGATGATATGATATTATATATAGAAAACCCTAATGTCTCAGTCAAAAGACTACTGGACCTTATTAATGAATTCAGCAAGGTGGAAGGATATAAAATTAATACTCAGAAATCAGAGGCATTTCTATCTACCAACAATGAGCTGTCAGCAAAAGAAATTAAGGAAACAATCCCCTTCACTATTGCAGCCAAAAAAAATAAAGTATCTAGGAGTAAATTTAACCAAGGAGGTTAAGGACTTGTACTCGGAAAATTATAAAACATTGATAAAAGAAATCAAGGAAGATACAAACAAGTGGAAGCATATACCATGTTCATGGCTAGGAAGAATAAACATCATTAAAATGTCTATATTACCCAAAGCAATTTATAAATTCAATGCAATACCAATTAAAATACCAATGACATTCACGAAAACAACCTCAAAATGGATAAAAGACTTTAACGTAAGCCGTGAAACCATAAGCATCTTAGAAGAAAACATAGGCAGCAAGCTCTCCGACATCTGTAGCAGCAGTATATTTGCCGATTTCTCTCCATGGGCAAATGAAATAAAAGGCAAGATAAACAAATGGGACTATATCAAACTAAAAAGTTTTTGCACAGCTAAAGACAATAAGAACAGAATAAAAAGACAAACCACACAATGGGAGAACATATTCGACAGCACATCTGATAAGGGGTTAATAACTAAAATTTATAAAGAACTTATAAAACTCAACAACAGGAAGACAAACAACCCAATCAAAAAATGGGCAAAAGAAATGAATAGAAATTTCTCAAAGAGGACATACAGATGGCAAATAGGCATATGGAAAAATGCTCAACATCACTAATCATTAGAGAAATGCAAATTAAAACCACAATGAGATATCACCTCACACCAGTCAGAATGGCACTCATCAGCAAAACAACACAGAACAAGTTCTGGTGAGGATGTGGAGAAAAGGGAACCCTTCTGCACTGCTGGTGGGAATGCAGACTGGTGCAGCCACTGTGGAAAACAGTTTGGAGATTCCTCAGAAAATTAAAAGTCGAACTGCCTTTTGACCCAGCTATCCCACTTATAGGAATATACCCTAAGAACACCATAGCACTATTCGAAAAGAAGATATGCGCCCCCATGTTCGTGGCAGCATTGTTCACAATAGCGAAGATCTGGAACCAGCCCAAGTGTCTGTCAGAAGACGAGTGGATTAAAAAGCTATGGTACATATATACTATGGAATACTACTCAGCCATAAGAAATGATGACATCGGGTCATTTATAACAAAATGTATGTACCTTGATAACATTATATGGAGTGAAATAAGTAAATCAGAAAAAAAGAAAAACTGAGAACAGCATGATTTCATACGTAGGTGGGACATAAAAGTGATAGTATTAGACATGAACAAGAGTGTGGTGGTTATGGGGTGGGCGGAGGGAGGAGAGGGTGGGAAAGTAGGAGGCACAAAGAATACCAAATAGAAGGTGACAGTGGACAATTTGAGTTTTGGTGATGGGTATGCAACATAATTGAATGATAAGATAACCTGGAGATGTTTTCTTTGAACATATGTACCCTGATTTATTAATGTCACCCTATTAAAATTAATAAAAAGGGGCTTCTAGTAGGGTTACTAACAAATGGTGTATATGTATATTTATTTAAAATTTTTTTTTTTTATTTTTCTGCAATGAGAAGCATGGAGTCTGACAGATCCGCCTGCGCCCAATTGGGATCCATCTGGCATGCCCACCAGGGGGCGATGCTCTGCCCATCTGGGGCGTTCCTCTCTTGTAACCAGAGCCATTCTAGTACTGGATGCGTAGGCCAGGGAGCCATCATCAGCCCCAGGGACGACTTTGCTCCAATGGAGCCTTGGCTGCAGAAGGGGAAGAGAGAGACATAAAGAAAGGAGAGGGGGAAGGGTGGAGAAGCAGATGGGCGCTTCTCTTGTGTGCCCTGGCCAGGAATCGAACCTGGGATTTCCACACGCCTGGCTGACACTCTACCAGTGAGTCAACTGACCAGGGACTAGTAACAAATGGTATATTTTTAAAAAGGGTGTAAATTCCTAAGATGAACGTATGTATTTTTGTTAATAACTTAAAAGATAAATTTACACTGTTCTATCCCAAGGATCGTCTGGCAGTTCTTCTCTCCAGGGAACATTTGGTGATCTCTGGAGGAGTCTTTGGTTGTCACAGCTGAGCTTCTTTTTCATTCATCTTTTTCAAGGCCTTTGCTGTTAAATGTTATAAGGGAACATAAATTGGAAGGGTAAAGCTAGAGTCTGCCAAAACTTTTATATTTTATATCCTCTGTGTACAGATGTGAAAAAAAGAGACTATTTCTCCTCTCCTTTTTCTTTGCTCTTCGGTAAGAATTCTAAACAGACATTTCTGGAAATGGATCTTTGTGTCTTGGGGAATTTCCTTTATGCAGGCAACCTTTACATAGCTTAGAAGTCTTGTGTCCCACCTCAGCATGCTGTCAATCAATGTGTCCCAGTAGAGCCCAAGCTCTAGGTCGATCAGGCATCCCTGAGTCGACTTCCCCGTGCAGTGGGACCCTCCTGCTTATCAGCAGGGTTGGCAGCCTCTTCGAGACTACTCTTGAGGCGGATATGAGGATACTACCGTTAAGTGCCACCGGAGGAAAGACACTACCAACACATAAATTAGTTGCAATAATCACACAGGCAATTTATTACTCACAAATTTTTGGCGTGCCTAGGTACAGCTTACGGGGGCCCCATAGGTGTGCTCCTCTTGCTGTTTTTGGTCAGAGCTCAGAGCGGTGTGGAGAAAGTCCACATCAACCTTGGTGTCTGGGCGACTACCGCAGCAGGGGGCCCCTCAGCTTTAGAACCTTTTCTGGCCAACGCCTTCTAACAGGTGTCAATCTACAAGATTATCACCTCAAACCACCTTTTTGGAGTTCCTCACAGGGAATCAATCCCCTCTATGTCATTCTACTGAAATGTTTACATTAAACCACTTTTTAAGATATTCTTATTTTGATTAATTTACAAAGTTAATGTAAATAACACCAAGCCACTTCTTATCTATGTATAACTTCACACACATACTAACTGGGCTCTGCTTGTAAGTCAGGGTCTTTTTATCACGTTACAGAGTTATGGCACTAAGCCACTATATTAATTCCTATCCAAATGGCATAACTTTATTTAATTTTAATAATTATTTTAATATCCTTTTAATTACTTTTATATATCTTCCATATTTTTATATTTCTATATATTTAATTACTATAACCTTATATTACTACAACACAATGTCCTGCATTTAGCCTAACTGAAAAGTAATTTAAATAAATCTTAATGCACTTTCATGTCATTATATCATTGACAACACAAGAATGCTTGTTAAAATGTTTTTCTTCCTATATTTCATTTTTTCTTTAATTATTTTTTATTTTTTGAGAAGAGGGGAGGCAGAGAGACAGACTCTCACATGTGCCCTGACTGGGATCCACCCAGCAAGCCCACTAGGAGGCGATGCTCTGCCCATCTGGGGTGTTCCTCCATTGCTCAGCAACCGTTTTATTTTATTTTAGTACATGAGGTGGAGGCCATGAAGCCATTCTCAGTGCCTGAGGCCAACTTGCTCGAACCAATCGAGCCATGGTTATGGGAAAGGAAGAGAAATGGGGGTGCAGGGTGGGGGAGGGGTGGAGAAGCAGGTGGTCATTTCTTTCTGTGTGCCCTGACCAGAAATTGAACCTGGGACATCCACACACTGGGCTGCCGCTGTACCACTGAACCAACCAGCCAGGGTCTATATCTCTTTTTTAATATCTCCTGACCTTCACTGCACCCCCAATATCTTTCCACAACCAAGGCAAGCTCTCCCAAACTTTTACAAACATAGTTATGTGGCGTGCCTCTTTCCTCCTTTTTCTGGATCAGTCATTCATGAGGTCAATCAGCTTGGTCTTACAGATATCTTTCAGTATTTTTGTTTTTCTGCAGGCCTTTTTGTTCCCCCTGCATTCTTTGCAGCAAAGGAGATTATAAAAACCTTCTTTAAAAAGGCAGGTAAGGCCTGACCTGTGGTGGCGCAGTGGATAAAGCATCGACCTGGGAACGCTGAGGTCGCCAGTTCAAAACCCTGCACTGGTCTGGTCAAGGCACATATGGGAGTTGATGCTTCCAGCTCCTCCCCCCTTTCTCTCTTTCTCTTTCTCACTCTGTGTCTCCTCTCTAAAATGAATAAATAAAAAGAAAAAAAAAGGCAGGTAAGGGTGAGAGAGGTAGGAAAAATGGCAAGCACATGGATGAACATATATCTGCACATGTGGTCAAAGCACATGTTGATCAATCTTGTAGCTGGATACCCCACCACATGCAGTAGTTATAATTGGGACAGCGTGGTTCTGGGTCACTGGGTGGAACTGAAACTCAGCGATAAGGATGAGGATTCCCTCCACTCTTAGAAATCTGTGGCTTACTCCTCAGTCCATCACCATTCTCCATTTCCCCAGGTCCCTGAAACTTACCTGCTCATGCCCTTCTTCTGATGCATTTAATGTCTAAACGTTCAGGTTTTTTTTTTTAATTTTATTGATGAGAGAGAGGTGGTGGGAGGGAGGAGAGAAGCATCAACTTGTTGTTCCACTTAGTTGATTCATTTAGTTGTGCACTCATTGATGGTTTCTTGTATGTACCCTTACCAGGGCTTGAACTTGTAACTTCTGGAGCCCTAGGTTGATGCTTTATCCACTGAGCACCCTGTGCAGGGCCTGATATTCTGGTTTAAAAGTAGAGGTCACTGTCATCTGTCAGCAAGACAACTTTATTCTCTTCACATAGTGAGGGTGACTTCCATTTGTTTCCATTTTTTTCTTCAAATATAAAGATGGTTTTATCACACTTTGTTGCTTGAAACCTTTTGTTTTCAGTTGCCTTTGGATAATGTTTAAATGCACCAGCCTACATTCAGTGCCTTCTGTGACGAGATCCCTTCTTATCCCCATCACATTTCCCCCCAGAGTCTTCTCTCCAGCCATATTGGTTCCCTTTCAGTCTATGGATGACCATGATCCCCTCACTTCTGAGATGGCCCTTGTTGTTGCTTCTGAGGAAATATTATTCCTGCACCATGCTGCTTTAAGTATCAGTTTCTTTTTCTGCTTCAAGTCTTGGGTTAGACATTATTTCCTCCAGGAAGCCCCCCTGGACTGGAGTCGGTAGTTCTGCAATGGATTCTTTCAGCCCCCCCCCCTTTATCACACTGTTTTACTGGCTTGTAAAATTCAAACTCTAGATTGTCTTGCTCAATGTTATATTCCACATCACATGGCATAAATCAGGTCTTCCATGTATGAATGCCCATTGGAAGAAAGAACTAACACTTACTGAGCAGCTGCTGTGTGCACTTATCAAATTAAGAAAGGCATCTATCAACTGGGAAGGGATAGAGTGGAGTGACTCTATATACACTTCCTAGTGATGTGGGAGAAGGTGGTTTGTTGTGTTCTTCACAACCACCTAAAATTCCCATTGTGTAGCCTTGGCTGGCTAGCTCAGTGGTTAGACTGTTGTCCTGATACACCAAAGTTCTGGGTTTGATCCCTGGTCAAGGTACATACAAGAATCAGCCAATGAATTTGTAAAATTCCCATTGTTAGCTATCAGTGAAGATGTTGATAGTGAACCTTTATCTCTTACCGTGTGTCAAACCTTGTCCTAAGTGCTTTACACAAAATATTCTATGTCATTTCCACCCTAAACATCTATTGTCTAGTAGATCATGAAGTAGATGTTATCATTATTTACATTATTTTTGGAAGAGGAAACTGAAGCTTAGGTAAGTCAAATAGTAGGTAGTGGAGTCAGGATTCAAGCCCTAGCACTTGGGTCTGTCTGCTCTGCTAAACTGGTTTCAGGGAACTGACTTGGGGGGTCACTTGGACCATTATGATGAATATGATGAAAACTGTAAAATTTTATTCCTATACACATTGTACAAGCATATCTCACTCACTTGCTCCTCTGAAGCATATTGTGAGTTTTATAAAGTAGGTTTTGCCTTCCTTCTTCAACTGCTGGTAAATCTCAAGTACAAACTGGTCAAATGTTCAAAATCAACCAGCTAACGAGAAGTGAGTGGAGCTCCAGCACCCGGTTGTCCAGACTTAGTTAAACATTTTCACTGGCTCTCTGTGACTTTGAGAGTAAGCAGCCAGTGCCCTCACCAGGCGATCAGGGCTCAGCCTCACCTTCTCTAGCCTCACCTTCTCTAGCCTCACCTTCCACCAACTTTCCCCAGTGGCCTACGCTTAACCAGACCACACTACCTGCCGTTTCCCACAAACAGGACACATTCAGAGCTTAGCTCTTGATCGACCCTGTATCTGACACTCAGACAAGGAAAGAGGAAGGTTTTTCAAAGCAGGGAAGCTTTACCTGGATCAGTTTAGACGAGTGAGAGTTTATACATTTTTGGTAAAGAGTAGTAACATGGGACACTGGTGGCATTTTCCACTTCCTCATCCCCAGAATCGGAATCTACACAGCCTCGCCATTTCCCATTATTTCAGTTAGCGATGTATTTGTCCTGATGGTCACACTCTTGCAAGTGACACATTGACAGTAACTGTGTGGAATCACACACACACAGTGAAAATAGCCCGCTTCTTCGGTCAGTAATTGAAACATTCTAAGCTCTCAGACACATTAATTGACAACATCTGCTAAATTCAAGAGAAAGAGTGAAAAACAGGATATGGGGCTTTGGGGATTTGAGTGAGGGCCATTGAGCATGGACAGAGCTCCCATGACTGGGGGAACTGAGGCCAAATGACTCGGCTAGGCAATATAAAAACAACCAAAAAGCAACTACTGAACAGAATTACTTTTCTCCATTTTTCTCCAGTCTCTTCCAGCTGAACAGATAATATAGAAAGACACACAAAATGTTTTGAGTCAAAAAAGAGTCAGCTAGGTCATTTAGTCTTCTGGGAATGACGCAGAGAGGGCCAGAGTATAATTTCTTTGACTTTCCCTTTTGAGAGTAAAAAGGGGCTGCTGGAGATTAGACCCAAAAATGACCATCGAAAACCATGGTGGTCTTTCCACAATCTTCAGGTGACTCGTAAATAAGTGGGAATCATTTAATGAGATCTTTACTTAGTTCTGAAGAAAAGCACACACCCATTGTGTTTTTAGCAAGTCGTAGTGTTTTAAATATTCTTCAAGCAAAAGCTTTTGTAGGAGCAGATTTTATTTACATTCAACATGCAGCAAATACTAAAAGTGTTCCTGCCTTTGTGTTGGCCCCACTATTGCAAAATGGTGGACTTCTACCAGAGAGGAAGTAGATACTGAGAATCGGTTTTGTTTGGGCAGAGTAATGCACACACCTCTGTAAATGTATTTCACTCATGGCCCTTCAGAAATTGTTTTGTCTGTTCAGGGATATCTTTAGTTCCAGAGTCAAGGCCATCTTCTTTAGAATAACTAGTTATGGCTTAGCCATGGGCCAGCCATTTTTTTTTTCTAGAAAGGACCAGCTAGTAAATATTTTAGGCTTTGTGGAGTATACAGTTTATGTGGTAACTACTCAATTTTGCCCTTATATTGAAGATGTAGTCAATACATGGACATGCCAGCTTTTCAATAAAACATTATAAAAATAGGCAGAAGGCCAGATTCAGGGTCACAGATTGCCGAGCCCTGAATTACACCAACCATTTCCTAATGTTCTGTATGGAAGCAATATTCCTCTCAAGATTCTGAGCTAGGTTCAATAATTACTTCAGCTTTTCTAGTTGAATAGATTGGTTTAAGTGGTTGCCTATCCTAAAGTAGTCGAAATAAATTGCTCTCTGCTTACCACTCATGGAAATTATAAAATGTTCCTAGAGGTGAATGGCTGCTTTTTCCTTTTCCTTTTAAACAAATGTCAAAGTTTCCCTACAATGTCTCAACATTGAATAGGACCCAATCTAAGGCAGGCTAATCTTGGACACCATTCAAGGCAAGTTAGGAAGCAGAGAGCCAACAAAATCTCATTATAAGGTGGTGTTACTTATCAGGCATGGATTGCAAGGGTGTCTTTTGAACAACAATGTGCCTAATATAAAGGGCTATATTCTCAGAGGGATAAACCTTGAGGAACACATAACTATTCCCTTTCCAATGTCATTGAATAGAAAAACAATGGACTATATTGAATTTCTGGATATGGTTCCCACGTGCTTGGATTCTACCCACACAGGCAATAGAGCGCTTTCTTCTGCACCCTGTAGCTGAGTGGTCACCTCATTTTTATTCTGCCCTTAAGGATGGGACTCATCCTGCCTATTACCCTTCTTAACTCTCTCCAGATGCTTGTAGGAGACCAGTAGCTCACCTGGCATCCCTGGTGAGATCCCTGAAGCAGGTGCCTTTACCTTGACTGCCTGCTGCTCCCAAAGTCTCATTTACTGTTAGAGGCAGGCTTCCTGAGGGAGGAGTGTAGCTCTGTTGAAAGCAATGGAAAGAGGGAGGTGGTTTTTCTTTTTCTCTCTCTTTCTTTCCCCTTCTCTTCTCATGACTCTCAAGGGCTTGATAACGTAGGGTCATTCCATATCATGAATCACTTTTTCATTTCCAATGGAGAAACTATTACATGAAATAGACACTGAGCACAGCCCCAGATTCTTTGTTGAGCTGTAAAAGTCTTTATTAGGATTTCAGTTTGGAACTTGAACTCCAGAGGCTTTCTCAGTTCCTTTGAAGTGAACATTGTGAGATGGAGGCCATTTGGAATCTATATTTTAGAAGGCAGAATGGGCTGCTGGCTGAAGCTCACTCAGGGTTTCTTAAGCGATGGCATTGGCTCTCTTGCTGCCCATGGCTGCCATTTTTGTTGGGAAAGGTGCCTCCTGTCTTTATATAAAGAGGATTTACTGTATTTCCCATATCTTTCCTCGAGGCCATGTGCCAAAAGCATCAAGGATTTGTTTTTGCCCCAGATGAGGGCCCTCTAATAATGCTCATATTTTCTCATTTGCTCTCTCTGTTTCAAACCTAATGAAGATCAAAGTTAAGATACCACATTTCCTGTTGAGAAAAGAAAAGGAGTCACTTGGAGAAATAAGATCAGCTCTGAGGGTTCTGGAATGTTGGATTATATATATGTATTTGACAGAGACAGAGAGAGAGTCAGAGAAAGGCACTGATAGGGACAGACAGGAAGGGAGAGAGATGAGAAGCATCAATTCTTCATTGTGGCATCTTAGTTGTTTGTTGATTGCTTGTTCACTGATTGCTTTCTCATATGTGCCTTGACCAAGGGGCTACAGCAGAGTGAGTGATCCCTTGCTCAAGCCAGCAACCTTTGGGCTCAAGCCAGCAACCGTAGGGTCATGTCTATGATCCCATGCTCAAGCCAGCAACCCCTGTACTCAAGCTGGTGAACCCGTGCTCAAGCCAGTGACCGTGAGGTATCAAACCTGGGTTCTCCACATCCCAGTCTGATGCTCTATCCACTGAGTCACTGCCTGGTCAGGTGAGCGCTGAAACATTTTAAGATGTGCTGTGTTGAAACAGTAAAACGTGCAAATACAGTGTATCCATAAAGTCATGGTGCACTTTTAACCGGTCAAAAGTCAAAAGTGCACCATGACTTTACAGACACACTGTATTATTGGTTAACAAGTGTTTATTATGGGCTTGCCATGCACAGAAAACTCATGAAAGCAGGTATCATTTTTATGGAATGCCAAAGGCTGGAAGGAACACAGGGAATTACTTTACTTGAGTTCTTTTTTAAAAAAATAATATTTATTATTATTTTAAAAATATCCCCATTGATTTGAGAGAAAGAGAGAGGGGAAGGGGAAGAAAGAGAGAGAGAGAGAGGCATCAACTTGTTCCACTTAGTTGTTCCATTTCATTGTGCACTCATTGATTGCTTCTCCTGTGTGCCCTGACCAGGGATCAAACCTGCAACCTAGGTTTGCTGGGATGATGCTTTATCCACTGAGCCTGCTGGCAAGGCTGAGTCTTTCATGGAATTGAAAACTGGGTCCAGGGAAGGAATGGTCTTGCCCAAGTTCAAATGGAGAGCAAAAGCTAGAATTCATTTCTTTCCCCTCTGGTCTAGTGCTTCTCATGTCTCTTGGCAAGAAGAGTCCTGTGATCCATTGCTATGGGAGAAGTAGTTGACAGGTTAATTAAGACATTTAAAGTAGAGAAACATTAAAAATGATAGTACATATATTTCAATATCAACATTTTGTTTTATCTTAAAAACACATAAGTGAACACATAATGAATGACTGAAAAACCAATTTATGGCTAAGGCTGTTATATTTTTCTGAGTATGAGTCCAGGGATTAGGGCTCGTGTTGTCTTTTTTTATATAACCATGCTTTCCAGTTGGATGTCTGTGTAGAGACACCAAAGGTAAACAGTAGAACACTAAAATTAAAATGTGGAAAAACTCTGTGTAAAAACATTCAGCTGCTATAAAATGTTCCCATTTAGAAACAAGACAAGTCACCTCAACTAATGTGGTCAACTGCTTGTGGGCATCAGTTAGCATGCTTTGCAGGGCGCAGGAGAGTGTGGACCAATCTGGGAAGTCACTTCGGTGGAATATTAGCTCAGAAATGTATTCAGGTTTCTACACGTTGCCCCATCACCTACATGAAGTCCTTCCCAGGTCACAGGTGTGTCCTTGTCATCTCTGATTTCTTTAGCACTTATTCATTCTGTCACATTGTCATTTGACAAAAGCTCTCTCAGTCTACTTCTTTAATATGGACATGCTTCATTTTTACCTAACACATTTTAGTGACTTGAGGCAGGTAACATGACTTACATTTTTATTATGCACCTGCCTGGCACTAAGCTTAGAGCTGGGCAAGGAGGAGTCGCTGAAAAGGTACTTAAATGAGAGCAGTTGAATTTGATGCTGACCCCCTTGAGATCCTCCCAAAAAGCATGAGCCTTTCCCCGACTGACAAGAGAGTCATCGAGGTGTCCTTTGAAAGGCCTTTTTATTCATGGCCCTATGACAGGCACGTGAGAGAACCGCTTGGGTTGAACACCACCATACCAGGGTGCAAGCTAGTACCTACCTCCTTAGCAAGGAAACCAAGGACCACTCAAGGGCATCACACGTCCTTGCTCATGTGCAGGTAGATCTGAGCTTTACTTACGAACTCTGAGCCTACAAAGAGGAACACTTTGACAGGGAGGGTTGCTAAGTGATAAGACTGAACCACAGCAGGTTCTGGGCATATGTTCCCATGGGGTGGGTTCATCTTTGCCTGGCATTATTCGGTCACAAACCCCAAATTCTGATTTAGCCATGGTTGTTCTTTGTTTAAACTATCTAAGACCAAAGGCCAGCTTTTCCCTTATGGACACTCTGCAGGGAGACAGGCTCTGGAACCTTCCAGATGAGATCATTTCGATACTTTATCATGCAAACCCTGCAAAGACCTTCTTCTGTGCAAGGACAAACTTTCTGCGTATAACTGGAGTGTTTTTTTTCCTTCTGTTGGTTCTCTGTGGACATGGAGAAGTTCGTTTATTTATTTATGTATTCCCTTTATAAAACAAATCTTAATGAACTAAAGAACTATGCTCAAGTCACTATTACTCTTCTATAGGTAGAACACATCTGGTTCCTTCAACCTTACCTGGCAAGAACTCTTTCTCATCCTTTAATCACATGGACTGCTCTTCTCTTTCCAGAAGGGGGTGTGGGAGGCAGCAGATTAATTCCTGCTGAGGCCTGAGGTGCTCCTCTTGGTAGGTGGGTTGTGCACATGGCACCCAGTAATCTGAATTCATAGACAGCTGCCACTCTCAGAACATGCAGAGTGTAGTGGGAGGTGAGACAGAGGAGAGACACAGCAGAGCACGACACTTAGGAGATGCTCCACAAAAGATTATTTCAAAGGCTTTAGAAGACATCATTCTGGCAGCTTAAACACAGCATTTTTTTAAAAAAATCAAATGGTTTAAATGATATTGTTCTTCCACTTTGTGAATGCTCAGTCTTTCTTCTTGAGTCTAAAGGTTTCCAGCACTGAGCATGGTATCATAAAAATGCAGTTTGTGAGAAAGCACACTGCCACAGTAAAAATGAATGGTTTTCTTGGAAGTGGAGTCTTTTCAGTTCTCACAGTGATAAAGTACAGAGAAAAATGGAATTCTTTTTCCTTTCTCATGTAAAGTTAATTGACTTGCTTGTCTTAGTTTTCCCCAAATGAAATGTTTTGGATGGGTTCACAATGAATGCTCACCACCAGGCACTCTCTGAGCTTGTCATTCAAATGCCCGTTCTTGTGTTCTGGAACTCTTCAGGTCACAACTGCTAATAGTTATGTAAGGGGAAAAATTGGTGGCCAAAGACTTACCCTTTAGAATAGTTCCATAGAGTTTATCCCGTTTTCCCGTGTCCTAAAATGTCCTAAGAATTAATAACTGTTTCATCCTTCCATTGTTGAATTCATTTTGCCACTTCTCACTATACAATTCAGTAACTAAGAGTCCTAAAAGGAGAGGAGGGATTGGTTCTTGGACATTTCTTAAAAAGAGTTGGGGAATGTGCCCCTACCAAAGGGAGCTGATGTCAATCTGGTAAAATATCTCGATTTTGGGCATGAATTTTATTACATCTTTTCATTTTAGAGAAGGTCTCTTTTTAGATAAGCCCAAGAAAACACAAAACAGGTGAGAAGGTTAATTGTGAAAGTCAGTGTTGTTGTGGAAGTTGGAGACTTGACATTGGAGATGTCCAAACCAGATGTTAGTATTTTTCAGTGTTTAAGCTTAGCTGAGGCCCTCAGAAGGAGGAGGGCTGGATAATCCCGGGTGGGAAAAAACATGGACTCCTAGATATAGAAGGGTTTTGTGGGTTATCTAGCTCATTGGTTTCTGTATGACTGTAACTATAAAATGTATTGGTGGTTGCTTCTCTGTCTTTTCATTTACTCCAAGAGTGGTCTTATCCTCCCAAAGTCTTCTCATCTTCAGACTTAATGGTTCCGGTCCCTAAATGATCAAGGTATGGGATTCTCTCTCATCCTGATTTCTCTCCTCTGGAAACCATTGAGGGACACAGGGGCAGGAGCCCTACCTGTGGGGGGAGGTCTTAAACTGTGACTTCTTAAAAAATTTCTCCCTTGTGCATTTACATATCTCTATATACATATTTTATGCCTATGAGTAGTATGAAAGTACTATCCTTAAAAATTTCCCTTACAGCTCATTGTAGTATTAGAACCAGCCATTTCTGTTATCTAGTCAGTTAGCCTGTCCTCTTTTCTTGATGTGATCTTTATGAGCAGCTGAGCTATCATCATTCAAGTCATTGATAACAATATTAAATAACCTAGGTGTCCATCGATGGATGAATGGATAAGGAAATTGTGGCATGTATATACAGTGGAATATTACTCAGCCATAGAAAGGATGAAGTCTTGCCATCTATACCAACATGAGTGTACCAAGGGAGTATTGTGCTAAGTGAAATAAGTCTGAGAGAGAAAGACAATAACTGTATAATTTTACTTATATGAGGAATTAAAAAAAAACACCCCAAAACAACTGAACAAATGAAAAAACAGGAACAGGTATATAGATACAGAGAACAAACTGATAGTTGCCAGAGAGGAGGGGTGTGGGATTCATGAAAAAATATAAAGGGAATAAAAGGTACAAACCTCAAGTCATAAATTTAAAAAAAGGTCCCAGGATGTACTATAGTAGAGGGAAAACAGTAAATATTTTCATAAGTTTGTGTGGTTACAGAGGGTTACTAAATTTATCTGGTGATCGCATTTTAAGGAATATAAATGTTGAATCACTGTGTTGTATGCCTTAAACTAATATAGTATTTTATGTCAACTATATACAGCAAAAAACAATGTTGAATAGAACACAGCCTGAACACAAACTAAACATGAAATACACTTCATTGAGGAGAGGAAGGAATAAAGGTAGGGGAGGAAGGAAGAGGGAGCAAGGTTACTATGGAAACACAAGGGACACAGGGGCAGGAGCCCTACCTGTGAGGGGAGGTAAGCTTCTTGTAACACCTATGGGAAAGCAACCCACCCACCTGAGCAAGCACTGTCATTTCTTTGTGGGGTTGGGAAACCAAGTGTGACCCAGTGAAAACCTACTAACATAACACGGCCTTGACAATTTGAAGAGAATCTGACTTTTTTCCTTCACGATTGCGTCAGTTGATGGTCAGCAATTGTGGCTTCCTGTTTTGATGGGGAAAACGGATTGCAGATCTCTCTGAAAAGATGCAGAAGATCCTTGTGGACACTAAATGGCTCCCAGAAGACAGTATTTTGAAGTCAAGTGTAAACGATCAGGGTCCCATGGGTTGCATTCCTGCTCAAGTACACATGGTTTCAGCATGAATGGAAAAAAGCTTACACCTCATAAGTTGCATAGTTTTCTCTCTTTCAGACTCTTACATCTGTGAAGGACAGGAGAGATTCTGAGAGCTTCACTAAACCTCCAGGACACCTGGTTTTCTTCTTGCCACCACTGAAACCGTTATGAATGGATTTTTTTTACCTAAATACATGTCGCTGTGGAAAACTAATAAACATTCCTGGCTTCACCAGGTGGGGTTGATGTCAGAAGAGGACAGTGTGAGGGTTTTCTCTACTTCTTCTCTCTTTCTCTATTTGTCCAGCTTTCAGACGTTCCTGGACATTTTTTTTAAAAAAAACTCAATGTTCTCACATACCCCCAAGTATAATGAAATCAGCTCTGCTCTTTCCTTTTATAAACCACTCTAGAAGAGTACTTTCCTATTAGCTGATAATGGAGCAGGAAAAAACTCAGTAAATTTAATGATCTCTCTTGCACCCAGGGATGGGGAAGGGTAGCAGATAGAAGTTATTGCTGGGTCCTGAACCCTGTGTCTCCTCATCTTCATAGCTGGGTTGTAACACTCTTCTGCATATGCAGCCATGTGTTGGACCATCCCTTTCCTATGAACTTTACCTGCAAAATAGGACTTTTCCTATTGATTTCATGTTGATTTTGAAGACACAATAATAGAAACTAGGGTGTTAGAAGACAGTGAGTGCACCACGCATAGGATGCAAATAGCACTTGATATTATTATTTTTTATCACTGTCCCTTTAAACCAAATTGTGGATTCATTTTTCCCCTTCTTTTTTGGTTGAGATTTTAACCAACTCTCTAACTTTTCCGACACCTTTATATAAAAAGTCACTTTTAGCCCCAAGATACATAGTTAAAACATGCTGTCCAGTTTAATAGTTAGCAGCCAGTATCAAAACCTAGTATGGCTTTAGTGTTAGGAGAGCCTGCAGGGAAAGGCGAGGTGTTTTGTTTTATTTTATTTTATTTTATTTTATTTTTCTAACAGGAACAGAGAGAGACAGTCAGAGAGAGGGATAGATAGGGACAGACAGACAGGATCGGAGAGAGATGAGAAGCATCAGTTCTTCATTGCAGCTCCTTAGTTGTTCATTGATTGTTTTCTCACATGTTCCTTGACCGTGGGCCTTCAGCAGACCGAGTAACCCCTCGCTTGAGCCAGCGACCTTGGGTCCAAGCTGGTGAGCCTTTTGCTCAAGCCAGATAAGCCCGCGCTCAAGCTGGCGACCTCGGGATCTTGAACCTGGGTCCTCCGCATCTCAGTCCGACGCTCTATCCACTGCGTCACCACCTGATCAGGTGGGGAGGTGAGGTTTAATGTGGTAGATTTCTCCTTTCAGATTAAGTTGTCTTCCCCCTTCCCCCACCCGGGACAAATAGCAAGCTCTCTGTTTTGTCTACTCTTTGTAGGATTGAGATGCAGGAGAAATTTTTTTACCTTGCCCCCCCCCCCCATATAAATGCTTTCTAGAGGAAAATCTCTCTTCTCTCCATTTCAAACTTTTTATACCCTTGTGGTAGGTTGGTGGACCAAAGCTGACCTAGCCAGTTTCCAAACCACATAGGTGGGCTAATCTCTCACTGGGCAATGTTGGATTACTTGGCATCTAAATGTTCTATTCCTGGTCTTTCTGCCTTGGAAAGAACGAGTAAGAAAGAGTCATGTGTATGATTCTGTGAACAGGTTACTTTTGGCCAGTGCTCTATCCACTGCCAAGTGTTTTCACATATATTAATTTCGTTTGGTTTGTAGCAATTCCGTGAAATAGAAAGGATAAAAATAAGCAACACCCAGATAGGTTAACTGGTATGTATATGGCCAGAAAGATAGTAATGACTGACCTTGGATCGAAACCCGAGTCTTACGGTCTAGGCTAGGGCTTAGCCTGGTAGAGTGGAAACATGGTAAGTTTTAAAATAGGTCTAAATCTGGTTATACTCATTACTAAAGTGTGACTTTTATGTAACTATCTGGTCCTTAACCTCATATAAATAGAAACAGTGTCATATACGTCTACAATGTTGGTGAATATGGAATGATTTAAACCAATGTTAAAGACCTTATTAAAATACAAGCAAGGATGGTGCCTGAGATTCTGAATTTCTAACAAGGTCCCAGGTGAAGCTACTACTGTTGGTTTGAGGGCCAACCGTGGATGGAAAAGGCGTGATGCCTGTCAGGTACGTGGACACAGCAGACATTCTATAAATATCAGTTTCCTTCTCCTTTCTGAATAGTCCATGGTTCATTCTTCATTCAGTTGTAGGATCCTCTATAAATTTACTCAGGTTGTTATTTTGCCTGGAGTCAGAGATAACATAGCACATTAAAAGCACATATTCGCACAAACCCCTCGTAGGGTCTTGAATAGAATTGAAGGTAGAATATTCTCATGGCTAAATCTTGGTTCTCAGTTATATGGCACCAGCAGCTTTAATGTGAGAGAAATTATCCAGATCCAAGGGCATACCTGATTCCAGGTTCCCAGACGACTCCTTTATCTTCACTGAGCTCAAACATAAGTGTGGGGTTTGCTGAAAATGTTTAAAGATATTTCTTTTTTCTTTGAGAGTTATCTTAAAGAAGCAGGATGGTTGTACCAAGCATGGAGATGACTAATGACCATGCCTATCAGCTTTCTAAAGCCACAAACCAGCTATACTTTTGGCAACAGTTTTTCCATTATGATCTACTGAGAAGGGAAGGACAAGAATATTTTCAGACCCATATGTTTGAATTCTGGTGGGCAGCACATTGGCATTTGTTTAAGCTTATTAATCTGTAAGAAAAGTGTAAAAGAGGTCACGGAAAACCTTTCTTGCCAGCCAAGGACGACAAATTATACCTTCACTGTTCAGTGCCTTTGTGGAATCATTAAGTACCACCTTAAATTGTTGCCAGTTTCAGAGATAACCCTCGTCTGGGAAGGGAAGGCATTTAATTGCATGCAGTTTTTAAGCTGTATTCTAAGCTTATTTGAGGCTCAGTATTTCCCCCTGCATCAAGACACCTCACCTGCTAACATCCTGAGCGTATTAGCTACTGAACTAGCGTGGGGAGGAGAGGAACCTCATTCGCTAGGTGAGCAGGAGATTCCCTCCGCCTACCCCAGATGGCCGTGTGTGGTTTGTGGCTTGCGGTGTGTAGGAGGGAACGTTAAGGTATTGGACGCATGCCGTGGAAAAAGGAACCAACAGGGATAAAATTGTGGTATAGGAAGGCACATTTTGTTTATTAATAGAAAAGACCAGGATATGCAGCAATTTTCTTGCAAAGGTAACAGAAATTTATAGAAGCTAGAAAAAGACAACAGAATAATTTGTTGTCCCTGAAACTTTTTTTCATTACCAATAAATGCGGACCATAATGACATGTTTCCTCTTTTTCTCCCATTGCAAAAGCAATACTTATATAACAATATTGGGAAATATAGAAAGTTAGTGAAAATATATCCATATTTTTGGCAGTGAAAGGCAACCAGGTTAAACATTTTGTAATGTTCTTTCTTGACTCTTCTCTGAAAGAAATTTTATGTTGTTGGTTTCTGAAAATGTTTTTGACCAGAATGTGTGGGTTAATGATCTCAGATCCATCAAGAAATGAGGTAATTGGCCTCTCCATAATAAGGTCTTGCTACATGCCTGTACTTACCAAGAATGGTAAAATATCAACAAAGAGATTCTTAATATCTTATGCCCTTTGCTAAACAGTGGACCCCTTTGTGGTTTACGGACCCATACTCTGAGCTCTCTCCAGGGTATGTTATTGGTGCCCCTTTTAAAATAGCCTTCCTGAAGTTTCTCTCTTGGGATGACCAAGTTGGCTTCTCCCTCCCCCCACACCCCCAGTGGAGTATCTGGAGATCTCCCCTCTGTACCTGACTTTGGAGGAACCTCCTCCCCTCCTGACCATACACACACACACACACACAAATTCTTGGAAGGGTCTTAATTTGAACTCTTGAGTGGAAGCTAACCTGCAATTTTTATGAATTAAAGAACTGGTAATCCCCAGCCTCTGCCTGATGAGCCTTCCTCCTCCCTTCCTGCAACATGAACTTCATAAACAACCAGGTCACCTTAAAAATTCTGAGTTTGTGGTCTTATTTACAACAGAAAAGGTAAGATGGCATACTGAAGAGTCAGCTGTCCTGTATGCTTAAAAATTATCTTTAGCTGCTCTGATATGTAGATATTACAGAATTTTATTGGCCTTGTGACCAAAATATATTGGTAGGTATTGATTATATATTTGTTGAATGCATTGGGTTTTATATTTCATTAACCTCATTGAGATAAAATTTACATACAAAGTGTGTTTTGGTTGGCTGAGTTTTTACAAGTGTCTTCTCCTGTGTAATCAATGCCACTACAATTCAGATACAATTCCCATCACCCAGATTTCCCTCAGGTCCCTGCCTTGATTTTGCCTTAACTCTAGGCAATCACTATTCTTCCTTCTGTCACTATAGATTAGTTTTGTGTAATCTAGAATTTTATATCAATAGGAATATCCAGTACAGACTCTTTTGTGTATGGCTTCATTAGCTCGACACAATGTTTTCAAGATTCATCCACATTGTTGTGCCTTGTGATATGTTCTTGTGTTGTTATTTTTTATTGCTGAATAATGTTCCATCGTGGGACTATAGTACAATTTATTTGTTAATTCATCTGTTTGAGGACATTTGGATTACTTCTAGTTAGCTTATTATGGTTAGAGCTGCTATAGATATTTGTGTGCAAGCCTTTGAGTGGTTTGCTATCATGATAACATTAGTTTCATAACCTATGAATTAGAAAGTATTTCCTTTTCTTCTGTTTTCTGAAAGGGATTGCAATTCTTCTTTAGGCATTAGGTAGCATTCCCTAGCAAAACCCACTGAGTCTGGAAATTTTTTAGGGAGAGGTAGTTGTTAAATTACAAATTTAATTTCCTTAAGAGTTATGTGACTATTCAAATTATTTATTTCATATTGGGTGAGTCGTAGTAGTTTGTTTTCCAAGGAATTGGTCCATTTCATTTAAGTTGTCATGTTTAGGTGAGTAGAGTCTTTTTCATAGTAATTCCTTTATTATTCTTTTGACATCCTCAGTGTCTGTAGTGATAGCCTTTTCTTTCCTTTATGTTATTGCTAATTTATCTCTTGTCTCTTTATCTTTTCAGTCTTGCTAAGAGTTTGGCAATTTTATTAATTTTTTTCAATGATCCAGCTTTTTGTTTCTCTCTTTCTCTCTATGTATTCTATTTCTAATCTCATTATGTTAATATTTGCTCTACAATCATTGTGCATCATTGTAATAGCTGTTCTAAAGTCCTTATCTGCTGATCCCATAGTCTCTGTCATTGTGTGTCTGTTTTTTTCTTGGGTATGGCTCATATTTTCCTGCGTCTTTGCCTTTTAAATAAATTTTTATTAGGGTTTTAGGTACTGTAAATGCTCTATTGTTTAAAGTCTGGATTTGGTAGTTTCCTTTAGGAAGCTGAATTTGGTTTTGGTGAGGAGTTGAGAGACTTGCAGCTCAACGTGATTCTCATGAGGGTGTTTTTAAGCTTTCTTAGGTTTAGTCTAGAGTCTGTTTAAATTTAAGGCTAATTTAATTTTACTCTTTTGTGCTTCTTGTAACTAAATATCCAGGGTGTTCAGCAAGATGTCTCCATTCTAGTTGGTTATAACCCAACTCCTGGCTCACAGATTCCAGCAGTTGTTCTTTGCCTGGTCTTCCAGATTTTCACTCAATGCATGTGCAGCTTACTAGTCAACACAGGACTCAAGATTGCTTCTGTGTTTATTTCTGGGGCTCTTTCTCTCTGCCCCCAAATGTCTCACTAGCGGTGGTTGATGGAGGTAGGGGTGTAAAGGCTCAGCCATTTTGGCTCTGAGTGGGATGACTCTTGCAGGCTCCAGAGCTCCCTGTAGGACTGCCTAAGGCTCTCCAGTCTCTACCACACCTGCATCTCCTTCTGCCCAATACTGTCTCCCTTCCTCCTTTCCATTGGTGCTGATCCCAGGGGAACCTCCTTATCTAGTGAGTACTAAGCTCTGTCTCAGGTCTGCTTCTGGACAGCCCACCCTACAACAATGCTGTAGGAACCGGGGTCACATTTGTGGGGCGAAGACTGGTGAAGAGTCTGGAAGCCTGGGAATTTTTATTCTATTTTCAGCAGAGGCAGTATTCTGAGAAAGGGATTAACATGATGAAAAATGGCGGCCAAGAAATCTGATTCTTGTTGTTGTGTTGGAAGACCTGGATGTGTAAGAGACTAAATATGAAACAGGCTGGTAATCTGTTTCAGGAATCTGGGAATGAAATCTACAGGCTCACAGAGGGTTGCTGTTGGAGGGGGAAAATACACTTAAGTTCTTTTTCAAGAGAACTGGAAAGATTTGGTGTCAACCTGGAAGGGAGGGTGAGGACGAGCCAGCTGGAATGAATTTCGGTCCCCAAGTTGGGAGCAAAGGTGTCTGAGAGCATCCTTGATGGAGACAGACAAGGCAGGAAAGGGTTTCACAGAGACGGTGATGGCATTGAGTTTAACATATCTCACTTCACATGTTGACATGCTGTTCAACGGAAACTTCCTCATGTCAGGAGCCATCTCAGTGACACAGCCACATGGGGGGACTTCATACCCCGTAGTGCAGGTTAGCACCAGCATGGGGCATCATACCCACAGGGGAATGGAGGCTGGGACCCAGCCCGAATGGGGCTGCCTATGATGGGATCCAGGTCCCTTTTCTGACATGCGCAGATGTGTTGTGTGAGCTAGTCGGAGCCCTGGCTGTTGTCTTGAAATCAGAGAGAGATACAACATGATGCCTGGTGAGATGCATGAATTTAATTTCAATTAGAGGTGGGAAGTTCATGAAGGAAAAAATGGCTTACATCAGCTAGAGTTCTTTAGGGCCAGCACACAGTGCTGGACAGCATAAGTGTGGTCCAGGACTTAGGCTGTATTGGTGGGGATAGAGACATAATGAATAAATAATGAGACCTAAAGTAACTGAACACGTATATGTCAGACACTGCCTATGATCTTTTGTATGTAACCAGGTATATTCCTGGTCATATAGCAGGAATACACCTCGTTGATCAGCAGGAGTACAAAGTCCAGGCTGAGGCTCTGTTTTGGGGTCCCTGGTGCCGAGGTGTCCCTGAGACATGTCAGTCATTCTTGATTCAAGAAAGAAGCATGTCCTAGGACAGTCCTTGAAGAGAGAACGTGTTTTTTCATCAAATCTCAGAGAGTTTGAAACATTGAGACACTCCAGCTTTGAGATGAAAGAAATCAAGCCTGCCTTTGAGAGACGCAGGAAGAGACACTGAGCACAGTGGGTTAGTCCCTCTGCAGTAGTGGGTGCTGACGATGCTTTCAGGAGGCGCGCCCCCATGGTGGCTGAGTGGAGGTACACTGGCACAGATGTGAGCCCCAGATGCCTAGTCCTAGGACCAAGGTGGGAGCCAGGGGAATTCACACAACTTCAGAGGCAATAACGGTAGCATCATAGATGCTTTATTTTCTGTTGCCACTTCCCTTTCCCCCCATCCCTATGTCCTCTTCCCCTCCTCCTCTTCTTCTGCCCCCTTCTCCCCTTTCTTCTCTTCCTTTTCCTCCTCCTTTTTCAAGTAGGCATGAGATTTGTCGTCTAGGCCTCAGGCTGTATTGGTGGGGATAGAGACATAATGAATAAATAACAATACCTATAATAACTCACAGAACACATGCATGTCACACTGCATCTGATCTTTCTTGTGTCTCATTTAATCATTATTTCATATCCTTTTAGATCTTTGTGTTGAATTGAGGGAAAGAGGCCGGAGGGGAAAAATAACCTGCATAAGGCCTGCCTGCTCCTCAGTGATGGGGTTGGGCTGGGAACCAGGGTCTGTGTGGCTCCAGGACACTTGTCCTCAGGTCATGCAGATGCGATGTTGGGGAGGGATGCGTATTCCTTAGTGGGGGGAGGCCAGGGGCGGTGGTGAGAAGTGGTGGAATAATTGAATCCTTGCCAGGTTTCTGACTTGGGTGGTCTGTTACACAGGGAGTGCTGCCCTGTCCTGGAAAGGGACACCCTGACTTCTAGAAACAGTTTCAGCCACTAATTAGCATCAAGATCATTTTTTATGTTAAATGAGATTTTGGCCTGAGTCACAGGAATTCTTGTTTCAGACCTTCACTCGGTCTTGCCTACAGTAGACTAGCTACATTGTGAATAAGAGACCTCCTGTTAATTTGAAACTGTCTTGAACTCAAAATAGCTAAACTATTAAACTAATGAACAAGCGGCATTCCCGTTACCTCCACATTCATTCCCCCCTGAGCCTGTTCCCCTGATGGTCACCAGGTATCATGTTATGGCAGCAAAAAGCTATTAGGGAGAGGTTACAGAAAGTCTGAAAAGTAAAAAACTCAAGCTCGCTGGAGGAGCCTTGGCCTATTAACGGGAGAGAAGTCTGGTTCTGATTACTGCTAATTATAGATAAGCTGGAGCCGACAGTCATTTTCTGACCACAAACTCAAATCAATCAATTAAAAGCTGCATGCAGCTGCCCACAGTTAATCAGTTCCAGGCGCTTGAGGATGATCCATTATGTCCTACCTCTGCCGTGTCATGGCGGCTGCTTTCCATCTGCTACTACGACAGTCCATCAAATACACACCTCATTTTCTACCCTCTGACTAATCACGCATGCTGTTAACAGTGTTCGCCTTCCCTCCACACGCTGAAGTCAGCCACCTTGTACCAGAAGCTTGGTGGTTGAGTTATCACTCCCTTCTCTGAAGCTGGGCCCTGCAAATCTCAGAAAAATATCTAGTTACAAGCACGGGGAAGTCGCCACTGTGGAAGCATTTTGCTCCTTGTGTCGTCCACTGGTGCAAACAGATAAGGGAGGAGTTTCCAGAGGTCAGAGGCCGTGACCCTGTGGGGCAGGGAAGCCATGTGGTGGGCACAACTGTGGAAGGTGCGTTGGCGAGGCGATCTCAGAAAGAGGAGATCATAGGATAAAGGAGGTCCGACTTCAAAATAAGTCATCTGGAAGAGAGAGAGTCTGTTTTGGTCCCTCCAGATACACGGGTTCCTAAGGAAGCAGATTTCGATGCAGTCTAAGGAAGAAGCTGTTTATTGTGAGCTTGCAAACTGGTAGCCCCCGAGTTGAGACCCGCTAGCAGATGTGAGTTGTTGGCGCCAGAGAAGGTTTAAAACAAAATTCGAAACAGTTGCCAACGTTGGCGGATCAAGAAATTGTATAGAGTTTTAGATGGGTGGCGTTTTGTGTTGTCATTTGTAAATTTGAAAGATTTGGCAACACAGCCCAAACTACTATCCCATGCCCAACCCCCTCACCTGCCACCAACTGGCCGCAGGCTGTTTCCTTTGAGAGGACTTGTGATGTCCCAGCTCACCACATCCTCACGCCTTTCTCTGGACCTACATCAGCCTCCTCCACTCACGTCTGTTCCTTCCTGGTTCCTGCAGCTTCATTGAGTGTGGAGTCCTGACCAAGTATTGAAGCACTTTACAAAGTGATGATCACTTTGCCTTTTGAAGGGTTCAAGTGCAGGCAGATGAACACTTCCCGCATCTGGAACAGAGAGCATACCCTAGGATGAAAGCATCTTGGCCCTTACTTTGGTCCCCGTTTTTTGTTTTTTTTTTTAAATTAATTTTAATGGGGTGACACCAATAAATCAGGTTACATATGTACAATGAAAATATCTCCAGATTATCTTATCATTCAATTGTGTTGCATACCCATCACCAAAAGTCAAATTGTCCTCTGTTACCTACTATCTAGTTATACCTGTGCCCTCCACTTCTCCCTTTCCCACCCTCCCCACCCTCCCCCCATCCCGTAACCAACAACCACGTTCTTGTCCATATCTCATAGTCTCACTTTTATGTCTCACCTATGTATGAAATTATGCTGTTCTCAGTTTTTTTTTTCTGATTTACTTATTTCACTCCGTATAATGTTATCAAGGTCCATCTATTTTGTTGTAAATGATCCGATGTCATCATTTCTTATGGCTGAGTAGTATTCCATAGTATATATGTACCAAAGCTTTTTAATCCACTCATCTTCTGACGGACACTTGGGCTGTTTCCAGATCTTCGCTATTGTGAACAACGCTGCCATGAACATGGGGGCGCATTTCTTCTTTTCGAACAATGTTATGGTGTTCTTAGGGTATATTCCTAAAAGTGGGATAGCCGGGTCAAAAGGCAGTTCGACTTCTAATTTTTTGAGGAATCTCCAAACTGTTTTGCACAGTGGCTGCACCAGCCTGCATTCCCACAAGCAGTGCAGAAGGGTTCCCTTTTCTCCACATCCTCGCCAGCACTTATTCTGTGTTGTTTTGATGATGAGTGCCATCCTGACTGGTGTGAGATGATATCTCATTGTGGTTTTAATTTGCATTTCTCTAATGATTAGTGATGTTGAGCATTTTTTCATATGCCTATTGGCCATCAGTATGTCCTCTGTGGAGAAATTTCTATTCATTTCTTTTGCCCATTTTTTAATTGGATTGTTTGTCTTCCTGGTGTTGAGTTTTATAAGTTCTTTATAAATTTTGGTTATTAACCCCTTATCAGACGTGCTGTCGAATATGTTCTCCCATTGTGTGGTTTGTCTTTTTATTTTGTTCTTATTGTCTTTAGCTGTGCAAAAACTTTTTAGTTTGATATAGTCCCATTTGTTTATCTTACCTTTTATTTCATTTGCCGGTAGAGATAAATCGGCAAATATACTGCTGCTACAGATGTTGGAAAGTTTGCTGCCTATGTTTTCTTCTAAGATGCTTATGGTTTCACGGCTTACGTTTAAGTCTTTTATCCATTTTGAATTTGTTTTTGTGAATGGTGTAAGTTGAGGGTCTAGTTTCATTTTTTTGCAGGTAGATTTCCAATTTTCCCAGCACCATTTGTTAAATAGGCTGTCTTTACTCCATTGTATGTTCTTTCCTCCTTTGTCAAATATCAGTTGTCCATATAGGTGTGGGTTTATTTCTGGGTTCTCTATTCTGTTCCATTGATCAATGTGCCTGTTCTTATGCCAGTACCAGGCTGTCTTGAGTATAGTGGCCTTATAGTAAACCTTGATATCCGGAAGAGTGATACCTCCTGCTTTATTTTTTCTTTTTAAGATTGCTGAAGCTATTCGTGTTCTTTTTTGGTTCCATATAAATTTTTGGAATATGTGTTCTATATCTTTGAAGTATGTCATTGGTATTTTAATTGGTATTGAATTGAATTTATAAATTGCTTTGGGTAATATAGACATTTTAATGATGTTTATTCTTCCTAGCCATGAGCATGGTATATGCTTCCACTTGTTTGTATCTTCCTTGATTTCCTTTATCAATGTTCTATAATTTTCTGAGTACAAGTCCTTAACCTCCTTGGTTAAATTTACTCCTAGGTACTTTATTTTTTTGGCTGCAGTAGTGAAGGGGATTGTTTCCTTAATTTCTTTTGCTGATTTTTCATTGTTGGTATATAGAAATGCCTCTGATTTCTGAGTATTAATTTTATATCCTGCCACCTTGCTGAATTCATTTATAAGGTCCAGTAGTTTTTTGACTGAGACTTTAGGGTTTTCAATGTACAATATCATATCATCTCCAAATAGTGAAAGTTTTACTTCTTTTCCAATTTGGATGCCTTTTATTTCTTCTTCTTGTCTGATTGCTGTAGCTAGGACTTCCAGAACTATGTTGAATAAGAGTGGTGAAAGGGGGCATCCCTGCCAGGTTCCTGATCTTAAGGGGATTGCTTTTAATTTTTGTCCATTTAGTATGATGTTTGCTGTCGGTTTATCGTAGATGGCCTTTATCATGTTAAGAAATGATCCCTGTATTCCCACTTTACTGAGAGTTTTGAGCATGAATGGGTGCTGGATTTTATCAAATGCCTTTTCTGCATCTATTGAAATTATCATGTGATTTTTGTCCTTCCTTTTGTTTATGTGATGAATCACATTGATTGATTTGAGAATATTGAACCAGCCTTGCCTCTCCAGAATAAATCCCACTTGATCGTGGTGTATGATTTTTTTCATATATTGCTGGATCCGGTTGGCTAATATTTTGTTGAGAATTTTAGCGTCTAAATTCATCAGGGATATAGGCCTATAATTTTCTTTCTTTGTGTTGTCTTTGTCCGGTTTTGGAATCAGGATTATGCTCGCCTCATAAAAGGAGTTGGGAAGTCTTCCTTCCTCTTGAATTTTTTGAAATAGCTTGAGAAGGATAGGAGTTAGTTCTTCTTTGAATTTTTGATAGAATTCACTTGTGAAGCCATCAGGCCCAGGACATTTCTTTTTTGGGAGTTTTTTGATAACTGTTTTGATCTCATTTGTTGTAATTGGTCTGTTTAGGTGTTCTGATTCTTCCAGATTGATTTTTGGAAGGTTATATGATTCAAGAAATTTGTCCATTTCACCAAGATTGTCTAATTTTTTGGCATATAGTTCTTCATAGTATTTTCTTACAATGCTTTGTATTTCTGATGTGTCAGTTGTTATTTCTCCACTGTCCTTTCTAATTTTATTTATTTGAGTCCTCTCTCTTTTTTTCTTGGTGAGTCTAGTTAGAGGTTCATCAATCTTGTTTACCTTTTCAAAGAACCAGCTTCTGGTTTCATTGATCCTCTGTATTGTTTCCTTCTCTTCTATGTCATTTATTTCTGCTCTGATATTTATTATTTCCTTCCTTCTACTTGTCTTGGGTTTTATTTGTTGTTGTTTTTCTAGTTCTTTTAGATGCAGGGTCAGGTTGCTTATTTGAGCTTTTTCTAGCTTCTTATGATATGCCTGTAGTGCAATAAACTTCCCTCTCAGAACTGCTTTTGCTGTGTCCCATAAATTTTGAGTTGATGTATGCTCATTATCATTTGTTTCTAGAAACTTTTTATTTCTTCTTTGATCTCATTGTTCATCCATTCATTATTTAATAACATGCTATTTAGTTTCCAAGTGTTTGAGTATTTTTCAGTTTTTCTTTTGTGGTTAATTTCTAGTTTCATGGCATTGTGATCAGAGAAAATGCTTGATATGATTTCAATCTTCTTAAATTTATTGAGACCATTTTTGTGTCCTAACATGTGGTCTATCCTAGAAAACGTACCATTAGCGCTTGAGAAGAATGTATATTCTACTGCATTAGGGTGAAAAGTTCTGAAGATATCTATTAAATCAAGTTGATCTAGTGTCTCCTTTAAGTCTGCTGTTTCTTTATTAATTTTCTTTCTTGAGGATCTATCCAGTGTTGTTAGAGGGGTATTGAAATCCCCTACTATGATAGTATTGCTGTTAATCTCGCCCTTTATATCCATCAAAGTCTGCTTTATGTATGTCGGGGCTCCTATATTTGGTGCATAGATATTTATAATAGTTATATCTTCCTGTTGAATTTTTCCCTTTATCATTATGTAGTGTCCTTCTTTATCTCTTACTACAGCCTTTGTTTTAAAGTCCATTTTGTCAGATCTAAGTACTGTTACCCCTGCTTTTTTTTCATTTCCATTTGCATGAAATATTTTTTTCCATCCTTTTCCCTTCAGTCTATGTACATCTTTTGTTTTAAGGTGTGTCTCTTGTAGACAGCATATGCATGGGTCCTGTTTTTTTATCCATGCAGCTACCCTATGTCTTTTGATTGGATCATTTAATTCATTTACATTTAAGGTTATTATTGATATGTAGTTGTTTATTGCCATTTTATTCTTTAAAGCTGTATTTTTTTTTCTATATTCTTTTCTCCCTTTTAACTGTTCACAACAGGCCCCTTATTATCTCTTGCAAAATTGGTTTCATTTTAATGAATTCCTTGAGGTTTTCTTTGTCTGGAAAGCTTTTTATTTCTCCTTCACTTTTAAACGTTAGCCTTGCTTGGTAGGGTAGTCTTGGTTGTAGGTTCTTGTTCTGCATTATTTTGAATATATCTTGCCATTCCCTTCTGGCCTCAAGTGTTTCTGTTGAGAAGTCCGATGTCATCCTTATGGGGGCTCCTTTGTAGGTGATAGCCTTTTTTTTCCTAGAAGCTTTTAAAATTTTTTCTTTATCCATTAACTTTGGTATTTTATCTATGATGTGTCTTGGTGTAGATTTTTTTGGGTTTCTCTTTAGTAGAGTTCTGTGTGCTTCTTGAACGTGTGAAATGTTTCCCATCCTTAATTTAGGGATGTTTTCTACTATAATTTGATTGAACAAAGTTTCCATTTCCTGTCCTCTTTTCTCTTCTTCAGACACCCCTATGATGCGAGTGTTGTTTCTCTTCATGTTGTCAGAGCTCCCTTAGAGTTTCCTCACCTTTTTTTAGTCTCTTTTCCTTTTTCTTCTCTGCTTCTGTGCCTTTGTTTATTGTGTCCTCTAACTCGCTGATTCGATCCTCAGCGTGATTCATCCTGCTTTTAATTTCTTCCATTGTGGTCTTCAGTTCTGATACTGTATATGTCATTTCTGTCTTAATCTTTTTTATTATTTCAATTTCATTTTTTATACTTGTTATCTTTTTATTTAGGTGTTCATAGTGACTATCCATTGTTGCTCTAATTTCTTTGAATATCCTAACTATCATTATTCTAAATTCTGCTTGTAGTAGTTTGGTTATATCTGGTTCATTCAGGTTCTTCTCTGGGGATTTCTCATGATTCATTTGGTTTGCATTCCTCTGCCTGCTCATTTTGTCTGTGTATAAGCAAGTTGTGGCCTCTGGAGTCCAGTAGGTGTTGCCTTTGTGTTCTCTAGGTGTGGTCTGTCTGCAGGCCTGCCACCCCCTCTGCCGCTGCCTAGGGCGGTTGGTTATGGGTGTTGCCAGCGCCAACCTACTGCATCTGTTGCTGTGATTTCCGCTTCTCATCTGCGGGAGGGGCTGTCACTCAAGCCACAATCCTTAGCACCAAGGGCAGAGGTGAGCACCTTTCCTCAGCTGCGGACCCAGCCTGTTTCCGGGCTTACGCCCAGCACCCGCAGTCAGAGCCTGCTCGCCACAGTTTCGCGGGTTGGGCGGGGCTTTTGACGTGCTCTCAGCTGTGAGCCTTTGCCCATCGGGAGCTTTAGCCCCGCCTTTGAGGCCAGGGCCCTCCTGTGCAGGGTCGCAAACCGCGGTTTATTGGGCCGGGTGCGTTTGCTGGTGTGAGCTCAGGTGCGAGCTTCCGCTCGTCTGGACTCTACCCCGCCTCTGCGTTCGGAGCCTGCTCGCGCACGTAGGATGGCAAACGGCAGTTTCTTTTCCGGGCGGGGCTGGTAGCATAAGCTCAGCCTCGAGTCCCCCGCCCATCTCTGGTCCTAGCCCTGTCCCCGCCGTCAGGGCCGGCTTGCGCAGGGTCGCAGAGCAGATCTTTGCCCGTTCCTTGCCTCCATTTTTTTTCCTGCAGGTGGGATTACAGGTGGGCCCGCAGCTGCCGGACCGCTTTCGCGTGTCCCCTCCACCCCTGCTGGGCTGGACTGCGCTCACACCGGCTTGGCCTCCGCCCACGCCGACAGAACTGCGTTTCAGCGTCCTGCCGCCACCATACCCTCAAGCAACCCTCAGTAAAGATGGAAATGCCCTAAGTCTCCATACTGTAGTCCTGGGAGCTCCCTCCCTCTAAGCAGCTCTGCTCTAATTGCCGCGGGAGAGCTTGTTTGGCTGGTGTCTTGTCTCCCTTGGCTGGTATCGCTAGTTCCAGGGGAAATATTTGTTTTCAATTAGGGAAGTGACTTAGCCCAGGGGTTAGGGTGGCTGTCCCTCAGAGTGTCCCTGTGCCTTCAGTCCACACTCTGTTCCCGTTCCTCTTGTCCTCTCCTCTGTCCCCGTTCCCCGGAGTCCCGGTTGTATGGTTGTGAGAGAGGTTTTCTGCGCTGTCCCTTTAGAAAGAATCTTGGGTCTGAGAAAGCTGTCTCTCTCTCACAAACAATATCCTCACTTGTTTCACAGCTCAATACTGTCCAAATGCCTTTTCTAGACTCTGGGACTGCAGGCTGGGGCTTGGTTCATGGGACCCAGGTCCCTCCTTCTCCACCAAACTCTCCTCCCGCCACGGGTCTCTCCGGGCTGCCGTTTGCTCCTGGGAGCTGGGCAGCCCTCTTCGCATTTTCGCTATTCCTACCAGTCTCAATGTGGCTTCTTCTGTGTTCCTTGGTTGAAGATCCACTTAGTTTAGTTCAAAGTTGGTTTATGCAGATGATGGTTCTTAAAATTGAGTTATAATCCACTCTGGTTCTGGGAGTTGGAAGTTGGTACGTCCGCCTACTCCATCGCCATCTTCTCCAGCTCCTGGTACCGTTTTTTGAAGGGCCCTCCTCCAGTTGTCCTCCATCTGTGGGAAGAAGCCTCCATTCTTCCTGAGGTTCGATTCCTCCCAGACATATTGACATTCATTGCTCACTCCAGATGGCCATGGCCACCAGACACCCTGTTTTTGTCCTCCTGAGGAGGGGCTGTGCGGTGGACACACACCAAGGAGTGTGAAGTGAGCAAGGGGAGTCTGTTCAGTATCCAGTTCTGAGATGTTGGCTTGTGCCCACAGACATGTGTGGAAGACTCCTTGCAGTGCAGTCTAGGACTCAGGGACCGAAAAGAAGTTGAACGGGTGACCTTCATGTTCCTTTCTAGGGCTCCTCCTGTGTTTGTATTTTAAGATACCATGTTTCTAAATTTCTCGTACATTCCAGTGGTGCTGTGGATACTATGTTTTGGAAAACACTGGCTAGAGAGTGGTGTCAAGAAGGACAAGTACATACCGCTTATAAATGTGATAGCTTTCCTTGGCAAGAAGAAATGACAGAAGAAACACTGCATCTGAGAGCATCTCCAAGCCACTTGGAATAGTCTTTTTCCTATTTGTGAAGAATGACATTATAGGATGTGGTGTTGCCCCAGCTATTTTGGAACATGTGGCCTTGAATCTCAGAGAGCATGGTATTCCATCCCTTTGAGTGTGATGGCTCAATTCTCATGGGATTCCTCTATTTGATCTGGTCATTGGCACTTAGGCTGAACCTGTTTTCATGGTCAGTCTAAGTCCCTTTGCTGGGACTCCCCACTGTTATCATCAAGAGCTTTTTTGTTTTAGGTCTTAGTAGAACCATTTGCCAAAGTAGCCTGGGGTTACGTGGTTCCCATTGCTTTCTGTCTTTAAACAGGTTAGTCCCATGGCTTTCTGCCCTTTGCCAGATGTGTATGAATTTGTCCTCTGAAAACCATCACAAAGCAGTCACCTTAGTGAGTGACTTCTCCATGACAAAACTCCATTTTGATGACTTGCAATTATCCCTCAGGTTATGATAAGAAATGCGTTATCCTTCAAGTGAAAAAATAAAGAGACTGATCCGTTGGGTGAAGAGGTTTGATAAAATTCATTTCATCCAGTTGAATGTCAAGCAAAGGATGGGACGAAGGAATTGCCCAGTTCTGAATTCAGTCAAGTCCTGTCAAACGGGTTGGGTTTATAAACAGCCTTGGGCAGTCAAGGTTACACCATCAGGTACTACTGCCAGAAGAGGAAAGCTAAACTCCTTGGGCTTCAAAATGCGCCATTTCAACACTTTTCCTTTATCTCCGATCATTTCTGGCTGTGTTTAAAATCACCACACCATCAAGTAAACTTCCATATTTGGCCACAAATCACAGAGTTGTAGAGATGTTAATAGCAAATGGACTATCATCACTTTCCATAATTAGAGTAATAGGAAACATATTTCAAAGTAATGTCTTGGATTGCCAACTTATCCTTGCCATCTAACTTGACATCAGGAAGAAAATGTAATTGTGCCTATGGCAATACTGGTGTACCCTGTGTGGAAGGACTGAAACTAACTATAAACACATAGTCTGTGTTTGGGAGTTTACCACAAGCCACTCCCAAAAGAGACTATTCTCCTCCCAGCCCCCCACTCAAAATTTAAAGAAATAAAAAGATATTTTGCTCCTATTTTCCTTGTTCATTAACATTTTGAAAAAGGATGTATTTAGATAATATGGTAGAAATCACTCCAAGTATCTTTGCATTATTTGGCAGAGGCAAGAAATTGTTCTAAAAAAATTGAAGAAAGTAGCATGTCCACCTCCTTGAGTTTGTTTGTTTGCAGCTTGGCCTGGACGTTGGAATCATCTGGGAAGTTCTTTGTTTGTTTTTTAAAAAAACAGACTTATCTCTGGGTTTCTAATCCTGAAAGTCTGATTTTATGGGTCTGGGTGTGGTGTGAGTATTAGCAGTTTTAAGAGATCCCCAGGTGATTTTTAAGTTCAGCAACATTTGAGAACCACTCTTTGAGGGAAGTCTGGTGATTCTTAGATGTTAGTGGACACATCGATCTCCTGGAGAGCTTGTTAAAACTTGGATCACTGGCACGGACTTAAAGATGAGTTGCTGGTTCTCCAGGACTGGAGCATGGCTCAGGAATCTGCTTTTCCCATCAGTGGAGACTGACAAAGATCACACTTCACGTAGCACTGATGCTGTCCCTTATTTACCTCTTTCTTCTGCATACGGAGCGGGAGAGACCATGGAGCACAAGCAAACTGTCAGCTGTGCCTCCCAGTCTTTCAAAGGACAACCAAGTGTTACAGGGGAATGCATCAAAAACATTAGATTGCCTTGGAGGAGGTGCCAAGCCAGTAAACAAACTTTTGAAGCCCGAGAGGCTTGTTTTAATAATGAGAATGTCAACAGAGAGCTTAATTTATGCAGGAAGCAAACTGGGGATGAGCAAAAAGAGAACGTCAGATTGTACAGACTCTAAATTTTCAAAACGCTTTCTAACCCAATGACAGCCAGAAACAGAAGAAGGCAATGGGACAGGATTGTGGGAGACATCAAGGGATGATAATTGTTTACTATATAAACACATGTGACTTCATTCTAGGTGTGCGCACACTTGGATTTTGGATCTTGAAAGGCTTTGGCTTGATTTTTATTCTGAGATGATTAGTTTTGTGTGCTGGTGGGGTGATTAACCATCTCAATTTGTCCAGGACTTGCCTGGTTGTAGCACTAAAAGTCTTGGTTTCAGAAAACCCCCCAGTCTCTTGCACAGCGAGGTGGTTGGTCAGCCCTAAAAATGAGTCCATCATTTGATCCCGTTGGAGTGCGTTGCTTTGACTACAAAATGTGGATGACAAGGCTTTTATCTCAACCAATTGTTGAGAGGATTCAAAATAATAAAGTAGAGAGTAGGCAGCACATACCTGGCTCATAGAAGAAACGGAAAACTCTTGGCTTCAAGTTGTAACTTTTTCTTGGCTGAGACTTTGAAATGGGAGGTTCCTTAGACCAAAAACTGTGCGGGCTGCTTAAGGAAGTACCTCTTTGGGGCTGATGGACTGTTTGATGGCGACAAGGAAAAACAGTTTGCTAGACCAAAGCAAAGTTCTGAGCATTTGCTAATGAATTTTCCAAGTCTTCTAGAGATATATTATGGGTCTTTATTGAATAAGAAATGCTATGAACCTAAATTTTAACTTTATAAGAGTTCTCTGAAAAAGCTATGTACACAGTTGCCTACTTTAGGAAAACCCAATAGGAGGATTTTAACTTTAAGCGGAAGGATTTGGGGCATGTTTATACACATTATGAGATTCCCTTCCTTGTGTTCTTCAGGGAGTTTCTTCCTGGTAGGCACATCTAAAAATCATTCTGATTTGAGCATTGGTGAATAATGGAGAGAAAAACTTATAGTCAGGAAAATCTTTTGTTCTCTGGAGAGTATTTGGGTTATTGTGATTCAGCTCATAAACATTTAGTCTTTATCTACAATGAACAGTGCCTTAAAGGGTGAATAAAATAAACTCTCTGTTCTTCCATTACTTATAACCTGGGTGGGGAAGAAGGTAAACAAGACAATTCAGCATGACCCAAGGCAGAAAGAGATAAAAGCTCAATATTTACACAGACAATATGGAGTGGGCCATAGAGTGAGGAAGCTCTTCTTTCATAGGGATATGGGCAAGGTCAATGGCACTTGGCCGTTCTGGCCTAAAAGACGGGTCTGGTGCCTTCGATCAAGCAAGGAACTGGGGGCTCGCCACAACCGTTTGGTTTAAAGGCATAGAGCCTTTGCGCACGGTAGTTGCTTTTACTGTTTGTCTTGCGGGAACAATTCACATTTTCTCTTTCTAGAGGAGAACTAGAACCCTAACATCTCCTTTCTCACGTGGCTCACTTCTTGTACCCTTGACAGTCCTAGTGTGTTTTCGATGATTAAAAATGACTATGCCACCCCCTTTCCAAATGCTTCCCTTCTAGAAGGGCATTCTAGGTAAGGGAACGAGGTGAGAAAAGACAGGGAGATAGGAGTGATGATTTCCCCCATGTACTCATTATGATGCAATGCCACTCAGCACAACAATTTTGTGGACCCGCGGTGCAGGCTATAATGGGATTCTACCTGCATTTGATCTTGCAGCCCTAACTCAGCCTCTAATTAGACTGTGTATTTATCTTTTTCTTCTCCTAAGTACCTATTAACACTCAGATGCCCACACACACAAAACCTATGCAAACAACTCCTTCCAAGGCTTCTGTACCTTCTGGTGCCTTTCCAGACCTCCCTCACACAACTTTCTTAATTATATCTTCTACCTCCCCAGCTGTGCCACTGGAGCAGCTGCTGCTAATCCTAAATAAATATTTCCTGTCCTCCTTAGAAACAATTAAACCCAGCGTTTACCAAACCTTTGGCATTTGAGGCTCCCATGGATGGCGGTTCAACAGTTGTTTAGTTCCTGTAAATTGAGCAGAGACTAATTCTAGTCCATCCCACGAAAGTTCTTTGTCTCGAAACAGTATAGCCTCAGCTGATACGTCTCTACTTTGTGGTCAGGCATCATAAAATTGCGGCTCTTTGATTGTCGCTCCCGAGAGCATTCTGCTTTCCGGGCAACAGAGAAACAGGTGGGCTCTGAGCCAGCAGCTGTGTGTCAGCACTGGGGTTGGGGGCAGCCACCGACGTGCTGGCTTCCACGGTCCTGGAGACACTGAGGCCCGCACCCCCCCCCCCCCCAGCCCCTGTCTTTCTAGCAGACTCTGGTGATCTGGAAGGCTGGTCTGCAAACTCAGCTTCTCGCAGGCATCACCTGGAGAGATTCACAAAATGCTGATGCCTGGATCCACCCTGGCAGATCTGACTTAATTGATCATGGAAGTGACCACAGGTTATAGGATGTTTAGAAAGCGTCTTGGTCACTCTGATGATGACAAAATGTGAGCTCTGCTGGCCTAAATGAACTCCCCTCATGTGCTTTCTGGGTGCATTTCCCTCCTCCTGTTCCTTCTGGTTGTCAGCAGGATGAAAGCAAGGGACACCAGGTTCCAGAACTCTTGTGTTGACCTGCTTTTAACTACAGAGCCAGCCCTGTAAGAAAGAAAGGGCATATCTAGAGGATGTACCCCATCCCCAAGTCTGGCCTTTGCTTTGACTACTCAGACACACATTTGTGCTTCCCAAGAAACTTTCCCTAGAAGCATGTTTAGTTCAAAAGGACCCTAGAGATGGTGGAGGCACCATCTCCCCAGTGGCCAAGGGCAGTTTCCAGCGTTTCATCCCAGCAAGGTCACCAGGAGAGAGCGCTCTTTGGCAGACGGCATGGTGTTGCTACAGGTACACTGAGCTGGGGACACTGCCAGCAGGGCCATGAACCCTTTGTGTGATCATCATGTGCTTCATGTGACACCCCCCCCCCCGCCCCGTCCCTTCTTTGTGACCTCATCCTCAAACAGCTCATCTATCAGGAGAGCTCTACTCTTTCCCTTTACTCTCTGGAGATGGTGTACCCAGTGAGGTGTAGAAGTATGGACTGGGTCTAGGCTCCAAGACCCAGGTTTCAGGTGGCTCTGGGTTCAGTCCCTTCCCTGCCACGCCTTGCAAGTCAACACACAGCCCTAGAGGGAAAGATGGGTCAAATAGCCACAGAGTGGCAGCTCCCTGAGTCAGCTCATCCATCATTTCAACTTCGTTTATTTACAATAAGGACATTCAATTTCTACTCGAGCCAGGGATAAGAAAGCGCACGATGGGGCAGAAACCCAGCCATTGTGAGTCCTGGGCAAAATCTGTGTGTCCTTGACAAGAGTTGCAGCTTGAGTGTTTGGTTTTCCTGGTGTCCTTGTGGATGGAGTAGGGCCTGGTTTTGGGAATCACAGGTGTAACTCTTGAACCTGACAGTTCATTCTCCACTGCCGGTGACATCTGAGCTATTTGGTCAGTCAACAACATTTATTAAACCCCCACTTATTCCTAAGATGTGGAAAGTGTCAACATCAATGACATATGCATTAGGGACACCACCATGCCTGCGAGCCGTGTGAGTGGGGGTGCGGGTGGGCGTGCCCCTTTACCCACCGATAGGGTGATAGGAGCTTCTTGCATCCATTAATTGAGTGAATGGTTTTTCAACCTCTGCTAGTGTGAGTCATGGCTAGGTTTTTGAAAGAGGTACAGTGCAGAAAGGAACAAGAAAGTCTTTATATCCACAGACCTTCCCTGACAGCAAAATGGGGAAGGCAAGGAAAATTCACTGAAAGCTTCATGTAGACCATGCAACATTCTGGGCACTTGACATTCTTTTCATTAGTTGAAATCTCACAGTAACCCTTTGAAGTGGAGGTTTCCAAGCACCCCCTTCTTCCAGGGGAGGGGTTGAGGAGTTTGAAGCTAAGAGGTTGAGTAATTAACCAAGGTGACACAGCTCAGAAGTGGGGGACCTCCCCTCTGCTATTAGTGTTTTGCTTGGTGCGTCTGAGAAAGGCAGAGAAAAAGCATTGCCTCTGTCTGCAGGAATTATGGAGGGCTTTGCTGTAGACCAATGATGCCGGCCCCTTTTTAACTCTTGTCCATCATGGAAGAGGGAGCCCTGGAAAAAAGCAAGAGGGATCTTACAAAGGGGAGAGGAAAACTTGAAACCAGAGGTGAGGGAGAGGGAGCATGAGACATTTGAGCTGGTGGGAACAGCCACCTGTGTGCGGAGCTGCTCCCCTATCTGAAAAATTGCTTAGCACTCCCAAGTGGATTCTCCCCCTTACCCACTAGCACTGCTCTTAATCTTTAGATCAGTTTACCAAACACTCTAATGATAAGGCTGATAATGAAGCCTCTTTCCTGAGTGCCCTGGAGGAGCTGGGGAGAGCGGGAATGTTTTGGGTGCTTCTCCTTTTCAGATCTTTGAAAACAGCACCTAGAAATTCCCCATGGGAGGCTCCCCACCCTTCCTTCAGGAGCTGATGGAAAGAGCCTAGGTCAGAAGAGGATCTGGGGCCCCTTAGAGGAATTCTGTGTTAGAAACTGGAGACCTCCTTCCTGGTAGTGTTCTTTGGTTTGTCTTGAAGTCAAAATGCGTTTTTCAGGACCCTTGGTACAAATTATTAATACATTTATTTTTTTATTTTGCATGGAAGTTTCCATTTATACTAAGCCAAGAAGAGCTAAACCCTCCAGTGTTCTTCCCCTCCCATTTCTTAGAGCAAAGTCAACGCCTTCACCAGGGGCTACCTGCTCCACGTGATTTTGATTTGCAGGTCCTTCCCATGTTCTTGCAGCGCTGCACTGTTACGTTTGATGCTGTTCGCTTTGCTCCCTCTGATCCAGCCACATTGGCCCCTCTTCTGTTCTATGAATGGGTCAGGCATGCTTATGCTGCAGGGCCTTTGCACTGGACATTCCCTCCCTTGACTGCTTCTATTTCAAATTTCTATGCAGTATTCAGTCACCTTACCTTCCTCAGTGGAGGCCTTACCTGATTATTCTATTATAAATAGCAACTTTCCACCCTCTGATTCTCCTCTGGGCTTTAGTTTTCAGGAGTACTCATCACTTTCCAATTAAACTTTTTTTTTTTAATTAAACTCTAGTAAAACATAAGCTTTGTAAAAACCATGGGTGTCTTGGTCATGATAGCCAATATAGTTCTAGACAAGGGGTCCCCAAACTTTTTACACAGGGGGCTAATTCACTGTCCCTCAGACCGTTGGAGGGCCGGACTATAAAAAAACTATGAACAAATCCCTATGCACACTGCACATATCTTATTTTAAAGTAAAAAGACAAAATGGGAACAAATACAATATTTAAAATAAAGAACAAGTAAATTTAAATCAACAAACTGACCAGTATTTCAATGGGAACTATGGATGCAGATGCATCCTGTGCTCCTCTCACTGACCACCAATGAAAGAGGTGCCCCTTCTGGAAGTGCGGCAAGGGCTGGATAAATGGCCTCAGGGGGCCACATGCGGCCCGTGGGCCATAGTTTGGGGACCCCTGTTCTAGACATATAGTAAATATTCAATCAATATTTTAAAAATTATTTAACTGATATTTAAAAATAGAGTAGTCAAATCACTACACTAGCAATGAACATATCTAACATCCAGAACTTGGTTTCTAACATCACCCTCTGATAGAAAGAAGCAGGGCACTTTGGAGAAAGGCTGATTCTAGGATTGGGTAGGAAATATATAAGATAAGCAGGGAGTATCTTGTATTGGGAAAAAATAAGGAAGTACCTGAAAAAAATACCCCAAAAGCCAACCCACCAAACAAATAAACACATACCCTGCTTAGACAGGGCTATGTCAAAGGGACCAGAAGCCAGATGATAGCTCTCTTTATGGCCAACATTGGAAGAATTTGATCAACAAAATAAATAAAGTAGTATTGAGTTACAACACAAAATATAAAATGAATAACCCCTAGTCCGTACTGCTGATGAAAGTAAATGGTTGAATAAATAAAGAAATAGCAGAGAAGAGACAGATCTCCCTGGCAGAAGAATTTCCAATAATTTATGTAAGATCTTTTGCCCTCGAGGAGGGAGAACATAACTTTCTTCTCCTTAAGTGTGGGCTGTCAGTGATTCCCTTTCAGAGAGCAGTATGGAAAGAGAGAAGGAAGGTCGTCACTTTACAGTAGAGAAAGCTGGCAGACACTCCCTCAGCCTGGTGGTCAAGGTCACCCTCTACAATGCCCAATCATGGTGATCGTACAGGTGCCCTTGAGAGGAAGTGAACAGAGTGGCACTTTCTCTCTAGCCTTCCTCCCCAAACGCATAACCCGGTCTGATCATGAGAAAAAAAAGTCCCAATTGAGGGACATTCTATAAAATCCTCAGCCAGACCTCAAACTTCTCAAGGTCATCTAAAATAAGGGGAGTTAGTGAAACTGTCACAGGCAAGAGGAGCCTAAGGAGACATGATAACAAAATGTCCCATGTCCTGAGTGGGATCCTGGAACAGAAAAAGATAGTAGGGTGTTAGTCAAATAAGTTTGTAAATATGATATATATGTTTGTTCGCTTATAGTTTGCATTATGTGTGGGGGACAGGCTGTAAGCAGGTCCGTTCGTTATAGCCTGAAGCTTAGTTTTAAGACTAAACTTTTTCCCCCACACCCTTGACTGTTGTATGAAAGAGGGTGGTGCACTTTTATGAGGAATCCTCCCATTATGCCTCAGATAAGTGACTTTGTATCAGACACTTCCTTGTTTGTATATTGGATTAAAGGTTTTGATTTCTACACCATAAAATGGGGCAGACCAGGAGCTTGCTCTGCTCAGTTTCTGAGATTAGCATTAAAAGGAAGAGAGATCACGTTGTTCCAGGGAAGAGTGATTATGTTCTAGGAGGAGCCCATGCTGGAGGAGAGCAGAGAAAGGCCACGTGGAGGAGAGAAGAAGCAGCCAAGATGGTGGAGTGCTGAGGGAGAAGACAGTTTGTGCATAGAGAAGAAGATTGGGAACAGAGGTGAATAAGGCTGGTGAGGTAGAAACCTTTGATTCTAGGAAACTCGGATAAGTCAGTGGCTTTGGGAGCCCTGAATGAATAGGGAAGTGTTTTCCCACTGTGTGTATTTCTTACCTGCCGGGTGCAAGCTAGGATTAAAGGTAATGGCCCACCAGTTCTTGGCTTTGTTGTTTTATTACCGACTGTCCGAATCAAATGTGAACCTGCATGGGCCAGGCAGCTGTGATGGTGGCTGCAGCTACTGGCTTTACATAAGGAAAAACTAAGGAAATCTGAATAAACTGTGGGCTTCAGTTAATAATACCCCATCAACATTGGTTCACTAATTACAACAAAGGTGCCACACTCTTGGGAGGTATTACCAACAGGGGACACTGGGTGGAGGCGGTATATGGACACTGTTTGCATATCTTTGTAATTTTTCTGTAAATCTAAAACTGTCCTAAAATATGAAGTCTATTGGAAAACATTAGAGCCAAGTCCAAATTAGTTAGGATGCCAGAAAACTAGTATTATATCTTGACTATGTCAGTTCCAGTGGGAACCGTGCCAGATTTTCTGAGTCTGATTACCAACAGTTTATTAATCTCCTGATACTGGCAATCAGCTGACTCCTTTGAAATTTAGCAATGAAGTAAATGGTCATTCTTCCTCCCGTTACCTCTTCCTTTGCTCTGGACGTGACAGCCTGGAGGAAGTCTTTTATAGCACACCTGCTTTCCAAAGAATGCAATAATTAACAGTTCTGCATCTATTAATTGCCTTCCTCTGATCACTTATTTTAACTATAATTTATTCTAAAACATTTTTTTCCTTATTGGGCATAAATTAGAGATTAGGGTTGTTTATCATGTAACCCAAAATCTGTATCTGTACATAATTTTTTTTACATTAAATTTATTGGGGAGGCAATGGTTAATAAGATTATACCTGTATATGATTTTAACCTAATGTGTTTGAAGTACATTGTCTATCGTCTTTCCCTAGCTGAAATTTGTTCTTTTAGAGAACATAATAGTTCAATAAACTGATGTTTTGTATTTTTGTTACAGTGCACATTGTCTTCTGGGACAAAATACCTCCATCGATAAAATAGAACTGATTACAAATGAATAATTAGTTTGTTATAGTTTAGATACTGAACAAAGTCCCATCCCAAAAATGTCTTTGGCTCTGGTTCCTCACCATGTGACTGTGGCTCAGTTGTTCTCCTTTGAAATTCTACACCCTCAGGACTTTGTTTCTCTGGAAAATAAAAAACAAAAACAAAATAAAAGTGGGTAACAATATTGGCTTCAGTAGATTTGAGTCTCTCTTTAAACGTCTATTCTAAAGGCTCTTCCAAGGTGTGTAAACATTGCAAACTAAAAAGACTGAAATCCAAGTGCAGAACCCCATGTCCCGCGCTCTTGAACCCTGTCGCCCTGGTCAGGATGCATCACTGCTCCAAACCCTGGTCCTTAATATGCAGAATGGTGACTGCACCTTCTTTTTTGCCTGTCTTACATGTTTTGTTGGGAGAAACAAAATCCCATGTTTGGTTGGGAGTCATAAAATTTCATAAAATCCATACTGCACAAAAGCAAGGTGGATGATTAATAATTAACCAGAAATATTTTCAGTTGCCCACGTTACCTTTTCTTACCTTTTTTTTTAAAGGATAACTTATGGAGAATTTTTAGAATTTTTTTTTTTAAACACTGATTTAGAAGACTCAGATCTGTGGTGTCCAGGTCTTTGTTTTAGCTTTGCTCTGATGGCCAGCCCTTCTCAGATCTCTACTTAGCCTAAATCTTTCTTGCCCATCCATCCCTTCCATTCTGCAGATGCAGTTAGAAAATTTCTTTCTGGGTTTAGATACTGCTTTTATACTTCTCACAAAAATCAGAGGATATTTTCCTGTTCATTTTGAAATATCCACTGATTTTTGTGAGAAGTATATCTCTCTCTGAGCTTCAGCCTCCTCATCCGTTGAATGGGGATAATAGTAATGGCCGTCCCATTGGGTTGTTTGGGGGACTAATTGAGATGACACAGCTGAGGTGACAGCCTCATGGGAACTTCAATAAGAACTCAACAGATATTTGTGCAATAAAGCTGTGTTTTTTGCCTGCTGGTTCGCCAGAAATTTCGTGGTAAGTCTATGAAAAAGTTAACTACCCCAATGTTGTATAAAGATTGTAGACCCAATGATCTTAGTCGAATGCACTTACTTAAGCTCATGGTGATTTCTGCCTTTGCAGTCCCTGAAGTAATTCTCCTATTTTCATTGTTCTAGTGAAAACCACTAGAATAAGTGATGGGAACTCCTTCAGTGGGTTTCAGGTGCACTGTGCCATCTGGGGCGCTTGTTTGCCTGGTTCTGACTGTAAACCCAATATTTTCCATGTCCAAAGGGCTGTGATGTGGGCCCACAACTGTCTCGTACCGCCACGCCATTTTGATGATGGTGAGAACATTACATTTATCCTTCAGATCAATTCTTGACCACATTTGTTCCTTTTTCTCCAGGCTTGGATTGGCTCAGTCAGAAAGAACATATTGTAAAAGACAGTGGACTTGAAGGAGAGAACTGTGCATGTGACCCCCCACTTGGTTATGTAACTCAGTACCAGCCATGACCTTGAGTGGGCAGGAGGGGACTCAGGCTGCTGGGCTCTACCTGTCCCTCTGACTACAATGTGACTTTCGGTGCCTCTCGGTATCGCCCAGAGGATGGCTGACCTTTCAGGGACGTTGCTGTTAATGTCATTGCCACCTGAGAGTAATTCTCAGACCTTTTAGTAACTGTATATCTGAGTGAGACCTTTGTATAGTATCCAGGCCCCAGAAGGACAGGTGGGTCAGAAAGCCACTGTGACTAGGAGGAGAAAACGGGAAGAAGGAACAACAGAACATTTTCAGTGTGATGTGTGCTTAACATAAGGTGACCAGATGTCCCGCTTTTGGAGGGACAGTCCCAATTTTTAACAATTTGTCCCGTGTCCCGTGGCGTTTTTAAAAAGTCCCAATTAAAAAAAAAATATTACAATACTATTTTTGCATTCTATGAATTTTTTTTGCTCCATATAGACCAAATTTTTAATCAAGAACCGCCCCATCAATGGTGTCCCGTTTTACCAATTTTAAAATCTGGTCACCTTAGAACAGGGGACCCCATCCTCCTAACCCGTTATTCTGTGGCCTGTCCTCAGCCTCTCAGCACTCAGTCCCATCTTGTCTGAATTGCTTCTTTAATGTTGACATGGATCACATCTGACCAACTGTCCCTGGGAATGCAGGGACAGCTCTGTCTGGCTGCTGGCATTCTGTTCTCCCTGGAGCACTCCATGGGGACAAAGCACATGGACCTGTCATGGGGACTTATAAGCCCCCGAGGACCCGATGGAGGAAACACACAGTCACTGAGGTGGAATCCAGGGCTGTGACCATATGGAGGCCCCCTGTGCTCTCTCCTGGGCACTGGGACCTCAACATGCTATGGCTTCCTTTTAAGAGTCCTTTAATGGTGGTGGAACTCTCTGGAGCTTCTGGGAAATGCTTCTGGAAGGAAGACTTTGTCAGTATTATCTCTGCCCCGTCTGGGGTGGGAATAAGAACTTTCATTCACTGTGGTCTTTTGAAGTTCTGATTCTCTCCAGAAAATGTGGCTGGGTGGACCCATGCATGTCCTTGGTCAATGCCTAGCTTTCAACATATTTTTCTTTTTACCACAATTAAATGTGGCTCTTTTTAGATTTTCCCAAGGTTGGGAGCCTCTGTGACAGGCATAAATATCTACATGTCATTTGTGTTACCTGTATATTTAATTTATGTCTCTGGAAAACTCCATACTTATCCAACCAGCTACCATAAAAGCATAGCTTGGGTTAAATCTAGGGCTAGTAGATTAAGGACTGTATTAGAGCAATCAGACTCAGGATTTATTCCTTTGGTGTCACCCCAGCTAGGAATGCATGGTGATTTTAAAAATCTTTTCCATATTCTTCTGTTTTTCTTGGTATATCTTTGGTACTCTGGGAAGTCGTAAGAAGCAATGCTAGCTAACATCAACTTTTTTGGGCAATACCTAAATGGGAAGAACACAAGGACGTCTGAGAAGGCTCATTCCAAGCAGAATTAGATCCCGAGATACCTGGGAAAGAACTTTTAGAAATATTTCTGAACTGAATCGTACAGCCCGATATTCACTAAGGCAAAAATCATTTTCACCAGGGGCATGTTCATACACCCAACAACCAAAAGGTGGCGCCCCTCACCCACTGGTCACTTCCTCCCAAAGGAAGACCATCTCCATGTGTTCTTCTGTTCCTTCTGTGAGTTGTTTCATAATAAAATATTATACCCTCATCCTCTCCTGGTAAAACACAGCCATAAAACAGACCTTATTCTTTGGGTTGATCTCTGTTTTGATATATGCCAGTCCTTGTCCCTCTGGGTAGACAATGCATACAGTCAATTATTTGTATTTTCGGTAGAACTTGGCTTGTAGCTTTTTGTGTATCTCTGGACCATCCCATAGAACTGAGCACCTTTGCTATAAAATCATCTCTGGCCAGATCCAAGAGTTTCATCTGTCTCCAGGGTTTGCCTCTCTCGCTTTCACAAACTGTGAAAACACAGCTGGAGTGACTTATAGACCACGGAATCACTCTGGAGTCTCTCTGCTGAAGTTCCCATTCAGGGATCACGCTTTGTCATTTCCTGTCTTGTTGTTTGTCGAACCGGCTAATGGGCGGTGGGCTGTTTCAGATTTGTCTGGCTCTGCCGTAAGGTGGCATGCACCTCTCCGGTCCAGGCGGTCCAGGCACGGCACGCATTGGGTACAAGCGAGACAGCAAAAACCATGTTAATTTGAATGGACATACATCACTGAGAATGACATCAGCATAACAATTTGGAAAGAGTGAGGCTTGTATTCTTTGAGTTGTAGGATTGTGATGCCTGAGGCTTTCTTGTCTTGTTCTTCTTTTTTTATTTTTTCAAATCCTCTTCTGCTATAACTTCCCACCAACTTGAGATACTTTTGAGATATAAGCACTGTGCTAGTCAGGACGGAGTAAGGGAGACTTATTTTTGTCTCTGGACTTTTGGCTCATTAGAAGCAAGGCCGTAAAACAAAATGGAGAGCCTCCTGCCAGCCCTGAGTAAAGGTGTAAAGTGAGATGATGGACTGACTTCAGCATGTGCCTCACTGACCTAGAACTTGGACTTCTGGAAACCCTGGTCATTTAGGACACAGGCACAAAGTCATACATGAGGTTAAAAAGATATCAGAGCAAGATAGAAAATCGTTATCATAAAGGGTAAGTGCTTTTCTCATTTGGAATGAAGCCTCCTAGGAATTTGAGGACTTTTCATGCCTGCTGTTGGTGCTCAGCCCACCTTTATGGAATGGAAGCAGGCTATGTGGAGAGAGGCAGAAGGCAGGACTTTGAGGGAAGCAGGCTTACTGAACCTCCTGTTATGCAAGAATGTTCTGAAAGGACCATCCTCAGCTGTATCTACCTCCGCCCCCATAGCACAAGTAAACAATTGAAGCTTTCAGCATAAACATGATTTGTTGACAACACATGGAATTCTATTGAGGATGCACTGTTCATTAAGATTGAAATGCATGTGATTAAAAGAGTTGGGATTAAAAAACAACTCATACTATTGAAAGGACAAGCTTGAATTATTTATTTGCAACTTCTACTACTGCCCAAGAATGAACTTGATCTAGATAGAATATAGTGGTAAACACACCATCTGAAGTGTTCACTCAGATTGCATATTTTACACCTTTATGGTGGAAAAAAAACCAAAACAAAACATGAGAAATTACATTTTATTGTATGCGTAGGAAGGAAAAGTACACTTGAGCCCAACTGATCCAGAACACTGACAGTTCTAGTTCAAGTCCCTGTGAAGCAGTGATCAGGGAAAATATTATCCTACTAAATCAAGTCAATGAAATTTGCAAAGTGTCCAGACGCCCTGCCCCCAGTTTTTCTTCCCAGAGAGAACTGCATTATGAAAATCAGGTGGATTTTTCAGTTAGATCATGGGCCCACCAAATATTGTGACTTTAGGTACTCTCCGGACAATTTCATGCAACTGAGAATGAGTGCCATTGTTCGGAGTAAAGAAGAGTGATGATTTTAGGCCCCTTCACCCAAAATGTTTTCTCGCCAAGCTCCAGGAAATGTTTGGGGAAAGGTTCGTCTGTAAGTTTGAACTGAAGTTGAGTTGTTTGTTTCACCTCTTTAAAAATGTAGCAACAAGACTTCAACTAATGTCCCCATTTCTTCTTCAGCACGCCCAGGCATCCATCTCCCTGGGAATCATAGCAAGACTCATAACCACACACTTGCAGTGTTCTTTATGACTTCCATTGGATTTTAGAGGCCAAGTTAGATTGTAGCTCAAGGGTTTGCATGTTGACTGTCAGACCACATGGAGTCCCTGAGCGGTCCAGGGACAATATGAACCTTTAGATCTTCCAATGCTTGCATCTGACCCTTCCGAGACTCTGAGGAGTCTACACATTTGCTCATAGAAGACGCTCTTGAACACATTGGGTTGGTTTTCTAAATGTAGATTTTTATTTTCATCTTTAGAGGCTAATGTTGAGGTTTCAGGACATTCTTTACGTGGAAAAGTTTGGGATTCTCCAACATCTGCTTGTTCTAGTGTTAACAGAAACCGAAGCACCAATTGTTTGTCTGAATTTCTCACTTTCTAGTCAGATTTTGTGGTGATTTTAAGAATTAGCCTAATCTCAGGCCAAATATTACACATAAGAGATTCATGCTGCTCTTGCATTATAGTTCTAGGTCACGCTTCGTTTCCAACTGTTCCAGCTTTGTTATAAAAAGAGAAAAATGCCTCTCTTCCTGCCACCAACCTGAACTCCTGAGTGTACGACTCATTTTTTGTCTACATAGTGTTTTATTTTCTCACTGACAACACTAGGTTCAACAAACACCAAGGTCACTCTGACTTCTACTTGGAATTTAATTATATTTTAAAAAATTTATTGATTTTTTTTAAAAGAGAGATGATTGCATGCTGCCCCAAAGACTAATGACATGTGAAAGTCAAGTGACTCTTAAGGCAAATACAGTTAAGTAAGTCAAGTTCCAAAAACTTTACATATCAATTTGAAATCCTAAACAGAACCTTATTTCTGAATTACTCCTTCTGTGAGCTGAATTTTATCAGTGGCCATGATTAAGAGTCAACGATATGTATTTTTGGCAGTCACTAATCAATCTACCCACACTATCCGGGTTGTTTTGAAAACTATGGAAATTTCCACCAAGGTTGCATTTGCTTTGTTTATTTCCACCAACGTTTCTCTGCCTAAATAGTTTCTTTTGTGGTTCACTTTCTTCATCCTTTTAATATGGAGGGCTGAACCCAGCTGCGTAATTGTACATGGTTATATACTGACAACCCGCATAAACAAACACCAACACATGGCCTTTTGATAGGGTGATGTCATCACAATGGGAAATTTCAAAAGCAAATCCAAGTGGGCAGCATGGACACCTGTGTCGACTCCTCTGTGTCCTCCCTCCCCTTGCCCTAGATGATGAAAGAATTATCTCTGCTGAAGGTGGAATGCTCTGTTGACACCAGCTTCCTGCTCCCAACTTCTGGCAGATCAATTTCACGTCTACTTGTTTAGATGGATATGGAGACCACCTGGACTTCAGCAGCTGTCAAGAAACCTAGTGCTTTCTTTAAACAGCAGACAGCTATCAAAATAGCAGAGGGAGGAAGGGAGGGAGGGAGAGAGAGAGAGAGAGAGAGAGAGAGCACGTGCGTAAAGAGAGTGAGAGGGAGACACTAACAGACCAAATATTGGCACACATTAGAGGGCCGGAGAACTCTCTCAGGTCTGCTAATGTTGCCGTTCCCATTTGTCAGGTGGGCCATCGGTGTGGGGAAGAGGGATAATGGGGCCTTTGTAGGCTCCTGAGTCAACACTCCAAACAATTCAACCACTGTTCACAGGTTAGAGCCATACCCCCCTGACCCTTCTCGTCTCTCTTCTTGCCCACCCCTCCGCCTACCTCCTGGGAGCACTATATCAATCGGTTCATTCACTTGTCCTCGCTATGACAGCTGCTTAAGTGACACTTTGAGGTTACCTCCTTAATAGCTTCTGCACAGAAACAGCTGTGGGAATGGTTTTGTGTGTTGTCCAACCTTGTTTCAAACATCAGAGGATTTTGAGTTTGGATTTGGGGCCGACTTGGAAGGGTCATCCTCTTTCATTTGAAATTTAATAGAAAACGTGAATGCTATTTTTGGTTTAAAAAAGAAAAAAAAGGAAAAGGGGGGAGAGGAGAATTTGCTTTCGAGGTTTAGAAAATAATCCTTTTAAATCATTTTCATCCTAGCATTGAAAATGTCATGTGCCTCATGAACCCCTCCTTCAATGCTAAGAGGACAGTGTGAGCCTAGCTGTGGCACTCTGACTGCTCCAACTCCATTCTGTCCTATTTTCTCCCCTGGGTCCAAGTCCCTCTTTTTCTGTTTCTCTCAAGCCCCTTCCATCCTTTCAAAACCATCAAGAATTCTAGAACTCCCCTAACAGGATGTGTTATCCCTCTTTGTTAGTACAGGGAAGAAAATGGAAGCAACTGAACCAGCAGCCTCAAATAAAACAAGTAGACATCTACCTTCTTCCTCCCTCTGCTCCAAAGACTCTCACATGGGGAAGTCCAGGGATGCGATTATCGATTTCCAAAGATTAAAAAGGATGGGAACGAACATTGGGGTGACACGTGGGTGACAGACACCCAAATCGTGGCCTTTGGTTCTTCTGGAAGTAGCTCGAGAAGTTTCCAGAGCCCTCAAACACTTGATTGGAAAATAAATGTAATGTGGGGGAAGTTTTTCCAACACCAAGAAGCAGAGATGGCTTCCTGGCCAAGCTTCATTTCCAGAACACAAAGATAATTTGCCTCCTTTTGGGCTGACACTCCTGTCTTTTTTGCCAAGGGGACTGGTCATTCAAGAGAGGAAAATGGGGTGGACGATTTTAACAGCATCACTTCACCTCTTCAGAACTTTCCTTAGTGTTTGGGACACTTAAAAAAAACAAAAGGGTTATGAAAGTCTTTCCTTGCCTGTTTAGACATCATTTACCAACAAATAATTATCTTGAGCTGTGCCTCATTTGCTTAAACTAACATCACAACACAAATGGTATGTATTGAGGGGAACAAGGAACACCTGGAGGTGCTGGCCTCCATAGGCTGTTCTGTGTATATGTGTGGCTTTTGCCTGAACCCAGTGCTGAGTTGGTGTGTGTGACAAATACTCATAGTGAAATATTCTTTGGGGAGGGGGTTCTAATAAATGCTTCATGAAAGGATACGTTGGGCTCAGTTCTGGGAGGCTCAAAGCAATCTATCTCCATTGGAGAACAGTTCAGCCCACCCATTAACAATCATGCCAACCACAGATTTAAATTTATTCCCATAGGATTAGGTCCATTTAGCCAGTTCAGTCCCTCTAGTGCAGAAACATTGTTAAATGTGCGAATTAACAACCTGATGCCGAACCTGGTATTAAGATGTGTAAAGCAACCCAGTCTTCAGTGTATCCACAGATTTATTCCACGGATGCCGCTGTTGAATGTCAACCATATTTAACAATGGAAAAAAAGACTTATAACCTAGAGATCAATTCTTTCTTTTTTGGTCTTACAGAAAGCTCATAGGTTTTTGGTATGGGATGTATGAAATTTGATTTTTTAAAGGCATTAGTTGCCTCGTGAGAAAGAGGGCCCTGGAAGATACAGCTCACCATCCTTCAATGCATGTATGAGGAGAGGACAGAGGAGGGTGGGGGAGGGGAGAGGGAAACTGATTCATTATTCAGATCTCCAGGAGTCTCTCGGTGGTTTATTTGCAGTTAGGAGCCAGAAAACCATCTAGTCTGAACTTTCTCCTTCCTGGCAGATTGTTCAAAGCTGAGGTTTCCCTGCTGACTGTGCATGTCCTTTTATCATGTGTTTGGCTTTTCCATATCAAGCCCTTGCACAAAGAAGGGAGCCTTCACTTCCAATTAATAAACCACCCTGCAATTACCCTTTGTCTGTAACCACGTGGCTGCTTCTGTGTGTGCAGACATGGGCTTACACATCGAACAGGTCCCTCCATCAGCTTCCCAAAGCTGTCTCTTTCCCTCATGGCTGTGCCTTCCCCACGCTGAGCTTACACCTGCTTTCTGGCAGGTCTGCCGAGAGTCAGCCCTATGACCACGAGCACAAGGAATTTCATGTGTATTTACAAACTGAGAATAAAGATCTTTTTGTTTTCTCAGTGCCTTGTAAGGATTTTCAACTCTGACATTTGTAAATCAGGTGACTTATTTTTACTAGTCCTAATGGCTTTTTCTTTGTATAAAGTATACTTATGCTTTGAAAAGTGGCATCTAATGACTGGTGAAATGAGTGTTCTTTTTTTTTTTTTTTTTTTTTTATAGAGTTGGGTCTGTGGCTAGTTGGTTGTGTCAGTGTGTGTTTGGAGTTTCAGGAGTAGATGCAGAATGAATTGTAAGCTCCTCAAGGGGAGCAGCAGATTTTTCTCATCTTTGTTTCGTCATAATTGAAAACAGAGTTGGGAACGTCGTAGGCTATGATGTGATGTATAGCCAGGTATGGCTCAGAACAGGGAACCACATTGAAGCTGGGCTGGAGAGACTGTGTAGGCTCTTCACTCTCCCTTTGTCTGTTTCCCGTGCTCTTTTCCATCCATTCTAAACTAGCAGTCCAAGACCCAACTCTCTTCCCTTCCTAGTATCCTGGGGAAATTGGTGAAAGAACTAAAAAGTTTTTGCATAGCTAAAGACAATAAGAACAGAATAAAAAGACATATCACACAATGGGAGAACATATTTGACAACACGTCTGATAAGGGGTTAATAACCAAAATTTATAAAGAACTTATAAAACTCAACACCAGGAAGACAATCCAATCAAAAAATGGGCAAAAGAAATGAATAGAAATTTCTCCAAAGAGGACATACAGATGGCCAATAGGCATATGAAAAAATGCTCAACATCACTAATCATTAGAGAAATGCAAATTAAAACCACAATGAGATATCACCTCACACCAGTCAGAATGGCACTCATCAGCGAAACAACACAGAACAAGTGCTGGCGAGGATGTGGAGAAAAGGGAACCCTTCTGCACTGCTGGTGGGAATGCAGACTGGTGCAGCCACTGTGGAAAACAGTATGGAGATTCCTCAAAAAATTAAAAATCGAACTACCTTTTGACCCAGCTATCCCACTTTTAGGAATATACCCTAAGAACACCATAGCACTATTCGAAAAAAAGAAATGCGCCCCCATGTTCGTGGCAGCATTGTTCACAATAGCGAAGATCTGGAACCAGCCCAAGTGTCCGTCAGAGGACAAGTGGATTAAAAAGCTTTGGTACATATATACTATGGAATACTACTCAGCCATAAGAAATGATGACATCGGATCATTTACAACAAAATGGATGTACCTTGATAACATTGTACGGAGTGAAATAAGTAAATCAGAAAAAAACCCCTGAGAACAGCATGATTTCATACATAGGTGGGACATAAAAGTGAGACTATGAGACATGGACAAGAGTGTGGTGGTTACGGGGTGGGAAGAGGGAAGAGAGGGTGGGAGAGGGGGAGGGGAGGGGCACAAAGAAAACCAGATAGAAGGTGACAGAGGACAATTTAACTTTGGGTGATGGGTATGCAACAAAATTGAATGATAAGATAACCTGGAGATGTTTTCTTTGAACATATATACCCTAATTTATTAATGTCACCCCATTAAAATTAAAAAATAAAGAACTGCACTAATAGAAAAACCCACATGAAGATCAACCTTGTTGCTGACCACAAGCGAGACTCATACTCTGAAAAAATTCTGTCAATATGAATAGATTGGGGTCGACTTGTTTGTTAATACTGAAAATTCTTCCAGGTTGTTCAGAGTTTCTCCCTCTAAAATGCTCATTTGTGGGGGATAGAATATTTCCCAGAAGAAGCTTTCCAACAAGATCTCTTCAAGAAACAATTCATGCTTATAGAAAGTTTAGCAAATAGAGATAACAGTTTTTGTTTTTTAAAATTGATTTTAGAGAGAGAAAAACATTGATTTGTTGTTCTGCTTATTCATGCATTCATTGATTGATTCTTGTATGAGCCCTGAGTGAGGATCTAAGCCCACAACATTGGCATATTGGGACAACACTCTAACCAACTGAGCAACCTGGCCAGGACTCAGACAATGAAGGTTTTTAAGCAGATGGCAGTATACTGTGAGAACATTTTAACATATAGAAATACAGTGTCTTGAGTAAGGGCATCCTTTTCCAAACTGACCATGTATCTGGTCATTCCCCAAACCCAAACCCTCTTGTCCCCTTCTTGTATTACTTGGTCAAAATATCAAAATATAAATATTCTCTAGGTCAACTGACAAATTATTTTTTAGTGAAGGCATTAGATGTCTTACACAATTTATAATAAAGTTGACATGTATAATAGGGTAAGGTAGATGCTGACAATATTTCAAACAACCATGTAGATGAAATAATTGGAATTTAAATTTTTGCCATATAATTCAGTTGACTATTTCTGTAATTAATATATATATTCATGGAAGAGGAGGCATTGCCACTTCCTAAAACACTTTCTAAACCCTCAAAGAAAGATTAAATTGTATTTAGGATGGTTGTAGTGTTGAACATTTTCCCCCACATTTCTGGAAAATGATTAATCTATTATCTGTATATATGATAACTCTTTATTATAATTAATTGAATTACATAGAGATAGAGTTATTTCAAGCTCTCACAACATCTTCCCATAATCTTGGTGTTTGATGAAAAATTGCAGCATTGCAAGATGGGAGGTGACAGTTTCCCAATTTTCCTGTGTAGGAAGGGGTGACTGACAGAGGGCAGATATCTTGCCTGAGGGCCCTGTGGCCATTAAGCTACAGAGTCAGGGTGGGCCCTCTGTGGCTTTTGCCTGGCCTCACACTGCATTGGAGAGTGGGATCCCTGAGATCCTACCATTCTCTGCCTCCATGATCAGTGGGGATTTGCTCTGTGTTAGGTACTGGGAAGGATACCAGTGCAGCTAATAGGGTAAGTATTCTTTTCTTTGTTGAAATGTCCACTCCTTGTGTATTATTCTGGATACACTTTTGACTTTCTTCCTTCTCGTTTCTCAGATAGATGCTGTAGAAATATATTTGTTTTCATGCTCTACGCCAGTCTCCTTCTTTAACACACACATGCGCGCGCGCGCACACACACACACACACACACACACACACACAGCTAAATGAGTCTACCTATGCTTTCAGCTATAGAAATGCAATGACTGGCATAATAGACTATTGATCAACATTAATAACATCCCTTTGCCCTTTGAATGTTTCTCTTGCACATCTGTTCTGGGCAAAGCCAAGTTTACAGTTATGGAGCTTACAGCGCTGAGCCCTGTTACTGTTTACAACACTTTTCTTCATTGCCATTCAAAAACAGTTTCTCATGGTCATATTGGGGGTCACATCCTTCTTTAAAGAGCCACATGCTATCAGCTTCCCTTCAGGGGTGGGGAAGGGGGAACATAGTATAGACTCAAACCATTTCTTTGAGGTTTGAGGAAATGGAACTTTCAGATGTCTGTGGCTCTCTAACACTCATTATCACCACCACCATCATCACAACCACCACCACCACCACCACCAACACCAACACCACCACCACCATCACCACCAACATACCACCACCACCATCACCACCACCACCACCACCATCACCACCATCACCACTACCACCATCACCACCACCACCACCACCACCACCATCACCACCATCACCACAACCACCATCACCACCACCACCACCACCACCACCATCACCACCATCACCACAACCACCATCACCACCATCACCACCACCATCACCATCACCACCACCACCACCATCACCACTGCCATCACCACCACCAACAACAACAACAACCACCCAAAAGCAAAGCATTCCTCCTCTTGAATCAAATCTGGAACAGGTGGGTCCTTTTGTGAGGGACTGGTAGGTTAATTCCTGCACTTATTTGTACTGGAGCATTCTGGGCTAAGGATAATTAAGCTGGTCAGAGTGCACACAGCGGATCCTGGAAGTCTGCAAGGATTAATTAATTGATTAGCTATTTCCAAGCAGTACCGTTGTCCTCTCTTCCTCAGAAACGTGTGGACTCTTCATCTTGGCCTTTACAAGCTCCACAGATGGGGCTGCTCCGTCCAGCTCTCTGAGTGGCTGAATAGAACAATAAGGTGGTGTAATAACTGGGATCGTCCGCACCTCCATCAGGGGGACAATGTAGCTATAGAAAGCCCTTTTCATCTTTTAGCAAGGTCCCATTATTCCCACGTATCTCTCTCCCATGCTTTATGAAAAGGTTTGCACAGTAAATAATGAGTGACTATGTAGTAATCCTTTCTTCTCCTGCCAAGCTCTTTTTAGCTTTGGCAGTGGCTCTGTTTTCGCTGTCATCATCTAATGTCTATTTATTTTACATTGCTACAAAGCCAGCGAAATTCCCTTATAAATCCTAGGTCATGAAGACAAAACTGCAACCCGAGGTCTTTTATTCAATGTCTCCAGTGTCTCTGCTTTTTCTAATTGGGTTCAAAGTAGTCAGTGGCTTGAAAAAGGTGCTGGGCAGGAATCAGATGTGTTTGAACAATGTGTTCCTGGAGGCGGGGCCTACTGGATGTTCTGCATTAAATTAGGAGACAGGTATCAAAACTCAGATACTCTCTGGATGCATTGGAGGTCAGCACAAGGCAATCTGAGCAGACCCTTCCCTCCCTCCCAGGAGCACAGACAATGCCATATTCAGAGCCTGGGGCCATTACTCATTCTGGTTTCCCAGGGCCACACGTTTCCTTTCCTTTCTTTCTGCTGCTGGAGCCGCAGTGTGAAGGTGAGAACAAGAGGCTCTGAGACAGAAGGGGTAAAGATAAAAAGAGAAATGTGAAGAAGAAAAGAGACTCTTTAACTGTCGTGGCAGCCTCATTTTACTCTCTCCGCTGCGGGCATGTTCTGAAGATGGATGGGCACAGGTACACCCGGTGCCAGAGAACAGCTGGGATTCCCATCTGGGTACCATTTAGCAGCAGATAGATGTGTTTTTTTTCAGGCCCAAGTCTCCTCCAATTGTTGTGGTTAGAAAGGGAAAGTGAGGGGCCCTCGGTTTTCTCCCACTTCAAATGCTCTTGTTCCAAACTCATGCCTGTCCCCGGTGCTGGCTGCTTTTCAAAGTGAGGGGGCTGGTGTGATTGCAGAGTGAGTGGGTGGAGGAGGGGGCCGATGAGAGAGGGTGGGGTTTAGACACAAAGCTCGTCCTGGAACACATTAACCATCTGCTCTGCCCAACGCATGCTTCTTATATTGTCTGTCATTACTCTCCTTCCAAATGAGGGGATGGGCCTGAAAGATGGCACTCTTCTGAAGAGTGATGACCATGTGTGTGTGTATCTGCACAGAACTAAAGCCATGGGTTGAAATCAGCAGAATTCACTGCACTGGCTGCAGCTCTCTTCTGGTTGTGCTGAAAAGCCTGTTTGTACCATTTCTCTTGATTTCTAGCACAGAGTCAACACGTGATCCCCAGCTTGACCAGCTCAACCAGCTCAACCAATAAGTTTCCCCCAGATGTAAACTTTGAAGAAATAGTGCATATCTGAACAGGTTTTGTTAAAAAGATTCTTCGATTAAAAAGTGTTTTCACAATCCAATTTACTAATATTTTAAAATTGAACATTGGTGGTGTTGAGGCAGTTGCATCGGTGTGGCCTGGGCATTGAATGAGTTGCCTGATCATTTTTGGAGTGAATTTGCTCTCTACTCTACTGTTATGTAACTTTTCCATCCACATGTCAGGGGCCTCTGCGAGAGTCAGACTAGAGGCTGTGTTAATGCTCTGGGATATTTTGAGGGCTAGAAGTTGGAGATTGTGCATGAAGCGCAATGCTTCTTTTCAGAGGCGCTACCTGTGGCATGCTCGTGGGCTGCCTTTCATTACCTTCCTCAGATTTAGAACCGGAGATATTTCACAAACATTCCCAAGAGTTAGCAGATCTGATCCAGGGAGAGACTGCAATATCTTTTCTGGCCAATCCAGCTCCTTTTTTCTTGCCAACATGGACACTTGCCAGAGTTGGCCCAGTCTCTTCAGCTTTCCTAATGGACTCAAGGTTAGTGTGTCTGTCTCTCAGGGGAAGCCACTATTGAGAGCACAAGCCAAGTCAATTCTATGTTGCTACTTAGTTTATTGCCCTTTTACATTCAAAACCCCAGAATAAACTTAAGAACATGTTGGTACATATGATGACGGTATACCCGATTGTCGCCTTGGGTTTAGAAGGAAAATTAGAGGGGTGGGGTGAGGTGGGGTGGGGAGGTGTTGGCAGGGTGAGTTATGTGAATAAGTAGCAGATACATGCATGAACCATCTGGAGCCGTGCTGCCAGGCATTGTGGTAGCAATAATATACATTCTAGCTAGCTTTCATGACCACCCTGTGAGGGACAATTATTTTAATTTTATAGAAGGATGAGGTGAGGTGGCTATAAAATGTATTGTTCAAATTAGAACCCTTTTCATATACTAAGGTAGCATTTATTAATCACCCGAGGACAACTGGTATACCCTAGGACTGCCCTGAGCAAGGTGGGATGAACAATCAATGTGGATGGAGCAACAGGGTAGGTTAAGTTAACTGATTCACTCTAGATCACAAAGCTAATAAGTGGCAGTGTGTTCTAAGATTTAAAGCCACATCTGTTTGCCTCGAAAGCCCATGTCTGGAATATGCTTCTGGTATTCCCTCTAGAATTCTCCCTTGATAGTTTGGTTAACCATTGTAAGTTGGAAGCATGGGTCTCGAAATCTGTTTGCAGCATGGTTCTCTGTCAAGAAAAAAAAAAAAAGACTCAACTCAATTCTGTTCTTAGAAAGGCCCTTCCAAGGAAGCAGAACATGCATGGAGGTCAACTCTACACCTGCTTCTTTAGCAGAAGTGAGAGCCAACTGTGCTTATTTGGTGGTAGGTAGGGACCGAGAGGATTCCAGGTCTCTAGTAGTTTTCCTTGCAACACTCTGGTTTAGGAAGCTGCTTTCCTTGTTGGGAAACCTACCATTGGACTCTGTTCACAGACACGTAAGAAGGCTGGAAGTGAATGTAGGGTGAGGAGACATTGCACTTTCTCTGGCTTCTTTGAGATATCAAAAAGTGAAACCCAGTCTCCAATATGGGTTCTCTGATTCTCAATCATTGTTTCTGCCCTGAGATGACCTTGTCCTCAGACATGCACATATTTCCCCCTTGAAGTGATACCTTAGCTAATGATGGCTGCATAACATCAGAGCATGGCAAGAGAAAGGTCTGGAAATATTATCTTTATTTTATAGACAAGGGAAGTGACTCAGAGAGGTTTGGTAACTTGTTCAAAGTCCCACAACTTGCTACTGCACCAGAGCTTGGTCTTGAACTTCAGTTTGGCTGATTTTGAAGCACTCAGTGTACAGTAAATTAAAATGAAACTCATCCTTGTTACTAAGGGCATTATTTGGAAATAATTATTGTACATTTGCCTTCTTGTTCAACTAAATCCCTGTTGTTCTGAGATTCCCTGAGAGATCTGTTATTAACAAATTAAATGAGAAAGGTGATTTTTTTTTGGATGTGTTCTTGTGTTTCCTGTAATGGCTCAAGCTCCTTGGTGGATATTTGTGGGAGTATTTTGGGCATTATAGCTGGCAGAATACTTGAAGACAAAAGATTGGTTCCCTGTCTTTCTGTGTCTACTTTTCAATTGTGTTCCTCCATATTTTCTCATTTGCATCTCTCTAGTCGATGAAGTCCATCATCTAGGTCGTAAGACGGTAGATGTTTACCATAGAACTCAATAAGCTGTTATCAAATGAAATAAAAAAATGTGGCCCAAAGTTTGTTATTCGTTAAGAATTTCTCCTGAACTTGGAGTGGGGGGAGATTGAACACAATATGGAGTACAGAGATGTGTTGTAGAATTAGGCAACTGAAACCTGTATAATTATGTTAACCAGTCTCACCCCACTACATTGAATTAATTTTTTTTCTCCTGAATTGGCTCTCATACCACAGGGGAATGACCAGGGAAAGTGGAATACTGATACTGGAGTGTGCTGTCTTTCTTTTTGTCCCGGAATAACACCTGATGGGTCCTCTGAAGCGCACAAGAGAGATTTGAGCAGAATGTTATTCTCAGTGTTATTATTTATATTGGACATATTTTAGAACCGCCTGTGACTTAATGTGCGTGGTTTGGTATCAAGTTTTATATTCTAATTAACATTTTTCTAAAAGAACACTGGCCTTTCCCTAAGGCTGAAAGAGCCAAGATCTTATCTGTTCTTCATGTTAATTGTTGATAATGAGCACAGGACACATAATGGCAGATACAAACTCTGAGATCATCCCAAGATAGAAAGGGCTGGGTCTTTATTAGACTTCAAAATAGAAGATGAGGCCCATTCACAGCAGCATCTCACAGTGTGTTTCTAAGTTATATTTTGAAATAGCATACGGTGGGTCTGCAAGATGTTATTACCACTCCCCACCCCCACCCCCAAAAGAAATGATATAATCTCCCCTCTGTTCCATCTTTGTAGCAACCCAAGGGCTGGGGTAAAAAAGAAAATAAAAATTACATTTACAGACCTGGAAAAAAAGTAGGGAAGGATTATTTCCCTCATAAAACCAACTTCTAAACCTGAAGTTGTATTTCTTCCAGGCTGATATGTTACTTTATCTTTGATTGTTATGAATTATTTTTTTTTCTTTTTAAAGCCCTGGGTTGAGAAAGGGGTTGGCAGCCTGTCCCACCAGAGCTTAAATGAGCTTAAATAGACTTATTTATTGAAAAATACTTAGAAGTTAAAAATTTGAAAGTGCTTCTCATTACACTAATCTGAGCCCCCCAAGTCCGCTGTGTGTAACTATTTGTGTGGAATTATGAGCAGAGTCAGATAACTACCTCTGGCTTCAGACTAGACTTTCCATGTCTTCAAGTGCCAGTACTTTTGCTTACTCAGATTTTCACTTGAATCATATCTTTCTTTCTTCTTCTTTTTTTTCCTCCTTTGGCTGATTCCAATTTGTGAAATAGTTGAGAAACTTTAAGGGGAGGGATCTGAGAAAAGGCCCGAGTGGTGGAGGGGTGGACGGCCAGGTCTAGAAGCCTTTTAGGTATGGAGAGATGATCTTCATACAGGAGAATTACTGGACAGCTCAACAGAAAACACCTTTTAAAAATAGAAATTCATAGGTGCATTATCATTGGTAAAGGCGAGCCATTTCAGCAATAGGATAATACTTTTAAAGTCCATTAGGGCTCTGATGGGCTCTTGTAAATGCAGCAACTCTTCCTGGACACCAGCGTCATGATGGGTAACATCATTTCCCCCTGTTTTTCTCGTAGCTTCTCACACCATCTTTTTATGAGGCACTGGACTGAGACTGGAGCAGGAAGCTTGGTGATTCATTTTGATAGTAGGAACAATGCTCGTGAATGCTAACAGTAGTAAAGCACTCACTCACATCTAGGACTTGAGAGTTTTTGTTTTCTCATTCGTTATCTCATCTGAGATAGTGACCATTCTGTCACCACATGGCTGCCCCAGAAGAAACTTTCCATCCAGTCCTTCTTGGATCAAAGAAGGGGTGTTCTCCAGGTCCTGAGTGTGAACCCCAAGAGGCAGCAGCCTGGTCCAGAGGAAGGCACAGGAGGAAAGAGGAGGCCATCAAAGCTGGAGTGGTAGACATGATGCCATTAGGGAAAGGAGCTCTCTGTTTCTTCCACTTTGTGTGTGTGAGTGTGTGTGTGTTTTATTTTTATTTTTTTATTCTTTTTTATTTTTTCCTATTTTTTCTGAAGTGAGAAGCAGGGAGGCAGAGAGACAGACTCCTGCATTTGCCCGATAGGGATCCACCTGGCATGCCCACCAGGGGGCAATACTCTTCCCACCTGGAGTGTTGCTCTGTTGCAACGGGAGCTATTCTAGTGCCTGAGGCGGAGGCCATGGAGCTGTCCTTAGCTTCCCGGCCAACTTTGCTCCAGTGGAGCCTTGGTTGTGGGAGGGAAAGAAAGAGACAAAGAGAAAAGAGAGGGTGAAGAGTGGAGAAGCAGATGGGTGCTTCTCCTGTGTACCTTGGCTGGAATAGAACCTGGAACTTCCACACGCTAGGCCGCTGAGCCAACCGGTCAGGGCCTCCACCATATACTTTTTAATTAAGCCCTTGGGACTTGAGGGTGGGGTTGGATGATTACATACCCCTTGATTGCTATATTGTGTTTAAAACATAAAGCCGCTACATCAAACATTCATATTGTGGAATATTAAGTTTGGGGGTGCACATCATCGCTGTCAGATGAAGTTATGTAAGTTGAAATTCCCAGCATGGCCTCCCCTTGTCTATACTGGAGGAAAGGTCCTGAGAGGAAAGCCCAAGTCACCCGAAGCCAGACTGTGCTCAGTTTCCAAAGCTGGAAAAACCACCCGAAAGAGAAACATTGGAAAGAGAAATGACCGAATCCTAAAAAACCTACTAGGACATGTGGCAAGTTGTGATGTTTTTGGAGCATCAGGAACTGAGGGGGAGTGAATGATCATATATCACAGGAGATCCAGGTGGGAAATAGTCAAACTATTATGTATCTCACAGATGAAACATCACTTGATTAATTGCATTCTTCTTTCTGACCTCCCCCGCCCCACCCCACAGTCATTCAGCTGTTTGCTGAATAAATAAATCTCCTAGGTGAAGCTTTGGTAGTGAATTAGGGAATGGAACAAGTGATGTAGAATCCCAAACTGAAAACAAAATTGGGCTGTGATTTCAGGGCGAGCATCTGCTGGCTGGTTTATGTTGAGTTTAACAAAAACAGTGTTAGAGTAACATTGAGAAACGTCACCAAGCACAGTCTTTTTCCTCACCTGCGACTCAAAAATAAAATCCTAGTTGCTCTTGGTTGCAAGGTTTCCTATCCACCTTGTGGGCCAAGGTGATCTGGGAACCAATGTAAAAAAAGCTGATCTGCAATAGATAATGCTCTTGAGTTGTAGTCACTCTTAATGTGGTTAACCATTTCCTCCAATCTGATTCTATCTTGGGCTGACTCTCCCAGATGCTAAGCTAGCTGCTCATTGTCCTGTGTTCATCCTCACTTTTTGGCTGACCCACTTAATGGCTCAGTGCTATAGAGCTACCACTTAGGTCCCATCCCATGATCCCATCCCCCCTTCCAGGCTGCCCTGCTCCTATCTCTGGCCTTGACCCAGCTTGTAGTCTCCTCATCAAGCTGAATCCATTCCCTCTCACAGGAACTTGAACTGCCCTTTTCCAAATCCAAGAAGATTTCTATTGCTATGTTCCCCTCCCTCCATTATAATGGAGAAGAAGAAAAAAGAAGGCAACCATCAATTTCTAGGTGACAGGCAAAGAAGAAAGTTATAATAAAAATAAAAACACCTTCTGCTTACAGTTAAGTTGGTCCATTGTTTGAATAATAGTAAACAATGGTTAGTTGACGAGACAGGATTGTAGGACCATATCATGTTTTGAGGGCACTTAGTAAAAAATGACGTTGGGCTCAATCTAATAGAAGGGGGGCCACATATTCATTCAAAAACCAGACACGGGAACAGATAAAATACACAAGCCACAACAAAGAATATGGACAAAGCTTTGGGTTCATGCTGGAGGGTTGCAGCGTGCTTAGTAACATAATGAAGCCACGCTCTGCAGCAGATGCCCGACCTGAGATATATCTACAAAGAAGTGGTGTGATTTGGCACATGCCAGGTCTGGTACCCGATCTCAAATTTGATTCCATGTTTCTTGTGCCTTTTGCAGGGTGTTTGCGCTCACAGCAGTGTGGTGTGTTTGTTTTCAGGCAAAATTCAACAGAAAAGCAGGAGTAATTGAAACCATTACTTCGCTTGACGTGCTTCTGCAAGCTGAATTTTTTGTTTAAATGTTGACTGTCCTTTGGGGCTCTCACCCCTCTTGCCTCCACTGCTGCGAGAATAACTTCTGAAGACTAAAATTACTTTTGTTATCTGAGACACTTTATAGTTCCCTTCAAAAGCATGCTGTACATGCTGGCCTGAACCATGCTTACTGTAAACTCCTAAGCCAGTAAGTGCCTGATTCTGCCTCCAAAATGCTTACAATTTGTTTGTAGCGAGATGGGGACATGCCCATCAAGAAATTGACTATGATGTGCATTTGACTATGTGCCCAGCCAGTCCCAGCATCAGAGACACATAAGAACTACTGCTTTGTTCTAATCCCAGAAAAGACTTTTATTGCCCAAACCACTCTTTTATGAATGAGGAAAAATCCCTCAGTTATGTTTTGCCTCCGTGGAGCCGGGACATCAATTTGAGTGGCTGCCTGAAGGCATAATTTCTTCCTCCTCCTTCCCGACAAGCATCAGGGAGCCCTTGAAGTCCTTGTCCCACTCCTCCCCCTTCTAGAAGAAGGGCAGCTGGAGGACGATGCAGTTATTCATGCTGAAAACCGTGATTCAACCGTGACACCTATCTCTCCCAGAATCCCCCTGGCTGCCTGAGTCTTGCTTATATTAGTTCCTCCTCATGCTTTCAAATCCACCCTTCTTTTCATCTGTGCTGACATTGTCTTCATCTTTTCTCAAATTAGTTGCTCAAATGTCCCTTCAAGGTGGATTCTTCCCTCTTTCCATCTATTATCCATGCTGCTGCCCAAGTTTAAAATGCCAGTCTGCTTACAAGCCACCAGGACTTCTTGTCACTTTCAGGACAAGTATCAAACTCTAGCAAAATGTGGAAGATTCTTCAGGGTCTGCTTCTTCCCCTACCTCTCAACTCTGTAGTTTTGTCACCTACCTTCCTGTTTCCTTTTGTAAAGCCAGGTGGCACTGATGTAATGTTCTTAAACCTCTGCGTCTTTAGTCCAACTCTCTCCCATAAAATGCCTCTCCTCAGTCCCTTTGCTCATCTCACCTGTTTAATTACCTCTAATTGTTCTTTATTCATCAATGTAAGCCTGCCTTCCTCTGGGATATCTCCTTATACACCCCCACAGCCAGTGGGAGCTACTCTACTATCTGCTCCCCTATGTTCACTGAGTGGTCTGCATGGCATCTAGGAAAATATTTTAACACTATTTTTAAGGGTTCATCTCTTATCTGTGTCTTCCCTGACACTTGAAATGGCTTCAAAAAAGAACCTGGGCCTTGTTTGCTTCTTTATCCGTTATGCCTACCTGGCACTTGACACAGTAAATGTATACATCATGAATAAGTAGATTACTTGCAGGGCAAAACTCTGCCAGTGTCCATGAGAGAGAGTTTTCCCATCTTTACATGTTCTACTGAATGAACCCAAGCTTCCTTTGGCATTTGCTTTGGTGAACAGTCATGGGAACAGGAACTTGCCTAATCCCACCCTGATTTGAAAGCCATTATCTGAAGTTTATGGTCCTTCCTTTAGCCCATAATGACCTTTGAATTTCTAGAGACCTCAGAGATTTTTGGTGACTATTACCAATTACTTAATTGGTGCTTTACAGCTTTCAAAATAGCATCTTTCATAAATAATATCTCTTTTCATCCTCATTGCAAATGTACAAGAACAATTGAGCAGCTGTGTCTATAGTTCACATTTTTGAGATGACAAAGCAGAGGCTCAGAAGACTTTTTAACCTGCTTGGGATCACGCAGTTGGTGAATCAGGACACATACCATGCAGCTGGGGCCGCGTATCAGTTTTCCATTGCGGTGGAATAAAGTGCCACAAACTCAGCCGCCTAAATTGACATGTTTATTATCTCACTGTTTCCAAGGGTCAGGAGTCCAGGCATGGTTTAACTGAGTCCTGCTCAGGGTTTCACAAGGCTGAAGTCTAGTGACAACTGGGTTGTGGTCCCTCTGGACCTCAGAGTTCTTTTCCAATCTTATTGATGATGTTCGTGGAATTTCTTTTCCTATGGTTGTAGGAAATGAGGTCCCGTTTTCTTGCTGGCTATTGAGGTTGTTTTCAGTGACTAGAAGCCACACTCCGTCCTAGCCACATGGCCTTCTCACCACATAGTAATGGACTTTTTCAAAGCCAGCGGGAGAATCTCTCTCAAGTCTTACAGTGGAATCTCATAGTGTGTAATCTAATTAAGGGTGTCCATTATATTTACACATCCTGTCTACACTCAAGGGAAGGAAAGTATATAGGACATATATACAGAGGGGTGGGAACCTTGGGAAACTATCTGAGGACTCTGCCTACCATCCACTCCATTGCATCATTCTATTAAAATGCTGACCCTCCAGGGAGTGGCCAGTGTCCTGGTCATAGGATAAGCCACTACAAAGTCACCATCTGTTCTGTGGTTTCAGTTTGGATCATTTGTGCCGAAAGGAGACTCATTATTGTATGGGCTGTGGGCAGAGTTTTTTGTTTGTTTTGGGTGAAGTGGAATTCATGACCTTGTGAAGTGGAGGTGGCCAGAGACCATTTTAACTCTTCTGTGTCTAGAAACATTTCAACTGGTTGTTCCAGACACCTCCTAGAAATGAATGTCCAGGGACATCTGGGCTTTGGAACCTCATCTCTTCCATTTTCTTTGTGCTGACTTTAGCTGAGGACACCCAGGTGGTCACTGCAATACAGGTCCCAGAATGGAGATCTCTGCTAGATTGCAAGTTAAGTGTGCCGATTCTAGGTTAAACGGTGTCATCCAATGTGTCTGAGCCAAGTCGAGTCCTTTAAACATCTAAGCCTCCCAGTTCTTTGGCCCTGGGATCTGGATGTGAGCTGGGACCATTTACCCATTTGTGTACCTTTGTTTTGTGGGTAGGAAGTATCTATTGCTTGCTTTTCATAAACCACTTTTGAAGCATCTCTTTTAATGGGTGTTGCTGTCTTGTTCTGAGCCAGTTAAGGCAAGAGCAGTAACATGGGAGCTTTGGGGGCGCTCACCTTGGTGTGGTCTTTCAGGTGCATGAATGTGGGGTAGAGTAAGAGCTGCTTCTCTTTTTCAAGGTCAGCGAACTCATCTTGGCTTATGAAAACCCAGAGCCATTATTGTTGAATTTCTTTCATTAGGGAACTCACCAGACGTTTGGCCTTAATTTCCTGAACTCCTCTGAGCCAGCTGGAAAACACTACAAGATGCAAGAAAACACTAGCCCACTAACTCAGCCACACACAAAAAAATCCATGTGCAGTGTCTCTTGACCGAGTTCTTTCTATTTATCCCCTTTATTCTACTTCAGTCAGGTCTTAGTTACCTTAGAAAACCGGAGCCTTTTGAGTACTTGCTTTGAGTCTCCCTTCTAAGTTTCTACCCAGTAGGTCATGCCAAGAGGCACTGAGACCAACATGCCGTATGCATGAGTGTTGACTCTCTGCATGACACTGTGCTCACTGTGACAGGCTCTGCAGAATGATTTGGACCATACAGTGCATCTCTGGACATCTGGGATTGGCATACTTCTGCCCTGGTGTGGGATCTGCCTACAAGATCTATTAAGAAATGGCTTACTGAAAAAATCGGTGGTGACTATAAGCAAGACAAAGAGCAAACGTTTATTCATTACTAATTATGCTGGGCGATCTGCAGAGGACTTTTCATACATTATTTAAACATCATCCCTGTACGAGGTAGGGAATGCTATTTCCCCAGCTTTATGTTGAATGCTGCTATTTATATAACCTAAGGAAATAAACTTTTCAAGTATGCTAATACGCTGTGGAAAGAAGTACATGCTTGGTGTGATAATTTATAACGCATTCTTATCTACTCATTGTAGAAGGTCTTTGAGGGTTTTATTAGTTACAGCTCACACCATGAGCTCAGAATCACTCCATATCTCATTGGGATGTCCTGACAACAGGTCCATGTTTAATCTCCATGTCAACCAGATAGTTTGGTCCTATCCTTTTCAAGCCTGTGTCATGTTCTTCTGTTCTCAACCAGCCATCAAAGGGCTTTCTACAACCAGAGGCCTGGCGAATCAGGAGGGCATCAGAGTCTCAGGCAGAGCCTTTCCTTGAGAAATCTCTCCCAAGGGTATCAGGAGAGTTGTTCATCCGACCTTCATTGAAATAATATGGCGTAGAGGTTAGTCTATGTCATTAGAAGGTCTTCCTTTGTCTTAAGCTGAAGTCTTGTCTTCTGTGTTAGGAGTCATCAATGTCTATCATTTTTGGCCTGAACTATGAGTTTTGTGTTATTAAATTTACTAAGGATAGACACCATTCTCCCTGGTCACCACTGTGCTACCCAGCCAATTGCAATGGCCTGAATCCATCCTTGTCACTAAGAAAAGGTTTCAAAGCTCAACTTCCTCTGGTGCTTCTTATAGGCACAGTAGTGTTCCTATGAAGGAGAGCCCATTGCACCATGTGAGCACCCCTTAAGAGAATTTAGAATGGAGGTTTTTTTTTTTAACTATCTCACTTTGACCTTTTACGGTAAGTTAGTGGTGTTTGTCTTTCAGTCAAGGTGGGAACAAAGGATGGAGCATGTGTGCAGGGCAAAGGGATCAGAGGGAAGAGGTGTATGGGGTGAGTGTTAGTGTCCTGGAAGTGAAGTGTTTGAAGGCTTTATGTATCTGTTACATGGCATGGAAGAAACCTACTGAATCTAAACATTCCATCAGAACAAATGGCTAGTCCCTGGTCAGGGTTGACAATAGCAAGGCCACCTTAACAAATGAATCTGCTGGGGACTGCCACCTGCCCCATGGCTCTCTTTCTCCACAGGGTGGGCTAACTCAGCAGGAGGCGTGTTGCACAATGACTTGGTAGATTCAGGAAGGAGAAACCTGGTGAATTCCATCGGGAGTTTTCCAAAGGTCACATTCAGGCATATGTCGTAGCTGGGAGTGCTGTGCAGTCATTGAGGGAGGGTTGGCACCGGTGTGAAAGCACTGGGCTGTCAACATAGCGTCCTTGCCAGCCCAGGGTAACTGACTAAGAATGCGTACTTCACAAGCGTTCGGCAAGAGGACAAGCGTGTGTGTGGTGGGGGTAGGGGTGGGCGTGGAGTAGAGGATGAAGAGAAAGGCATACAAAACGATGGGACATTGATACGGGCCTGCTAAACTCAAGAAAGAAGTGTAGTGGAGATAAGAGTGGGTTTAGGGCATATCCTGGTCTTCTGCTGATTGGCTGAGAGATGTTTGGAAAAACCACTTACCTTCTCCGAGTTGTAATTTCTTCATCTGGGTAATGTGAGGGTTGAATTGGATGTCTGTAAGGTTCCTCCAGTGTGAGCAATTTAGAGATCACAAGTTTGGGAAGTTAAGATTATTCATACAACTCATTCCCTCCCCTGCTCTCACCCAAAGCCAAGGCACGGAAAATAGAGCCTGATTCTAGGAACCTGGCAACTTCTGAACATTGGCAGCACTTTCTTACTTCTCACTTCTCTTAATTTTTCTGTTATTCATTCTTCCCCCTTATTTCTTCTTGTTACTTTTAGAATCTACCTGTCTTACTTTTTAGTTTTGACTTTCTGAGAACCTAGTGTCAACATGTATGCATGGTGTTCCTTTGGTCAAGGTTATTGGGCAAAAATTTATTAGACAAATCATAAATCTCTCCACTTTGCCTGGACTGAGGTTTTTATGTTTTTTTTTTCTAACCTAAGCTGCTTCCCTTTAGATAGATATTTATAGAGGCATAAGTCAGTGAGAAGTCATTCTGCCTTACCTTTTTTGAATATGAAATGATTATATTAGAAAAAAAAATAAAATAAAGCACACTCAAGAGTAGCATGGCTTCCAAGAGTGACATCAACATCCCACCAAACAAAGCCAGTTGGGCGTGTGTGTGCTAGTCGGTTTCCTCGGTTCACGTGTGGGTGAAAGTTGCACAGGCTTTTTATTGCGGTTATATATATTTAAATCTATCAAAATTTCACTGGACTAGTAAACTCAAAGCAGACATACTGTAAGACATTTGTGAGGTAATGAACAATACTCTTTGAAAACTCTGTGCTGTTTTGCGGGCAGCCTGGTGGTCAAAAGTTGTCCTGTGCTTGTGTGGGAGACTAGTGCTCTGGATGGACCAAACCTTGCTCGGGGGAGATCGGATCAGCTCATTGGATGTTTAATGTTCTGCACCAAGAAGGACAGAATTCTAACCCAAATGGATCAATTCATTAGTTGATGGATGTAAGTGCAAAAGAGGGAAGATCCTTTTGTCTGATAATATCAGGATATGAAGTCCCCAAGGACTCATAGGAAGTAAACAAAGAAAACTATGGACCACAGAATGTTAGTAATTGTGTTTACTACACAAGGACTGTGTGGCTCTTACGCATCCTTTAATGATCAATGAATCAGTATGAAAATCTGAAGGGTCACAGGGAGGAGAGCCTGCAACATTTCCTAGTGGCTTCTGGTATAACTTCAGACAGTGGGCTCAGGTTTGCCTGAAACAAGATCTAAATATAATGGCTCAGAGCTTTCTCCTCTATTCTCTATATATTGTCATATATTTTTAATTAATTGCTTGATATGCATGGATATTGCCTTCCATGGCAAGGCTGCAAGTCACTTGAGCATGGGTACATGTTTTATTCTCCTAATTTCCTTGGTTGTAGCAGCTACTGACTTGGCTGACCCTGTACATCAGGCGGGGGGGAGGGGGGCGGGGCAGGGGTATCTTCCCAGACCTCTGAAGGGATCTGCCTGCTAGGGCCAAAAGCTATGGAAGATATTGCACATTTACTAAGAACAAGAAAGACCAGGGCAAGATAAAGACTTTCCAGATAAGGTACCTTTATTTGAGTGGGTCTGGATATTAAAAAAAGAGAGAGAGAGATAGAGAGAAAGAATAAAGATAGGAAGGAGAGGGAGAAAAAAAAAGAAAAAGAGAAAGAGAAAGAAAAGGAGGAAGGAGGAAAGGGGAAGGTGGTAGGGAGGGTGGGAGGAAGGAAGGAAGGAAAGAAGGAAGGAAGGAAAGAAGGAAGGAAGGAAGGAAGGAAGGAAGGAAGGAAGGAAAAAAGGAAGGAAGGAAGGAAGGAAGGAAAAAAGGAAGAAAAGAAGGGAGGAAAAGGAAGAAAGGAAGAAAGGAAGGAAGAAAGGAAGAGGTAATTCCTGGGCCATTTTTCACTCTTCTATTTTCCTGAGAAGCAGGAAAGCATGTTTTCTTTTTAAAAACTATCTATCCCACTTGACCGCCCCAGCTCCCCAGGCTTTTCAGTAGAACATCTGTCCTGGAAAATGATAAACACATGCTGGGAAGCCCATGGGGCTGCTCGGAAGGCACCTCTGCTCAGGATCTTGTCTGCCAGCAAGTCAGATAGGATCTGAAACTCAATAATCTAAATACAGAACATATACTGGGCACTTTTTTTTTCTTCTGAGAATAACAGAATTCCAGGCCTAACTGTAAGCAGCACAGGAGCAATTAGATGCTGCCCCAGGAAAAAAAAAACAAACAAAAAAAATAAAACCAACATATTGGAAAGGAATGGCCTCTATGGACCTCACTGACCTCCTTCAGTTCCCTGTGTTTCTTACATTCTCATGAATAATGAGTGAATTTGAGACCACTATTCACCAGGGCATAGATCTTTCTGCTTTTTATGTTCTTAATTTGCTACGTCCATATGGTAGAGTAATTCTTCCAGCATTTAGCCCTGGTATATTAACTGGCCATTCTGGGTGGGAAGGGAATGTTAGGCTTATAAAACTGCCAATAAAAGATTCTTGCATTTTGCTTCAATGCAACGCGCTCTTCCTAGATTTGATAGAGGAGAATATGATTATCTTGGTGCTTGTCAACTTTAAGAGCAAAGCTGGTACAGCCACCAAAGTTGGTGCAGGAATTTGTAGATCCATGTTGCTAGGAAACAGAGACCATGCTCATTACAAATGTGGCTGTCCAATGTTCTCTGTAATTTCTTACCCAGTAAAGAGTAGAACTGCCTAGAAGTTCCTTCTAAATGAGCTGGGTGGAACCTCAGACTTCTGTGATTGGACAGCTGCAGAGCAAAGAGGTCAGTTTCCCATGAAGCCAGATTTTTAGCGAAGCCGGGTCTACAACTGTGTCAGAGTCAGATAAAGTAGAAATGATCAGCCTGTCTTCATGCTGCAACAAACTACTTAACTCCACAGGCGGAAATGATCACCGCTCCTCTCTCAAAACCTCTTCTGGTGAATTAGATTGATTGACATTTTTAGCCCTGTTAATGTCCCAGAATTTCAGGGCACTGATCTTTCCTATTGCTCCTTAGAAAATAAAATTAAAGAAAACAGTGAGGATGATAAATTGGTATACTGGTCCATTTTGCCCTGATCTGTTAGATGCCATTTTGCCAACAGGGGAAAGCTGTTGGGGGCAGATATAGTTTCCATTGTTCAGGAAGTTGGTTTTGCCACTGTGTAATCCAAATGCATTTAATGATTAAGGAATTTTGGCTCATGGCATTGGCTGAGGTTTAGGCAGAACAATCTAGCGGGAGTCAGATTCCATTCTCTTGAAACTTGGTGTCTCGGTCATTTTATGCTGTTTTACGAAGGGATTTAAACCTCTCCAAGGTTGGAATTTGCTTGCTTTGTAGAAATCAACTCTTCCAGAAGGTTCTCATAATTGGCTGAATGCTGTCACTGGAAATGTGGATAGCTATGTGCTGACAATCCGTGCTGGCTACTTACATTGCGAAAGAAGAAAGGTCAGAGTGGGTGAGTGACTTGTCCAGCATCGGAGAATGCATATACCTTTGAGATGATAAGAGAAACCAGGTTTTCCAAGTTTTCACTTTTGTTGAGTGCTGAGCTGATCGGATCTACCTGTGAGAAGTAGGACCAAGAAGGTTGGGATGTGAAGAGATGCCACAGGGCAGCTGACTGTGCTTTGCATCTGGAAAGTAGAACTATAGGCCAGTAGTAGGGTCCCTCTAGGCTTTTTACAAAAGAACAGCCAAGACTTGTTTTGAGGGGCAGCAGAAATCTGAAGTCTGAGTGCAAAGCTGCATTGGGAACTTGGACTCATCAGAGGTGGGAAGTTGGAATCAGTCACAGGTTGATTCATGTTTCACTCACTGCTGTTCTTGCTGACATGGCTCATTTGTGTTGAATCGATTTTGTGGTGACCCAGATGTGGGGCACTTTGAGAGTACCACCAAGTGTCGGAGCCTGGGATGCTCTTCCGATGTGCTTCTGAATGAAGACAAAAGACTGTTTTCCTCAGAAAGGCCCTTAGAAAGCAGCCCTGCAGGAGCAGTTAGCTGCCAAACCCTGAAGATTGTGACTGTAGTTGGGTTGAGCAGACTTTTTCAACTCCTCTGTTCTTGGGGTATCTTTCTGTTGGAAGTTTCTTTGCTCTGGCCAAGGAATACATGAATGGTCTGAGAGTTCATTTGGCATTCTTAGTTCAAAGAGTGAGGTTCTCTGTTGTGATACTATATTTGATGGGTTTCTCTAACCCTTTAATTTCTTCTTCTATTTCCCCCCTCTTCCCTAAATAGAGTTGAGGGTTCAATGTAGGGTCTTCAATCTGGTTCTCTATATAGGCAGATTTCTCTTTTTCCTTTAAGTACATCTAATCAAGGTGCAGACAGATTTGTTCAAAGTGCCTTTTCCTCTGCATTCATTTCACTTTGTAGATGATAATGACAAGGTCCAACAAAGCAGGAAGGGGAGCTAAACAGTATTTTGGCTTCTGTGGGTCACAAATCAAGCAATGGAAATAATATTTTATATTTAATATTGACTTATTTTATTCTTACAGTGGACACAAGGTTTTCAGATCCAAGGCAGACTGATTGATTTTCTCATGGAATATCAATATATTCTTCATCCCCCCCCCCAGTAATATGATAAAGAGGACCATCACCTATACATATGGAGGGGAGGGAGTGACTAAGGTCCAAGAAAAGGATCCTGATATTATGACTCTTGGAGCTCCTATGAGACAAGTTATACAGCCATCTGTCCTTTTCAGCCCTTGCTCTCTGATGTAAGCAGGACTTCTCTGACGAGAGCAGGGGAAGGTCCCTAAAGTGTCGCCACCCATTGAAATGTCAGCAGAGGGCTCCAGGGGAGACCCATCTGTACATCTCTCCAGGGTAATTTGTTACCCTTCACTTCCAAGTCTTGTTTGTCACTCACTTATCCTTTAACCTAGATTATTCAGAAAGCCCCACACATGCAGAAATGTCAAAATATTCATATTGTTTTCTAACCCTGGGGAGTTAAGCTAAGGAGTCAGTAAGTGCCATAGAGTGGAAGAGGCAGGCAGACATTCAGAAGCCAGGGTGCAAAGGGAGGCTAGTGGGCTCTGATGCCAAGGGGAAGCCTGTTTTCTGTCTGTCTGTTGGGTGAGGGTGCCCCTAGGCCAGGGGATATTGAGAAAGTTGGTGGCCTGTTGGGAAACACTGCCCCAGATTAGGCAGATAGGAGAAAGCAGAATTACTTATCACTACATCCAGTGGTGGTAGAGGTAGCGTAGTACAGTGAGTCAAAATGGGATTAACCATTTTACAAGAGAAGGGAAAGGAAAATCGCGCTTATTCTAACAGCTGCACGTGAGACTCTGCATTCTACATATGTTCTCCTGTTTGATCATACACACACCATCCTGTTCTGTGGATGAGAAAACAGACCTATTCTGATGAACACCCTGCAACAATATTCAAAACCATGCTTTCCCAAATCCAAACTTCATGATTGTTATGCTCTTTCATGCTGGGTCTGAGTAAGTGCTCTGTCACATACTACCTGTGTGACCTGGTGCAGATCACTTAGCCTGTGAGCCTCAGTTTCCTCATCTGTAGAATAGAAGTAAATAAAATTGTGGATTGATCTGTTTTTTTGTTGTTGTTTGTTTGTTTTTTGTGTTTTTTTTGGTAGTCTGCTTACAAATTGGGCAATGTACTTGCAAATACTTTGTAAAGCAATGTGCTACATAAATTCTGGTTGTTTTTATTATAATAAAATCCAGTAAAATATTGTTATGATTTTAGCATTTTGGAAGTTAAATTGTTTCTAATTTTTCACCATTGTATTTAGTGTTTCAGCAAGCTCCCTTTTAGTTTGTGTTATTTTTCCCCTCCTCCTTTTGAAGTGGTTTCTCATATGTGGACAGACTGAGATCCAGAGAGAGTAAGTGACTGGATAAGATCTCACAGAAGGTTGGTTTTCTCATATTATTGGAAACTGTACCCAAACAACCATAAGATGAAATGTTGTTCTGTTTAGTAGAACCTATGGGAAGTTTCTTAAAATTTCCTCTGTGAGCCAATGGCTTCACTTAGGTATTGTTCTGCAACTCAGATGTCTAGATTAATCGATAAGATCAATTCTCTTTCAAAACTGGGGTGGATGGGTGTCACTTAGAATTGCATTGGAATGAATAATGGAGGAGGAGAGTTCCTGAGGGGCAGCCATCTGAACCAATGGAGTAGAGATGCTTTTCTTTGTCTTGTTGTCTTAATAGCCTCAGCTGTGAAGAAAAATTTAATTCTTTAATTTTTTTAATTTATTGATTTTAGAGAGAGAGGAGGAGGAGAGAGAGAGACAGGCGACAGGAACATAGATCTGTTCCTGTATGTGCCCTGACTAGGGATTGAACCAGCAACCTTGAAGCTCTAACCAACTGAGTCATTGGCCAGGTCAAAAGAGATTTATTCTTAAGTGACAGAGTTGAATGGACCATGGTGCCCCAAGGGAGATGGGTGGAACATGGAAGGGAGTGCTTTTTATAAATTAAAGAAGATTGAGAGAATATTTCATGCCATGGTGAGTTTTCTGTTAAACCTACTACATAATTTCTTTCAGCTCCCTTTTTTGGCACCCAGTTGACTCTTCCTCCCCATTTCTAGGGGCTGGAAAGGATTACAGTTTCCAAAAAATCACATGTCCTCTCTTCAGAGTCATCCCAAGAATGTAGGAGAAAAGACTAATACAGACTGTTTCTCAGAGTGGCTTTCAAAGATGATGAGACTCAACATTTTTGAAGTAATTATCTTCAGTGTTGGTTTGAAATAGGAAGCTTGGGCATAGTATTGAGAGTATTCTGGTTTGTAGAAACCAATTTTGCAGGAGTAGATGGTGCTGGACAATGCAGGAGACCAGGGTCCTGCTTGTGCTTCTCATGTCACTTCCCATCATGTCTCTTTCTCCCCACCTCTCACCTTCTATTGGCCTCCTTGCTGCTCCTCACACCCTCTGCTATTCCCACATTAGGGCTTTGCAGTTCTCTCCTCCATACCTGTTTCTTGCTGATTCAGGAACTCATTGTTCAAGAGAGTTCTCTTTTGAGATCCTTTCCTGACCATCTTATCAACTTGACCTGAACTATCCCACACTTATTCTCTATCACACATAGCTCTACTCTACTTTCTTTAGTACTGATCACTTTCTGACCTTATTTCATTGTATCTATTTACATGTTTACTGTCTATCTCTTCTCTTCTACTAGACTGTAAGTTTCATGAGAGAAGGTCTCCTGTCTGTTTTACTTGCTGCCATACCTACTGTGTTACAACAGTGCCTGGCACACTGTATGTGCATGATAAATGTACATTGAATAAAGTAATAAGCAAGGAGAAAAAAAGAAAAAGGAATGGTTGAAAGAGAAACACACCAAGAGCTATTTTCAGTGATATTATTTAATGACCACTTAAATTGTTCACACCAATGAAAATAGTTCTTGTTAGTCTAGTAGACATATTTCTTTCCTCTTGACTGCTAAGGCAGTTGAATCAATTCCACCCCTGCTTTTTGTTGTACCACTAGACTGAACCAACTCAAATTGAGGAGTGTTTCATTTTCCCTAGGAGCACCAGACCACTCTATTTATAAGTGTTGGTTTATTTATTTTACAGTCTTAACCTTTTATTAGATTTCATGTTTTAAGTAAGCTCCTCAATCTACTCCGCATCTGTTTGTATTGGCATCCAAAGTCAACATGTGTGTGTGGGTTTGGACATGCGTGTTCGGTAGGCATTGCTAAGGAGAGCTGAGCTGTTCTGTATGACTGGGAGTGAGGAGGGAATCAGGAGGAAAGGGCAGGATGAGCTGGAGAGATGGCTGAAGGCATGGGACCCTTTATAATCCCTTTCTCCTTGACCCACCACATCTTCAGGAGGACCTACTGTGCTCATGGAAATTTGTGTGCAAATGGAGAAAGAAGCTAAGTGTCCATGTCTGTTTCAGTGTTGTGTGAAAGGGAGGAAGGCTGTGTCTGGAGTAAGGAGGACCAGGTGAACATCAGTCCCTGGGAATCTGCAAAAATCTTATGAATGCATTGGGACTTCTACAGGGTATAGAATGAGAGTCTCAAACCATGTGATCTGTGGGCCATGTGAGTTACATATATTCAGGTGGGACAACAACCAAACAAGCCAAGAACTATGTAAAACTTATGCTATCACTTTGATAGTGCCACATCTCACCTTTAGAACGTTAGGAATGGGTGAAGAAGTTGCTGCTAAGGCTCTGGTAGGTACCGTATGTGTATATTGGTAGATCCAGTCCTAGCATGGTGGAATGGGACTTAACATTAAGGGCTTCTGTTTGTTTTTACCCTTATATTATTCTAACCCTGGGAAGTGTGACTGCTCTTCCCTCCTTACCTGTACAATCCAGATTTGTTCTCTAGTATGGTATAGCAGGTTAGTGTCCCTAACACCACTGCTGAACCCTGCTATTTCCTGTCTCTCTGGATCATGCACACTGTCTCTCTTCAGGAATCATTACCACTTGACTGTTTTAGCTTTTTTCTTATCAGGCCACTAGGTCTTGTTATAGATTGAATAGTGCCTCCTACCCTCCAAATTCATATGTTGAAGCCCCAACCCCCCAGTGTGACTGTATTTGCAGATAGGAACTTGATGGAGGGAATTGAGTTGAATGAGATCATAACAATGGGACCCTAATCTGATAGAACTGGTGTCTCATATGAAGAAGACAGGACACCAGAGCTCTTCCCATCTATGGGCACTCACATAAAAGAAAGGCCGTGTGAGGATGTAGTGAGAAAGCAGCTGTCTACAAGACAGAAAGAGAGTTTCTCCCAGGCACCACAAAGACCGCACCTTGATCTGGGACCTCCAGTCTTTCAAACTGTGAAAAAACAAATTTCTGTTGTTTAAGCCACCTGGCATATAGTGTTTTGTTATTGCAACCTGAATTGACTAATACAGATCTTTGCTAGCAGAGTCCTCTATTTCATTTATTTTTCTCCAATAGAGAACACTTCCAGATTCCAATTTCAGTTTAGGTCCTCATCTGCCACTACTGTTCCCACCATTGGGTAGCTCTAATGAGCCAGATTTTCAATGTCCTGTGTTTGTCTATAGACAAGAAGTACACTTGGACATGAAACCATATTTAGAGCTTACTTCTCACCGGTCTTAGTGTCTCTGGTGATGAGGAAACCTGGATCCTAAGCAGGCATTGTCATATCATGTGGCCATGAATAAAGGTACAAAAGAAGCAAAAGAATCTAAGAGTTATAAGTGCCCACCATAACCTGATCACTCCATTTTACAGATAAGGAAACTGAGGCTCTGAGAAGTTAAAGTCACAGGGTTAATTGGTCTCAGCTTTAGGACTGGAACTCAGATATACCTTACTCCTTCCTTTTTTTATTTTTTTGTCTTTTGTACTACATTTTCTCGATTCATTTCATCACAAATCATATGAGTCCTCTAAGTCTTACTTGATCAGTTGTAAAAAGAGGAAGGTAGGACTGGACAGAGAAGACATAAATACCCCTTCTGATTCTAAAACTTATAAATTTTGGGTCTTTCTATGGTCGATAATTTCCAAATGACCACAGGTTTTTCTGTATTAGTCAGAGTGGACCACAGGAAGCAAAAATTCTCTGGGTCTTTTAAACAGAAAGCGATTTCAAATTCATGGACCACAGGACCTGGAGGTAAAGGACCTAGCATGGGACTTACTCAGGGTTATGGCCAAGGTGTCAGGAGGCTGCTGCTACACCATGTGGTCCCTGTAACTATCACAACTGCCTCTTGATACCCATGAGACTTGATCTTCAATGCTGGGCTCCTACTCCTGCCAGCTGTATGTCCTCCTAACAGTTTATACCTGTGCCCTGGTTTGCCCATAGGACATCGGCAGAAAATTAGTCTTGTTTGCATATCTCTAAGTCTCAGAAAAGTGTGTGTATCTAAATGAGAAACCTAACTTGCATCCATAAACTTGAGGGAGTCTGGGAAATGTAGCCCACCTGCAGCTCTGGTTCACTGAAGGAGACCTGCCCTGTTGCCTTCTGATTTCTTATCAAGTTACCTTGGCAATGGTGATTTTATTTTTTGTTGAAGGGCTGACATGTTCCCTGACAGGTGAGCAGAAAATTTAGACATCTGGAAAGGTGTGGTAGCCTCATTTCATCACCAGAACAGCAGACGATGTATTCATGATGGGATTTCTCATAAATATTGTTGGTCTTATTAGCTGTGTATTAAAGCTTCTAAATATCCATGCTTTCCCTTTGGGGCCACTTTGGAGATAGAGAGAGTTCTGTGGAACCCTTGTACGTAGGAGCTGAGTCTGAAGGCAGGCTTCTTTCTTTATTTCTTTCAGTTTTAGTGAGAGAGACAGGGACAGGGAGAGAGATAGATAGAGGGACAGACAGGCAGAAAGGGATAGAGTTGAGAAGCATTAATTCTTTGTTGCGGCACTTTAGTTGTTCATTGATTGTTTTCTCATATGTACCTTGACCAGGGGGGCTCTAGATGAGCAAGTGTCCCCTTGCACATGCCAGCAACCTTGGGCTTCAAGCCAGTGACCTTTGGGCTCAAGCCAGCGACCATGGCATCATGTCTATGATCCCACGCTCAAGCCAGCGACACTGTGATCAACCTGGTGAGCCTGTGCTCAAGCTGACGACCTTGGGGATTCTAACCTGGGTCCTCTGCGTCTCAGTCTGATGCTCTATCCACTGCGCCACCACCTGGTCAGGCAAGGCAGGTTTCTTTCTTGAGTCAAAAGCTATGCAGTTCTGCTGTGGACATGTGGGACGTGTTACAGTGCACAACTGTTCCACCCTTTTCCTTAAAAAGTTAAAAAGCTGATTCGGCAATTGAGTGTGGCCTGCGAGAGCTCGTCCATGTGGAAGACACAAGCCTGGTTCTTAACCACGTTTCCCTTTGTACAGCCTTGTTCTCCATGAGGCCACAAGTACAGCATGTTAATTCAAACTTTTCAAAACCATGAAACCACTGCATATCCGCATATCCGTGAGTGGACTCTCATTTGCCTACTCTGTTAGCAGAGGACTGTTTGGTTTTAAACAAGACGTTATTTAAGGGGAAAAAGTGTCTAGGATTACATGCGAAAATGTAATTACTGAAAAGATAAACCATATGTTGAAGTCTTTGTTTTCCCTCCTTTTCATGGGCCCTACTTTGGAGGGTTCACGTAGAGGTATATGGAAACTGCTGCTCTTATTCAAGTGTGATAAGCTGAACGTAGTTTACCCACCAGTCATATGTGTTTACATTCTGAGGTAGTTACTGCTGGAGTGTCTTATATAGTCCAGTGAGACAGTCTTGCTAAAAAAGGGCACAAAGTACTGACTTGGAGCTTGACCATCTATGACTGCCTCCCCATTCTTCCCACTGTGACCTCACCAGGAGACTGGGTGCAGGGCTGCGATGAGGGTGCAGGGACCAGGGGCCGGGCGTGGAGGGCATGGTGGGAATGGACAAAGAATAAACACTGTGTTTCCTGGTTTCTTTGACTTTAAGTTGAGTGGGTCATGCCCACGCCTCAATGCAACTAGGAACAAAGCATAAACAGCCACACTGGGCTCTCACAGATGCTAAAAGCCATTCTAAGTCCATCAGAGTCTTTTATGAAGTCTAATTCTGACTTTCAGTCTAATGTCTAATTTCCTTTTCTCAAAGGAAAAATAAAAAAAAAGAAGAAGGCTAATCCTGATACAGTACCAGTTTCTTTCTGCCTGGTGAAAAGTTACCCGAGTGAATTTGGATATGCACAACTCTTGGATTATTTTTGGTAGATAAAGATTATAACCCCAAATGTTTGAGGTGGATAAGGGCTACGCTTCTTCTGCTACAAGGTTATAATGAAATTGAACTTCTGATAAATTTTTCATCAGCGATGTAGACATCTTAAAACAGACTTTTATGATCAAGCAAGCATGATAGAGTCTGTCTGTGAGCTCAGCTCTCCCCTCTTTTGTTACTCTGACCAGCAAGTTGCATGAAACTTCTTAGCAGCAACCAGAGATTCTTCTAACACCAGTTTAGGTTTATTATAGAAAACATTGCAAAAGACTTAAATTGACCAAGTTTTACTAGATGGTTTTAGTGGAAAACTATATGATGTTTAGAGCACACTTCTTTGACTGTTTGATTCTAGGGGTTTCTGCCTTTCATTGACTGTGAGCTATTTTATAATTCTGTCAATTTAAGCTGACCTGTAGAAAGCTGATGGTAATGTACAGAATTCTTATCTATACACCTGCAAATAAATTCTGTCCCGTAGAGGTTCGATTGACTTTCCTTTCCTACAGGAGAAAAAGCCAGTCTTGCATCTGTTAAGAAAATTGCTTTCAGCATTACCTCTGGGCTCATACACAGTGCTCCCACCCCAGTTATCATCAGTTTCATTTTCCACGGTTTAAGTTGCTTACCGTCAACCACGGTTCAAAAATATTAAATGGAGAATTCCAGAAATAAACAATTGATACGTTCTATATTGCACTCTCTTTGGAGTAGCATGATGAAATCTTGTGTTGTCTTGCTCTGTCCCATTTAGTAACAATTGTAGAGGCAGCCAATATTCTGTTGCAAATCTTAGTGCAGTTGAAGCCAAAATCCTGTATTTTAAGATGGAAACCTGGACTAGTTTCAGAGGACTAAGGACCAAGCACTCTGAGGGAGGCAATCATACCAGTTTGGCTCCGTGACAGCTATAGACACATACAATTTGGGTTGGGGACAGTGTCGAGACAGCAGAGAAAGAAAATGTGGTAAAGGTGTCCTTCTTGACAGCCTGGCTGAGGGAGTCCCTAATACCCTAGAGAAGGGATTGGATTAATTCCCACCAGAACTACATTGTTCTTATATCTAAAAGTGATTTGTAATTTGCTGGACATGTTTATGCTTGAGCTGTTAAAAGCTCACATGGTTTAGGATCTAGTTTGAGTTTACATGAATTTCAAAAAAGTAATAAAGTTAAAGAAATACAATCTTACGTTAAAATAAATCCCCTTAGCTGATGCTAAGGATCAGTGTTTGAATCAGGAGAACCTAATGGACAAATTACAGGCTCTATCTTCATACATCTATGAAGGCTCCTTTCTAAACAATGGTTAGAACAAGGCTGTTTGTTGGATAGGTCAGCTCTTATTTTCACCATGTTTTCTATCTCTGTCCTTTTGCTATGCTCCACCTCCTTTTGGAATCACGTTCTCCACTCCAGCAACAGGAAACCTACCCGTCCTCTAACTCTCAAGGTTAACTTCTACTCATCACCCTCCTATTGTCTCTATATGGTCTTGATGGAAGCCTTCACTGACCCCCACCAGTATGCTACCCTGTGCATAACCCTAGAATTGCATTGCCACATTTTACTTCTGTCTCTGACTCTATATATTCAATTAGGCTGTGAACTCTTAGGGGGCAAGAGTCATGTCTTATCCATCTCCATATCCTTAGCATTTTGCACTGAGCATCCAGGACACAGTTGATGTTCAACAACACTGAACGAAAGATTGAAAGAGTGAATCGTAATTTAGGATTCATAAGGCAACACCTTTGTTTTCCGTAATAGAGATAAGAGGTCCAACTTCCTCTTTTGGCCTCGTGTCAGATAGGATAGTCTTCTACAAAACACTTTAAGGAGGCATTTCAGGTATCACTAACATTTTCCCCAATGTGCACAGACTAGCTGCAATCACCAGGCACCAAATTTAAGTGGAAGGTTGAAGCCGTAGGATGAAGGCACACTGAGCTGTGGTCAACCTGGGTTTGCTGAACCCTTCTTAACCTACACACCAGTTTTGGACACTTAGTTTAGGTTGGGAGAGAACCCAGGGCCAGACCTTGGGCTAGGGTGAGGGGGTAACTTGGATGTTTGAAGGGCTGTACCCTTGTGAAAGTATGGACTAAAAGGTAGTGAGAAAGAAACTTGTCTTTTTCTGTCTGTGCTCTGGCCAGAGAAAACAAATTTTCTGAGAACGTACAACACAGATCTGCCTTTATATGGGTGTAGGGCCAATTATAGTTTACCTACCTTGACTGCAAAAGCCCAGGCTAAGGTATTAATTAATCTAATGGCCCATCAACATCTCAGGGTATCTGACAGAAAGATAGTGAATTCCCAGGGAGAGGCAGCTTTCACCCTGATGCACAGGTTTGTCAGAGCTATCTGCAAAGCTGAGTGCTAACAAGCTAATCACAGTTTATATAACACACATAAAACCAAATATCCATAAGGCAGACGTGTTGGATAAATAACAAAACAAATATGCTTAAGATGTTTAAAGAAAAGTGAGCCCCACTTTGGTTAAATAGTTCTCAGCAAATTTATGGCAAAAATCTAAACTATATTATATTCAAACCTGGCTACATCATTTGCATGGTCTAGTGCAAAATGGAAATATAGGACTCCTTCTTCAGAAAGTGGAAAAAAAGTGTCATTAGAAGTACTAAAGTAAACTTTCTCTCTGAAAACATTTGTTACTTGTAAAACATAATAGAGATAATAGGGACAGATGAGTAACAACATAAACTTATAAACTGCAAAATATATTGCTGTCATAATTTTTAATAAATAATACTTTATTAATGTGTTATCTTGATTAATCATAATTTTTTTCAGACTCAGCTTTCCACAAACTCACTAAATCATCAAAATTTATACTTTCAGAAATTTAATTTTAATCAGTGTTATTGAAAGCAGGGTCAGTAATCTTGGCAAATGCAAGTTTGCAAGTAATTCTTGATAATAGTTGATTTTACAAAGGATCTTTCTGGTGATGCAACTGTTAGTAGAGCTGTTAATCATATTTTATAAGACTGTGACAAGTTTGGGGTAAATTTCTGGTCCATAGTTTCCAAACATAAAATTTAGTATATAGAGAGCTGATGATTTTTGCAGAACAATGTTTCTAAAAAGATTTAACTCTTTATACAAATCAGTTTCATGTCAGTCTGAATTTAAGTTTAGATGTAAATGTTATACAATGGCACATTATCATTTTCTCTAACATTTCCTGTGAATTATAGAAGTCATATAAGAAACCAGAACTGGCTTCATGTTTACATATAATCCAGAATGTTTGTTTATACATTATATCATAATATGTTCAATCACAAGGAAAAACTAATTTTAAAATTGTCTCCTTTGTTCATAATTGGTTTATTCAAAGCTTCCCGTGAGAATGACATTCTTTTTTGTCGAAGGTGAAAATCTTGACCTTTAATTTTTGCTTGTAAGTTAGAGAAGATTTTCTCTAAAATGTTGTAGAAATTCTCAAGACATGACAGTCTAAACTCATTAGAGAATTTTAATAATTCTGTGCTGTGTTTTATTACAATGTCAACATAGACAGTGTTGTTTTGTAATAACGTTCTGACACGATTCACTGCTTGAGCCCCGGCAGTGTTTGATCCAGCACTCAGATGGGAGAGTTAGTTTTGATGTACGTGCTCTGGGCTGGGCTTTGAGGATGGATGGGCAAATTATCCTCTTGCCGTTGTCCCTGTGCAGAGCCCCTCCTTTCTCCCTGGGCTGTGGGCACGGGTGCCATGGCCAAAGCCTCTGCCTGTGGCTCACCTTGGCAGAGTGCCCTGGCCTGTGTGTCTGAGAAGTTGTAGGTGCCTAGGCCACCCTGTTCATATGGAATATCTCACTCACATAAAGCTTTCTGCTATTTCAGTGATAAAGAACATATATGTCATACGGTCTTTGCATGCATGTGGAATGGCCCAGTATGTGGGCTGGTGAATATTTACAACAGATTGATAAAGTTGGTCTCCAGCCAGTTTCTCAGGAGATTAATTCTTCAATGCTTAGATTGCATCACCCCCCCCCCCAATCTTAGCTGTTTCCTAACTAAATTGGAGTTGAGAACCAGAGCAAGTGTACAGAAAAAATTTTGGATTTTATTCTTCATGATGATTGAAAAGAAAGGTGCATTAGAAATAGCATTTAAGCCTGACCAGGCGATGGCACAGTGAAGCAGTAGTCAGGCAACCTGGTCCCTACTACCCACTAGTGGGTGTTCCAGCTTTCATGGTGGGCAGAAGCAGAGCAACCAAACGCTATAGTAAGTTGTTTTATAAAGATTTATTCTGCGAAACTTAGTAAAAATCCGACATAAAGTACTTGGTAAGTAATTATTACATACTTTACCTTGCTGTAACTCTGCTTTATAAATTTTATAAAGTAAAGTTACTTCCCTACTTTATAAATCACCATTACTGTGGAACCAGTGGGCAGTTAGAAAATTTTACTACTAACAGAGATACAGAAGTGGGTGGCAGGTAGGTATGACTACCCCTGGAATAGAGCATCAGACTGGAATGCAGAGGACCCAGGTTCAAAATCCCGAGGTTGCCAGCTTAAGTGCAGGGTCACTGGCTTGAGTATGGGATCATAGACATGACCCTATGGTCAGGCTTGAGCCCAAAGGTTGGTGACTTGAAGCCCAAGATCACTGGCTTGAGTGCAAGGTTGCTCGCTTGAGCAAGGGGTCACTCAGTCTATTGTATCTCCCAGTTAAGGCACATATGAGAAAGCAATCAATGAACAACTAAGGAGCTGCAACAAAGAGTTGATGCTTCTCATCTCTCTCCCTTCTTGTCTGTCTGTCCCTATATGTCTGTCCCTCTCTCTGACTCTCTGTCTCTGTCATACAAAAAAAAAAAAAAAAAGAAAACAAACAAACAGCCTTTGAGGAGTCAGATTGAAATGATATTCTGACAGTGCCTTTGGAGGCTTTAGACTTAGCTAAGTAATGCCAGTTGGATGAAGGGTAAACTAACTCATTCTTTCCAATGTCTCATCTCTCAGGAAGGAAATATAAGGGCTGTGTCTTCACTTTTAATATGTCATGATGAACACAGTAAAGGACACACCATTCATTTTGTTTAATATCCCCTGACGGTATTTGAGCAAGACAATATTTTATTGCCTGAAAATACAACAAATGTCTATATCATTTCCCACTAATGAAACATGTCAAGAAATGATCATTGCTTGTGAAAACAAAGTTTAATGACCAATTTTTATTTTTGCTAGTAAATCATAGACTGTAACATAACTGGACTGGTTATGGTACACAAATAATTATATCTACAAATGGAATAGGAGCCAAAAGGGAAACTACACAATGTTGCTTTGCTTTGTTTTCTACTCCACACTCACACAGGTGTGCATACATCTCACTCATGCACACACATTATGCTTAAAGATGAGGGACGCACTACCTGGTGGTCCAGAGAATCTAGACAAGTGGGAACACGATTGGTTTTCCTTACCTCTGCCCTGTGGTCCTCCTCTGAGTCTCCATGGAGATGCAATTTGTATCCACCTTACTCATCCCTAGAATACACTAGGGTTAGCTAACATTGACTATGCAATTAAATGAATATCAGAAGCTCCCATGTCCCTTCTATCTTCCAAACACCATAATGCCTACTTCCCCAATTAGACCTCATGCTTGACAGTTCTATAATCATTTCAAATTCTCCCACTTCCCTGCTTTTCTTCCTCCTTCTCATATTTGAGGGACCAAAAGTCATGCAGCGGTCTTCACAATTAGCACACAATAGAGATGGATTAGGGTAAGGATACAGAAATGTTTCTCTGAAAAGCAAGTGAATTATTCCTTCCTATTCTTTCTACTCCAGATATTGGAGCAGATACTCAAAAAGGTCTAGGAAGAGATTCAGTTGTTCTTTATTTTGTACTGAAGGTAACCTTCGGAGTCACCAGATCATTCATTCTTGTGTGTTTGTGTCCTGAGAGCCGGGTCTACCTGCTCTAAGGTCTGACTGAGCTGTATATGGTGTGTGTGTGTGTGTGTGTGTGTGTGTGTGTGTGTGTGTGTGTGTAGGTTGGGGGTGGAGCAAAAACCATTCTCAGCAGGTCTGACAGCATTTTCTAAATGTTATTACTGTTGGCAAAGTCTTATCTGAGATGAGGTGGTAAATTAGTAACCTGCCAGGGAGAAGTATGATTTTGTAAAATTAGATGGGGTATAAAGAACCACAATTAATTCCAGACCCTCGGGCAAGGGTGATGAAGTAACTGGAGTCTTTGTTCTCTGGGATTATCAGACACACCATCTTTTCTTTTGAGCAATAACAGGCGCTCTCTGGCTGTCAAGTAAATGCCAGGTATGTGCTTTCAGCGAGGACAAGGCCACCCCAAGAGTACATTTTGTTTTCTTTAGGGGAAAAATGAGCGAATCACCCTCCAGGGATGTTTTCTCCCATTCACTCTAAACCACAGTGTCACCATTTATCACATTTTCACAGTGACCACAGATTGGTTACCAGCTCCAAATTAGCCAAGGAGATCCACATTGAAAGACTCAGAAAACCCCCTCAATAGTAAGTACACTTCAGGACTAGGAAGGGTCTTGTATTTTAAGGGCAGGTGCTAGAAAGACTTTAGAGAGACAGAGACCAGAAAAGCTTTCTTCCTATTTGCACAAAGGCACATGTTGAGAAGAAAATGGGGGAAAAAACCAATGTGGAAATACAGGTGCAGCATTATACACTCGGATGCTCATGTTCCATGAGTCAACACTGTGTGGGAATATCCCAGGAACTATTTGATGGGTGATGCAAGACCCACCCTCCTTTTGCTATTGGATCTCATTTGTCTTAGAATTTTCTGAGAAGATAAGCCCCCTAGAACTTGTAGCAATCCATCTCAGAATGCTGTGTGGTCAGGTACTGTGCATCTCATGTAGATGGCTTAGACCACATGGGTTTTCACTCTTTACCAAAACAACTTAAGATAACAAACTAGTTGAATTAAAAGTTAGAAGTGATGGGTTTTGGAGGCTAAACACAGTTCAACATCTTCTATAGCACTAAAGTCATCTGTGGAAAAATTATTTTGTCTCTAGGCAGAACCTTTCTGCTGAGTGGAAGATTCACAACTCTACTAATCTAATTCATAATGTACATGGGGTTCACCAGTACAATACCTCAACAAATGGTCTCAACACACATGCCAGCTAATGCTTCACTCATCTTATAAATATTTATTATTACAGTACAGTTCTGAACAATGAGGATGTGGTAGTAGGCTTCTTTTAAAATGTTTTAAAATTAATTTTGAGAGAGAGAAGAAGGGAGAAAGAAATTTCAATTTGTTTTTGCACTTATATGCATGTTTATTGGTTGATTCTTATCTGTGCCCTGACTGGGGATTGAACCCACAACCTTGGCATGTCGGGACAACACTCTAACCAACTGAGCCAGGGTGGTAGTAGGCTCTTTTTATGAAAGAGACATGACCTAAATAAGTGACCAGTGATTAGAGGCAGTTGTTTTAGTTGAAGTAATGAGAGAAAGTCTAAGGAGAAGATCTTCACTGAATTTTGAGAATGAACAAGTCATGTGAAAACCCAGGAAAATGACATTCCAGACATTGTCCCACTTGAAGGCACGGAAGCAGAAACATGTTGGGTGTGTCTGAGGCACAGAATGAAGGACAGTGTGTAAGGGAAGTGAGCACCAGAGAGAATGGACTGAGATGAGGTTCAGTATATATCATGAGCCAGAGCCTATCAACCCTTGTAGACCACAGTTAGGATTTTGGATTTAATTTCAATTAGAATGGGGAGCCTTGGGAGGATTATAATCAGGGGGATCACATGATTTTATGTTGTACATATATTAGTCTTATGCTGTGTGAATAAGAGGTTACAATAGGGGCAAAAGAGAAGAACAGGGAGACCAACTAAGAGTATTAAAGGGATTCAGGTTATAAATACTGGGATCTTGGATTACGGAAGCAATAACAAGGAACACTCGTAAAATATTGACAGTATCTCAAGAACTGTTCCAAGCATTTTAAGTACAGCAACTCACTGAATCCCTCTAACAGCCCTATCATGCTTCCATTTTACAGGTAAAACAACTGAGGCACAGGCAGCTTGAATGGCTTGCCAATAGCAGTTAAGTGACAGAGCTGGAGTTCAAATACAGACATCTGGTTCTCAGTGACCTTTCGCTTAAGGCAGAAGCAGAAGAAATGGAGAAAAATGAATTAGTTTTCTAATCACCTCAAACGTAGTGGTTTTCACATCACCAGTTTGTTATTTTTTATTTCTGTGGGTCATAAGTTTGAAATTAGTTTTACTGGGCTGAAATCAAGGTGTTGGCAGACCCATGTTCCTTCTGGAGATTCTAGTGAAGAATTTATTGTCTTGCCTATTGCATCTTCTAGAGTCTGACCTCATCCCTTGGCTCATGGCTCTGTATCACATAACCTTTTCTCCCTTGGCTTCCATTTTCACCTTCAGCACCTTCTCTCTGATCTAACTCTGACCTTCCTGACTCCCCTCAGAAGGACCCTTGTGCCTATATGGCTCTATCCAGGCCATCTAAAAAGACCTCCTCATCTTAAGATCTTTCACATAATCACAACTGTAAGGTTCTTTTTCCATTTAACGTAACATATTCACAGGTTCTGCAGTTAGAATATGGAAATCTTTGGGGGGACATTATTCAGCCTTATATAGACAGGTTCAAGGTACATTTTAAAGGTAGTACCAGTGAGACTTTGCCGACCAATCAATGTGGTGAATGAGAAAAACTTGCTAGAATTTTGACTGAAAGTGCATTAAATTGATTTGATCTGTAAATTGATTTGAGGAGAAATAACATTTTAGCAATATCAATTCTTGTAATTTATGAACTGATTATTTCTCTCTGTCTCTTTAGGTCTTCTTTGATTTGATTGGTGCTTTTACTTTTTAATAGACATCTTGCAAATCTTTAAATAGAGTCACATCTACTTAAAAATTTTGTTCATTGGGTGCTATTGTAAATGGTACTATTTTTTTAAATTTTAAATTCCCACTGTGTATTGTTGGTATATAGAAATGTGACTGATTTTTTTATATTGACCTTGTTTCCTGCAACCTTGGAAAACTTATTAGCCCTATTATTCTATTTGTTTATTCTTTTGGATTTTTTATGTGGATAATCATGTTGTCTGGAAATAGAAACATTTTTATTTTTTCCAATCTTTTTACACTTTATTTATTTTTACTGCATTATTGAATTGATTAGCACATCCAGCATGATGCTGAATAGGTTTAATGAGAGGGGAGAAGATATCTTTTCCTTGTTCTTGATTTTAAGAAGAAAGCAATTCAGAAGTTAAACATAGGGCCTCTTTCTTTCTTTACTCCTTCCTTCCTTCCTTCCTTCCTTCCTTCCTTCCTTCCTTCCTTCCTTCCTTCTTGATTACCTTTATCATGTGAAGGATATTCTCTTATATTCTTAGTGTGCTGAGATTTTTAAACCATCGCTGTCTTGAATTTTCTCAAATATTATTTCTACATCTATTGAAATGATTATGTTGTTTCTTATTTAGTCAGGTAATAAAATTAATTACATTGATGAATATTTAAATGGTAAAACAGTTTTGTATTCCTGGGATAAGCACCATTTGGTCATGGCATATTAACCTTTGTATAGATTGCTGGATTTTATTTGCTAATATTTGGTTGAGGGTTTTGAGTCTATGTTAATGAGGGATATTGACTTGTAGTTTTGTTTTCTTGTAATGTCTTTGTTTGTTTTTGATATTAGGGTAATGATGACCTCATTAAATGAGTTGGTAAGCATCTCATTTCTTTCTGTTTTTCAAGAGAGTTTTTAGATTTTGCATTATTTCTTCCTTAAATGTTTGATAGAACTAACCAGTGAACTCATTCAAACTAGGGTTTATTTTGTGCAAAGGTTTTTAACTACAAACTCAATTTCTGTAGTAGGTGTAGAACTGTTCTGGTTATTGATTTCTTCTTGAATGGATTTTAGTAATTTGTATCTTCCAAAGAATAAAATCCCTTTTATCTAAATTGTTGAATTTTGGGGCATAGAATTGTTTGTAGCATTCCCTTGTTATTCTTTTGACTGTTTGGTCAGGGGTGATATCTCTTCTTTTATTCTGATGTCGGCAAATTATAGTCACTGCTTTCTCTGTATCCAACAAATGTTATTACATTATAGTTTATTTTATTTTTTCATCTTGAAGTATTTTAAAATTTCCTTCAGACCTTTTACTTGGATCTAGGATTATTTAGAAGTCTATTTTTTTAAATTCCAAATATTTAGGAATTTTTTTCAAATATCTTTCTGTTATTGATGCCTAGTTTAATTCCTTTATGAACTGAGAACATACTTGGTATGATTTCTACTCTTTTGAATTTGTTAATGTTTGTTTTATGGTCCAGAATATAGTCAGTCTTGCTGAATGTTCTGTCTGCAGTTGAAAAAAAATGTTTATTTTATTGTTGTAAGAGCTGAACCTTACACAGCTTCACATTAAAAGTCCTTTCTACAGTTTATGTTGCTTAGCATGTTGGTCCAGAGAATTATAAAGGCACAAATGTGTGCCTTTGTGGTTAAGGCTATAGTTAGTGGAAGAAACAAGCACAGTTATTGAAGGAATGCTATAACAGGGAAAAGGAAAGGTGTTTCTTTCAAAACTGGATTTCTAATATTTGGAGTGTGACTCTGTCAGGTTTTGCCTACTTTCTACCCAGATTCTAGCTCTGTTTTCCCCCATAACCAGGGATACTGGACCTCAACCTGGCACAAAGTATTGCACAGAATCTTGGGACCAATTCTGACTTAAGGCAATGGCAGTATTTAGCAATCTTAATCCATCACTGGTTCTGAGCACCAGGTCTGCTTGGCTGTTACTACCTGGTGCTTCCAGGAACCCTAACTCCTACTTGCAGGTCCACGTTGTGGAGAGTCCATGGTCACAGTTGTCTACAGTGGAGACCCCAAGTGAATCCTTACTGCCTCCTGCAGAGGGTGGGCCTTCCATCCAGAAATTGCAGTGTCTTGAGTCAAGTCATTCACTTGCCAAAGCTGTGACTGCTCTAAAGACAAGCGATGCCTTTGAACAGCAGGCAGCATTCTGGAGGGCTCCATCTGGGAAGCTGTAAGAACAAAAAGTACATCTGTTTCCATTGTTAGAGAAAGATAAACAGGACCAGACTCAAGACAGTGTGGGGGAAAAGTTCCTGCTCGGCTGCTTACTGTTGACTGTCTTTCCAGAGGAAGGAACGCCATGGATGTGTCGAATGGTAAGGATCAACTGATGTATAGCACAAATCATAAATATTTCCTGTGAAGGATCAAAAGAGACATTGCATCAACACGATAGAAAAATACTCAGTTGATAATTCATTGATTCACATCTGCCCACATTCTAGCAAACTGAAGAGCCTGAGGAAGCTCATATTTATCTTTGTTTTTTGGCTTTTTAGACCATGATGTATGAAAATGGAGTAATTGTCCTTTTTTTGACATTAGTCTGGTTATGGGTGCTTTTAGGCTATACTCGCTTTTCCATGAGAAACAACATCAGGTTGCTTGACAATAGATTTGTCTAATGCTCTCTTTGAGCATTTGATATTGTCAATCCACGCAATATATTGGGAAGAAATTTGTTTACTTGTTATTTGAAGAAGTACTTCCTTTTACTTGCTTGAAAATGACTGGCCCAACAGGTTTTTTGACTGAATTAGCTGAAAGTTTTAGCTCATTGATAAAGTCAGAAGTTGCCAAACAATGTAGAAGAGCAACACCATTTTTTCCCTTCTGGAGTAAAATGATGATGTTCCCACCTCCAAGTGATCTTTCCAGTCTTTTCAGCCAGGAGCCCTCAGATACATGGATATATTGGTCCACACTGGACCTTCTTGGAAGAGAGAGCGAGCCTTCATTTCTATTAACTCTGCAGACTGCACTTTGGCCAAGTACAGATTGAAGACTTATTAGTCACGTCTGACTGGAGAGCACATCCTGTATCTGTGGCCTTCAAGGTGATGTATGGGCATCTGATAGACTATTTGTTTCCCCTGACAGTTCCCAGCACCTACTTTTTACCCACAGTCCAATAATCAAGAATCCGTGAGTTGGGGGTGCCAGTTATTGAGGTGATGGATTTGTGTTAAACCCTAGGATCAGCAGGACATAATGAATCAGCCAGTGGAAATCTGCCCCAGTTAGAGACAGAGTTCCTGACCAAAACCACTTGCGGTTCCCCAGCAGGGCTTTGGCAAATGTCTCATAAAACCCAGGGGCAGCTAGAACCATGGAGTTATGTACCCTTGAAGGGTCTCATGATAACGTTTCCCTCTTTGAAACTCTGTTCCACAGTTGTGACCCCCTGCTTCTCCTGACCACAGACTCAGAAGAGATGAAAGCCGGTGGGTTTTTTCACCAGCAGGGTAAATAAATGAGAACTCAGCTTAGAGAAAGGACAGCCTCTCTTATGCTTTTCGGCTTGGCTGCTGGGTATTTGATGTTGAATTAACAGAGAATACACATGATGCAGAAAATGTGATTGAGATCACCCTAAAACAGCAGGGCTGCCTTCTAATACACGGAAAGTTTCATGCAAAAGATTCCACTCGGTAGGGGAAACACTTCTCAAATAGACCCAAATTATCTGTCCTATGGCACTGAACTTTTTAATATACATCCATCTGTTTATTTATTTGTAGGGAATGTGAAAACCACAGAGTTCCTGTTTGCTCTGTTTCTCCGGGATAAAGTTATTCTGTGGTCAGAGACACCTGAGACCAGTAGGCACGCACACTACAGATCTGAAGAAGGCCTGTTTGCCCTAGCTTCCAGGAAAAATATTGACAAGGCAGTAAAAATACTTGCCTTGATTACTCAACCTCATATTTGAAAACCTAAAATTATAGGAACTTCTCTCTTTTAGCCGTGTATTTTTAGCATCCCTATTTTCCCACCTTTTTCGGGTTTATTTGGCTCACCTTTTAAAACACGGTCTATTTATACTGACTCTGCAAATCGAGGAATAGCAAAGCCTTTTTAAGCGTTGTTATGGTTTCCGTCTTGGGGACAAGCGAGTCTCAGCCTCTGGAGGTAAATGGGTAAAGGACAGTGTGTGATCACACCGAAAGAAACTTCAGAAAGTCCATTAGCTAGTGCTGACTTTCAGGGAAGTCACCTAGTGTGTCCCATTTCCCTACCTGCAACCAGAGTTCAGAAATTGTTCTGCATCTGAAGGGGAGAGGTTGAGTCTGATTTTATCAATATCACACAGAGTGACTTTACTGGACTTTATTATGGAGATCAGAATGAGAGATCCAGACCACTCTCTCTTCCTCTCTTCCTTGACCACTTACTATAATAACCCTCACCCCTTTATCTGCACCTGCTATTCTGTTTTATTTTTATTCATTGCACCATCTGAAATTGGACTATATATTTATCCCCTCCTCTGCAGGGAATACATTCCAAGACCCTCAGTGGATGCCCGAAACCATGGATAGTACTGAATTCTATGTATACTGGGTTGTTCTTCTGTATATAGACAACCCCATGACAAAGCTTAATTTATGAATTAGACACAACAAGAGCTAACAATGATAGCTGATAATAAAACACAACAATTATAACAATAGAGTGTAGTAAAAATTCTGTGGCATTAGTTAAGTCAAGTAAGGGTGACTTGAACACGACCCCTTCAATACTGTGATCGTTGGGGTGATAACCAAGATGGCTACCAGGTGACTAATGGGCAGCAGCATCTATAGCATGGACATACTGGACAAAGGGACAATTCATGTCTCAGGAAGAATGGAGTGGGATGATGTGCGAATTCATTACGCTACTCAAAACTGTGTACAGATGAACACTTATGGATTGTTTATTTTTGGACTTTTCCATGTAATATATTCAGACTGCAGTTGACTGTGGGTAACACAAAACACAGGAAGTAAAGCTGTGGGGAAGAGGGAGGACCATGCACTTGTTTATTATTTGTGATTCTGACCAGATTATGAACTCTAGGAGGTGGGGGGTTTTACTTGCATCCTTGACAAGTAGAGAAAAATAATGCTTTTGTTATTGAATGAGTAAGTCCAAGTTTGTCAGTGGACTTGCCTTTTTAATTGATCTGTTTATTAATTCACAACTGTCGATGCTTATTACTCTCCGACTTCTAATTGGCAGAAGCTCGTTTCTCAAATGAGACTATCGTGTATGGAGAAATATCAGTGATGCTAAATCCCACCCTGCCAGGCCATTTTCAGAATGAATAAATGAACGATGCCTGAATGTGAAGCTTTTGCTGAATCCTCTCTAGGGTTAAATTCTAATTTTTAAAACTTCGGTGCAAGGTTCCCTGTGGCTCTCCTGCTACTTCCCCTTGCCAGTTTATATGTTGTATTTCACTGTATTGGCCGACTTTATATCCTGCTATAAAAATATACACATTCTGGTCTGGCTAAACAGCCATCAAGAGCACACAAAACTCTGACTAAGATCAAAGAATAGTTGGGTCACCTGGCATTGAATCACAGCTGCTCACTCCTGGAATGAGTTAGTGCTGCTCAGGAGAGAAGGACGGTTAGTTGCATCAGGAGTAAAATATTGCTACTAAGCATTGGAAACCGAAGGAAAGGCTTTTGTAAAATGAGGCAATGTCGAATTAGCCACTAAAGAGGTAGGCATCTTGTGGATTGCTCACCTGAAACGTGACTTTCCCAAACCACAGGACTCTTCCAAGAAAGAGCTTGGAAGAGTCCTATGAGGTCAGTCCATCTTCTTCTCATCATGGAGCATATGGTTGGACCTTCTCCCTCACTGAGAGCTGGCTATGCTTGGTGATCCAAATGACATAATAAGGAAAGTCAGTCTCCTACAGGAAGTAAGTGCAAGCATATAATTCATTGCAGTGATAGCTAGATGACTGTGTAGTCATCATTATAAGGCATATCTGTTCAACTACTCTTGTATAGAGTAAGCATGATAAAGATTGACAATACTCAAATAATAATGAGGAACATTGAGCATTTACTCTGTGATACATACTGTTCACAGTACTCCAAAGCTATTTCTTAACTTTTCCCAACATGTGAGAGGCAGGGTTGATATTCTTATTATTATTCCCTTTAAAATAGAAGAATCAGAGACTCAGAGAAGTTAATTTCCTCACGGTCACCAGGATTTGAAATCAAAGAGCTTTCCTCAGAGCCCACCTGGGACACTTCCAGTCCTGACAATGACTGAACGGTTGTTTGCACAGCCTGCGGAGTACCTTACCAAAATGAGTCATAGCTTCTAAGACTTGGCCATGTCTCTATTTTCGAATCCACAAATATTAAAATTTCCATGAGCATCCTCAGAGGTCCCATTTCTGGCTCAGGAGAGGGTTAACACATTCCACCCAAGAGTCACCCAGTGCTGGGCGTCATCCATTTTCCAAAATACACCATGTTCTGTTTATTAGTCTGCTCCACACTGTTAAAGGAAACTCACACACCAATGCTGAGTTGATCCCGAGTCATGGGGTGTCTTTGTGAACTTGACCTCAATTCCTCCTCAGATGCTTGGTCTTGATTGATTCCCAGAACCCCAAGTTCTGTAGTAGAAGATTCTGATTAAATCAAAGGAAGATGTTTTAATGGTTTACTTCTACAAGGAATCAAGTCCTCTCTTCTGATGTGACACAGAAAGTCCTGGTCATTTGAAACTCTGATTTCATTTGTTTTTAAGGGCTGGCAGCATTCTTGTCCTTCCCATCAATTGATTATTTAAGCCTTCATTTGTGAACTTGTGATGTTTCAGCACCAACCAATATATTCCCTCTAAAGTAATCTGAAGAACCCTGAGTAACACATAGCACTTAAAAGGCTTTAATTAGAATTCATCATTTGCATAATATTGCTATATCTTGTTAAATTAAAAAAAACAAAAATCTTTTTTTAGTCATTTTAGTTAAGAACACTGCATCTGTCTTGTGCCAGGAAGAATGACAGGTCTGTATGTACCTTTTCAAACAATCTTTGTTTCCATTTGGCATATGCAAGGTTGAAATATTAACAGTGCATCCCAGGAGAAAAATCCTAGCTCTGTAAGGGTCTATGGGTGATAAAAAATATATTATATAAATATTCTGTGTTCAAGATCAGCATATTCTGTACATTTTTTTCCCCTACTGGGAATTACTCATTTTTATGGAAAGTGACCTGGTCCTCTATAATAAAGTAAGGGAAACTGCTGGGGAATACCTCCTCTAATACTTCTCATATCATAAGCAGGTAGTGAATAATGTCTTATGTATTACAGGATCCCATTTTCAGAGGTAGAATATTTGTAGGGGGGCAAGACTGGAGGTAGGTCATCTTCCTTTAAGTAGACCATTTGCCAACAGCAAAATAAGTCCTTTCTTGGGGACCAGGCTTGAGGAAGGCTACCAGTGCCCCCACAAGAGGTCTTTGTGAGCAATAGGAAATTAACCCTTGATTCAGTTTCTCTGGTTTGTTTTCATTACTTGAACTCTTGCTGATTATAGTCATCCTTTGTTTCATGGCTGTTTTTCTTGTATCGTTTCTCTCTCTCTCTTCCCATTTCCCCAGGGCTTAGTGAGTCGTCCATCCCTCTGCTTGTTGCCCACTTGTGAACTGTAGGAAGCGACCTCGCCGCTGGTCCACATAAGGGGAACATTCAATAGTTTCTAGTCTGGACTTCTCGCTCCAGGACGTTGAGATGCTCAGAGGCAAACAAAGGAGAAACGGAGGATAATTGAATCACAGATTTCTGTTGTGCTGGAGATGTTCGCTTTTGCACACATGTAGCAATTCCTGATTGCTTAAGATGTCCCTGGTGTGTGTTTGGAAAGCAAAGACCTTAACATGTACCTGGCTCTGGTCCAAGTGACAGGCACTGCTCTGAGATTACTTAACTACTCATTGGCCTGCATGCTCTTCCAATTCCTTAGAAAGAAAACTGAAAACAAGGAGAGAGAAAGAAAACTGAAAACAAGGAGAGAGAAAGAAAATGGGTATTGACCTTGATGACCAAAATAATTTCCTTTTAGATACATTCCAAGATAAATTTCAAGATTAAAGAGATAAGGAACCCCCTTAGTGGATATTTGCTGAAAGTAAGACCTAACGGAGACTTTCTTTAAAAATCGGACGGAAAGAGTGACTCTAACCCTTGAAAATGTGTGTGTGTTCAAGTCTGTATAGGTTTCATTTCATTTAGTGACCTGATAATGATATATAATGACTTTCAAATCTGCCCAGGATGAGGGACAAGTGAAGAGTAACCCAGAATAGAAGCCGCTTTCTGTGATAGACTGATCTGATGTGGGAAGCACTTGGGAGAGAAAAAGAATGAAAACAAGACAAAACAACAGACTGTAAAACCTTACAAATGACTTTTCAAAAATGTTTTTACATATAAATACCATGCTTAATTACACAGAGCCAAGATGAGAATTTGGAGTTCCAAACAGAGAGAGGAAGGAGAGAAGAGGAAACACCTTAGAGACCCTGGGAAGTCACACGTGTCTATGTCTTGCAGGAATCTAAGCTTGCTTCTCTCCAACAGGAACCTCTTCTGCCTTCAGGCCCCTGGGGGGCCTGGGACATGGGTGCCATGCCACCCCTCCTGGGTCCTTGAAAGCAGAACAATCCTTACTCATTTGATGTAAGGCGTGCCATGCCCTTTGCTCTATAGCAGTGGTTCTTAACCTTTTTTGAGGTACCGAACCCACCAGTTTCATATGCGCATTCACCAACCCTTCGTTAATGATAAATAAAATATAATTTTTTTTTTCCAAATTCAAGACATAGGTATATGTTTTTTTTACTGGTGCACAAAATGAGCCATGCATGAACATCATCTTGCTCAAAGAACAAAACCAACAAAGTGCATGAACTCACAACAAATTACGGTATTACTTTACTCTGGCCTCCGCGGCAGAGGCTTCTCCGAACCCCTGAGACCAACTCATTGAACCCCTAGGGTTTGATAGAATCCAGGTTAAGAACCACTGCTGCATAGAAAGAGCGGTTCTTTCTCCTACTTCTTATCCCGTGCAGCCTACCGTACATCAAACTTTAAATTGAAAAGGCTCAAGAGCAGTAAGGAAACTTGGCAGCAGATGAAAAGGGCTTGGTAAGACCGACAGTTCCCTGAACCTGAGAAAAAAACCTCTCTTGTTCTCTCTGCTGGTATTGTCTTCGCGGCCCAATCATGCAATGCAGGTGTGGTCAGGGTTTAGTCTTAGAATAGGACAACTAGTTCCTATCTGGAGCATTCATGGAGGATTTGAAGAAGGGGAGGATGAAGGTCACCTAAAACTTTGTAGAAACTATTTTTATTGGTATTTTTTCCCCAAACACCTGGCCCATTGGCACCGAAGAGGCGGAAATGTTTTGGGGGAAGGTCCCTTCAAGTGTCAGACACAAGTTAGAACAAGTACGAATGGTGGTATGTGGGCGGTGAAGGGCCAGGATAACGGCTTTGGGAATCTTCAGAGCAGGGGAGTGAAAAGACCACCAGGTTACAGGAAACGCGGTGCAGCAGGAAAATATAAAAAGTGAGGTGGAGAGAACTGCTAAGGGGGATGAGGAAGGACCCATTTCGGTGTGCGGTGTTTCTCTCTGTGCTACCACTCTGCTGCAGTTACTATAAAATTGTTCTTTGTTTCACATAAATGCTTGCTTTAAAACCTTTCCTATGATACGGCACAGTCTGTAAAGGCTGGCCTGAGCCGTGGGCCATATGCCTTTTGTGTTCTGCGACCATCTCTCTTACCCCAGAGCCAGGAGTTAAACGAGTATTCCATAAACACTCCTTTATGGGGGGTGTGACCAGAGACGACTAAAGGACCTGGCTACACAGTGCAGAAAGCTGGACCACATCGATGATCCATATGCGAGACACCGCGGTTTCTGCGTCACCCCATCAGAGGAACTTTCCCTTCGATGTCTCTTTGCTGTTAGAGATGTTAACAAGAGATATGGGGAGGTAAAATGAATTCTCCTTTTCTGATCCTCAGAGGCCCCCAACTTTGCCATCAATACAGCCAAGAAATTCATCAACTCCTCAGTAAAAGGACTCCTCAGAGTCACCTTGCCCCCTCTTATTTGGTTTTGGAATCTGCTGGCTTTTTTACTTTTATTTATTTTTTTGCTGTTCACAAAAGTCATAACCTCAGGACACAGCAAGGTACCCATAGGATTAAGAGCGAACTCTATCATCAGGCAGGGGATGTACGGGGCTGTTACTTTCTCTGCATACCATGTTTAATAGGCCACATGACACTGGTCTAAATGGAGGGAAAAAGAAGACTGCTTCATCCCACGTGATGGGGGTCTGTGACCATCACTTTGGACACATGGTGAAAATTAAGATCAGCACTCAGCAGAGTGTGGGAGCACCAGATCTGGACAAATAAAGAATAGTGGGAGCCGTCTCTCTACCTGATCGTTATATGAACCTTTCTCATCAGCCACCAAGAATTTTATGGAGCAGTCAACTTTCCCAGTGATGGGGGAGGGGGGGGCGACAGACTGAAGGGCACCAAAGTAAAAGTTTATGGGAGCCATGGAGAAAAATGGTGTTGGGGTTCCCCCTCACCTCTCCTTTTTGTTTAGCTTAGCTGGTTCTGAAGTCTACCATAGCAAAGGCCTCGATTATCAAATGTAATATTCACGTAAGATTGTGCCATGCAGCCTCATGTTGGGGACCATACAGGGCTTCAGTGTTCCTTAATAAATTACCTCTTCGTGTAGCAATTAACCCCCTTCTGTGAAGGTTCAGTGTTTCCCTGGGCCCATGCCAGTGCTAACAGCTACAGCTTAGCATTCTTTTTAATGGGCTGCAATTACTGCTGAGAGCAGGGAAACATAAAAAATTAACACTTAAGCATCTTTTACACTTCTTTGAACGTTAGATTACGTCGAAAATATAACTGACTTTTCATTCTTAAGCCTGATATTTGCTTAGAATTCCACAGGACCCATGAAAATCCTTCAGTAAAGTGGTTTCTGTTGATTTATTAACTCCCATGAAAGCCTCTTGGAAACCCCACAGCCACCAAATATTGAATATGTTGTGCGTGCTTACAAAAACCTTGTTTGCTGATGCAATGGCTTTTTCCATATTTTACAGAAGATAAATGACTGCACATGCAACTTGATGAGAGTCCCGTTTTTCTTCCTCGGTGCCGTCTGTTGGGGGGATGGGAGGACCGAAGCTTCAAACCACCTAACTGTTAACGTCCAGGGAAAGTAGACTTGCCTCTTCGTTAAAAATCTATTTGCTATCATCTTTTGCTGTTTTTGGGTGTCCTGTTGATTGATGTGAAGATCTGCTGAGGTAAATGGAATGGAAATGTTGGTATCTGTACATTACTTACTATTCTATATTCTCCTTAAGGTGTATATGTAGGATGCAATATGTAGTTACATATCCATGGCATATACTATATACAACATATATATGTGTAGATATACATTACCTGTACTATATATATGTTATATACACAATGTGCATACACACACACACACACACACACACATGCACATATTATGTGGAGAATAGAGGGTAATAAGTAGTGTATATAAATAAACATATATGTATATTTATGTGTATATATATGTAGTCATTTTGATGCCTGCTTTATAAAACCATGGAGTAAGAACTAATAGAACTATAATTTCAAGAGGTTATATGACTCCATGGTTTCAGTTGATTAAAAGTCTAAATTTGTTAAGGCCCATCTATTTTCTTCTCTGCTGTCTCTAGAGCTGGCTCCCACATAGGCTTTTAATTACAGAAGTAACTTAAGCACTTCTAACTATGGAAGGATTTTCCATACCAAAATATAAAGTAAATACCTTTGATAAATAACCATGTAATAATTTTTGATGAATTAAGTATATTTAATTCTCTTATATTAGTTTCTTTTGTTTCACTTTCTTTTTTTAAAAAATTAAGATTATTTTTATCTTTGCATTTCTCCAACAAGACTTGCAACATTAAAGGTATATAGATTGACTGATACTCAGCTTTACTCTAGTTCTACTAATAATTAGCACTGAAGTATTTTCCAGTGAATCTGACAACTAAGACATTCTTCTTTATGGATTACTGAATTCCTTTATCATTTAACATAAGTCCATTTCCCCTGAACTGTCCTTTAATACAACTGAAAGTAAAAAATGAAAATTGTGTCGACCACCTTCCTTTATAAACATAAGTTCCCTCAAAGAATTGGAGTTATTTTAGCCCTTCTAAAGCTGACGTTGGCAAACTATGGACTATAGTCCAAGTTTTCTGCTGCCTATTTTTGTGAATACAATTTGATTGGAACATAGCCACACTCATTCATTTATTTATTGTCTATGGTTGCTTTCACACCACAGTGGCTGAGCTGAGTAATTATGACAGAGAATCCATGACCCACAAAGCTGGAAATAGTTACTATATAGCCCTTCCCAACCCCTACACCATGGACATTTAGTACCATTAATTATGCTGTTATGAAAACAAACATTTACATATAGTATTGTTACTATATTGATAAGTGCATCCAATCATGGGACAGGTTCAGTGTGCATTTGAATATTCCATATCAAACATATTACTTGTTTAATATGGGATTAGAAAAGAAAAAAATGTTATAGTATATTCATGGACTATGGCCAGAGCACATGATGTATGCCCCATAAATAATTAACTTGTTTTAAATGATAACCAAAGTAAATGTAAAAGAGAGAATAATAATTATAATAATAGGATAGTTGCCTCAGTTCCTCACTTTATATATACATGGAGCCTTTACTCTTGTTCCTATATCAGTAACTCGGTCTGCTTCTTTGACTCATAATAAAGCTCAAAGCTTCATTCTGAACCTTGAGGATATGATATGAGGCTAAGCAGAACTCCTAGTTTATTTATGTTTCTTAATTAGCCTCCCTCGTTGAGTCTCTATGTCTCCAAGCACAATTAAAATGTTATATGTTTCTCTAACACACCAAACAATCTCGTTCCCCAAGCCCCCTAGAATCTCAAACCTGTGCAATGATTAAGGAAGAGGAAAATCCCAGAGGTGCCCAGTGGTGATGTCTGAATACAACAGATGCTCACATTCGTGTTGACATGTGGAAATTCCAATGCACCAATCTATGCACTGCTAACAATGCCACATGGCCTAGACACTCTAGGACAGGTTCTTATTCATCCAGGCATTTGGGGTGTTTTTAATATCCTGGGGATTTTTATCTCTTATTCATGTTGCCATAATGTTTAAAATTTTGCCATTAGAGAACCATTTATTGGAGGATTTGTTTTCCGCTCCCTATGAAATAGGTAAGCAATTCCTTTTTGTATCAACACTTTTTCCTCCATGAAAAATAATTTCTTCCCTCCCCCCTGAAGTCTGCATTTTGCCAGCCACTCTTTCATAGCATATCATACATGAGCTCATTACATATTAGTCTGAGTCACTTCACCATCTCCTGTCCATACTCGTTGGAAGACCCGGATACAGACCACATACACTTAGCTTTCTGTGAGCCCCAAATATATGCCTCAGGACTGCCACCAAAATGAAAACTATTTCTTGGATTTCCATAAAACTCTTAAAAGCTATGCTTTATAAGAACGCTTCTACTAGTTAATGAAAGGTAGAATATATTGATCAAATAATCCTTTCCGCGTTGGACTGGATGTTGTGTCGCCTCCAAAAACTTGTATGTTGGAACATTTATTCCCAATGTGACAGTATTTGGAGGTAAGGCTGTGAGGGGATTATTAGGATTAAATTAAGCCATGAAGGTGGGGCCCTCATGATAGGATTAGTGCCCTTATAAAAGAGGGAGAAACACAATTCTTTTCTCCCCACTACCTGAGGACCTTGCAAGAGTCTTCTGGCACCTTGGTCTTGGATTTGCCAATGTCCAAAACTATGAGAAATGAATATCTGTTGTTTAAGCCACTTGGTCTATGGTATTTTTATTATAGCAGTCCAAACCAACGGAGACACATTCTTTCTGAATATTTCCTTTTGGCCAATGCTGTTGGTTGGCAAACTTCATGCTCAGCCCTAATCCCCTTCTCTCTTGCATTCTTCCACTTAAAGACATTGCCAAAAATATTGGTTGCCTTTATAGCCTCTTTACAACAAGTTGTAACCATGCCTCACTGATATGAGCAGTATAATATAAAAGGAGTCTACTGGGACTTCTGAGAAAACATTTCATTTTCTAACAAAAGGGTGTTGCTGACTCTAGACCCTTCCCTCCTTCCTAACTTGAACATGGGGACTTGATTGATGCCTGGTGCTCTGGAGGTCATCACATCTCTGAGCTGATGCTCTGCTGTCTTAAGGATGGTGAAGGGAATGAAAAAGCCTCGATCCTTGAAGATCCTGTCAAACCATTAAACCTCCTTCAAGAGCCAGTTACCCCAAACTTCATGTTCTATTAGACAGTGAACTTCCCTCAACTTGTTTAAGTCATTCAAGTTGTATTTAATGTTGTCCTGTTAACTATATAGTTAATAATGCAGCAGAGATTTTAAAAATGCTTATGTTAGAGATATGACTAAAGTTGTATTGTACTATAACTATTGTTTTTAAAAAGTAAGAAAAATAGCACAGCATTTAAGAACAAGGTTTTCGTTTTGAGCTCTAGCCTCACTACCCGCTGGTTCACTTAGGTAAATTATTTCACCCTTTCTCAAACTAGGTTTCTGTGTCTGTAAATTGTGCAGGAATTTGTAATAAGAAGACTAACGAATTAGGTGACAAACATGCATGGAAAATATTTACTAGGCATATAGTAAAATGCTCAAGAAAGATGAAATATTTTCATTATTTATAATAATGTAGATGAAGCCATGCTAAAGAACTTAATTCGTGGACTCTATTATGCTTCATAGAGGTTCCACTTTATAAATTCACAATAGTTCATACTTTGGGATTCTGTACTGTCCTATTCAACTAGACATCAATAAATAAACTCACTTCTATTTAGTATTTCTTGCAAAAGAGACAGGAAGACATATCACAAAAGTATGAAGAGAATACTTGTATTGTTCCATTATGCTGCTGTTACTGTACTTCTGTCATAATAATAACCTGTCACCATTCAAGTCGCTCAAAACCAAAGGTTCATTTGAGTTACATTCATTATAATTAGTATCTCAGTTGCCAAGGTTAATTCAGATCACCTCATGCATTCAGAGAATGCTGGTTATTTCTCTTGCCCGCTCACTGTTCAAAGATCTAATTTGTCTAATTTCTGATTGGGAAAAAATATCCTTAAGAGTGTTTTATTTTCTCTCCCCAGTTTGAAAGAGGCCTTCGGCCTAGTTGCCCTTGCTAAAACAGGAGACACCAAGTGGAAGAAAGGTATGATTTATATGAGAAAGAATGAAAACAAAACTCACACCCCACTTAGAGGAAGAGCCTGGGACCGAGTCAAAATAGTCAGAGATGAAAGCTTAGTAACTCTGTACTTTTTAAGCCCTGCCTGGAATTCTGACTGATGGGATGTTCTGGAAGAAGGCTTAAGCAAATAAGTATGCACAGGGGAACACTGAAGTTGTTTCATGCTGTGGCTGTTTTAATCTTCGGGCATGGACTAGTAATTATTTTCATAGGGTGTGGGGTTAGAAGTGACCAGGGGATTTCTGAGGCCCACAAGTGGATTTCTGTGGTGGGTGCTGGGGACCAAATGTGATGCCACAAGATGACTGGCCCCCCCATCTCTTCTGACCAGAGCAAATTCTTGCCTACCCCTCAGCCTGAGTGTGTCATCTCATCTTGGGGCTGCGGAGGTGGGGGGACTTCCTCCTGCTGCGTGGGCTTTGGAATAAGTCAGATAGTGTTCCGTGTTGTCTTAGAGGCAGACCTGATGGGGTCAAGTGAACCCGTAGCTCTCAGGGAGGTATGCATAGTTGAACATGTGTCTCTCTACAAGTAAATGCAAAGTGTGTGGGGTTAATTAGCCAAAACAGATGGAAAAGAAAAAAAGCTCTGAGTCTCAACTACTGAGAAGACATTAGAAAGCATCCAGGAAAGGTAAAGGAAAAAAAAAAGGTCAACTTTATTCGGTGACATTCTTCTTGGGTTCAGGTACTTTCAGGTGTTTATTATTAGGATCAGAAGTCCAACTATCTAAGGCTGTCCCCTCTGATACAGAAAAATGTTTGAGGATAGACTTCTTGAAGCTTAAAGGACTGACTTGGCAGAGGTCCCAGGGCCATGGGCCCGGATGATATTAAAATTGTCTGTAATGAAGAATGAAGAAAAAGAAAAAGCTCAAATTACTGGGAAGACATTAATATCCCATTACGTTATTCTTTTATTTTACATACCGAGTCTATCTTTTTTTCCCCTAAGCCTATATATCACATAAATACCATCTAATGTCTCTTTATCTCCTCATTGCAGATACAGGATATTAAAAATAATAATGTGATCCTGAGGGTTAGTGGTTTCAAAAGGTAGGTTTTTCTGTGGTTTACATATTTGGCATGTGTTTTGATCAGGAGACGGTCCTCGGGGTTGAGCCTTGTCCTTTGACATCATCTTTTCCCAGCACACTGAAACTCGACTAATCTTCTCCAGTGTTATTTTTGTTGTGTCAGAAATGAACCCTGGTTTCTCCTGTCAGTGATGTTGTTCCTTATCCAATCTGGCCAGCCCTAACTTTCAAGTCTCCTTTTGTGACTCTTGTATTTGAACTTGATTACTAAGGTCCCGACACACTTGGTTACTGATTATTCTTCCAACATACTATGTAATTCTCCATGGGCTTCATCCCCTTACTTCAAAATGCCCTTGTTATCTGTATGGCAGTCTGGTTTATGCATCGTGGTCTAAGTTAAAAGCATCTTCCTGCAAGAGGCCTCTTGTGGTCACTGTAGGTCTCATAGTTTCCTTTTCTATATTCCTACAGGACTTCATTTGTACCACTAGTAGGTCATTCTTCACTTATTGTCCTTTATTAAGCTATTGCAAGACCAACCTTCATTAATTCAAAGCATATTTCTGGACTGCCCTCTCTGTGTCAATAACTATTTTAGGAACAAGGAATATTGTAGAGAGCAAAACAAATGTAGTTCCAGGGGATCTACTCCTATTAAGTTATGAACTTCTCAAGGATATTCACTTTACCTTTATATTTGACCTTGAACAATGCTTTGAACATGGAAAGCAATGGCTATCACTGTTGAATCAGTCAGTGTTTTCCAATTCTATAAAGCTCAATGCCATTCTTTAGCCAGTATTTTTCTAATGTGCCTTTTACTATGCTGAAAGAAAAATAACAAATAGTAGCATTTATTAACACATAATTTCAAAAATATTAAAAGAGCTGCACATAAAAATAATACCTTCCAAAAGGGCAAACAAAAGAAAAGCAATTTAAACAAAATAATGTGTTTCATTACATAAACTCTTGGACATGACTACTTTGAAGGTGCAGTGAAGTAGTCAGAAGAGTAAGTGAGGATTCCCAGCAAGTAAAACGGTAAGAAACCATTTCCTACATGAAAATGAAATAGTAGACATATGAGCGGCACTAAAATGAAAACCAGTGTTTGGAAAGGTTATGACAACCTAGATTCATCTGTGTATAATATGGGGAGGAAAGGTATCACCTTAATTGAAGTTGGGATAACATGTCAAGGACACATGTGGCCCAGCAATGTGGGGAAAGTGAGGAAGTATGACAGTTCAACAAATGAGCTGCATCTTACCTGTAAGGGGAAGGTAATGATCTAGGACAGAGTAGTGACCAAGTAGAGGAGAAGTCATCTTCTATTTTAAAACTTTTCCACGTATTGGTGGAATACATTCAGTTTCTGGTATTTATTAAGACTTTGAAGACCAAATATTTTGGCAGGTGGTAGGGAGCAGGGGGTTGATTAAGGAAAGAAAAAGAGTAATATATACAGGAGACTGCAGGAAACCATTTTATGATATGTTTCTCAGGGAAATATAAGAGGAAAATTAAAATTAATAGGAAGTTCACTTCTGCTTCCGGTCATGACTAAGGAACCAGTATTGGAATAGCCTTTCTGCCATAAAGAACACATATCTGTGCAAAATGTGGGAAACAAATGTGTTTTGATGTTGGACAAGAGCCAGCGCAAGATTGCGATTCCTGAGAGATGGCAAGCAAGGATGGTACATTGTATGAGCTCTCTGGTTTTCAGCATGTGAAGCTGTGTTCTGACCACAGCACAGGGAACAGGAGGCGACACAGAGGTCAGAGCCATACCAAGGCAGAGAGAGCTAGAATGTTTAAGGCAGAGAATTAGAGACAAAGGAGAAATGAAATGCTCTAGAAATCTGCATGGAATTCCACTTGAATGTAGGATGGAACTCCATGAGACTGGAGAAAAGCCACTACTGTGGAAAGAACAAGAGCCCAGGAGTGACAAGGTGAGTAATTTCTGGAGCAGACATGGGCTGAGAACAGTTTGAATCTGGTCTGGTCAGAAGTGGGAGGACCTCATTAAACATTCAGTGCCTCCATAGACATTCCAGAAAAGCCATGCCTTACAAATAGGGCCAAACTAGTCACTCATGACTTGACCTAATAAAGCTTAATGACAGAACTCAAAAGAATCAAACTAATCCATAAATAATATAACTGCTGTTGGACAACAAAATCTAATGCTCTTTAAAGAAAGACAAGAAAATTGAGAAAATCAACATTGTAACATTCATACTATTTAGAATCTCTAATCAAAGTGTATTCAACACGGAAAAGCATATACCCAACTACCCTCATGACTATGTTAAAGGTCTAACAAGTGTGTAGATTGAAGTCCCAGGAAAAGAAAAGGGAGATTAGAAAAATACTTGAAGAAATAATGTTCAAAAAATTTCCCAACCTGATACAAATTATGAACACACAGGTCCAGGGAGCCAAATGAAGTGCAAATAGGACAAACACAAAGAAAACTACAAGTAAGCATATTATAATAAAATTCCTGAAAACTGCAAGAAAGAGAAAAATCTTAAAAGCAGCCAGAATAAAAATACACATTATGGACCAGAAACAATACAAGCCAGAAGATGAGAAATGATATTTTAAAAATACTGAAAGAAAATAAAAGGAAACCAATTCACTATGTTAATCAAGAATTCTAAATCAAAAACATCCATCAAATATGAAAATAAAATTAAAGATATTTTCACCGAAACAAAAGCTGAATTTGTTCACTGGATATTAGAAGAAATGTTAAAGGATATTCTGGAAGGGAAAGATGTCACTTAGAAACTCAAATCTACATGATGGAATTAAGAGCACTGGAAATAGTAAATATGAAGGAAAATGAAAGACTTTTTTCCCCCTCATTTTCTAATTTCTCCAAGTATCAGTGACTGTATAAAACAAAATAAATACTATAGTGTGAAGTTTATAATATATATAGAATTTAAAAATAAGTGACAATATTTCAAAGGACTAGAGGAAAAATTTCAAAACTACTTGTCAAGTGGGTATAACATTATTTGAAGGTAGCTTGTGATAAATTGAAGGTGCACATTTCTTATGAAACATTTCTATGATCCTAATTTTCCAAGAAAACAACTGGCTCAATAAAAGATTACATTTGTTAAAAAAAAGGTAACCCAAACAAAATAAATATGTATTATAAATGCAAATTATGTACAAAATGGTCAAGCAGGTCCCTCCCACATTGCATTAAATATATATGGAAAAGAAACAAGCAAGGAAAATAAAAAGACTCTGGAAACGGACATATGATTTGCCTTACATGTCTTCCTTATTTCAACACTGTCATAACTGTGGATAAATGTGTATTATGGCTTTGACTGACCATTTCAGGAGCATGGAAGTCAGAGGGTGAATGAAAGTCTGTTTACGCATCTTTGTCATGGACTCAAACTTTCAGCCATCACTTAATTGCTTTACATTATAGCTGATTTTCTAGTGAAAATGCAACATGTCATTTGTTAATTGTTAGTGCACAGAGATTATATTAATAGATTGTGTTTCGTAATCATTCTCTACCAAAGAGGTATTTTATTTTTTTCTGTAATATTATGCGGATTACACCCTCCATGGAATCCTAATTGGTATCCAGGCTACAAACGTCTGAGCTAGAGTGATAAGGTAAAACTCTGACTTGGAACAAAGGGTGGCACGTGTCTGGTGCCTCCTCTAAATGACCAGCATGGTGGCTGCAGAAAACTGGAAAGGATATGGGTACAACTGAAGACAACAGAGGCATCACAAATCAAGGACACTTGACTGAAAATATCTAGGTGATAAAATATATTTTTAAAGCATGTTTTCTGAGTCAGTATTGCCACTGCAAATAATAGTAGCAAGCCACAAGAAAAGTTTTATTTGGCTCAAGTCCTCACCCAAGCCTCGTTCTGACACAATGAACATTCTGGGTAACTTGGCAACAGAATAGCTTCTGTTACAGAAAGACCATGTTCTTGAACACATATTTACTCCTCCCGCTGGTGTCAGGGGTCAGTCAACACACAACGCTGTAGGAGCCCATACCAGGCTCCCCTTCCTCCCTGGCTTGGATCCTCTGTCCCACCCCTTTGCCGGCCCTACTCCCACCTGTGGGCCCTCTTTGTCCAAAGGACTTGCTCAATGCCTCTGCTCCAGACCTCTGTAATCACCTTGACTCTCAGTCAGAAAGTGCACACGTGGGGGAAATGGACTGTTGTTGGAAGTTGCCATCAGGGAAGGTGAGGGGTACTCTTTCTTCAACAGCATTCTTGCTTTTGGAAGCAGGGAGTCAGAACTTCTTGGACTGTTGTGTATTGCTCTTCATAGAGAAGCCTCATGAAAGACTTAAGAGTGTGTAGGTTCTAGACACAGATGAACTTGAATTTGAACCATAACTTGCCCACTACCCGCGTGAACCAGCCTCCTATAGTCCCACTTTGCCCAGTAACTGAAGCCAACGTCTCAGGCAGCGTGGAACCACATGGGGACTCCAGTCTACCTGTGTGCAAAAAGAACAAGTAAAACTCATTACAGATTGAATCAAAACATTACGGAACAAGAAGGAAGGTCCTGCAATTTCATGGAATTGTCCAGGAAGAATTTAATAGCTCAAACTTGGGCCATTCTTGTTTTCATAAACTAGAGAACAGAGGGAGGGGGGCGGGGAAAGACAATAACAGCTGTAGAAAAGAGCTTGAAAAGTGGAATTAACTTACTTTTGGTTGTGGTTTTTTAGTGGAATTAAATTTAATGTTTGTTTGTTTTTTGGCTGATCATGACATGGAGGGTGATATTGTCCACCAAAGTGAAATCATGTCCCTGTTTCTTTCTCTGAGGGTGCGTGTGTAAGTAGAAAGTACTGATCAACATGTTCATTTTGTTAGGATAATAAACACATCACTAGGCATCTCCTTATTAGAGTAAGCGTTCGTTGTGCTAATTTTGCCTGGACCCTCTGTCGGGGGCCACCTGGCGGTTCTCAGTGGTGTAGCAGAGTTTGCAGGTAGCATCAGATATGGGCTCTCAGCTTCCCACTGCCCCACAGTTTTGTGTGGTTTGGGCTGCTTTTCTGAGTCAGGGAGATTTTCTTTCAGGGAAATGTGGGGAACTGAGAAGCTCTTTGTATCTTCCGGGATGTGGGGAGAATGGGATTCAAGTCCCCTATAGCCTGAAAGGCAAGGGAGGCCAAATGGAAGCTCACAATGGATGCCATTTTAAGTTTGATGAGCTGAGAGCAGTGTGACTATGTGAAGCGCTGGAAAAATCCCAGGAGGTGGTTTTTCTCCATTTTAATACAAATGTGTGACTAGAGGCCTAAGAGCCAATTTGATCTCCACACTCCGGGTGGGCACAGGCCTTAAGGACCTCCACTGTTCACAGCAGAATGGCAGCCTTACTTTCTTGAGACCCAGCCAGCGATGTAGCCGCAGGTTCATGCACGGTGCTAGAAAATGCTTTAGCATCACCCAATTAAATATATCACAATGTCACCTCATACACAAATACTTTCCCTTAGACAAATATAATACTTATTCCAGAATGGGGCAAGAATATATATAAGTTGCATTTACTATCAACATTTTACAAAGCTTTCACATTTTAATGAAAAGTTCTACTTTCTGGGTTTTTTTCCCCCCAAGGTTCTAGATGAATTTCCCAAAGTGCAAAGAAATTTTGGGCTTCCCTACTCCCACCCCAAGCTCCTGACCGACCATACAATCTTGGAGTGGCATTTGCTTTGAACCTCTGCTGGGGCAGAGTTGATTATTTTTTGCACACGAGCATTCAGATGTCAGACATCAGTTTTTGTCTCCTGGGGAAGCTATCTCTGCATTGAAGGGGCAGGCTTCAGGTTTCGGCCCGTTCAAAGAAATTGTGCAAGTGCAAATTATGGAAACGCCGGAGAACTAGCTGTATTTCTGTAACTGAATCCCCTCAAGGTTCTTCTGAAGATGCTTGTGGTTCTTGAAGAAGCAGTAAATGCTGCCTGGGGGGGGGGGGTGTTGCACCAATACTCTACCCACCTGCATTCTTCTGAAAGTATCCTTCGGGGTGGGCGCGGCTGCCCAGACACAGGCCGAGATTAGGTAATAGCCCCTCCCCTTAGACTGCAGATGTGTGAACTAGTTTAAAATTTTTATTAGGGCTTTTATTAGACTCCAATGCTGTCCCAGCCTCTTGACAGTTGCCAACTTAGCCAGTTGCTCACAAGTTACAACAAATTAGGACTACCTAATGCCTAAGCTATTCTTACACTTTGGGGGCAAAGTCCCAAACAAATCATCATCTTCCTTGAGACTCAGGTCTCCCTCTTAGAAACAGCGCTTGCAGGCAGAATGGCCCCCACCCTGAGCCAGGGTTTCACTGTGGCTTGGTAATAACAGTGCGGCTCAGTTCTCTCGAGCTTATAAACCCCAGTCTCCTTTATCATTTCTGCCTGGCCACAGAGTTGCCCTGTCTTGGGCCTTTGATGGCTTTCCAAAGTCATTTATTCTCTTCTTTTTATTGCATGTATTCCTTAAGTGACCTTACGGCTTCCCTGAGCACCAGGTTCACATCTCCGAAGGCTGCCATTGGCTCTGGGTCCTCAGAAGTGGTAACCACGGTACAAAGGACCCCCCCCCCCACATCTTTCCTCTGCTGAGGAGGAAGGGGGTGCCACTCTTACCTAGGGAGACACAGCAGCCTGGAGTTTGCTTAAAAAGTTTTTATTACGTGCCAGTGAAACAAGCTTATCAGGCTGTCTAGCTCCTTCATCTGAGAAAGACATTAATTGCCCCACTATTTAGACTGATTTAAAGGGGAGTGAATAGCACCAAGCAGAGGGCTCCCTTTCTCGATATTAATAGTGTGCATTGAAATGCCCCCCATGCAAGAGTCCTCGAACATTTTGCCTTGAAGTTTCAATCCGGGCACCAAAATAACCTTGTTGTGCCCTAATAGCTGCACTGAAACCTAAGCCTTTTGTACCAATGAAATGACAGAAAGTGAAAATGATCAATTGAATCACTATGTATGTTATATTTGAACTTATTAAAAATATCTTAATACATGAGGCATATGTGCGAGGATTGCCCACCTGATCCATAACCAATATTCAAAAAAATTGACACAATTTAATGTGCCTCTGGTTTTGTTTGTCTTTGTCAGTTTCTGCTTAACTTCCTGCCACCGCTTCCTGGGGTGATGGTTACAAATCAAGGGTTCGCTGAAAAATTAAGCGGATGTAACTCATTTAAATCTTATTTCCTTGATTTGATAAAAAAATTAAGGCCCAGAAAAAAAAAAAGGAAAGTTTCCCAGAAAAAAACAAAACAAAACCAGGTATAAATTCCGGCTACTCTACCACATCCTAGAGATTTGGTTGTGAACAAGTTGCCTTAGCCTCTCTGGTCTCAACAGTGAAAAGGAGTCAGTGTTAACTAAAGGGAACACTGTTGTGCTCACTAAATAAAGCACAGATTAAGAGTCTGGCATGGAATAGATGCTCAGCATTCTATTATTTTCCAACAATCTACATCCTTTTGTTTTTTTAATATTTATTTATTGATTTTAGTGAGAGAGGCAGAGAGAGAGAGAGAGAGAGACAGTCAGAGAGAGAGAGAGAGAGAGAGAGAGAGAGAGAGAGAGAGAGAAGAACATCAATCTGTTCCTGTATGTGTCATGACCGGGGATTGAACCAACAACCTCTGTGCTTTGGGATGACACTCTTAACCAACTGAGCTATCTGGCCAAGGCTCAACAATCTACGTTCTTTCAATGACACAATGCTGTTTCCTGTTGAGAATAGCAAGGAAGAAAGTAGTTTTTATGTTATAATGATATCAGGTTGAACAGGTTCACCTTGTCTCCAACAGTTTTGATATTTTAGTTTTTAATAGATGGTTCTTTTTAATTTCCCAAACTTATAATTAAAGTCTTTTAAAAAAAGATTAAGATATACTGGAGATATAACATGATCTTCATTTCTGATATACGACATAATGATTCCTATATGCTTATATTGCAAAATGATCACCACAATAAATCTTTTTCACATCCATCACTACATATAGTTACAAACCTTTCTCTTGTGATGAGAACTTTTAATATGTGCTCTCTTAGGAGCTTTCAAATATACCATACAGCAGGGGTCCCCAAACTTTTTACACAGGGGTCCAGTTCACTGTCCCTCAGACTGTTGGAGGGCCGGACTATAAAAAAGACTATGAACAAATCCCTATGCACACTGCACATATCTTATTTTAAAGTAAAAAAACAAAACGGGAACAAATACAATATTTAAAATAAAGAATAAGTAAATTTAAACCAACAAACTGACCAGTATTTCAATGGGAACTATGGGAGCAGAAGCATTCTGTGCTCCTCTCACTGACCGCCAATGAAAGAGGTGCCCCTTCCGGAAGTGGGAAGTGCGGTGGGGGCTGGATAAATGGCCTCAGGGGACCGCATGCGGCCCGCGGGGCCGGCAATAGTTTGGAGATCCCTGCCATACAGTAATATCAACTACAGTTACTATGATGTATGTTACGTCTGCAGGACTTATGTTGTAAGTGGAGGTTTGTACAGTTTGACCACCTTTACCCATTTTGCCCCACTGTTCCTACAGACTCTGGCAACAACCAATCTGTTTTCTCTATCTATGAATTTATTGTTTTTCTTAGATTGCACATATAAGTGAGATCATATAGTATTTGTCTTATTCTATCTGACTTAATTTCAATTTATAATGCCTTTAAGGTCCATATATGTTGCTGCAAATAGCAGGATCTCCTTCTTTTATGGCTGAATAATGATCCACTGCTTTTGTATCCATTAATCCATCAGTGGATGCTTAGGTTGTGTCCATGTCTTGTCTATTGTAAGCATCACTACACTGACTGGGGTGGCGTTCCCTTTTCACCATATCTTTGCCAACATGCTATTTTTTTCTTTTTTTATTCAGTGAGAGGAGGGGAGGCAAAGAGACAGACTCCTGCATGCTCCCCGACCAGGATCCACCTGGCAAGCCCACTAGGGGGTGATGCTTTGCCAGTCTGGGGTGTTGCACTGTTGCTCAGCAACTAAACTCATCTTAGCCCCTGAGGCAGAGGCCATGGAGCCATCCTCAGTGCCTGGGGCCAACTCACTCCAATCAGGCCATGACTGCAAGGGTGGGAAGGGGAGAGAAATAGAGAAAAGTGAGAGGGTGAGAGGTGGAGAAGAAGATGGGTGCTTCTCCTCTGTGCCATGACTGGGAATTGAAACTGAGACATCCAAACATTGGACTGACTCTCTACCACCGAGCTAACTGGCCAAGGTCTATTTCTTTTCTTAGTTATGGTCTTATACCCATTTCCATGAAATGGTCCTAGAATGTCACTTCTTACTGAAATATTTTAGAAATATATAAGTAAATAGTCATGGAAAGTAAATTTCCTACACTTGCTGTGTTGGCAAAGCTGTGAACAGAGCTTTTCCACCTCTAATGACACTCTCTCTAAAGTCAGCAGTTACCAAAGGCCTCTTCATCAAGTGATTTACAGAAAAAAATAACAAGTGACTTACATCTTGGATACAAAGAAGAACAACATATTTACTTATTTAGTTCTGGTTTTCATTTTCTCAGGTTGTTGACTCATAGAATTTCTTTCTTGAATGTGGATTATTTTAATCTACTTATTTTATTCTCTACTCTTTTAATTATTTGGCTTTGTTGAACTTTAAGATGTTTGTGCAAGCAACCATTCATCTTTCTTCCTCAATGAAAGCTGACACTGGCTAACGTTGCACACCTCTGTGCAGGCTGAGGTAGGGCATAACACTCTGATTGTGACTCCATGGTAACCAATGGGAGAAGCCAAGAGAAGATTTCCATGTGTGGTATGTCATCCAAACTCAGCCTCTGCCACAGTGTGTGTGTCATACTCAATATGATGACTTGCTGACCTGGTGTAATCACTCACTCTGTTTGCTTTCATTGTCCAGAGAGTGACTTCAACCTGTCCCAACCTACAGTGCCCCCCCACACTTACCCATGTATATAGTATTTATGTGTCTATATCTGTATGTGTATATTACATATAAAATTCTGTATTTTGTACATAATATGTATCATCTGATATAGTCAATATTTAAATTATTAAGATGTAATATATCTATAAATTTTGTATATTTCACATTATATACACACACAAGTACAGACATATTTCATACACACATATCTTTTTTTGTATGGGTATAAAATACCTATACCTCTATATAGTTATACTGAACAGTATTTATTTCTGTGGATGGGTCCTGGAGATTAAGGTTGAAGAAGACTAATGTTTTTTTGCAAGTTTTGTATTTTTTCTTTGACTAGTTAACTAAAATAAGTGCCTCCCAGTCTTCGTCTCTTCAGTGATTTTCAAGACAGAAGCCAGGCCTTCCAGCATCCAATACAGTGCTGTATATTTGGTCTAAGTCAATGAGAATGTTTGCTGTTGATGCTCACTTGTCTTTTTGGTCCTCTTTCTGCCAACACACTCTCCAATCTGCTATCATGGCCATACTGCTTCACGCTATTCTCCAAACACTCAATGGTAATTGGGAAGCCCTAGCGACAATCATCACATTAGAAGTTACATGTTCATGTCATCTGCATGGGTTACGTTTAGCAAATGAGCCAGTTACCTAGTGGCACTTAAAGAACACGGTACTCGGAGGGACAAGGTTGATGGAGGGGAGATGTGAGAAGATTCCACAGGTAATTGGTGTGACATTGATGTAGGAGAAGAAGAGGGTACTATGAGTTGACTCCAGCTAAAAAGGTTACTTAGATTTAACTTTATCTACTTTGGGGTTAGGTGTGTATGGATATGTGTGTATAAACTCTAAAGACATAAAATTATGATTAAACATAGAAAACGGTACAGAATATTAGCTCATTTGCAGTAGGAAAAAACACAACTTGTGAGAGACTGGTTATTCCATCTAGATTTTCCTAGCTTCAAATATAATGAAAAAAAAAAAAAACAGACGCACTAATACGACGTTTATTTGGATAGGTGAGCTCAGTGATCAGATGTCAGCTCTCAAAAGTTATTGTTCAGCCTAGAAGGTTGCAATTAATTCTCCTGCGTTATTTTGGAAAGATGACTATATTGGTTTTATTTATACTTGTTATGTTAGTTTTCCTTCAGCTGCTGGTCCAAGAACCCCTTTCCAGCATTGCTTCTGTCTTTTTTTGAGGTTTTTCATGCAGGTAAGCAAAATGTCAACTAAAGATACAATTAAAAAATAACTAGTAATGTTAAGTGTTTAAAACACACTTTTTCAATCGTGATTTACACTAATTTGAATGGTAAATTGATATTTTGGAAAAATAAAAATCCTTTGAGAGAAATACACTTATAAAGTAGTCTAATGTGTATAATATAATGTAAAAAAATTATTGAGTCTCTAAAATAATATTAGTTTTTTTATGTCAATTTTTCTTTAACATCAACCTCTTTTTTGACTGTTTTATTGAAAATTCTACAGACAGTAGCTTATTTTTCCACTGACTTAAGCACCTGAGACTTTTGGCTGATGAATATAAGACTAATAAAATTGCCTATAAAATGTAACTTTATATCATAACTTACACAATATTTATAAAATATATTCCAACATTTATTTTTTTCCCCCAAAAAGCAAACATCTCAGTGTTTGTATGTGTAGATTCATTGTATTACCATGGAAAACAAAAATTTATAACCTGATTTTGGATAATGATCACTGGTACTGGCTTTGTCATGTTATGTTTTTTACATGCCAATCAATAAATCTAAAGAGAGGGACACCAAACTCACTTAGTGTAATTTTTTCAGAGCCTACAATGAAGGAAATAGAGTCATATTTTATCGGAGAGTATTTTATTAGCTTGATTTTCAAATGCTACAGTAAAGCTGTGTCTTGGACTCTCTGTGCAGCCTGAAATAATATGGAATCATCATCATCATCATCATCATTTCTCTCTCTCTCTCTCTTGATTTATAATAGGAAAGAAGAATTGGTTCCCATGACCACAAAAGGCTGAGAAGTCCCAAGATTGGCCACGTGCAAGTTGGAGACCCAAGAAAGCTTGCGGTGTCTGTCATTCAGTCTCCAAGATGGCCAACCACAGAAGTTGATAATGTAAGTTCTGGTCCAAGTCTGAAGGCTCAAGAACCAGGAGGGCCAGTGTCTCAGGGTGGGAGGGGATGGGTGTTCCAGTCCAAGCAGGGACCCCTAATGTGCCTCCCTCCACCTTTTTCATTCAGGTTGTCTATGGATTGGCCGGTGCCCACATGCACTGGGGAAGGTGGTCTTTTCTCAGCCCACTGACTCAATGCTAATATCTTCTAGAGACATGGTCACAGACACAATCCATGGTTTAGCAGTTACCTGGTATAGTCAACACATAAAATGAACTATCACATCTCATGACCAGCACACTGCCTGCTCCCACCTCTGGGTCTTTGCCTGGAGTAGTACTTTTTAGATATCCACTTGGCTCACTCCTTTACCTCCTTTAATTTGTTGCTCAGTGTCGCTTTCTCGGATAACCATGGTCATCCTATTTAAAATCACACTCTCGCTACCCAGCACCTTCCATCCCTTTTATTCTCAGTCATGTTTCTCTGGAACTCATCACTTTTGAAATGCTATGAATTCAAATATTTATTATGACCACTGTCTGTCTCCTCACAGTAGATTATAAAGGTCATGGCAGGAAAAACATTTTTCCTGCTGTATTCCCAATACCTATAGCCATGTACATAGTAACCTCAATACATATTGTTGTAAAAATGAACAAATAATTAATAGATGTAGGTTACTTTCTCCAGACATTTGTTGTATTTATTAGTTACTTTCTTAGTTTCTTTTAAAGTGAGAGTAGGGGAGATAGTTAAACAGACTCACACATATGTCCTGACTGGGATTCACCCCACAACCCTATCTGAGGCTGATGCTCGAATCAACCAAACTATTTTTAGCACCTAAGACCAATGCTTGGACCAGCTAAGCTATTCTCAGCACGTGGGGTCAACGCTCAAACCAATCAAGCCACTGGCTATGGGAGGGGAAAAGTTAGAGAAGAGGGAGAAGGTGGGGAGAGAAGCAGGTTACTTTTCCTGTGTGCCCTGACCAGGAATCAAACCCAGGATGTCCATATGCTGGGCCGACGCTCTATCCATTGAGTTACCAGCCAGGGCCTCTTTTTTATGAGAAAGAAATTTTAGTATTTCATAAAAATAACAGATCTATGATAACCACCACTGAAACTGATGACAATTAACGTTATAATAATTTAGAGAAAAAAATCCCAAAGAGAGGGAGCCAGTAATAAAATGAGGCAAATTTGCTGAAGATCATAGAATTCTTCTCAACCATAAAAAAAAAAAAAATCAATAAATGTAGTGTTACTCTGCCAAGTATGACAGAACCCGAGTTGTAAGTATTTGACTCATTCGGCACAAGACAAGAGATGGTGATGCTTAAACCAAAAGACTTGATAAATATGTGATTTGTTACTTATTGACTGATATCATCCCATGGGGTATCAACCCCTGAAGTTTCTAAGTCACACACTGAAAATGTGTTCTGGGCACTGGTTTCCTTCCATTGCAGAGGAAACCAGGTTGAAAGCTTAGCAGCTTTCCAGAACGAACTTGTAATTGATCAGAGACTCAAAGGAGAAAATGACAAGTGGACCAAAAAAGGGGCGTAGAGATGGTGCTCATATTTCTCCTTCCCTCTCATTTCTGCACCTTTTTCTACCTCCACAGTTCCATTTAGTTTGTGGTTCCATATTTGGGCCTAAAAGGGGAAACACAGTGTTGTCTTTGCATTTTTATTGAGTGTACTTCTTTTTTTCCTCGCTAACAGTAGATATTTATTGAGAAAGAAAAAGCTGTAATAGGTAGGAAGGAAAAGTCTTATGGAGGGTAAGTGAAATCAAGTAGTAAAAACGATGGCTAGAGGAGGGGGGAGTGGAGACTTGACTTATAAACATCATATCCCACCTGGTAGCATTGAACTATCGCTTGGTTCTTCCCATATTAGATTTCAAATAAGTTTCTGGAAGAGGTTCAGAAGGGGAAAGAATTATTGCAATAATGTCATGATCGTGTGCCAAAATGTTGCACATTGTTGCATAACCCTTAATGCAATACCCTTCGACAATTTCCCTACCAGAATAAAGTTGGGTCTTATTAAGTGGGGTTCAGCATGTCTAGCAAACACTGTTTACATTCAGCCAAATGACAGTACCCAAAGAAACTATAAAAGACATAGAAAAGAGGAATGGACACCAGTTTCTCCTGGAGTATTGGGCATAAAAAATGCTATCTGTTCTATTTAATTCTGAGTATTTTGTCCTCTGAAGTCAGATTCCTTTTTTGACTTTTTAGATTTCTGGGCTGTCTACCTACAGAAATATCTTCTCCCTGCCATTTTCCCCCAGCATCCACCTCCCTATCTTTAACTTCATCTCCAGTATGAGCTAAAACAGGGGATTGAATTTGAGTAGCTCTAAGTTTTACATGCATTGGTTGGTTTCCCTAATAATAAGAGAAATGGGAGCTTCTGCACACTACTCTAGCAGTCAGTACAAGTCATCCCACTATGATTTTATATTTTCTACATTAATAAAATGATTTTGTCATTAATTCCCTTTTAGAGTGTAGGACTGGATTTAGAGAAGCCAAATAATCAAATAATTAACCCAGAGTCACGTAGCTACCACATGGCAGAGATGGAATTCAAACTCAAGTCAGTCCGACTTAGAGGTCAACGTCCATTCAGACAAGGAAGCTCCCACGGGGTATGGCTGTCGGGGAGGTGCGAGCACACTTGTCTTCGTGGCTCTCTCCCTCGAGAAAAGACTTTCTGTGGTTTGCTTTTAGAACTGCCAAGCTCACCCCTTTCACCAACAAGGGGAACCCCACCCTGCCATGTGCTACCAGCCCAAATACCACTTCTTTCTTTCTTCCTGTTTTTGCATTTCTATCACACTGATTTTATTCTGCTTCCTGTGAAAGTTACTCCCCAAGGTGGCTTTTCCCCCAAGACATGGTGCATGCATCAAAAGCAGAATTTTATCTTATTCATTTTGCCTTTCCTCCGGTGCAAAACCTGCTCCTGTGCACATAGTAGGTGTGCAATAAACATTAAAAACATCAAAATAGCTGCGTATGAGTGTGGAGAGCCAGGGCTGTGAGATCTCTTAAGCCCTGTGAGAACTGCCTTAGCACAAGAGATAGAAAGAACCGTTTTCTTGGCACTGTAGTTTTGTCTGCTCTGGCCAAACATAGAAAGCTGTCGTGTGAATATTTTTGAACCTCAAAAACAATTTTGGTTTAAGTCTGGGTGGTGGTGGTATGGGGGGGGGGGGTGAGAGGGGGGTGGCTCTAATTCCTCCCACCCTTGTATTAGATATTAGAACATGTAATCCCTGCAGTGCTGACTGCTCTGAATTTTGTGAACAGTGTGTCCTCTGGACATATTGTTGGGTACACAGCTCGCCTCTTAAAGAAGCTTACTTGTAGCTTATAATTAAATTAAAGGATCAGCTGCTGCCTAGATGCCCTGTTTAGGAGTTTCTCAGGCAAGAGGTAGTCCTGTCAGAACTACTATTGTTACATGTCTGACTGTTTCCAATGAACCCTTTGCATGAGTCAGTTGCTTAGCACCGATCAGTCAGCCATGCCCCTTGGCTTCGTCCCACTGTTTCCCCTTTGTGCTGGCACAAACAACTCTGCAAAGGAAAGCACTTCGTAAGAAAAGTCATAAGCTTTGGCTTAAAATCAAAACAAAACAAAACCCATAGATTGGACCCTGTGACCAACTCATGGGGCTGCTGCCTCCAGTTCCAATGGCTCCAGAAGACCACAACAAATACGTGAGCCCACAAAGATAGGGACCATCTCCTCTCCCCTTTGTTTCATTAATGGAATATTCTAATATGCAGTAGGTGGAGGACCGAGTGCCCTGGCTTGGCTATGACTGTCCCAGTGTTGGCAATGGGAGTCTTCTGCCCTAGGAAACCCCTCAGTGCTGATCAAGCTGGCATGGTGTGTCACCCTAGCATAAGGTGCCTTATCAGTGCTGTTCACCATGAGACTCCAATTCTGGGTCATTTTGTGAGCTAGAAGGCTCTGGACCATGGTACCCAAAACACATGTCTGTGGTTAAGTTCCAGTGACTTTTTGCTAAAATGTAGTCATGCAATCCCCAAAGGGTCCATGAATATCCTTGACTCCAGAGCTTCCAACCCCATGTGCCCGGTGGTCTTGGGTGTTGACATGCTGGTGTGCTATTGACAGGTTGTGGCTCTGCCCAGCTGGGGACTCCCTCAGCTTTCGGGGTGGCCAGGCAGGGCCTGCTCTGCCTTCAGCCTCCAGTTCCTTCTTTCCTCTGGCCGTGAGCTCTCTCATCTTTTTAGCCCAGTGACCTCTGAAAAATGACCTCATTTTCTACATGTGTTGTAAGAAGAAAAATTTCAGGAAGAACTAACTGTTCAACTCCAACCCATTCATTTTCTGGATGAAGCCTAACTTAAATCATTTTCTATTAAATGCAGTTTTGTATCAAAGCTGAGGCAAAACTGTTCAATTTGTGTCTGCGTTCAGCTGATCCAGATGACTTAGATCACTGCCCGGGAAAGCCGATGAATTACGCAGTGACTGGTAAGTGATGGAACCCAGAAAACTGATAAACTGTGCTGTCGTCCATTCATTTGCATCAAAGGCGCACAACCAGCAGGTGAGAAAAAGAAGAAACATGTTCCTGGGTGCTATCAATACAGATCCCTATGATGCCTCACTTAGTGTCTGTTTTCAGTAAACTTCTTACCATTTACGTGTGAATTACTTTAAGTTCAAGTCTCCCAGCTAATGTCTCAATTCCACACCTGAATTTGTATGTCTACAACATGATAATTTCAGAAATCAAGATGTCAGAAATATAGACAGCCAAGTGAGAATCATAGACTCAAAAACTCCTGTTCCCAAGACATCATCTTTGCCAAATTATTCTGTAAATCAAAGATGAGTTCAAGCTCACAGTGGGGAAAAGATTCAGAGAGAAAGGCAACATGCACATAGAAGTCTTTGCCTCGAGGGTACTGGAGTCTCGATTCTTGGTTCCTCTGCTGTTTCTCTAAGGCAGTGGATGGAGAAGGGATAGAGTCTATGTATGAAGTTGGGCCTTTACAGATCAGAAATTGACATTGCGCAGAACTTGATTCCTGCCCAACTTCTGGCTCTTCGATTGCTTAATACATTAGTGGCCTCCTTCCAGTTCCCAGTGGTCAGAGCTCCACATCACACAGTCCCTGTCCCATCTGGTGCTAATTGGCACCCTTGTTGGTAGTTTCCAAAAGCAGAAAAGGAAAAAAAAAAAAGGACTACCTTTCTATCCTTAGAAGCAAGAAGTACAGGCAGTCAATTTAAATGGAGATGTGTCTTAAATTATTGTATGTAAATCAGTTGTTAAGGACCCAGAACATTTTTATTTTTCAATTACTATATATATTCAATAACATTCCAACTTAGTTGCAGACATACAGCACAATGTGTACTTTATGGAGTGGTTCCCCCATGTTTCAAGTACCCATCGGGCTGGTACATAGTTGTTACAATATTATGGGCTATGTTCTTGATGCTATAATTGACATCGCTGTGACTACTCTTTACCTACCAGTTTGTGCTTCTTAATCCCTTCACCATTTTCACCCGGGTCCCCAAACCCCCTACACTCTGTCAACGGTCAGTCTGTTCTCTCTATCTATGAGTCTGTTTCTATCTTGTCTGTTTATTTTGTTTTTCTTAAAAATATTTTGTTCTTTAGAACCCACATATAACTGTAATCATATAGTATGTGTCTTTCTCTGTCTGACTTATTTCACTTAGCATAATACCCTCTAGGTCCACCCATGCTGTTGCAAAAGGTAAGATTTTATTTTTTTTAAATGGTTGAGTAGCATTCCATTGTGCAGAACAGATTGTTCTAATGAAATACATCCATGCCTGATGGTTACTTCCTCAGGTCAGCTCAATTTAAAAAAGTCTGTTTGACCCATGATGCACCCAAGAAACACTTTTCATCTTAATAACCTGGAGCCATCATGCTGTTGAAGAGGGGAAGACGAATCTGAAGAGTGCGTGGCTCTTCAGGTGGGGGTGGATTCTGGAGGCTGTCGTGGTGGCTAGATCTTCAAGAGTACAGTAAAGAGAGTGACGGAGGAGGGGACCTTTTAAATAAAAAGAGGACACCTGAAGAAAGTTCTGGTTTGAGGATCACATATAAGAAAAGCTCCCAGAGGAATAAGTCACTACTATTTCCCAGAGATCTGTTCATTATTTTTCCCCAGGACAAGTGCAAGAGAATCCTAGGCTTCTAGTGAAAATCCCTGAGGATATAAGAGTAACAGAGCCAGCTGGGTAAAATACAAGGAACATTCCTATCTTTCCTTTTTCCTTTGATAATAGAGACACATGCCCCTAGAAACCCCTAGAAACAACCCACTCATCATAGGGAAAAGTAGCAAAACAAGAGTGTATCTCTGCCCCTCATGGCTCACCACCAGAGCAGCCCTGCTGCCAAGGGCACTGGCTCATGCTAATAAATTCTGTGCTAAAAATCCCCCAGTGGAAAGGTAGTAATCATGTGGTTCTATTTAATGAAAGTATAAACAGAGGCCATCCCTTTCTAATTCAGACAGGGAGAAAACTTAGTATCTGGGGTTCTTGGGGCAGTGACTCAGATGTGAGCCATTAACTTGAGAGAGAGCCTGTGTTGACATGTACAAATTGGGTGTGTGTTTTGACTTGACTGGTCAAGGAAACAGGCAGGTTAGGTTGTGTGTGTGTGTGTGTGTGTGTGTGTGTGTGTGTGTGTGTGTGTGTGTGTGTGTTTAAGGAGAACAATAGGCAGGATAGTCCAGAAACAGTCAAAGTGATTGTTTGACGGGTGATCATTGTTTCCATTTGGTCTGTCACTTACATTAAGTAAATCACACCAGTTAAAGCTCATGGACTTGATGTTCAATATACTCTTGGTGGAGTTCTACCATGCAGTTCATTCGGGTGGGGACTGCACAGTTCTCATTTGGCTCTCTCTCCTCTACTTAAAAATTGTGCAGATCCTTTCTTTTCTGCAGCTAATTTCCAATGCTGCTTCTAACTGTTCAGGCATTATGTCAGAAGTCCAGTTCAGGAAACTGACAGAAATCTATGTAAACACATTCACATTGGAGGAAAGAACGTTTTGACAGGTCTTAAACAAATACCCAGCTTGATTTTTACTTGTGACAGAATGGCTATAAGTCACTTGCTGACACTTTTTAGGAATCAAACGCTCAGGCTTATGATTTCTCATTTGGAGTTGCTGAGCCCTCATGGAGTCATTCGAAGCACCCCGGACTGGAAGTCAGACAGTTTCTATTCTCCTGCTTGGCCCACTTGCACCAGTGGTTGACTTTCTGTGTCCTGGGACTCAGTCTCGTATTGGAACATCAGAGCTGGTCTACTTGATTTCTACTACTGTAGCATCCTAGGATTGTGATTCTCGAAATCTTCTATAAAATGGATCACCATTGTGGGGCATTTAGACACTATTTATTTAGACATGCTTAATGTCAATTTTGGCTTTCCTATACATACCTGATATTGAACACCACAGCTAATAGTAGGCAGTCTTTCCTATACACTTAGAAATAACTAACTGTACAGACTTTATGTCTCCAAACCTTTCCTTCCTGTAGATAGCAGTGAGGTGTGCTAATATTACACACTTAAATCCCGCTACCTCTTGCTTTTTATGCTAACATTAGTACCCCCACCATTACCCCTCACCCCCAACCCCCACCCCGATCACAGGAAATTCTCACTCTGCAGGTCTTGCCCTGAGGACTCACATGGCCACAAATTTGTCAGATCTCATGGTACTGGCCACAGCAGTTCTTAAGTTGAGCCTGTTGTTGCTCTACTGGGCGTGACAGAACGTTTTTGCTCTGCCAGGCTTGGCATTTTCACTTGTGGTTCTGCTGGGTCAGCTGACTCCTAGTGGCCACTGCTAAAGCTGAGCTGGTTATAAAATCCTGTGTCAGATGCTGCCTTTATTCTACCACTGGGTACCTTGTCTCTGTTACTGATCCAGGAGTGTGGCATTTCCTCCTAAATGACCACACTTAGACAATTGACAAGGCATGGTGGTTGATACAGCACCTGCTCTGCTGGAGTCCTTGGATGGCCAACCCTGTGTGCTGATATTTGGGAAAAAGTGGTGAGAAGAGACTGTTCCTTTTTGCTAAGTTCTGCTATAGGGGATTCCAAAGCAGAATCGCTTAGGTTATAAAGCAAAACAACTATTTCAGCATTTACTTAGAAATGCTTGCGTTCTGTAATACTCACACTAAGCCTAATGGGGGTAAGTTTGGGATAAATCTTCAACTTGCTGTGTTCAGAATCATCTTCCTCATGACTAAGGCTTTTTGACTGAGTCACTTCTTCATGTCTGCAGCCTTCCTCCCTCTAGACCAGTTGTCTCCCAGAAGTTTCTCAGTCCTCATGTAAATAGATTTATAGAGGCTGACATTGCCCTTCTGCCAGATGTCCCCAGACACATCTGAATCTCTTTCAGTCTCAAGCCAAGGCCTTTATTATAGTTGCATAAAAAACTGGATGGAGTTCAAATTCTTGACAATATTTTCTGATTCCCTTGGACATTTAGACTCTGCCTTCCCACAAAGTTCATCCTTTGTGAGGGTCTGAATGCAACTTGTTAATATGCTTTTGTTATGGTTTGCTCTGTTTGTATCTGGTGCCTCCTTCTGAGCAGTAACCTTCTCAGAGGTAGAGTTTGTTTTCTTCTGTTATGTCCTTTGTCATGTCTTGCAAAGCATTGCTCACATACTAGGATTTTGATTGGAAGAGAGATATTCAGGCAGATCACTGGAAGGTGCTCTTGGAACAGTAAGTAAATCTCACTTCCTTGAGCAATAATAACTCTACGTGCTCAAAATACTGGGACACAGTTTCTACCAGATTTCCGGAGAGCCAGACCTCATGGTAATACTGAAAGTATAGAGAGAAATTGAGTTTTCTTCTTTAGCTTTGAAGCACTGGACTATGTTTTAGTGGTTTAGTATATAGTTATTCTATATACTGGCAAAGAATCCTAAGGAGGTGAGCCCAAGGCCCTGGGAAGATTGTAATTATACAGAATTTTAAGGGACTGGAACATTGGAGTAACTTAATGTTATGGTTAATTGCAGGTTAGCCAGAAAATCATTCTGATTTCAACACTTTTTAAATAATCCCCATAAAATGTCCCAAGCAAAGTCCCATATAATAAACCTCCCTCCTTCTTTGATGTCTGAGGATTTTTCGAGCCTTTAGGTTAATAGTAGCAACACAGGTTTTCATTTATGTGTTAGGAGGCAAGATGGAACAGATCACTGGCCTTTGCCTGAACCAACCACTCTCTAGTCCCTAGACTTTGGTTTAGATAAACCTTTGACCTCAGATTGATACACCTATGATTCTTTTGTCTTCACTATCCCACTCTCAAAATTAAGTTTGTGATATTTTTAGGAACCAAAACTATGTGTATAGGAAAATATCATAAAAAATTATTCCCTCTACTCAGACACAACCCTTTTTACCATATTAGGTTTTTGGTTTGTTTTGTTTCTATGTTTTCTGTGATTTTTCCCCTCTGTGCCTTATAATTTTAAATGAGTCTTAGTATCCACATGCAAACTAAATATCTACAAGTGATGAAATCATTTATGCTTTATAGAAGAGTAAAAAAATATATATAGTTTTTAAAAAGTCCCTCTCAGGACCTAGACGGGTGGCTCAGTTGGCTAGAGCATTGTCCTTATGTGCCAAGGTTCAATCCTTAGGGCACATAAAAAAAATCAACCAATGAATGGGTAAATAAGTGGAACAACAGATTGATGTTTCCCTCTCCCCCACTCCTTTCTCTCTCTCTCTAAAATCAATCAGTAAATTTAAAAAAATGAAAATAAAAAATCCCCTCTCTGTATACAAGATATAATATTCTGATTAAATTATAGTGCATCAAGGATAAAGGGCTGCTTGTAAAATCTCTGTAAATAAAAAGCCACATGTAAAGGAGTAAGGATTGGTATCAGATTTCTTATACACAACTAAATACTAGAAGAGAATGAAGCAGTGTTCTGTGCCAGCATACAGATCAGGTGTGAGGACAGAAGAAAGATCTTTTCTGACTTCTAGGAAGGGTAACGTTTACCTTTTGATGATGGTTTTTAGGAAGTTTGTTGAAGTTGTGGCTTGAGTCCAGTAGTAGGAGGAAAGACCCAAGGAATGGAAAATGTGGAGTTCAGAGAATGGGGAACCAAAACAGGAGAGAAAAGAGGGGAGTCCCCAAATGACCACTATACAGAGAAAACATTTCAGTCTGGTGTCATAGAGGACAAAGAAACCCATGAAGGAGATTTCCTGTTGGGGAAAAAAGGTAATTCTATGTAATAGAAGCTTTGCCTTAAGGGATAAACACAGAAAACAGGATAATTAAAACCTCAAAAAAAAAAAAAAAAAGAAATCTGTGGTAGAAAGTTAGGATCACAATAATTCACCAATTAAAAGCACAATTGAAAGATTGAAACATACTCCACTTAACCTTGGTGCTCATGGATGTTTGACTTTCATTGGTGTAGGGGTCTGCTTTGACTAAACATGGAACATGCAGGAAATGAAACATTATGCTAGCACAAACTGTGGGCTGGTGATGAACAATTTTTGCAAATTTAATGTGTAATACGTCCAGAGCAGGAAAGTCTTATTTGTTGTGGAAGGGCAGAACATGAGTTGCATAGTCTTGGCAATGCAGAAGTAACCGTCTATCTGACAGGAAGGGGAGGGATGGAGGGAGAGGCTAAAGGAGAGGAAAAGGGTGGCAAGGTTCTTCAAAAGAAGAAGTTGAGCTACTAATTAAAATTGACGGGAAAAGAAATAGATATATATTTTTTAATCTCAGAGGTACACAATAAAATATTTATAATATTAATATTACCATCAAATGTTACAATGCGTGAGTAGTAAGGATGGAGAAGTATAAATGTGTTGTAATGCCTAAAGCTGATTTCATAAAGAAATAGCGGTCTAAAATATTCTTTAACGTTAGGACAGCAATTACCAGAGGAATCCCATTGAGTTAAAAGAACATCTTTCTAGGAGTGGGATTGGGGTTGGTGAGAAAGACATTTGCTTTTGTTAACTCTAAGCTTTCTTTGTCCCTTAATCTGTGACCATCTACATATGCTATTTTGTTTAAAAATTTAAAAATGTAATGGTCATTTGCTATGGATACCCCCCCTTCCCAAGTGTTCATTCACTGCTTCCTTTTCATAATAATAACCAGATTTTCAACCCTCTGCACACAATTCCTATGCTTTAGAGCAAAGGGACCCCACCCCACATCTCATCTTGTGGCCCAGGTCTTGGATGAGGAACGAACATGCACCCTAATGAGGCCCATGGGACATGAGACAGAACTCAGCCTGGGATGTATGTCTAGGGAAGAAGGTTTTTCTTTCTTTTCTAGGTGTCACGGGGGTTGCGGGGTGGAAGTTATCTTAAGTTTGGACATGAACAAGGACACATCTCCTGCTGACAGCCACATAAGGTCTTGAAATGAAGGTGACAGAGCAGGAATCAGGGAGGAGGGAAGGAAAATGTTTCTTAGGAGTCTCTAGAAAGGAAATCACTGTTTAAAGAGTCACATAGGCTGGCCCTACCACCAGAATAGTTAAGTTACGCGGGCCATTAAATTTTATATTTAAAGCTAGTGTTAGTCAAGTTTTTTGTAACTCGCTACCAAAAGATTTATAAAAGACAAATAAATAAAAGAGGAAAAGTACACTCTGAGAACATTTATAAGACAAATATTATTATATTGTAAACAAATATTATATTATAAACAAAATAGCACATGTAGATGGTCACAGATTAAGGGACGAACAAAGCTTAGAGTATAGAATATTTTATAGACGTTTATGGGTTTCAAAACACACAGATAACCCTTTAATCTTTATATCATCTTCAGGAGGTAAGAATTGTTGTTCGTGTATTACAGACGAGGAAAATATCCCCCCAAAACCCAGAGTAGTCAGGTGACCTATTCAAGTTCTCTGGGTTACAGCTGACCAGATCTCTTGACCCTACATCCTGTGTTCTTTCCAAAATACCACCCTGCAGGTGGCAATACGGGAACCAATAGGAAAGAATCAAGAGCCCAGAAATAGATCTCTGCATATTTTGAACTTTATTAAGGGGAGAGGTGGCTTGGCATTTCAGTGGAGAAAAGAGGGATTATTCAATAAAAGGAGCTGGAAAAATTGGTTGTCCATTTGGAAAAAAAAAAGTGAATTTGGATCCCACCCTTACACCATACTCCAAATCAACTCCAGATGGACCAGGGACTTAAATGTCAAAAGCAAACTTTAAAACACTCAGTAGAAAAATATAGGTGGATATCTTTCCGACCTTGGGGTAGGGAAGGATTTCTTAAACAGGCACAAAAAGTGCAAGCCATAAAAGGGATGATTTATGATTCTGACTTTATAAAAATTAAGAAATTCTGTTCATCAGAAAAATTCTGAAAGAAGGTAAAAAAGCAAGCTGCAAACTGGAAGAAAATAATTCTGCAACGCAGAGAACTGGCAAAAGTTTAGTATCAAGAATATGTAAAGCCTCCTATAAAATACTAAAGAAAGATCAAACAACTCAAAAGAAAAAAGATTTTTTAGAAAAAGTACAAAATACAGGAATAGACATTTTCACAGGAGAAAAATATTCATTTAACAACATAGGGAAATATGCCCAGCCTTTTCATAGCAATACAGACTAGCAAAGCAAGCTATAAAATATTGAATCAAGATTATAACAGATACCATCTTATGTTCAATTTCATGTCAAGAATTGAGACTTTAATCTGTACCCCAAATTGGCGAGGATGTGGGTCAACCAGCTTTCCTTATATATACTGGTATAAGTTGGTTTACCACTTTGGAAAGCTACTTACAATTTGAACAGTCACATAGTCTATGACCCAGCAATTTTCTAGATATACACCAAAGAAAAGTCTTTCATATGTGCACCATGAGAAACATACAAAAATATTCATAATAACGCTGTTTGTAATAGCAAGAACAGGTAACAAAAAGACAGTCAGTAGAGAAATAAATAAATTGTGGGACATTGTGGAATACGTTATGTCAGGGAAAATGAACAAACCACAGCTAATGTGATGGTCTGATGCCAAGTGATACTGGGTTCTCTGATGACCACACCATGATATTCTTAAAACGCTCAAAGATGACTAAAACTTGGCAGTACATTTTTTGATCAAGCCTATCCATGTGCTAAAATCATTTTTACATTCAAGCAAGAAAATGATGAAAACACAAAATTCAGCATGTCAGAGCAGTACAAGAAGGTAAGGGGGCAGGGAGGGTCAGGGCATAGAGGGAAATATTGTTCATGTTCTGATTCTTGAGTTCTGTGGTTGGTGTTTATTATGAACAAAGTAACAGGCAAGTGAAACAAATGAACAAATGAAATGGAGTCGGGCATAGTAGTGATGGTGCATCATAAATTGGGTCGTTTTATTTGTGAAAGGGGTAATTGTTCCTAGCCCCTGGAGTTGTTATGAAGATTAAAATTCTTAGAACAATGTCTCATGCATATGTTTGATATTAGTGTTTGGGAAGGGAGAGAGAGGAAAGGGAGGGAGGGAGGGAGGAGGGAGGGAGGGAGGAAGAACTATGAATAATCAAATAAATTCTGTCCACTTGAAGTCTATTATTAAACATTAGCCCCATGCAAAGAAGTGTTAGAGGGTGCAAGTAAAGGCCAGCTTAATTCTCTCAAGGGGGTAAACTATGAAAGGGTTGTCTTTAAATGTAAAAGTGTTGCTAAAATATAAATACACCAGTGGGTAGGTCTACTGGTTAATGGGTTAACATTCAGGCTTCTAATTTCAGAGTGGCACTTCATTGCCAGGATAATAGGAGATGACATTTGTTTAATTTTTCTTCTTTGAGTTGTGGAAGAATCCTATAAACTCCTCTATAAATAACCAAGTAGAGGCCAAAAGGTTTCCTGTAACTTACAGCCTCAAGCCAGTAACCTCTGATGGCAGTCAGAGTGAATCAGCAGGGTGGCCACACTAGCCAGTGACTCCTGCCCCCTCCAAGGAGGCTGCACTGGGCAGGAGCATCTCACATGCTGTTCGTTCTGCATCCTGAGTAGTAGCAGCACTCTAAGAACCAATGCACGTGAATTATTCCCCACAGCACCTCAAAGCACCTGCATCAGTGAATGAAGCTCCACCCCTTAGCCAAGGAACACAGTGTCCAGCTGTTAATGGAGACCATGCAATGTTAAGTCACAGCAGTGAGAACAAATTCTCAGGGATGAGCTGTGGACAAGGACCCTGACTTCATCTGAGCCAAGGGTAAACTTGACTCAGTTCAGCGGCCTGAGTAAAGTACAAAGGACCCTGTGTCATGGTCTCTTTCAGATGGAATCGGAAGGGAGGAAGTGTGTTGGGGAGAGAGACTGAATTGGTCATGGGTGTGGGCTCCATGCAGAAATGAATCACTTTACACAAGATATATTAGTAGAAGTTTCTGGCTTCTTTGTTGTATTGGCTCCAAAGCCACCATTATCTTTCATTTATCTCATGATTAGATATATAGCTTACAAAGTGATGCCCTGATCAGCCTAGTACCCACCTGGCACCACAGATAGCTAGTACAATACAATTGACTATTTTCCCTATACTGTATTTTACATCCCCATGACTGTTCTCTAACTACCAATTTGTACTTCTAAATCCCGCCACCCTTCTCACCCATTCCCCCAACCCCTACACACTCTGGCAACAGTCAAAATGTTCTCTGTATCTATGAGTCTGTTTCTATATTATTGGTTGTTTATTTGGTTCTTAAGATTCCACATTCAAGTGAAATCATCTGACATCTGTCTTTCTCTGACTTACTTCATTCAGCATAATACCCTGTAGGTCCATCCATGTTGATGCACATGGCAAGATTTTCTTCTTTTTCATAGCTGATTCATATTTCCTTATTTATATACCACTTTTTCTTTCTTTATTTCATCTATTGATGGACACTTAAGTTGCTTTCTTATTTGGCTATGTAAATAATGCTGCAATGAACAGAGGTGTATGTATATGTCTTTGTGATTTAGTGTTTTTGAGTTTCTTCAGATAAATACTCAGTAGTGAAGTTGCTAAGTCCTTTTTTGTCCCTTGTATTAGCTTTTAAAATCTATTTTGTCTGGGATAAATATTACTACTGCAGCTTTTCTTTTCATTTTCATAGAATTATATATTTTTTGTTTCTTTACTTATAGTCTGTGTGTGTCCTTTTTATCTGAAGTGAGTCTCTTGTAAATAGCATAGGTAAGGGTCTTGTTTGTTGTCCATTTAGCTACTTTTTGTCTTTTTTTTTTCCTAACCCTAACCCTAACCCTTACTTTTTGTCTTTTGATTGGAGCATTTAATTCATTTGAATTTAAAGTAAGTCTGTACACACACATACACACACACACACACACACACACACACGGGCACTTTATTATTCATACTTTAGATCTTATTTTCTTCTTCTTAAAGAAGACCTTTTAACATTTCTTGTAATATTGGTTTGATGGTGATGAACTCCTTTACCTTTTTCTTGTCTGGGAAGCTCTTTATCTGTCCTTCAATTCTAAATAATAGCCTTGTTGGATAAAGTTAATCTTTGTTGTATGTCCTTGCTTTTCATCACTTTGAATATTTTGTGCCAGTTCCTTCTGGCCTGCAAAGTTTCTGTTGAGAAATTAGCTGACAGTCTTATGGAAGCTCTCTTGTAGGTAACTAACAGCTTTTCTTTTACTGCTTTAGAATATCTCTTTGCCTTTAGCCTTTGGCATTTTAACTATAGTGTGTCTTGGTGTGGGCCTCTTTGGGTTCATCTTGTTTGGGACTCTCTGTGTTTCCTGGACTTGTATGTCTATTTTCTTCACCAGGTTAGGGAAGTTTTCCATGATTATTTTTTTCAAATAGGTTTTAATTCCTTGCTCTCTCTCATATTTTTCTGCCCTCTCACCCTCAAATGATTCAAATTTTGATGTATTTGAAGTATCCCCCTTACATTATCCTAATTCTTTTTCTATTCTTTTTTTCTTTTTTCTGTTCTGATTGGGTGTTCTCTGCTTCCTTATCTTCCAAGTAACTGATATGATCCTCTTCTTCATCTATACTACTGTTGATTCTCTATAATGTATTCATAATTTCAGTTAGTGTATCCTTCATTTCTGGTTGGTCCTTTTTATGCTGTTGAGATTCTCACTAAGTTCACTGAGCACCCTTATAACCAGTTTTTGAATTCTGTATCTGGTAGATTGCCTGTCTCCATTTTGTTTCGTTCTTTTTTAAAAATATTGTTTTCTTCTTTCATTTGGGACCTGTTTTGTTATCTCTTCATTTCTGCAGCCTCCCTGTCTTAGTTTCTGTGTATTAAGTAGAGCCACTATTTGGTAGAGTGGCCTTATTTAATAAGTGTCAGATAGGGCCCAGTGACTCAGCCTCCCTGATCACCTTCTCTGGATGTCCCAGATGTGCCCTCATGTGGTCTGTGTGTACCTTCCTGTTGTAGTCAATCCTTGATTCCTGTTGCCATGTCAATGGGAGGGATTTACCCCCAAGCCGATGGCCTGAGATGACTGGCCATGGCCACTTGGAGTATTTGCTGTGCAGGGGCTGACCCCATAGAGTAGAACTCACTTCTTCTGGGCTCTGATACCTGCCAGCTCCACCCCTTGAGTGCCTCTTGTGGAGGTGGTTGGGTGTGCCTCATCTTGGTCTGAAGCTGTCCACCAGGTATACTGGCTCTGGGGCCTCCTGGGAGGTGCAAGCCAAGGTCAGCCACTACCTGTGCCCTTTCTAGGACTATCTGGCATGAACTACAAAGAAGTCTGCAGGTGGCTGCTACTTGTGCTAGCCTTAGAGGTGCCTGGAGGAGGCCAAGCTGTGAACCAAGGCTGGCTGCCATTAGGGATGGGCTTGGGGCTGCTTAGCAAAGGGTGATGGGCATGCTGAGGCCAGATGCTGTTTGTTTGGGTTTTGTAGACCCTTGAGGGATTTTGGGAAAGTCTACAGTATGAACCCAAAGAGGCTGTTTGTATGGAAAAGCCACTGAGTGGGACAGGGTCTCAGGGAATCACCTGAGCAGGACAGATAGCCAGGTTGATGGAGACCCAGATATGGCTCATACCCATGCCTGCAAGGGAAGGGTTCAGCGAAAAAATAGTGGTGTCTGCCAGCACTTCTGTCTGGGAAGAAAGCTACCCTTCCTGTCCTTGATCTGAAGCCAGACAATTCAGTTCCTCCCCATACATCCTGGTGCATTTTGAGCTGGAGCTCAGTGAGTGAGTCCTTTAGCAGGTAAGTCCTTGCATGTGCACTTTATGAGAAATGCTTGGGAGACCTCTGTACCACTCAGCCACCGTCTCTGCTGGCTCTTATAGCCAGAACTTATGAGGACTTCTCTTCCTGGCACCGGAACGCTGAGCTGGGGGTCCTGATGTGGAGCTGGACCCCCTTACTCTTCAAGGAGGGACCTCTGCAGCCTTGATATTCCTCCCAATTTTTAACTGCCACCTGTGGGCATGGGGCTTGCCTGTTCTGAGTTCTCTGTCTCTCCTATCAGTCTGGACGTAGCTTCTTCTTTCTGTCCTTGGTCATAGGACTTAAGTTTAGCTGTCTTTCATGTGGTTCTGATGATGGTTGTTCTGTAGTTTACTTACAACTTTGATGTGGTTGTGGGTGAAAGTGAACACAGCATTTATCTAACACTGCCATCTTGTTCCCAAAGATCTGCTTTACTTTTCATTCATGGATTTTTTTTTTTTAAGTCTCCAGGTCATGGTCTAAAAAGCTTATTGCGCTTTGCATAATAGGCATGTTCTCATTTGGACCTTTAGCAGGTTGGCCTTGCTTAGGATTCAGCATTAGGCAATTTTAGGTTGTCCATAATTGAAAAAAGCCAGTTAAGAACAAAACAAAGCAATGGGGTAGGAAAATGTAGATTGCCTCGTCTACCGTTTTGTGACTCTCATTGAAATTCAGGAGAAAGAGATGGGATATTTCCAGAGGATCAGTTTAGCATCACCAAAGCCTCTTGCGGCTGCCCACTGTATCTGCTTTACTAATCAGAGGGAAATTTATCATGTAGGATTTAAGGGAGATATTTATGGCATCTCCGAGCACAATAGCTTTGCCTTGTGTGAAGTCAGCTATTCTCTTTAGAAGATAAAAGGCCACAGCTGGTGAGATAATAGACCAGGGGCCATTTGAGAATTTCAAAACAAAAGATCTTGTTGAAGCAGAGGGTATTTTAAACAGCATTGGCTTTTATTTTGTTCCTTATTTGATGAACAAGTATGGGAGTCCATTCAAGAGGTCTGCTTAGAGGTGAATGGTTTTGATAGTTGGGGAAAGATGGAGACTTTCAAAGTTTATCAGACATGTAGTCCAAGCCCTGTCTCCCTATGAAACTCAAGGAACTAGGAACATAGGCCAAAGCAAACCAAGATGTCACTGGGTGAATTTATAATAAGTCATGGCATCCTCCTAGCTCAACAAAGAGAGAACAACTATGTGACATGTCTGATGTGAGCACACAAATGCTGTTTTAAATTCACTGCACTAATGGTGTGAAGTGTATGGTATGGGTGGGGGGCGTTCACCATTTCTTGAACTTGTGGGGGAATCGTCCTAAATATATGATCTCCTAAAAGATATGTAGTAAAGTAGCATGGTGAACTGATTTTTGAAAAAAGATTAGGGTCATCATCTTGAATTATAGGAATTTTATTTGTTTGTTTGTTTGTTTTTTACAGAGACAGAAAGAGAGTCAGAGAGAGGGATAGATAGGGACAGACAGACAGGAATGAAGAGAGATGAGAATCATCAATCATCAGTTTTTTGTTGCGACACCTTAGTTGTTCATTGATTGCTTTCTCATATGTGCGTTGACTGTGGGCCTTCAGCAGACCAAGTAACCTCTTGCTCGAGCCAGCGACCTTTGACTCAAGCTGCTGAGCTAGTGCTCAAACCAGATGAGCTCACACTCAAGCTGGCGACCTCGGGGTCTTGAACCTTGGCCGTTCCGCATCCCAGTCCGACGCTCTATCCACTGTGCCACCGCCTGGTCAGGTGAATTATAGGAATTTTAAAAATGACTTAGGACATATTAAAGCACGATAAAAAGTAGAGATTAATATACACATTAGAGGTTATTAACAGCCTTCATATTATTACCATTAAAATCCTTGCATTCTGGCATCATCTGTTTTTATCCTCGTAATCTCCTGATTTCACACAGTTTCTTTTCCTTAGAAAACCATCAACAAATATTTGTGTGGTGGTAAAGAAAAGGTAGTTGCACTTTTTAAAGTGACTACAAAGCTGTGGAACCACAGGAGACAAAATAAAAGAGTCTCCTTGCTTTATGAATAAAGCACTACCACTTTGAGGTGTTAAATCTTCCATTTGTTCATTTTTTCAACACCAGCTCTTGGGAAAATTGCATGGCATTATTTTCAACAATTCCTCTTAGGAGCCCATTAAGTGGGCTTTTCTTCTGACAGGAGAGATGTCTTTGACAGCTGGCCAGTGCTCAGCTGTCTGAATTCCTGACCAAAGGAAGAATATGACAGGGATGTAGGATATCTGAACTAGAGATTGCTTATTCTTCGCATGAATCAACCTTTGAAGTCCAAATAAAAATCGTTATTAATCACAAAGGTTTCCTATCATCATCAAGTCAGGTGTTCTAGCCACTTTCTAAATTATTATGCTGTTGGTGGGAGAGGCTGACCCTGCCATGGTCACCTTGGTTGATCCTATGAACGTGCAGGAAGAAACAAAAGAATTAAAAGTCGGTTAAGCATTGTTGACTTAATCCAGCCCACAGTATTTGCAAACCTAAGGGCTGCCTAATTGCTGGAAAGGCAGAGCTGTTTTATCCTGGGGGCATGGGGGGGGCATTTCCTGACTTCAATGAAACAGAGTCTATCCACAGCTTTATTGGACAGTGAACGCGCCCATCATACTGATCAAAGGTTAGGGATTTGGGACATGTGGGAATGCTTTAAGATCTCACCTGAGGCTGAGACAGATGTGCATTTCCAAATGCTAATTTCTTTTCCTGTGAAGCCAGGTGTACAAGGAGGGAGCTAAGGGAAAATTTCCACACCCCCATCCCTGGTGAGAATATGGATTCAATTCATTCTGACTGAATTAAAAAAAAACATTTAGTTACTTTGTGTCCCTTAAGTAAACAGAATATTATCCTGGTGAAATACTGAAGTATGCTAGGAAGGCAAGAAGGCAGGAAGGCAGGAAGGCAGGAAGAAAGGTAGGAAGGAAGGAAGGAAGGAAGGAAGGAAGGAAGGAAGGAAGGAAGGAAGGAAGGAAGGAAGGATGGGAGGGAGGGAAGGGGGAGGAAGGGAGGGAGGGAGGAAGGAAGGGAAAAAGGAAGGGAGGGAGGGAGAGAAGGGAAGGAAGCAGAGAAGCGAGGGAGGCAGAGAAGGGAGAGGATGGTGGAAGGAAAGAGTGCTGAGTGACCTTTAGTGCTATTTCGTAGACACGTGATCCCTTTTGGTGCTCACAGCAGTCTTTAGAAATTGGTGGTGGTTGATAATCTATAGACAAGCAAAGTGGCACTCAGGGAGGTTGTTACTTCCCTAGTGAGGTAAACATTATTCATTTATTATGTCTGGTATCTTAATTCCTTCTTATATTTTGGAAATTCCTCATGCTCCAATGCTTCAAAATGGGGATGGGGCAGGCAGTCATGCACTTGCTATTGGAACAGAAAATATGGGGTGCTCATGCTCCCCACTTTCCAGCCTTCTGTGATGGTGTGGCCCAGGCTGCCATTATCAGAGGTATCTGCCCCAGATGTCCCCTTGGAAGGAGTGGAGAGTGTGCGCACGCTCACCAGCAGTGACCTTACCCTCTCTTTCTCTGTTGGTCTTGATGTCTCTCTTTCTGTCTTGTTCTCTCTCTGCAAGAGTGGAGCAGAAAATCCAATGCTTAGTGAAGATGGCAGGGAATTCCTTAAATTCTTAAAGTTGTTTTGAGACTTGATTTTGGGTAGTTTCTAGAAGCAAGATCATATACCTTGATACTCTGGCCCTTATAATACTTTTTAGGTACCCAATATCTTTTTTTTTAAGAAAGCTTTGTTAGTGACTATTTATTATGTGTCAAGATATAGAGAAGACTGTAACAAGCCCCCATATATCAATTACCTGCTTAAAAAGTTACCAGCACATGAACAGTCTTGTTTCATTGCAATCCTTATCCACATATATCCCTCACCTGGATTATTTTGGACAAATCTCAGGCCTCGTATTATTTCATCCATAACAATGTCCATCTTTATCTGTAAAATACCAATACATGCAGTCCCCAGGTTGCAAATGAGATAGGTTCTGTAGATTTGAAAATGTTTATTTATATACTCAGTAAGGTAAAAATAAATATTATGTTAAGACAACCATCTAAGGTGCATTTAATAGGTAAATGTACCTGTTCCAGCTTTCATATAAATTCAACTTAAGAACAAACATACAGACCCTATCTCATTCATAACCGAGGGACTGCCTGTATTCTTTTAAAAAAGAATTACCACAATACCATGAGCCTATCTAATAATGATCATCCCTTAATCTCACTATCAATAGTTGATTGTAGGAGCCCAGGTGTGAGCATCTGTTTTAAAGTGGTCCTAGAGATGGAATGAATGCTTTTTAAATGTATTTATTGCACAAATATTTGATGGGCACCATAGGTGCAGATAACAGAAATGGACTGAGCTAATTTCATCTGCAAGCTATTATATATCCTTGGGTGCTTACAAAACATGGCTCTGGAAGCCTGGGATCTAGGCTGACCCCTGTGCCGCTAAATAAAGCCTGGAGACCGAGCCTCTAGTTGCCATGGAAAAGCCAGGCACACTCACCCCCGCACTGGTCAGCGGGAGCATGGCTCACATTCAATCCATGGTTTGCAAGTCTCATTGGGCGAGTCTGCGCGGTGCAAGCTGTCCCAGGGTGGACCTTGACTCACCCCCAATGTTAGCTCTTTGGCCTCCAGCACAGAATATGGTTTCCTAGCAAGAAGGATTTAATATAGTTAAATAAGTCAATATGTATGTCCAATGTATGTCCCTACCCCGCCAGCGATTCAGAATGAGTAAGAGCCAGTTCCTGTCCTTAAGGAGCTTATGGTCTACTAAGAAGGCAGACACCAGAACAGAGAAGTATCCTTCAATATCACCAGTGCAGTGTTGGAGACAGGTATTAACAGGGCCACCAATGAGTGATGTTTTGTATCTGGGTTTTGATTATTAATTGGAAAATGCATAAGTTGAAGTGTTTAACTTGAAGGAGAAAAGTATTCTATTAGTAATGTGGGCTCTCTCAAACAGCAAAGGGTTTAAGGGAAGACAGAAAGTATTGGCCTCTTTGGTTGTCACTTTCCTAAGAGACTGACCCTCTGATTCCCCATGGGGTCCTTCTCCCTCTCCTCCCGGACGCAGTCTGCGCCATCATCTCCACTTTCTTAGACAGTGGCACCCTGTGGGTTGCCCAGCTGAGGTTAGTCATCCGGGCACCTGGCAGAGAGAACTGGCCCAGCAGCGGAATCCTAAGGCTGAATTTACTGTTAGCTCTTTGAGTCACAAAGCAGCCCCTCCCTTCCTCTTCCTGCCCCCCCCCCCCCGGTTGGTCTGAACCCTGTGTGTCCTGTTCAAAGATATTTGCCCCTCTCTTTGACTTACCTTCTGAATTCATTTTGGAAGAATGTACCCAGATCCTTTGAATCCTACTAAAATGTTGAACTCAGTGAAAAGTGATGTGGTTAAGAAAGCAAATATTAAGCTGAAAGATGTTCATTGGAAGTGGCTAGGGACATCAAAGAGACTGATGGATTTGCATTTCAAAAAGCTGGCAGGGGGTAACATTGCTGCTTACCTCCTATCCAGCCCTTATATCCATCCTGCTTCTAAACTGGCGATTTGCTGCCAATGACTTTTCTTCCTTCCCATCAGGACAGAATAAGACTCTAGCCCCAGGAAAGAGATGTCTGGAAATGGTATTGTCCTCTTAAATCAAAGCCGCTCAAAGAAATGTGTCTTCTTTATAAACTGTAGAACACCGTTGTTCACATTGGGTGAGTGAGCACCTACTGTATTTCAGGCACTGGGACTGAGCACATAGGTGCATGACTTCACTGAATTCTCTGAGTTGCTGAGAGAGTATTGTCCTGTTTTACTGTTCAGAAAACTGAGAGGTAGAGATGTTAGGAAAATCGCCCCAATTGTAAGTTCTAGAGCAAATATTCAAACTCTGTTGATCGTGTAGGGCACTGTGTGGTGATGTTGCATTTTTAATTAAAAATCACCCAAGGTTGAGGTGTGGCATGAAGGGAATATAGAACACACACAGTGTTTAGTGAAATTGATTTTCCAGGGCAAGTGAGAGAGCAGAAATGCTCAGATAACCTGCCACACTAAGCTTCCATGGACAATTATGGATTGCCATGAAACAGGCATACAGATGTGAGAACTGGAAGAACCAGAAAGAAGCTACATGGGCAGGATAATGAGTGACAATGTGGTGGGGGTGGAGACTCAAGGTCATTGGCATCAAACCCCAGGTTGGAAGGGACCACGTGGAAGGTCAGGTGCAGCACATGACCTCAGTCCCTGCTCCAACATCTTCAGCAGCAGGACATGTTCTACCTCAGGTGATAGCTCTGTTTTCATGTGACTCTTAAATTGAAAGAATAATTGACTTTGTGTTCATCCAAAACCCACATGTCTGTAGCCTCTGTGGCAGTCATCCTCTGGTTCTGCCTTCTGCCAGCAGGTGGATTCACCCACTTTCCATGTGGCAGCTCTTCAGCTGCTTAAAGCACCTCTCACAGCTCTGCAGCCATGCTTCCTAGATGTGGATTTGGACCACTCACATGCCAGGGTCTCTTCTTTGGGCATATTTCAGTGCCACTTGCACTTGGAGGAAGGGATTTTGTTAGGTGGAGAATGTAAACTTGAATAAGACATGTGTAATGTCTTTAAGACTCCCTTAAAAAGCAACTGTATAAAATTATCGCCAGAAGACTCCTTAAACATGCATACCTAGACGTGAACTGTTAGCGGGTTTAGACTGGAACTATGATCTCCCCTGGTTGGACACCACCCATCTTTAAGGAAACCTACATTTACATCAGCCCTTAGAGTTAGCCTCTAAATCTTTTTCACACTGGAGGCTGCTAAACCACACACCGAAGGACAGTCACTGTAGAGGCATGGGATAAGAAGGAATGTGGGTTTTCTAGGCTTTCTCATCCATTTAGCAGTTCACATTAATATTACCCACTCATTCATTCATTTACTTACTTGTTCATCTGTAGCATTTTACTGAACACTTAAATCTGTCTAGTTATTCATAACATACTTGGGTGGAGTGAATGTGAAAGAAATATGAAACATCACTCCCTGCCTTCAAGAAACCCATAATCTAGCTAGGGAGGGGGTGGGGAATGGCAATAAAACATTGTTAGTTCTCAAAGTATCGCATGATGGAAAAGCATGAAATTGGATCAGAAATGCTGAGTTTTAGATGGAACTTTGACTTAAGTCAGTCACATTACCTCTCCAATCTCAGTTTTCTCATTTAAATAATAAGACACTTGGATTTCTCAGGCTTTTTCTAGTTCTAAGGATCTATGCTTCTAAGTACAAGATGACCGCAAGCTTTTTGCAGGCAGGGCTGACATTTGATGAAGGAGTTAATTTCCCATTAAACTGTACAGGGTTCATCTGGCATATCACTCAGTACATATTTTTTAAATGGGCTCAAGAGTGCAGATTAAATATTTATAAGGTTCTCTATACCCATTGGCTTCAGCTAAGGGTACAAAAGCACCCCAAAGCAGCCCCAAAATAGATATGGAGTTCATACTTCAAGTGTCACTGGGTGCAGTGGTCCAAATATTTGCATAAATAGTCTTGATGCTCGGATACAGAAATGACATATATATTCTCACACATACCATGATTAAGGGTGAGATCCAATTGCATGCCTCCTGTTTTTCTTCAGGGTTCTTATCCCTTTCTCTTTAGGTCTTTCTACCCCTAAAAGGCCCATTTTGCTCCTTTTTCTTACCTAAGTATTTGGTGGTCCATAATGATAAGTTTGACAGATAGTCTATGATGTGCCACGTTAGTGACCCAACACATATTGATTGATTTACCTTCTTTCAGATGCTAGAAAGAACACCTTCTTCTTGATATGACCAGATTTCTTGTCATGGAAGGTAACACACACAATTACTAGGTGGCCATCCTACTACATAACTCTTCACCTACATAAAAAGTAAAAAACTATTGGCAAAATAATATGCCAGGTGGCATAAAATTAAAAAGGCACCTGTAGTTTGGAAGTTGAGTTTGAAAATTTGCTTGTGTGTAAAGGAGGAGGTGATAGGTGGTTTGGAAGACTCTGAATGTTAAAATGGGTGAATTCAAATTTGATACAAGAGAGAGCTGCTGCAGAGTCTTTAGCCATGGAAAAGCTATGCTATGTAGTGTAGTGATTTGGGGCCGTGTCCAATATTCTTGTTAGTCTTTTAACTCCTTAAGGTGAAAAATCACAAGAAGGAGGAAGACTGGCAAAGAGCTGGTCCCCCTCTGTGGGGTAGTGACAAGCTGTTTTTCCTACAACATTTTGGATGAGGAAAATGACTGTTTTGAAAATAATGACTATTGTAAGCGATTGTTAAAACAGCTACTTGAAACTTACAATGTCTTGGTTTTGAATATAACTCTGACCTTGGGCATTATATTTCCCTGGCAAAACTTGATTCCCACCAGCATCCATGTGAGAGACCAAGAAATGAAAGCTCAGGAAACTTTGCCAACATGTATGCAAATGACATTTTGATGAGTAAACTGCAAGGAGATCAGGAACACATGTACTAAATCTTCCCCAGAATACCCGTTGGCTTCAAGAGCAAAGGTTCTGTTTTGTTGACATCATGGAGTTTCTGTTGTGCTGAGCTCCCTATCTTTGGAAAAGCCATTGAGCTCTCTCATCAGATGTATACAGCTGTGGGTTTGTCTCAGATATGTTTTATGGTTTTACGGCTTTCCAAGTGAAGCCAAAAGCCTTCCAACAGTCATCATGGCAAGAGGAAGATCTGGAAATTTTTGAAAGCATGTTCCCAAGCAGAGCCATCACAGCCACAGCCTTTTATAGCTGGTACCTGCCTAAGGGCTAAAGTTACAAGAAAACTAATTTGGGATTTTTGTGTGTTTGGAGACCATTCTGGGTCACCAACTTTGCTAGGATGTTCTAAATGGAAAATTTGGCCATTTCTGGTTTTCCTACAATTTAAATGACAATTAAATTGGAAAAACTACAATTAAAATGGAAAAGAAAACTCAAAATTTTCTGAGCTCAGGAACACAAACAGCAGCTGGAAGGCTATTTGGCAGCTCAGAAAAGACGCAGTCACAGAAAAGAATGTAGCAAAACTTGGTGGCTGATCAAGGTCCTCTCCAGCCGCATCTCTCTAATATCTAAGGTTAAGTGATCTCTGGAGTCACTGTCGCCCTTCTGCAGGGGGTTTGGGGGGGGGGGTCAAGGAAAGGCTGGGTGACTTCCGACTTTCAACTTCTCAAACTACAGACAGAGTACCCTTGGTGAAAAGAGTCTATTTCACATTTCAAAAAGCGATGCTAAGTTCATGTGTGCATGTGTGCAGGTTGGCTGCGGTCCTTTGTTCTGTAAAGTATTTGCATAGAAAATCCAAAACCACACACAAAACCTGACACAGTCAAGAGATGTGACCACTGAATCCAAAATGATCCCTTTTGGCCATCTTTCAAATCCGACTGTACTTGGCCTCTGTTCCCCCTTTCTGGAGCTAGCCTTCCCATGAGCAAGATAGCCCCCTAAGACTTATTTCTTGATTCATAAAATAAGGATGTAAAAGAACCTAACTAATCGAGTTGCTGTGGTCATTAAGGGAGATAAAAGTATGAAAGGGTCTCAGAAACTTAGCTAATAAAATGCCTTGTTAATAAATGTGGGCGCTCCCTGCCTTTCAGAGCAAATGGTTGCTGCTGCTACTATACAAACTTCTACAACAAAAGCAAAACCCAAGGCAGGCAATTCATTTCTCTGTGAAGCTTCTTAATGTGAGTAGTAACTGCAAGAGACAATGCTGAAAGCGAATAGGACTAGAAGAACAAAGTGAGAGAAAGAGTTTCTACTTTAAAAAACAAAACAAAAGAAACTAATGATCTAAACTGCTAGAAGCCAGCACCCTTCCCTAATTTTCCTCTTAGGACCGATCCACCAGGTTTTGGGGACAGAAGCGTAGAAGGATGTTCATGGATGTCGTTGTGTTTCCTGTTTTGTCTCAGCTGCTCTACAAATAAGCCCAAACAGCCGTGGCCCAAGCAAGAGTATAAATATTCACTTAGGAGACTTGGTGGTCAGCTCTGCTAAGCTCATTTCCTCATATGGAGCCCTGAGAACTTCTCATGAAGTTTCTGCTGCATGGAGTTTACAACTACGCAGAATGAGGACCACAATGTTGAGTTGTTCTTTAGGACTGCTCGTTGGGGAGATCGGCCCTTCCTCCATAATAGAAGTGGACCTCGGGAACTACAGAATTCTGAAATAGAATTTTCTTTTGTCTCAGAAATTATCTTTTTCCCCCCTTGTAAGTGACCTGAATGTAAGGCAGCACATAAGATGGCTGGTATGTAATGACATTTAGACAGGAGAAGGCATCTTCGTATGCATGATCAAAAGGAAAAGTGTGTCTTCAATAAAACTCTCCCCATGGCCACACCCTGTGCTAAAGGTTCACATAAGCTGTACTTTCTTTCTGAATCTGACAACCAACTTCATGAGATAATTATAACGGTCCCCATTTTACAAGTGAGGTGATGGAGGATTGACAGGGCAAGGTGACTTAAGTCTAGCTGGGAGCCAGACATCCTCGCAGGGGTTTTGTAAGGTTCTGGTTAAATACAGTTTGTCCATAAAGTCATGGTGCACTTTTGGCCAGTCACACGGTCAAAAGTGCACTATGAATTTACGGACACAGTATCTAAAAAATTTCTTTATAAACTCTATATAATCGTATACAGAATTATTACTGTTATATGCCTAGTATATAAGTATACAAAACAAAAGGAAGTTGTTGAGTGAGACAAGTTATGTTCAATTCGTCTTTGGAAAACGACATGTAGCTTTGATGTGATAGGTTCTAACAGTTTTATACATCCCACTAAGACATTCATTTATGTATTTGGTATTTGAATAGCAGCACATCTGAAACACAACAGCCTTGTCAAGTATCTGCCTGAGATGTCAGGACATTGTTCACGTATGTTGGTATTTGTTTGTGCTTGGACCACTGCTCAGAGCAGTGAACAACTCCAGAGAAAATGATGTACAACCACCCTCTTTTTGGAGCTTACAAGGAAAACATGGACTTCTGTAACCATAAGACAGAATTGAATGTCAAAAATGCCAAGAAGGGTCCAGCACAGGTCTGTGCATATTCTGGGTGGGGATGGTGGCCAGCATATTACTTCCAGTCCGTAAGAGCAGAAAATGGAATTGTTCAGCAGTGCTTTGTAAAGAAGCAGGCTTGCCCGAGCCCTGATGGTAAGGGTACGATGTGTGGGTGCTGGAGGTGAGGTGTGAAGAGAGCAAAGGGTGAAGAGAGCACAGTGCTCTCAGAGAAATGAACTCTCCGGACAAGACATGATGATGGGGACGTTTTAACCTGCCCTTTCTCAAAATAGCCTTAGGAGTTTCCTGATTTGTCTGATGAATAATTTGCACATGCCTTCATGGATTCTTGTGGGAAGGAGAGATGGTGTACAAACTCATAGATTTCTATTTTTATGACCAAGAGCAAATTATCACTGACTGATCAAGTCAATGACTAAAGATGACTAATATTTAGTACACAGGCACCAAAATTTATGTTACTAGAATTTCCTTAAGCCTATAACTCTGTCCTACTGTGGCGTCTGAGTACAGGATCAGGCTCATGCTGTCTTTGTAGGCACCCAGACAGATGTATGCCTGCCCACCCCCCACCATCCCTCAATTTTCTCCAGAACTAAAATAGTTTACGGGCACATCTTGTCTTAAGTCGATGCTGGCTTTCAGTTTTTGCTCCTTTATGACGAATCCCTTAAAGATGTATTCTTGTTTTATGTTTTGGTTCTTATATAATTGCTGAGCTTTGACCATTTGAATGACAATTAAATTTTTCACTAACTTCTTTTCTTCTGGACAAAGGGAGTAAGGGGTGGGGCTCTGTGTGTCCTTTTTTTTCTGCCATAATATATCTCTCCTGCCCTGCGCCAACCTTTTTTTTTTTTGCTGTCCTTGGACTGATTTTGTTATCTTCAAGGAAGGAAGTTGATGTGCAGGTAACAGACAGAGTTTGTGATTCTCTAGATGAGGGGCTGGATAATTTCAACCCATGAACCAGATCGAGTCTGCCGTCTGCTTTTGTAAATAAAACTTGTATTGGAACATGGCCATGCCTGTTCCTTCACATATGGTCTGGGGCTGTCTTTGCAAATGGCAGAACTGAATAGTGCCAACGAAGTCCCAGCAATCTTAAATTTTTACTCTTTGTCCCTTTACTAGAAACATCTTCAAAATGATAGCTTATTTGGGGGAAGAAATAGTATTCCTAAGAGGTGAATCAGAGCAGGTTATGGAAACTCACTGAATGATTCCTTCAAAGCTCAGAGTGACCTGACCATTTTGGGAAAGACGACGTTACAAATCCTCCTTTTATCCCAAATGGGCACAATCACATCTTTGTTGGTGATAGTGGTCCTCAAAACACACTTGGTTAATAATCCACATAAAATTAGTAATCCTTTAACTTTTTTGGGGTTACCCACTCTGTCTCAGATTTTCCTTTCTTTACATCATTTTGAGTCATCCTCTAAATCTGCCTTCTTGTCAAGCAATGAACTCACCCTGAAATTGTCCCCAGCCCTCCTTCTGCGATTGTCCCACTCGTCTCATTTCTTTCCAACTTCAGTTTTGTCACGTACACACTCATGGCAAATAATACTCATGGGTAATCTAGCACAATAGGTCTTCTAGATGATTTCTGATGACCTTGAGGATGAATATAGATCTAAGGGGTGAAGGTCCAAGTCTGGGTTTTACCCACCAGATGTTACATAGTTAATAATAGCATGGCCTGAGCACCACTCACTTTGAATAGCAGCACATCTGAAACACAACAGCCTTGTCAAGTATCTGCCTGAGATGTCAGGACATTGAGTGGCTTCCTCCAATGCTATGACGGGAGAACTGGCTGTGAATGTGGCTTCGGCAGATATCATGCTTTTCTTCAGTGGCCTCCGGGAGGGTGCTCATTTTGTTCACATATGTTCTAATGTTCTTACTGTGATGTCACCGACTCGCACCCTGAAAATGCATGGAAGGCCATGGGATTAAAGAGCTGAAAAATTTGTTTTGTATTCATGTCACTTAACCTTGACAGTTTGGTAGCTGGATGGATTACAGGATCCACATAGCTCATAAATTGAGCTTAATCCTTTATTTTTAAAATGATTACCTTAGGAATTTTAGGTTACACTCTGGTCACCAAAATTGTGAAACATTTCAGATCATATTGGGAGGTATTACTGGTTTATTGGCCATGTCAAATGACCAAACAAACTGTTTACTTCTCATCTGAACTTTTATTTAAAAATCCAAATTTCACAACAGTGCAGATTTCCCCTGGGGGTGTTTGCTTAAAGTGGATTCCATTTAGAAATACTTGGCATGTTTCTAAATTACAAGGATTGATCTGCAGGAATAAAAATTTCATAATAGATTTAAAATATTTTAGCTATTTTGAAAAAGCATGCTATCTCTAATTCTGTGAAATCCAACATTATAATTAATGCCCAGAGCTTGGAAACCTACCTAGAATTAACTCTAATAGGGAAAATGTTAGGAAAAAAATATGCCACCAGAGTAAGGAAAAATACATGGTTCTAATTATTGTGCTTTTTTTCCCTTTTTTCTTTTTCAAGATGTGTTTTTCCATGTCACTTAAATATTTCTTTTGTAGGTGGTAAGCAATTTTATTGACAACTGGCAAACCTACTCATACAAAAGCAACATTATCAAATTATAAAGCAAGTCACTGGAGAAAAAAAATGTAGGTTATGGGCAGGCTACTCTTAGGATTTGCAAACTCAGTATTTGAAGTACCCTGAACTGAACTGTAGATGACAATTTTAAGAGGAGTGGGTGGGTTCGGTGATTGCTATTGTCTAAGAACAACTTCCAAATCAGTTTAGGGGCATAAAGAACAATGTATAGCAAATATCCTTGTTTTTACAATACAACTATTGTCTTTGCTCAGGATTATGAAAAAGTAGAAGTACAGATTATTAGGATGAATATTCCAGTGATAACTTTGGCTCATACTAGTTCTCAAATCTTTTATTTGATGCAATTACATCTTGATGACTGTAATTCTGAGTTTTAGCAAGACCTTTCTGCAGTCTTTGGCAAAACAGATGAAATTTTTACACTGTGAGTTTCTTCACATAGATGTTCTTGGAGTTCCCATCTCAGCCTCTTCCCACATGGAGTCCTTGCCCCAAGTCTCCCTATTCAGATCTGTGATGTTCTTGCTGCTAAAAATGACCCCACTGTGAACTTTGTCTAACTACTGTAGGTGATAAAGGATGAGAAGGCAGTTGAAATGGTTGGTCCCTTTCCTAAGGAATGGTAGCTGGTCCCTGCGGCCTGGCACCAGCCTCAGCCCATCCGGTAGGACCCATGAGGACTTAGCATATCAATCAAGAGCCCTGGCTACCCAGTCCAATCACGAGACAAACAGCAACAAAGTACCAATTGAGGGGTGTTTTATAAAATAACCGATCAGCACTCCTCAATACTGTTAAGATCATCAAAAACAAGGAAAGAGAGATGGCGACGGAGTAGGCGGACGTACCAACTTCCAACTCCCAGAACCAAAGTGGATTATAACTCAATTTAAAGAACCATCATCTGGATAAACCAACTATGAACTAAACTAAGTGAACTCTTCAACCAAGGAACACAGAAGAAGCCACATTGAGACTGGTAGGAAGAGCGAAAACGCGAAGAGGGCTGCCCAGCTCCCTGGAGCAAACGGCAGCCCGGAGAGACCCGTGGGGCGGGAGGAAAGTTTGGCGGAGAGGGAGGGACCTGGGTCCCAGGAACCAAGCCCCAGCCTGCAGTCCTAGAGCCTAGAAGAGGCGTTTGGACAGTTTTGAGCTGTGAAACAAGTGAGGGAGCTCCCAGGCCTACAGTGTGGAGTATTAGGTCCCTTCCTACTCTGCTGAGGGTTGCTTAAGGGTTTGGGGCACAGGACGCTGAAAGGCGGTTCTGTCGGTGTGGGTAGAGGCCAAGCCGGTGGGAGATCGATCTAGCCCAGAGGGCCGGAGGGGACGCGCGAAAGCAGTCAGGAAGCTGCGGGCCCGCCTTTAATCCCACTTACGGGGACAAAGCGGGAGGCCAGGAATGGACAGGCCCTGCGCAAGCCGGCCCTGACCGTGGGGACCGGGCTAGGACCAGGGACGGGCAGGAACTCGCGGCTGAGCTGACGCTACCAGCCCCCCACCGCCGGGCCGGAGAAACCGCGGTTGGCCAGTATACGTGCGCGAGCGGGCTCCGAGCGCGGGAACGGGGTAGACCCCGAGACAAGTGGAAGCTCGCAGCGGAGCCCACGCTGCTATTCCCACCGGCCGGAGAAACCGTGGATTGCATTCATACGTGCACGAGCGGGCTCCGAACGCGGGGGCGGGGTAGAGTCCGGGACGAGCGGAAGTACGCAGCTGAGCGGAAGCCAGCAAACACGCCCGCCCCAATAAACCTTGGTTTCCGACCCTGCGCAGAAGGGCCCTGGCCTCGAGGGCGGGGCTAAAGCTCCGGACGGGCAAAAGCTTATAGCTGAGAGCACATCAAAAGCCCCGCCTAACCCGCGAAACTGTAGCGAGCAGGTTCCGACTGCTGGTTCTGGGCGGAAGTCCGGAAATAGGCTGGGTCCGCAGGTGAGCAAAGGTGCTCACCTCTACCCTTGGTGCTAAGTCTTGTGGCTTCAGTGACAGCTCCTCCCACGGAGGAGAGGCAGAAATCACAGCAAAAGCCACAGTGGGCCGGCGCTGGCAACGCTCATACCCAACCACCCTAGGCACCGGCAGAGGGGGAGGGCGGCCTGCAGACAGACCACACCTAGAGAACACAAGGCAACACCTACAGGACTCTAGTGGCCACAACTTGCTTATACACAGAAAAAATGGGCAGGCAGAGGAATGCAAACCAAATGAATCAAGAGAAATACCCAGAGAACGACCTGAATGAACCAGATATAACCAAATTACCAGAAGCAGAATTTAGAATAATGATAGTTAGGATGTTCAAAGAAATTAGAGCAACAATGAATACTCATTATGAACACTAAATAAAGAGATAACAAGTATAAAAAACGAAATTGAAATAATAAAAAAGAATCAGACAGAAATGACAAATACAGTATCAGAACTGAAGACCACAATGGAAGAAATTAAAAGCAGAATGGATGACGCTGAGGATCGAATAAGCGAGTTAGAGGACAGAATAAACAAAGGCACAGAAGCAGAGAAGAAAAAGAAAAAGAGACTTAAAAAATGTGAGGAAACTCTAAGGGAGCTTTGTGACAACATGAAGAGAAACAACATTCGCATCATAGGGGTGCCTGAAGAAGAGGAGAGAGGACAGGAAATGGAAACTTTGTTCAATCAAATCATAGCAGAAAACTTTCCTAAATTAAGGCTGGGAAACACTCCACACATTCAAGAAGCACACAGAACTCCATTAAAGAGAAAGCCAAATAAGATCTACACCAAGACACATCATAGTTAAAATACCAAAGCTAATGGATAAAGAAAAAATTTTAAAAGCTGCTAGAGAAAAAAAGGCTATCACCTACAAAGGAGCCCCCATAAGGATGACATCGGACTTCTCAACAGAAACACTTGAGGCCAGAAGGGAATGGCAGGATATAATCAAAGTAATGCAGAACAAGAACCTACAACCAAGACTACTCTATCCAGCAAGGCTAACGTTTAAAATTGAAGGAGAAATAAAGAGCTTCCCAGAAAAAGAAAGCCTGAAGGAATTAATAAAAACCAAACCAATTCTGCAAGAGATACTAAGGGGCCTCTTGTGAACAGTTTAAAGAGAGGAATGAATAGAGCAAAAGAAGAATACAGCTTTAAAGAATAAAATGGCAATAAACAACTACATATCAATAATAACCTTAAATGTAAATGGATTAAATGATCCAATCAAAAGACATAGGGTAGCTACGTGGATAAAGAAACAGGACCCATACATATGCTGTCTACAAGAGACACACCTTAAAACAAAAGATGCTCATAGACTGAAGGTAAAAGGATGGAATAAAATATTTCATGCAAATGGAAATGAAAAAAAAGCAGGGGTAGCAATACTTATATCAGACAAAAATGGACTTTAAAACAAAGGCTGTAGTAAGAGATAAAGAAGGACACTACATAATGATAAAGGGAACAATTCAACAGGAAGATATAACTATTGTAAATATCTATGCACCTAATATAGGAGTCCCAACATACATAAAGCAGACTTTGATGGATGTAAAGGGTGAGATTCACAACAATACTATCATAGTAGGGGATTTCAATACCCCTCTAACAACACTGGATAGATCCTAAAGAAAGAAAATTAATAAAGAAACAGCAGACTTAAAGGAGACACTAGATCAACTTGATTTAATAGATATCTTCAGAACTTTTCACCCTAAAGCAGTAGAATATACATTCTTCTCAAGCAATCATGGTACGTTTTCTAGGATAGACCACATGTTAGGACACAAAAATGGTCTCAATAAATTTAAGAAGATTGAAATCATATCAAGCATTTTCTCGGATCACAATGCCATGAAACTAGAAATTAACCACAAAAGAAAAACTGAAAAATACTCAAACACTTGGAAACTAAATAGCATGATATTAAATAATGAATGGATTAACAATGAGATCAAAGAAGAAAGAAAAAAGTTTCTAGAAACAAATGATAATGAGCATACATCAACTCAAAATTTATGGGACACAACAAAAGCAGTTCTGAGAGGGAAGTTTATTGCACTACAGGCTTATCATAAGAAGCTAGAAAAAGCTCAAATAAGAAACCTGACCCTGCATATAAAAGAACTAGAAAAACAACAACAAATAAAACCCAAGTCAAGTAGAAGGAAGGAAATAATAAAGATCAGAGAAGAAATAAATGACATAGAGGCTAAGGAAACAATACAGAGGATCAATGAAACCAGGAGCTGGTTCTTTGAAAAGGTAAACAAGATTGATGAACCTTTAACTAGACTCACCAGGAAAAAAAGAGAGAGGACTCAAATAAATAAAATTAAAAGGACAGTGGAGAAATAACAACTGACACAACAGAAATACAAAGCATTGTAAGAAAATACTATGAAGAACTATATGCCAAAAAATTAGACAATCTTGGTGAAATGGACAAATTTCTTGAATCATATAATCTTCCAAAAATTAATCTGGAAGAATCAGAACACCTAAACAGACCTATTACAACAAATGAGATCGAAACAGTTATCAAAAAACTCCCAAAAAAGAAAAGTCCAGGGCCTGATGGTTTCACAAGTGAATTCTATCAAAAATTCAATGAAGAACTAACTCCTATCCTTCTCAAGCTATTTCAAAAAATTCAAGAGGAAGGAAGACTTCCAAACTCCTTTTATGAGGCGAGCATAATTCTGATCCCCAAACCGGGCAAAGACAACACAAAGAAAGAAAATTATAGGCCTATATCCCTGATGAATTTAGACGCTAAAATTCTCAACAAAATATTAGCCAACCGGATCCAGCAATATATGAAAAAAATCATACACCACGATCAAGTGGGATTTATTCTGGAGAGGCAAGGCTGGTTCAATATTCGCAAATCAATCAATGTAATTCATCACATAAACAAAAGGAAGGACAAAAATCACATGATAATTTCAATAGATGCAGAAAAGGCATTTGATAAAATCCAGCACCCATTCATGCTCAAAACTCTCAGTAAAGTGGGAATACAGGGATCATTCCTTAACATGATAAAGGCCATCTACGATAAAACCGACAGCAAACATCATACTAAATGGACAAAAATTAAAAGCAATCCCCTTAAGATCAGGAACCAGGCAGGGTTGCCCACTTTCACCACTCTTATTCAACATAGTTCTGGAAGTCCTAGCTACAGCAATCAGACAAGAAGAAGAAATAAAAGGCATCCAAGTTGGAAAAGAAGAAGTAAAACTGTCACTATTTGCAGATGATATGATATTGTATATTGAAAACCCTAAAGTCTCAGTCAAAAAATTACTGGACCTTATAAATGAATTCAGCAAGGTGGCAGGATATAAAATTAATACTCAGAAATCAGAGGCATTTCTATACACCAACAATGAAATATCTGCAAAAGAAATTAAGGAAACAATCCCCTTCACTATTGCAGCCAAAAAAATAAAGTACCTAGGAGTAAATTTAACCAAGGAGGTTAAGGACTTGCACTCGGAAAATTATAGAACATTGATAAAAGAAATTTAGGAAGATACAAACAAGTGGAAGCATATACCGTGCTCATGGCTAGGAAGAATAAACATCATTAAAATGTCTATATTACCCAAAGCAATTTTTAAATTCAATGCAATACCAATTAAAATACCAATGACATACTTCAAAGATATAGAACACATATTCCAAAAATTTATATGGAACCAAAAGAACACGAATAGCCTCAGCAATCTTAAAAAGAAAAAATAAAGCAGGAGGCATCACTCTTCCGGATATCAAGGTTTACTACAAGGCCATTGTACTCAAGACTGCCTGGTACTGGCATAAGAACAGGCACAGTGATCAATGGAACAGAACAGAAAACCCAGAAATAAACCCACAGCTTTATGGACAACTGATATTTGACAAAGGAGGAAAGAGCATACAATGGAGTAAGGACAGCCTCTTTAACAAATGGTGTTGGGAAAATTGGACATCTACCTGCAACAAAATGAAACTAGACCATCAACTTACACCATTCACAAAAACAAACTCAAAATGGATAAAAGACTTAAATGTAAGCCGTGAAACCATAAGCATCTTAGAAGAAAACATAGGCAGCAAGCTCTCCGACATCTGTAGCAGCAATATATTTGCCGATTTATCTCCACGGGCAACTGAAATAAAAGGCAAGATAAACAAATGGGACTATATCAAACTAAAAAGTTTTTGCACAGCTAAAGACAATATGAACAGAATAAAAAGACAAACCACACAATGGGAGAACATATTCGATAGCACATCTAATAAGGGGTTAATAACTAAAATTTATAAAGAACTTATAAAACGGAACACCAGGAAGACAAACAACCCAATCAAAAAATGGGCAAAAGAAATGAATAGAAATTTCTCCAAAGAGGACATACAGATGGCCAATAGGCATATGAAAAAATGCTCAACATTACTAATCATTAGAGAAATGCAAATTAAAACCACAATGAGATATCACCTCACACCAGTCAGAATGGCACTCATCAGCAAAACAACACAGAATAAGTGCTGGCGAGGATGTGGAGAAAAGGGAACCCTTCTGCACTGCTGGTGGGAATGCAGACTGGTGCAGCCACTGTGTAAAACAGTTTGGAGATTCCTCAGAAAATTAAAAATCGAACTGCCTTTTGACCCAGGTATCCCACTTTTAGGAATATACCCTAAGAACACCATAGCTCTGTTCGAAAAGAAGAAATGCGCCCCCATGTTCGTGGCAGCATTGTTCACAATAGCGAAAATCTGGAACCAGCCCAAGTGTCCGTCAGAAGACGAGTGGATTAAAAAGCTATAGTACATATATACTATGGAATACTACTCAGCCATAAGAAATGATGACATCTGATCATTTATAACAAAATGGATGTACCGTGATAACATTATAGGGTGTGAAATAAGTAAATCAGAAAAAAAGAAAAACTGAGAACAGCATGATTTCATACATAGGTGGGACATAAAAGTGAGAATATGAGACATGGACAAGAGTGTGGTGGTTATGGGATGGGGGGTGGGAGGGAAGAGTGGGATAGGGAGGAGGGGAGGGATACAGGGAAAACCAGATTGAAGGTGACAGAGGACAATTTGACTTTTGGTGATGGGTATGCAACACGATTGAATGATAAGATAAACTGGAGATGTTTTCATTGTACATATGTACCCTGATTTATTGGTGTCACCCCATTAGAATTAATAATAAAATATATATATATAAAAAACAAACAAACAAACAAAAAAACAAGGAAAGACTAAGAAACAGTCTGAGCCAAGAGGGACTGAAGCAACCATGCTGACCAATTTCCTGGAGTTTCCTGCATGAATCTTAGAACAGAAAAAGGACATGAGGTGAAAACTAAAGAACTCTAGGTGAAGTATAAACTTTGGATACTAATAATTTATTAATATTGGTTCTATAGTAGTGACAAATGTACCATATTAATGTAAGAAGTTTATAAAAGACGGGAACTGGCCGTGGGATGTCTGCAATGTCTTTATACAATCTTCTTAACTCTCTAGAAATCTCAACTATTTTACAAATAAAAACTATTTAAAGAAATAGCTGAATGAATCACAGCAAAATCCACCAGTTCAAATGGATCCACTCGACATTGCATGAAAGTCTTGCAAGTGTTGAGGAGGATATTCAGATCTGTTATTTCTATGAATAAATTGGTACGTGTCTTTAAGTTAGAAAGTTGCAGCCCTCCAGGATGGCAATGTTGTGGTGGGTAAGGATTTTGTGCATTGCAAATTTTACGTTTCATAGAACCATACAAAACGAGATGTAGAAGTTACCTTTGAATTACTCTAGTGCACATCTTATTTTACAGAAATGCACTTATTTGTTCCTTACCAGACTATATCTCTATGAGAATATAAGGCTACACAGCTTGCAAGCTGCAGTATTAAAGGTAGAATCAGGCCAGTCCTTTCCCATCATGCCATGTTATCTGCCTAGATGTTGTTATAATTCGGTAGCTATTTTAACATTCTGTGATCACAGGCACATTACAATCTATGCTTAATAATCCTAAAAGTCTTTAAAGTAATAGAAACACCCATTATTTTCATCACTAGTTTCTTCCTCTTCTTTGCCTTTTAGCTTCCGATTATTGTTTTAATTAGTGAAATGCATACTTATAGTGAAAATTTAAACTAATACCAAAAGGCTTATAATGAAAACCAGCTGCTCCCTGCCTATCACTTTTATGTCCCTGCATCATTTTTCTGGAAGAATCCACCTTAAACTATTTTAGCTGACTAGTACTTCCCTACATGTTTCTAAATACATTAATAGGATATACTGCTATGCCAGTAGCAAAGTCCAGACTTAGACTTACTTACAACAGTCAGAATCTGGATTAAAATAATAGGAGAATGGAAGGAGGAGTTATATAAATATCAGGGAAATAGTAGTTCTAAGAAAAAAAAAAGAAACATTTGTTTCCATTCATAGGAAAGAGAGCTGATTTGTTGATCGCCTTCTGAAATGGGTATCATTATCCCATATTATGGATGAAGAAAGTAAGGCTCAAAATGTTCAATTAACAGCTAGGAAATGAACTGGAACAGAGTCCATGTATCCTCATCTGTTCATTCATCTAACAAATATTGTTGAGCCTCTGTTCTGTGCCAGCCGGTGTGCCTTGGCTGTTTTCAGTCCCAAGCTCATGCCTTTTCCTTCATCACTATTGTCACCAAGCAGAGCAAGCATGGTGTTGGTCAAATAACTTTGTAAATATGATATATATGTTTGCTCGCTTACAGTTTGTATTGGGTGTGGGGAACAGGCTGTAAGCAGGCAGGGTCATTATAGTCTAAGGCTTAATTTTAAGACTAAGCTTTTCCCCACACCCTTGACTGATTGCATAATGTAGGTTGGTGCACTCTCATGCCTCAGATAAGTGACTTTGTATCAGAGACTTTCTTTTTTGTATATTGTATTAAAGGTTTTGATTTCTATACTATAAAATGGGGCAGAGGAGTCCATGCAGGAGGAGAGCAGAGAAAGGCCATGTGGAGGAGAGGAGAAGCAGCCAAGATGATGGAGTGCTGAAGGAGAAGACAGTTTGTGCAGAATTTGTGCAGAGAGAAGGAAATGGAGAACAGAGGTGAATAAGGCTGGTGAGCTAGAAACCTTTGATTCTAAGAAACTCAGATAAGTCAGTGGCTTTGGGAGCCGTGAATGGAAAGGGAAGTGTTTTCCCATTGTGTGTATTTCTTGCCCGCCAGGTGCAAGCTAGGACTAAAGCTAATGGCCCACCATTTCTTGGCTCCATTGTTTCATTACCATCTGTCCGAATCAAATGCGAACCTGCATGGGCCAGGAGTCTGTGATGGTGGCCGTGTCTACTGGCTTTACACATGGGGAGCTTGTATAACCTAAAATAATATAGCACAGGGTACACATGGAGAGACAAAAGTAAAATTGGATGTTGGCATTTATTGCACCACCTGGCAGCAATGGAAGCCATGAAGGGCAGTGGTTATGGCAGAGAGAGGACGGGCTGATAGGGAGGGCTGGTCATCCTAGTTAGGGCCTTACCCAAACCCCGTGCATTCAGCCTTCTCCCTCAGATGTCTTCAAACATTTTATAAAAACGGCCTACTTTTGTAGTGCTGGTCAACCTAGTCCATACCTCCCACTAGTAAGCATTTCAGCTTTCATGATGGGCAGTAGTGGAGCAACCAAACGGCACCGCAATTGGCCCACCATGAAAGCTGGAACGCTCACTAGTGGGAGGTACGGACCAGGTTGACCAGCACTGCAAAAGTGGGCCATTTTTATAAAAAGTTTGAAAACGTATGCAGGATATGTGGTAATGTTTGGGTCGTATCAAAGAGGGTCAGAAGTACGTAAGAAATGAACATGGCATGAATAGTCTTGCATTCCACATTTCCCAAGTTTATGTTCGTGGGAACCCCCTACCTTGTTTACAGATTGCAATTTAATATGACACTGTAAGCTTGTGTCACAGAAAACACTTTGGAAAGTATTCTTTCCCCCAAGTAATTGTGGAATGCATTTAGAATGTCAGCTTGTGAGAATAAGAATTGTGTCTTCAGTTCCTACTGTCGTTCCCTGGCAGCATCAGAGCTCGATAACTAGTAATTTCATGAATGAATAAATGAATGAATAAGAATTGTGAACACTCTGATGGAGCTATTGCTTATGAGTGGTTTTGTTTGCTTTATTTGCTTATTTTAAAGAGTAGGGAGCTCTCACAGAGCCCTTCAAATGACATTGGCGTGGCTGCTTTCTTCTCTTAGCCGCAGTACTTAGAACGAGATTAAATACTCCTTTGTTGGGTAGCTTTTCTCTCTGGCCTCAGAGGTGATTTGAGTTACCAAAATAAATAGGGACTTCTCTCTCCTTACCAAAAGATATTACGGGTTATCTGATTCTTAAAGCACTGCTTTTCAAAGCGGCTATCCCAAATGGATCAAATTTGGAAGGTGCTTTGTTTATCTGGCTCAGAGAGCAGCAGCAGTTAGCAAGCCCGCCTGAAGGAAGATGGGAGATCCCTTATCTGGAGGAATTTGATGAAAAATAAACAAAAAGATGGCTACTATTTTAGGAAGGCACAACCTCTTACTACAATTTTATTTCCTTTCAAGAAAGAAGATGATAGGAACTTTTTACAGATGCCAACATATTAGGGCATTCTCTACGCACATTATTATTCCCCAGGGTAATCCCTGGCCCCCACAACCTTTAGTTCTTTTTTTGTAGAGTAATTTTTCTTCAACACATGAGTTCCATTAGTCGGTTCAGTTATATCCTGCCTGGGATCTCTACCTACTTAATTTTGACAACACCAAAAGCTGGAACTCTAAACCAACAATTCTAAAAATAGTTTCTTTGAAAACCCAAGATGCAATCACAAATATTGGATTGAAAAGTCCTCTGGATAATGTCTTCTCGGATTCCTTAAAACAACAACAACAAAAGAAATAAAAAAAAAACAACAAAAAACAAATGTTATGAGCCAACTCATCATACCAGCAGCAGGTCCCAAGAAGCAAACCACAAAAATGCATTTATCTCTTTTGTTGAACTTAATCTAAATTCTTATCATGGAGACCTCATCTGGGTCTGTCTGTATCATGCCTCTTGCCTCTGTCAGTAACACTGGACTGAAATGCAGGCTCCCATGGGACCCTTTTCATATCACCATGGGAGTGATAAGTACCAGTGCTCTTTGAGATAGGACCTTTCAATTTGAGAAAATTCTGTAGGAATTAGAGACAGGATATGAATTCTTTGTGGTAGTCTTACAGGCATTTTGAGGCAACCCCTCTTTCCATTCCCTCTGAGCAGAGAATTTGCTTCCTAGGGCTAACCCACCTTTCCAAACATTTCCCATTGTAAGGCCAGGGGTCACTGCTGCCATCACAGCCATCTGGCTTTTGCAGGTTCACATTTGATTCGGACAGATGGTAATGAAGCAACAGAGCCAAGAACTGGTGGGCCATCTTCCTTTATTCTAGACTCGTACCGGCCAACAAGTAAAAAGCAACACACGGGCACCAAAACCCATTCTTTCTGTTTTTTATTTTCCTAGAATCAAAGGCTTCCACCTCTGTTTGCCTACATTTTGGCTGCCTCCTCCCCTCCAACCATGTGGTCTCTCTGCCCTCTACAACAACGTGGTCTCTCTCTCTTCTACCCAAAAATGGCCTCCTAGTTCCTCCTTTTAAAACTTTTGGCACAAAAGCCTTCCCCCAGCACACATTAGCATAACCAAGCCCCTTCCCAAGCATGAAGGCCATCAGCCGTATCACGTGAGAGCATCATCACATGAGCAGGAGCCATTCTTTAACAATAAGAATGAGCAAAACCAGAAAATACAGATTTTAAAACTCATTTGCCCAACATCCATCAACCCCTAATCCAACCCTCCTGAATTACCCACCATTTTCCACATACAACAGACCCTCGTGACCACTGGTCTGTCCACACATTTTCCTTTCAAATAGAATATCATTTTCCTTTCATCACTTCTTAAAGTCTTAACTATCATTTATGTTTCATCTCAAACTCATTCTTCTGCAAGAATTATTTAAACCCTGCCTCCTTCTGGAAAGTTACTCCCACCCCCTAAACTTTTTAGAATGAATTGTTTATACTGCTCATTATATAGTTATAAAGCACATCCTTGGCTTGTTAATGATCTTTTCCTTTATTGTGAAAATAGGATTCAGTCTTCAAGGTAGGACCTTTCTTCTTTCCCAGTGTGTACTGTACACTTCAAACTTTTAGAGAGCTTTCAATTCACTAGCATGGTCATCTCCTCAAGGCGCCCACAGCCAGCTTCCAAATGGCTATTTAAGAAGGGATCTAACGTCAACCCAAAGTCTCTTTTATCCCAAATAATCTAGATCTTGGGGTTGAGTATAGGTTACCTAAGAAGCAATAGTCAATCTGATATATTTTATTAACTCTCACTATCAAAGAGAAATGCGGAATAGAGAGCCCTCATTTTTTTCAAAGTCAACTTGCTCATTCCTCTGTAGTAAACTCCAAGGTAGGAAACCTAACCATGGTCATGTGGGAGTGAGGACTCCATGGGTCTAAAGAGTCTCCCTCCCTGGGAATAGTAGATGTAAACACTTGACATTTATATATGTATCTATTCAGTCAGGTTTCCCAAAATTAATGAACTCAGCTCCAAAGGTGAATCTCTTTCTGAAGAGATGGATGGTAGTGTGCTTTTTCATTAACATTTTCATGAACAAAAACAAAACTCTCATATCCACACAACAACTAGTTACACTAACACAGATATTCACAAGTACTGGGTTTTTTTTTTTTTCATTTAAGCTCTAGATTTATACATTTACTATGTCCTTGATATGGTACTAATTGCTAGGAATGAACAAATAAGGCACTATCCCAACCAGATGGATGATACAATCTAGGTTCAAAATGGAGATTTATCATAAATAAAAAATTTTGTTTTAATTTTTATTTTCCTTCTTCTTCATATCTGGTCAACCTAAAAATATTGGCATGGTCATTTTGGCTTGATTTTTAGAAGAGCTCTATGTGTGCAGAAAAAGAAACAGTATTTCTAAGCAAGGAGAGCCTGCTCAGAAAACAAAGCCATACAAGTGTGTTCAGTTGCTAAGTTTATTAACCTAGTTAGTGACACGTAGTCCACCCAGAATTAGCAAGAGCAGAAGAATTGTTAGAGTTGTTTGACTTTGGGGGTACATACCTGAACTGCAGAGATAAACTTACTTCAAATCCTGCGCGATATGTTTTTCTAGGCATTAGTGCCAAGCATGCTGGCTCAAATTTCTGTCTCCATTTGAAAGCTTCCCTTTCTCGAACAGGAGACAAACTGTCGCTTTAATTTTTTTTTTAGCAAATTAAAATCAGTTCAGAGCACCTGGCTCCAACAGCAGAGAAAATGGTTTGCCTAATAACAACTTATTTCCCCTTTTCAAAGGCGGACTTCTGCCTGATGCCTAAATGCTTCTAGGGCCTTTTAAGAAAAGGGAGTGCTCAGATCTCAAGCCTGTTGGGTTGCAGCTGGCACCTGACGCAGGTGCCACTCACAGAGCTGGTTAATGTCAGCAGTCATCAGTCTGTCAGGAGAAATGAACTGGAGGGACATTTTTATGATAAGTACACTTGCAGGACATTCCAACTTTCAGATCCTTGACCTAATGGTGGCATACTCCTGACTGCCTCCAACGTGGCCTTACAGAGTGCTTCCCTATTAGGAGGTTATTAGAAAGGATGGAGGCAAGGACCAATAATGTGGGACGGATCAGGGCTGCCTCTGAACCTGCTTCGAGGTCTTCCATGCTGCCTTTGCGTCCGGTGTATGAGCTTTGCTTTCAGCCATTTCCTTTGCACTTTGGTAGCACAGCATGAAACCTACTATTAGAAACAAGGTTTATTGCTGTCTTGCAAACGTTTATTGGGTAGTATCTAAAACATGGTGTCAAGTTATAGTAATGGGCTGTTCCGGAAACCTTTTTAAGAATTTTAGTGTTTCAGAAAATGGTCCTCTGAGAATTCTTGTGTTTCAGAAATGAAAAGTAGTAGAGACTATATTTGCACACACACACACACACACCACACACACCCTCTGATTCCTTGGTAAAATGGTACCATTTTTCTTTCAATAGAAACATCTATTCTGAAGATAGGTCATTCTTGGATTTTTCAAGGAGTGTGCCTCTGAGAACAAATATCCTGATTTGCCTGGAGATATTAATCATCTGTATTTATACTAGGTCATGACACACATTGTAATCCTCAAGATAATTTATTTGACATTACTATCTATTCAATCAAGCTCAAACTTCTCTACTTCACAAGGAAAGAGTTCTATGTGAACTCAATGTAGATTTTTAGAAATGCTGCAAGAGGGTAAGATTATTTACTTTGAATTGTTATTGTGGAAACATTGACTGTGTCACCTGACTGTGACTGTGTGAGCCTCTTTTCCTCCCCATGACGTCTGAAGAATGTTTTCTATAGGAAAATGCCCAGGGAATTGTTTGTTGATTGAATAGATGATGATTAAACAGATTAATCAATAAAAGATGAAATATATTATTAATCTATGTCTCATTAGAAGACTTTACCAACTGATACACTGTTGTTTTTCCTAAACTATTTACAAAGCACTGTACCAGATAAAGTGATGGAAAAAAAAACATGAAGGTTCATTCCCTGCTGTGAGGGAGGACTTGTTAAAAATGAACAAGCCAGTGAAGTGAATGCCATCCCACTCCTTTTACAACATTCCCGCCCCTCTTTAACTTTGCGGTGTGCTTGCTCACAGCTTCTTCATTGAAGACTGCTTCCCTATGTTGCTGCCCTGCTACAGCTGCCATCTTTTCTGTCAGCTTCAGACTGGACCTGCAGGGCCCCATCCAACTCCCTCTCCTCCTTCTTTCTTCCCCTCCCCTTTAACCTTCCCAATTCCCCATTCTCAGTCATCCTTTAGATCCCAACTCCCAGCTTTGGCTTTGATGTTTGTGTGTGTGTGTGTGTGTGTGTGTGTGTGTGTGTGTGTGTGTGTGTGTGTGTGTGTGTGTTTCCCTAGTGCCCTATACTTATGTCTATTCAGGGTCAGCACATTGGAAAATTCCAGGGAAGTTTATTATTACTATTATGAACATTATTATTCTGTACCCTAAGAAAACAAAATGACCAAATGACTGTCTGAAGAGGCCATCTTCTGGCACCAAAATATTTAAAGATGGTGAGGAGTAAGACAATGTTCTCCTTATTTACAAAATGACATAGTTGAAATGCCTAGATTACTTGCAACTTCCCCCTCCCCCTAAAGAGATTACTTGTTAGGATGCTTGTTATATTATTAATATCTCAACTACTCTACTATGGACTATATTCCCCAAGAGTAATATGTTGAAGCCCTAACCCCCTTCAATGTGATATTTGAAGATGGGAACTTGAATACCTAATTAGGTTTAGATGAGGTTATGAAGGTAGGGCTCTCAGCATAGGATTGGTGCCCTTACAAGAGGACTAAGAGAGAAATGGCCAGGAAGAGAGCTCTCACTTCTGTTAGTGTCTTAATACCCAGTCTGTGGTATTTTGTCATGTCAGCTCAAGATAAGACAGACAGCTAAGCAGAGCCCCTTACAGGTAGGTCCTGGTGGATAGAAAGATTATGTTTTTAAATGAGAAATTTAAAGCAATTACCTACTGGAAGAAAAATCCCAGATTGAGGTTCTTAAATTTCAGACAGTAGAAACAAAGGTATTAATTCAACAGTCTCCTAATATCTTCCCGCTCTGGTCTGCCCTTCTATTTTCTATGTGCTGCATTCAGGGATGTGTCAAAAGGACCATATATATTACTCTTCTACTTAAATTGCCCTACTGCCCTAAAGCATAGTCTGCTATTGAACTTGATTAATCAGCAATAATCTGTCTTTCTGGTGGGTCATTGCACACGCTGTTTATTCCTTTTGTAACCCTGACTCCCCTGCTCCTCCCTCTCCTCCACATTTTTCAATAACTGAATTCTACTCAGCCTTCAGAATTTAATCAGTAGATCATATCTTAGGGAAACCTCCCTTGGGTTCCTCAAAGCTGAGATGATGTCTGTCCCCTGTGCTTTTAATTCATTATAAGCATCTCCTTTAAGTCCCTATGCTGTGACTATGTACTTGTCTGTCTCTGTTCCTATATTATAATGTCTTAGAAGGCGATGACTATTTCTTCTCTTCAGTGTGTATACCTAAGAGCTGAACCGATTACTCAGCGTGTGTGTGCACATCAGTTTTTATTGAGAAAATGGTTCAATGAGTCATTTACTTTCTGGGTCTTTCTGAGTAGCATTGTTACTATGACTCATGGTCACAAGTTCAAGATTGGTCCTTACAGCTGAGAATTGTATCTCTCTGGTTTGTGTGACCCTGTGTTTCAATATCCCTTTGTCTCTCCTGACCCTCAAGTCCCAGTTATTTTCTGGCTTTCAGATAGGAGCACAGTATGAGGATCTATTTATTCTGACTTTAAAGTTTGAAGCAGGAAAGAAATAGATTCTGAGCAACGTCTCTGGTCTTTCTGGTTTTCTCCTTTATTCCCTGAACAGGAGGATCCTTTTGTAGGTTTTATTCTCTCTCCCTTTTTACTTCTTTCCCCTTTGTCATAATAAGATGATATTAGTATGATTTAACTGCCTAGATTAACATGAACTCAGAGAATAGAAAACATTTCTTTCAACACTTCTTAATCTTACCAAATGATGCATATAGTAAAGTTACAAATATTTGTACTTTAGCTTTTTCTATTGCCTCCTATTAGATGTGTTCTTCAGATGGTACCATGACCGTTAAGACCATCTAGCTTTTTTCAAAACCGTTTTAGTAGAAACTCACTAAAAGTTAACCTACTTCAGCCAAGATCGATGGACTCATTGATGTTAATGTTTATAAAATTTTATAATGTTATGTTTGATGTGAAGGCTTAGCTTAGGAGAAAATGCGCTTTTCAAAACATATCTGATTTAAACAAACTAGTTCTAGTTTCAAGTGTGGTACTGTAAAACAAAAGAAAGCAGAACATTTGATTTTTTACTTAAGATGGTGGGCAATTTGCTTTATTTTTTGTCTGGGATCTGATTCAAATGCCTTGATTCAGCTTATTACAGAATTAACTAAACTCAAACTCAAAGGAAAAATTTTAAAGATGATTTTTATAGCAATGACATCATGATATAAAATGCTGGCATTTCATATTTTCCAAACAGAAACTTGGAAATAACAGAATACGAGTTAAATAAAAAAAGTTGAAATTAATCCAATTCTGTATTTTTCTTTCCATTTTTTTCTAACCAAGATTTTTTATTGCCAGCTTGTACTTTGCATAATAATATATGATGAATTGTCCAGAAAAGACCCACTGGGTACATTTCTCTTAGAAATAAACCTCACAGTGCAATGGGAGGCCAAGTTCTAGGACAGTATACTTATATAATTGTGTAAGATTTTTCTTATTACTGTACAATTGACCACCCTGGGCATTTGTCAGATATGCAAATTCATGGAGGGACTGGTCACCAGAAAATTGAAAACATAAATCACTCTATGCAAATACATCCCTATTTCTAGACAAACAACCTTAACTCAAAACACACATCCTATTAGCAAGTCATACTAGCAATATTATCTAGGAGTATCGAAGCGACATATTCAATGAAATTTTGCATTTGTTTATTTAATTGCTCTACATTATTACACATGTGAGCTCAAACTGTGGACTTGAAAATATTTTGCTCAAATATCTTCTAAAAGAATTTTGAAAAACTATGAATTATACTTTTTAAAATATACACAGTAGTTCATCCCAATTTGAAATAATTGGCCAATGATATAATTCTCATTGTAAATATTGCTATTATAAAATAATTCTATAAAGTTGATGACAAGCTGAAATAAATTCTCATTAATAAATATCAAATATATAAAGGAAATAGTTATTGTAAACATAAGCATACTTGTAGATGTATTGGGATTTTTCTCATTTGATTATTTAATGAAAACAAGGATGAATATGATGATTTATTGTCAGATGGAGAAAGGGTCAAATGGAAATTACTAACAAAAATTAAAAAATAGCATTGGGCTACTAAGAAAGTGAGGAAATTATAAAAGGTTTTTATTTTCAAGAGCATCATTCACAGGAGAATCTATAATGTATGCTTATTAAGGTATGGCAGTTCTAATGTACAGTAGAAGAGAGAGAAGCCGATCAAAGGTTGATAGATTTGAGAAATTTTGAAAAGAAATAATGAAAATGTTTCTTTTATAAGTCTGAGTAAATGGTTAAAAGAGATAAAATGTTAATTAATTGTAATATATATATAATTTCAAAATGTAATATTGATTTGTAATAAATGTTACAAAACTTTTTATCTCCTTAAAATAATGCAGAACATGCAACTGACATTTGAGATGAATTAACGTGTTTTCTGGGCTCTTTCTTTTTATTGGAATGAGGAAAAGGAAGAGAGGGTATGTTTTGTGGTAAAGTGTAACATCCCAGGATACTTTTAATGAACCTTGACTTTTGAATCCTTAGATAAGTATGTAGATAAGTAGGTAGGTAAGTAAGTAAGTACGTAGATAGGTAGATAAAGGCACAGAACTTTGCCTTGAGTTTGCATCAGCATTGCAGGTTTGAGTATTTCTTACTGATCCTTGCTTTGCTTCCACAAGTCTATTCTTCTGGGAGATGCATTTGACAGCACTTACAGAATTAAGAGGGAAGTCTTTAAACAAAAATTCACATTATTGCATTATTGTTATCCTAGTATAGTACTCTACAAATATTCTAAATTCAAGATACTTCAACAAGGGCTCAAATAACTCCCATTCTTAAGCATAGGCTTTGCCCTTAGCAGAACTATAGTTAAGACAAGGAAAGATATGAACCTGTAATGTAAGGTTATTGTGTATCATTAAAGGAGGTTTGTCAGACACAAGTATTTTATAATATTTCTTATTTTCTGCCTTGGAGAGTTTTACACCTCAGTATAGTGTACCACAATTTGATTCAGGATGGATGAGAATTAACACTTTTCTTTGGGACACAAAGGAAAATAATGATTGTGTAAGGGGACCTGCAAATAAGAGGACCTGGCTGATGTTGTGAACACAGGTAAATTCTCAGACATCAGTTTTAAGGAAGAGTAAACATAAGGAATTAGAGGATCTAGAGATTGTCTCCCTTAACACCATCTATCATTATATACCTCCTTGAGAAATCTTTCTAGACCTCCAGGGTTTATTGGTCCATATAGCCAGAAATTTTAGAGGTAGAGCAGGAATCAAGGTGGATGTGATTTAATGCCAACTGGAGTCAGGAAACTACTACTTGCAAGTCTCAGTCCTCTCCTACTGCGGAGATGCAACCAACCTTAGTATCTACTTTATAGGTGATTGTAAGAATTAAATTGCACCCTATAAAATATATAAATGTGTGGAATTATTAATAGGAGTAGTACATTCAACCAATTCCATCTTCTTTCATTCACCAAAAAGATATAAAAGATGAAGTTTTATCTAAGATGCTTGATATTCTATGTATTTTTATGGGATTCAGAAATTGTGTTTGCAGTTTAGTTTTGTTTAGAGATCATAACTTGGTCTAGAACTTGACAGTTTTTTATAACATGATTCATAATGTTAAGACACGAAATGATTTTTTAGCTGTATTCAGTAATGAGTAGCTCAGAGTTCTCTGAGCATGGTTGACTCATCAGAGTTTGGAGTGTGACTCTTGGGTTAACCATTAAGGATTATACTGATATTATGATTAAGGTATACCATGTCATTTGAAAGACCCAAAACTACTAAAAATATATATTTTCCTTGACTCTGGAGAATTAATTTTAAAAATAACCATGACAAAACTTACATTCTTTTTTCTAACAATCTTATCCAAATAGAGAGCTGAGCTTCAAATTGGAAAATATCTCCAGTGTTTGAGATAAGGTCTTCTGAATTGAATATATAATAAATCTAATTTGATTTAAAAAATTAAAAAATTTTAAGTTAAAATTTCAAAACTTTTAAGTCAAAATTGAATTAAATTTTAAATTAAAATTAATTTTAAAATTCTTCTCAATTTTGATTTTGAAGGTTTTTCTGAAATCTCAAAGTAAATAAAGTTTATTTGTCAGTTCTGTGAGTATGAATTATTGAGATATTGATCTGGCATTATAAAAATAATATTCTAGTCACTCTCCAAGGACATTGAGGAATGCTGGTCCCAAATATACTTAGGTCATTTAGTTTAAGCTTTATTTCTTAGAAAATTTGTGCCCAAATTGTTTCACTTTTACATGACTTTAGCAAGAACAACTGAGTCTTGGAAGCCAGAAAAGAGATGCATCAAATTAAGGACTTCAGCCTGACCAGGTGGTGGCACAGTGGATAGAGCATCGGACTGGGATGTGGAAGACCCAGGTTCGAGACCCCGAGCTTGCCAGCTTGAGCACGGGCCCATTTGGCTTGAGCAAAAGCTTGCCAGCTTAGACCCAGGGCCCCTGGCTCCAGCAAGGGGTTGCTCAGTCTGCTGAAGGCCTGCGGTCAAGGCACATGTGAGAAAGCAATCCATGAACAATTAAGGTGTTGCAATGGCAACGGAAAACTAATGATTGATGCTTCTCACCTTTCTCAGTTACTGTCTGTCTGTCCCTATCTATCCCTCCCTCTGACTTTCTGTCCCTGTTAGAAAAAAAAATTAGGGACTTCATATTTTTTCAAGAAAAATAAAAGTTTGATAAGCACATGTTAATAGTAACTCAAAAACCCATCTTTACATATCTTCCACATATCTAAATGAAGATACAGCCAGACTGAAAAAATGATTAGAAAAATTTGATACATTCACTTATATTATTTAATAATTATAAAGAAATTCTTTCTCCTGGATAATTTAAGAGAAGTAGTGAGGAGAAGAGGATAAACACGAATCCTACACTCAAGTAGAGTTGGATGATGTAGATCAAAATCAAATCTACCACTTCATTGATAAGGGAAATTAGAACCAAAATCTTAACACCTGTTTTATAACCTCTTAGAAGGTACTTCTTCATAAGTTGCCTACAATCTGACCACTAGAAAGCATGTTGAAAAATTATATTAATGAATATAAAATAATTTCTGTATGGCTTAAAGGAGTTAACAATATTTTGCAGATATTGTGTAGCTGGGTATAATAGCACATAATACCATTAAGACATTACAAGCCACATAAGGAGTTAAGGGAAAATTATTAAAAAATTAGAGATATTTTGAAAAAAGAGTAAGAGCAAGTAGTAATAAATGGGGGTGAGTGGGGGGGCAATGGGTATAAAGAGAAACAAATATAAGGTGATGAAAAAGGATTTGACTTTGGGTGATGGATATACAACATAATGAACAGTGTAAATGTTATAGAAATGCTCACCTGAAACCTATGTACTCTTATTGATCAGTGTCACCCCGTTAAAGTTAATTTTGTAAATAAAATTTAAAAATTAAAATAGATAACATATTTCTTATTTGCTAAAAAAATAATAAATGTTTGTACATCTCTATAAAATCTGAATGTTCCCCTAAGGTTTATTAGTATTTGCAGAGGAGCCAATGACATTTCATACTTTTAAATTTACATTAATATTGTCATTTATGATCTGATGTTCCAGAAGTATTCAAGGAGCAAAATGGTATAGTAGACAGTTTGGGGGGTATTTTCTATGATTGATGCCTCCCCAACAACCCATGTATACACATGTGTATACTTGAAATCATATCTATTCCATGAGACTGTGTTTCCAGTCACAGCTGATTTTTTTTTTTTTTTTTTTTTTTACAGGGACAGAAAGAGAGTCAGAGAGAGGGATAGATAGGGACAGACAGACAGGAACAGAAAGAGGTGAGAAGCATCAATCATTAGTTTTTCGTTGCCGTCGCAACACCTTAGTTGTTCATTGATTGCTTTCTCACATGTGCCTTGACCGCCGGCCTTCAGCAGACCGAGCAACCCCTTGCTGGAGCCAGCGACCTTGGGTCCAAGCTGATGAGCTTTTGCTCAAGCCAGATGTGCCCATGCTCAAGCTGGCAAGCTCGGGGTCTCGAACCTGGGTCTTCCACATCCCAGTCCAACGCTCTATCCACTGTGCCACCGCCTGGTCAGGCTAGTCACAGCTGATTTTGATTTTTATGGGAACCCCACTAGTCCCGAATCATCCTAAACACACTCTTTCTTCTTAGAGTTTGGAAATGAGATTAATAATAGTAGGTTCTACTAGTCTTTATAACTGAGAACACATTAACTCCAGAGTTAGAGAGGAAAAGGAGCAAATCCACAGAGAAATAGACATGATGCAGGAGTATGGAGAAAAGCAGAGCAAAATCAGAGAAAAAGAGAGTATAAGAGAGGGCTTGTTTTGATGCCTGGTGGTATCTCTATTGCTTTTCCAGTCTTTTCTCAAGGTCAAGTACACTCCCTGCCTTTGGGATCTGTGAGAAACATTGCATTCTTACATTAATTTTCTTACCTTGTTGCATGGTCTTGTCAGGAATATACTTTTCCATATGAGGAAACTGCATTTTTTTAAATGCTCAACCAATATTTTGTGAGTGCTTACTATGTACAGAGTACTGTGTTCTATGTGGGGTATGAACAAATAAACAAATAATGTCACACTCACAATCTAAAAGACAGAAATTAAGGATGGTGATTAGTAGAGAATACACATTTTCTGTGGCCATAATCACAACAGCTGCCCTTGTCCAATGGTACTGGAGAAGCCTACCACGAGGAAGAAATGTTGAGGCTGAGGCTGACGGATGGAGATTATAAAAGTCATAAACTTCATCTCTGTATGAATTAGAACCCAGCCAACCTTGCTTGCCAATTATAAATATCAAATACTGCTGGGAAGGGAGCATATTAAATTGTTTTCTCCCTATTTAGGTTTTCACGGGTAATTGTACAGTTGGAAAACAGGGAAAAAAAGAAAATCACATGTGGAAATATCATTTAAAAAGAAAATGAAGAACAGTTGATGTGTTTCCTCCTCTTCCAGTGAATTGTGACTCCACGGATCTAAGAATCTTCTTCAAACCCAGAGGCTCAAGTACAATTCAGGTGTTTAAGACAACTTAAAACAATTTGACTTCAACGGAGTTATTATCTCTTTGTGTTGGATAAAAGGAAATTACAAAAAACTGAAGGTTGTCACATGGATTGTAGAATAAGAATTAGATAGATTTCCTCCTTAGGGGACCTGACTTCAATTTGTTTAATTGTCTAATCAAATTTCTTTGTTTTAATTTTAGTTTCCTTATCAAGTCAAAGCAAGACCTTCTAGAATGCCCCATCTGTGAAAACATAGCTGTTACAGGTGAAAGGGGCAGCTTCCTTTTCTGTGCAGGAGTTTTTAATTTCTTTCCCTTTAATTATGGATCAGCTAAAGGAAACATACACATAGTATTTTAACAAAAGACATATTTTTAAATGCTAGGTTAATATTAATAATCCGCAAGCTAAGTGCAGGTGGAGAGCACATCAGACAGGAATAGCTAAGTGAAGGGCGCAGAGCAGGAAGAAATGTGAAGGGTTGCTATATTTGGACCAAAGAGCAGGAGGGGAGAGTAGGAAGATACGGAAGAGATAAGCAGGGGCCAGATTATGCAGGGTTTAGAAGCCACAATAAAAATTTGTAAATTTATCATAAAAGCTGTCCAAAATTTTCAGGCAGAGAAATGATACCATCAGAGGTGCATTTTAAGACAATGAATTAGAAGGGAGTGCATATAGGAATTTTTGTTAGAAAGTGATTCATTAGTTTGTATGGCTTGGACTAGGCTACAAATGATGGTTAACAGAGAGAAGAGAAGGATGGATTTGAAAGAGTTTCAAGAGATAGAATGTATTTGAAAATTAATGTTTTCCAAGGAGAGAGGAAAATCCAAAAACGGATGGCCATGTTTGTGGGTTGGTAACACTGGAGAGGAAGCAGGTTTGGGTCAAGTTCACTGAACTCGAAGGTCTGGTAAGACAGCTAAAAGGAGGGGCCAAGGAGGCAGATCTGGAACTCAAAAAGCATATCTGGGTATAATTTTTGAGTTAATGCTCACAGGTATGTAGGTGGTACTTGAAGCAATGGGTATCCTTTGTGATTTCTTAAGATTTTACAGAGTCTGAGCAAAGAGACCTGGGATAGAGTCATAAGCAGCTCCAAGTCTTAAAGATTTAGTACAGGAGGAAGCTAAGAAAAGAGCCCCAATTCCCCCACCCCTGAAAAGAAGATCAGTAATGAGCTATTGGGAAAACTCTGGTTGTATGTCCAAAAATATTTCTTGGACCAAATTTCTAAATAACTCCTATAAATGTTTGAGAAATCTCATGTTTCTCTTTGAATTACAGGGGAACACATCAACTATGACAATTAGGCACCAGTCACCCACACAGATACCTTTGTGGGAGAGTTGTACTAGAACACTGGCCTATTTTCTCATAGTATAGAAGTCTTTCTTCTGTACAATAATCTAATAGCTATTTTTTAGTGGTTCTACTCAAAGCTTTGTCAGAGTCAGTGAAAGGGTACAGTGCCTTAGGGAAATAAAAATAATAAATGGTACCTGGCAGAGGAAGTAGGCTTCCAGATTCCTAATTTACTTTTGAGCCATATATGTGTAGCCAGGACGTTCTGCCATCTCCCCATTGTTGCCCAATGTGAATGAGAGATTAAATTATTCCAGTGCCTGGAGTCCACCTGGCCACTAGAGGGCTCCAACCACACAGGTGATAGTTTGTTGTAGAAGTATCAGGGCCTACAACAGCTTGTTTCAAAGGCTATCTGTGAAACCAATGTATTTTTGTACATTTCAGTCATACAATAGAGTTAGTGTTAGAAACACCGACTGAGGGAGAAAAAAATAAACAGATGAAGTGATTATATTTCCCTCTGCTTGGAGGTCTTTTCCCAACTGCATGTAATTTACACAGGTTGGCAACCTACAAAATTCTTTGTTAGCAGATTATAGTATACAATTACTTCTTAGCTCTGCCTTTGTTTCTTTACCCTCTTGTTCCTGTGAATCATTTTATCCTTCTTTTCTCTTTTGTAGAGTTTGCAAAGGGAAAAAAATGAAATTAAAGCTGAATATAAGAGCTCTGTTCCTACCACTGACCTTCTGGTCTACCACACTTTCCTGAATGCTTCTTAATCTGTATAATGTAAAGTTTTTTTCAGTGTCCTAAATCAGGAACCATGCTCTGGCAATGGAACACAACTTTTTAAAGTGAGATATTCTCATTACATATCACCCCCAAATTCCTCCAGGATAGGCCAACCATTTTAGAATATATTAGATTGGAAACTTGTCTACTTGCAGGTTCTTTGAACAATTTTTTTGAGTGGTCTTGGGACACAAACTCAGGGACTGGAAGAACTGTAAGAGGCAGCTCATGCTTTAACCCTTCTACTCCTATCCAGGCCTATACCTGTTATACTAATATCTAGGGAATTCTGGGTCAAGAAATTCAATTGTAGCCATATATTCCTCTCTTAAAGAAGGTGGATTTGCTAAGTGTAGAGTAAGATCAAAGAGCTTTTTCTGCTTCCTTTTTAAAATAAGTTAGTTCTACTTTGGAGCCAGAGTGTTTAACATCTCTAGCAGATCTCTAGTGGGTATATCTGCCACCAACACAAAGCCTCACCAACCTTGACATCTTCAGGGAATTACAGGGAAGAGCAAGCTCACCATCCAAGTTGGCAGCCAGGTGTAATGGCCTAGACAATCCAAAATGAGTAGAATCTCATTTGAATCTATTGTACAACCTACAGGGGGTGGGTCAGGGTGTTACTGTGTTGTCATTTTTCTCATCTCTTAGTGATGAAACAGTCACAGTAGTTAAATCTATTCTCTAGATGAGCAATACATATTTCTGTCTGATGGGTTTCTCCTTTTTATTTTTATTTTTGCTTTTATTAGTGACAGGTCATAGAAGAGTGTCATTTAGGACTTTCACATACGGCATATCTGCACATATTTATGGTGCCAAAACAAATCGTAAACTACAAATGAATATATTATAGGGTTTAAATTGATTCATGTTCATGAAGCTCCTTACTAAATGTGGGTTACACTATATTTGAAGCCATTTAAAAATTCACAAAATGTGTTCCAAATATATATATTTTTAACCAAAGAGCATAATCAGATGGTTCACCTGATTTGTGGATTATACTCTGTACATTTTGATTTTATCAATTGACATCACCTTTGATCTGAAGAAAGTTTGAAATGAACTAGGCTGTATAAACAGAAGAATCAGATAGCTTCTCCTAGAAGCCACTGCTTGGATGCCTACCAAATGCGTCCTGATTGCCAACAGCAGGGTTATGCGCACAGTTCGAGGGACACCAAAGAGAAGAGCATTTTGTGTAATTGGACTGTCACGTGGAGACCTCTTGTTAATGATGGTACAAATGCAGAAGTTCAAAAATTGGCAAGAGCACTGTCTCTCAACAGTTTCCTTCACCCACTGCAACATGGCCATTGGGATAACTATTTCTTTTTTTACATTTTTTTTTATTAACTTTAATGTGGTGACACCAATAAATCAGGGTACATATGTACAATGAAAACATCTCCAGATTATCTTATCATTAAATTGTGTTGCATACCCATCACCCAAAGTCAAATTGTCCTCTGTCACCTTGGTTTTCCCTGTGCCCCTACCCTTCTCCCTTTCCCACCCTCCTCTCCCTCCCCCCACCCCGTAACCACCACACTCTTGTCCACGGATCATAGTCTCACTTTTATGTCCCACCTATGTATGAATTCATGCTGTTCTCAGTTTTGTTTTTTCTGATTTACTTATTTCACTCCGTATAATGTTATCAAGGTACAACCATATTGTTGTAAATGATCCGATGTCATCATTTCTTATGGCTGAGTAGTATTCCATAGTATATATGTACCAAAGCTTTTTAATCCACTCGTCTTCTGATGGACAGTTGGGCTGGTTCCAGATCTTCGCTATTGTGAACAATGCTGCCACAAACATGGGGGTGCATTTCTTCTTTTCGAACAGTGTTATGGTGTTCTTAGGGTATATTCCTAAAAGTGGGGTAGCCGGGTCAAAAGACAGTTCAATTTTTAATTTTTTGAGGAATCTCCAAACTGTTTTCCACAGTGGCTGCACCAGTCTGCATTCCCACCAGCAGTGCAGAAGGGTTCCCTTTTCTCCGCATCCTCGCCAGCACTTACTCTGTGTTGTTTTGCTGATGAGTGCCATTCTGACTGGTGTGAGGTGATACCTCATTGTGGTTTTAATTTGCATTTCTCTAATAATTAGTGATGCTGAGCATTTTTTCATATGTCTTTTGGCCATCTGTATGTCTTCTTTGGAGAAATTTCTATTCATTTCTTTCACCCATTTTTGATTGGATTGTTTTTCTTCCTGGTGTTGAGTTTTATAAGTTCTTTATAAATTTTGGTTATTAACCCCTTATCAGATGTGCTGTTGAATATGTTCTTCCATTGTGTGGTTTGTCTTTATATTCTGTTCTTATTGTCTTTTGCTGTGCAAAAACTTTTTAGTTTGATATAGTCCCATTTGCTTATCTTGCCTTTTATTTCATTTGCCCGTGGAGATAAATCGGCAAATATATTGCTGCTACAGATGTTGGAAAGCTTGCTGCCTATGTTTTCTTCTAAGATGCTTATGGTTTCACGGCTTATGTTTAAGTCTTTTATCCATTTTGAATTTGTTTTTGTGAATGGTGTAAGTTGATGGTCTAGTTTCATTTTTTTGCAGGTAGATGTCCAATTTTCCCAGCACCATTTGTTAAAGAGGCTGTCTTTACTGCATTGTATGTTCTTTCCTTTTTGTCAAATATCAGTTGTCCATAAAGCTGTGGTTTTATTTCTGGGTTCTCTGTTCTGTTCCACTGATCAATGTGCCTGTTCATATGCCAGTACCAGGCTGTCTTGAGTATAATGGCCTTGTAGTAGATACTTCCTGCTTTATTTTTTCTTTTTAAGATTGCTGAGGCTATTTGTGTTCTTTTTTGGTTCCATATAAATTTTTGGAATATGTTTTCTATATCTTTGAAGTATGTCATTGGTATTTTAATTGGTATTGCGTTGAAGTTATAAATTGCTTTGGGTAGTATAGACATTTTAATGATGTTTATTCTTCCTAGCCATGAGCACGGTATATGCTTCCACTTGTTTGTATCTTCCTAAATTTCTTTTATCAATGTTCTATAATTTTCCGAGTGCAAGTCCTTAACCTCCTTGGTTAAATTTACTCCTAGGTATTTTATTATTTTGGCTGCAATAGTGAAGGGGATTGTTTCCTTAATTTCTTTTGCTGACAGTTCATTGTTTGTATACAGAAATGCCTCTGACTTCTGAGTATTAATTTTATATCCTGCCACCTTGCTGAATTCATTTATAAGGTCCAGTAGTTTTTTGACTGAGACTTTAGGGTTTTCAATATACAATATCATATCGTCTGCAAATAGTGACAGTTTTACTTCTTCTTTTCCAATTTGGATGCCTTTTATTTCTTCTTCTTGTCTGATTGCTATAGCTAGGACTTCCAGAACTATGTTGAATAAGAGTGGCGAAAGTGGGCAACCCTGCCTGGTTCCTGATCTTAAGGGGATCACTTTTAATTTTTGTCCATTTAGTATGATGTTTGCTGTGGGTTTGTCGTAGATGGCCTTTATCATGTTAAGGAATGTTTCTTGTATTCCCACTTTACTGAGAGTTTTGAGCATGAATGGGTGCTGGATTTTATCAAATGCCTTTTCTGCATCTATTGAAATTATCATGTGATTTTGTCCTTCCTTTTGTTTATATGATGAATCACATTGATTGATTTGCGAATATTGAACCAGCCTTGCCTCTCCAGAATAAATCCCACTTGATCATGGTGTATGATTTTTTTCATATATTGCTGGATCCGGTTGGCTAATATTTTGTTGAGAATTTTAGTGTCTAAATTCATCAGAGATATAGGCCTATAATTTTCTTTCTTTGTGTTGTCTTTGCCCGGTTTTGGGATCAGAATTATGCTCGCCTCATAAAAGGAGTTTGGAAGTCTTCCTTCCTCTTGAATTTTTTGAAATAGCTTGAGGAGGATAGGAGTTAGTTCTTCTTTGAATTTTTGATAGAATTCACTTGTGAAGCCATCAGGCCCTGGACTTTTCTTTTTTGGGAGTTTTTTGATAACTGTTTCGATCTCATTTGTTGTAATAGGTCTGTTTAGGTGTTCTGATTCTTCCAGATTAATTTTTGGAAGTTTATATGATTCAAGAAATTTGTCCATTTCATCTAGATTGTCTAATTTTTTGGCATAGAGTTCTTCATAGTATTTTCTTACAATGCTTTGTATTTCTGTTGTATCAGTTGTTATTTCTCCACTGTCCTTTTTAAATTTATTGAGACCTCTCTTTTTTTCTTGGTGAGTCTAGTTAAAGGTTCATCAATCTTGTTTACCTTTTCAAAGAACCAGCTTCTGGTTTCACTGATCCTCTGTAGTGTTTCCTTAGCCTCTATATCATTTATTTCTGCTCTGATCTTTATTATTCCTTCCTTCTACTTGTTCTGGGTTTTATTTGTTGTTGTTTTTCTAGTTCTTTTAGCTGCAGGGTCAGGTTGCTTATTTGAGCTTTTTCTAGCTTCTTATGATATGCCTGTAGTGCAATAAACTTCCCTCTCAGTACTGCTTTTGCTGTGTCCCATAAATTTTGAGTTGATGTATGCTCATTATCATTTGTTTTTAGAAACTTTATTTCTTCTTTGATCTCATTGTTAATCCATTCATTATTTAATAACATGCTATTTAGTTTCCAAGTGTTTGAGTGTTTTTCAGTTTTTCTTTTGTGGTTAATTTCTAGTTTCATGGCATTGTGATCAGAGAAATTGCTTGATATGATTTCAATCTTCTTAAATTTATTGAGACCATTTTTGTGTCCTAACGTGTGGTCTATCCTAGAAAACGTACCATGAGTGCTTGAGAAGAATGTATATTCTACTGCTTTATGATGAAAAGTTCTGAAGATATCTATTAAATCAAGTTGATCTAGTGTATCCCTTAAGTCTGCTGTTTCTTTATTGATTTTCTTTCTTGAGGATCTATCCAGTGTTGTTAGAGGGGTATTGAAATCCCCTACTATGATAGTATTGATGTTAATCTCGGCCTTTATGTCCATCAATGTCTGCTTTATGCATGTTTGGGCTCCTATATTTGGTGCGTAGATATTTATAATAGTTATAATAGTTATATCTTCCTGTTGAATTGTTCCCTTTATCATTATGTAGTGTCCTTCTTTATCTCTTACTACAGCCTTTGTTTTAAAGTCCATTTTGTCAGATATAAGTATTGCTACCCCGGCTTTTTTTTCATTTCCATTTGCATTAAATATTTTTTTCCATCCTTTTACCTTCAGTCTATGTGCATCTTTTGTTTTAAGGTGTGTCTCTTTTAGATAGCATATGTATCGTCCTGTTTCTTTATCCACGCAGCTACCCTATGTCTTTTGATTGGATCATTTAATCTATTTACATTTAAGGTTATTATTGATATGTAATTGTTTATTGCCATTTTATTCTTTAAAGCTGTATTCTTCTTTTGCTATATTCTTTCCTCCCTTTGAACTGTCCACAAGGGGCCCCTTAGTATCTCTTGCAGAATTGGTTTGGTTTTTATGAATTCCTTCAGGCTTTCTTTGTCTGGAAAGCTCTTTATTTCTCCTTCAATTTTAAATGTTAGTCTTGCTGGATAGAGTAGTCTTGGTTGTAGGTTCTTGTTCTGCATTACTTTGATTATATCTTGCCATTCCCTTCTGGCCTCAAGTGTTTCTGTTGAGAAGTCCGATGTCATCCTTATGGGGGCTCCTTTGTAGGTGATAGTCTTTTTTTCTCTAGCAGCTTTTAAGATTTTTTCTTTATCCATTAGCTTTGGTATTTTAACTATGATGTATCTTGTTGTAGATTTTTTTGGGTTTCTCTTTAAGGGAGTTCTGTGTGCTTCTTGATCGTGTGGAATGTTTCCCAGCCTTAATTTAGGGAAGTTTTCTGGTATGATTTGATTGAACAAAGTTTCCATTTCCTGTCCTCTTTCCTCTTCTTCAGGCACCCCTATGATGCGAATGTTGTTTCTCTTCATGTTATCACAGAGCTTCCTTAGAGTTTCCTCACATTTTTTGAGTCTCTTTTTCTTTTTCTCCTCTGCTTCTGTGCCTATCTTTATTGTGTCCTCTAACTTGCTGATTCAATCCTCAGCATGATTCATCCTGCTTTTAATTTCTTCCATTGTGGTCTTCTGTTCTGATACTGTATTTGTCATTTCTGTCTGATTCTTTTTTATTATTTCAATTTCTTTTTTATAATTGTTATCTCTTTTTTTAGGTGTTCATAGTGACTATCCCTTGTTGCTCTAATTTCTTTGAACATCCTAACTATCATTATTCTAAATTCTGCTTCTGGTAGTTTGGTTATATCTGGTTCATTCAGGTCGTTCTCTGGGGATTTCTCTTGATTCATTAGGTTTGCATTCCTCTGCCTGCCCATTTTATCTGTGCATAGGCAAGTTGTGGGCACTGGAGTCCAATAGGTGTTCCCTTTGTGTTCTCTAAGTGTGGTCGTCTGCAGGCCTGCCACCCCCTCTGCTGCTGCCTAGGGTGGTTGGGTATGGGCGTTGCCAGCAACAGCCTACTGTGGCTGTTGCTGTAATTTCTGCCTCTCCTCCGTGGGAGGGGCTGTCACTCAAGCCACAAGCCTTAGCACCAAGGGCAGAGTTTAGCACCTTTGCTCAGCTGCAGACCCAGCCTGTTTCTGGAGGGTTTATTCCGAGCCCCGCAGTCAGAGCCTGCTCGCCACAGTTTTGTGGGTTGGGCGGGGCTTTTGACGTGCTCTCAGCTGTGAGCCATTGCCCGTCCAGAATTTATCTCCACCCTCAAGGCCGGGGCCCTCTTGCGCAGGGTCGCAAACCGCGGTTTATTGGGCCGGGCGTGTTTGCTGGCGTGAGCTCAGCTGCTAGCTTTCAAACAATCCGGACTCTACCACGCCCCCACGTTCGGCACCAGCTCGCGCACGTAGGATGGTAAACTGCTGGGATTTCTCTGGCCAGGCGGGGCTAGTAGTGTGAGCTCAGCCGCAAAAACCAGCTCGCGCGCACGTAGGATTTCAAACCACCGGGGTTTCTCTGGCCAGGGGGGGCTAGTAGCGTGAGCTCAGCCACAAAAGCCAGCTGCGTGCATTAGGATTTCAAACCACCGCGGTTTCTCAGTCCGGGCGGAGTTGGCAGCATGAGCTCAGCCGCGAGCCCTTTTCCTGTCCCTGGTCCTAGCCCCGTCCCCGCGGTCAGGGCCGGCTTGAGCAGGGTCGCAGAGCCAATCTCTGCCCGTATTTTTTCCCACAAGTGGGGTCACAGGCGGGCCCGCAGCTGCCGGAACGCTTTTGCGCGTCCCCTCCGCCCCTGCTGGGCTAGACTGAGCTCACATTGGTTGTGCCTCCGCCCACGCCGACAGGACCGCTTTTCAGCATCCTGCCGCCCCAAACCCTTCGGCAAGCCTCAGAGAGATGGCAGTGTTTTAAGTCTCCACACTGTAGGTTTGGGAGCTCCCTCCCTCTAAGCAGCTCTTCTCTAATTGCCGCGGGAGAGCTTGTTTGGCTAGTGTCCTGTCTCCTTTTGCTGGTATTGCTAGTTCCAGGGGAAATATTCGTTTTCGATTAGGAAAATGACTTAGCCCAGGGTCAGGATGGCTGTCCCTCAGAGTGTCCTCGTGCCTTCAGTCCACTCTCTGTTCTCACTGCTCTGTTCCTCTCCTCTGTCCCCGTTCCCTGGAGCCCCGGGTGCGTGGTTGTGAGAGAGGGTTTCTGCGCTGTCCCTTTGAAAAGATTCTTGGGTCTGAGAAAACTCTCTCTTTTTCACAAACAGTATCCTCACTTGCTTCACAGCTCAATACAGTCCATACGCCTCTTCTAGGCTCTGGGATTGCAAGCTGGGGCTTGGTTCCTGGGACCCAGGTCCCTCCCTCTCCGCCAAACTCTCCTCCCGCCACGCGGGTCTCTCCGGGCTGCCGTTTGCTCTGAGGAGCTGGGCAGCCCTCTTCACATTTTCTCTATTCCTACCAGTCTCAATGTGGCTTCTGCAGTGTTCCTTGGTTGAAGAGTCCACTTAGTTTAGTTCAAAGTTGGTTTATCCAGATGATGGTTCTTAAAATTGAGTTATAATCCACTTTGGTTCTGGGAGTTGGAAGTTGGTACGTCCGCCTACTCCATCTCCATCTTCCGTCCACTGGGATAACTTCTTAAGGAAGTTTTTCTGCATGACCCCACCTGTTTTCCTTTCTCCTACCTCTTCCATAAATGAATCACGAGCAAGTTTCGGAATCCCTGGTAAAGATGAAGATGGATGTTTCCCTTCGTAACCCCAGTCTCCCTTCTTCATAAAGTCTTCGTTAGTCTTCCAGTGATATATTTGTTCATGTAAGATGGGTAGGCTGTGAAAAGAGGGAGGAACAGTAGGAAAGAGCAGGGGAAGATTGGCAAAGGAGAGGGAGATGGGTAGTGAAGCCTTTCTATTTGAAGAAAATGCCGTTGTCCAAACAGAGAACGAGTCACATGTAAACAAGAATGACATCAATCATTCCTCTTCTTCTTAATGTCCAAAGCCACAGGATCCGTCTGCCACTGTATCTATCCTAAATCAAACTCACATGGAATATTCCGCTGGTTCCCTGTGCCAAAGCATAAGAGAGAATCTCACAACAAATGCACATTGATTTGGTTGGGGGAAATATAGGCTACCACAAAATTGAAACAGATTGGGCGGTCATAAACTTTGGAATTATGCCTTTTATATTTCTTTGTGTTTACATTAAATATTATGCATGAGTCCTTATGTTAGTTCCAATTTAATGTTATGGCGAACTACTGACTGAGCAGATCTGTTTGCCATGTGGGTTATAGGCATCTGTTGAATATCAGGGAATATAATCAAGTGACTTGCCAAGGACTCCATTGGAGAAGTGTCATGTGCATTTTTCTGAGTGGAGAGCACCCCCAAAAGCATACTGACCTACAATAGTGCAGTAATGCATCAGAATTGAGTAGAGTGCTCATCAGCCAGGATGTTAACGTGTCACAAATAGATAACTACCTTTCTCGTTTATCACAACACCAATGCAATTTCTTATATTTACTACCAGAACTTGCAAATCCCAACTCAAACTACCTGTGAATTTGATTCTTTTTCTATCTTGGAACTTAAAGAGCTAGCTGACTTGAGTTTGGGGTACAATATAAAGCAAGGAGATATATATTTTTTAAAGACAACTGAATACACTTTAGTGACAATAATTTGTAATTCAAAATTTTTCTACACTAGGAATTGAGACTCACTTCCTATGGGACCAAGGACTGAGTTGAGATTTTTTGTTGTTTCATTTGGTCAGTGGTCCAGATAGTCTTTCTAGATACAAAACATAAGAAACACATATGTCATTGACTGTTTTTACTAATGTCTTCACAATACTGTCATATAGATGCACTATAATTGGATCTGGACAGCAAAAATATCACACTGGGTTAGATAGTCATTTTTGTGCCATCTTTTCTAAAGTTGGATAAATTTTGTTTTAAAATCTATTTTTCTTTTTGCATGGGTATGTCTTTTATTTCTCTGATTTGCAGCAGTGTATAAAGACCAAGTTGTATACAATCATGTTTTAAAAATGAAATTTAGTCACATGGATAATTTTCTCTCTGACCGGTTAATTTGAGCATACGTGGAGTAAGCTTGTTGGCCATTCTAAGAGTATATTTTCTTGCTTTTGCACAAGGCGACTTGGCTCCTGTCTTAAATGAGGAAAAGTTTCCCTTTGCCGTGAGCTCGAGCCCCCGCCTGAGCAGTGGGCATGCTCTCCGCAGGACCTCCCCCATGGGCTGCTGCTCTCCAGCCCCTTCCTGACCTTGAGCCTGGCCTTCCCTTTGAAGGGAACACATGCTGTGCGTAGTTGGAGTCTCTGTCCAGCTAGGGAAGCCTTCTACCAGACCACATTCTGCCAGATGGCCCACCTCCCTTTCTGTGCCTTGGGCTCCTCATGTGCCACCAGAGGGTTCTTGTCAGATGGGAAAGGTGGAGACTGGAAAGATGGTGGCTGCCCAGGACATGGGTCCATGTACCTCATGCCCTTTCTTACATCACAACCCCTGTTGTTCTCCATGGCCCCAGGTCACCATGACCTCATCACAAGGAAGACTTGTGATTTATTTAGTCTCTAGTATCAGCACAGGGTCAAGATTAAAGTAGAGCTTCATGACTATTTGAATAAAACCAATAAATGAACATCTCTAATGCCAATTTCAGACAGAAAACCTCCTAGTCCTCCTTGAACACTTTCATAAAGGTGCCCTCCTATTTCAGGCTCTGTCTCCTCCCCATATTATCACTCAGTGCCTTGCTCAGCCAAAGCCATAGCATTAAGCCACTCGAGGCCCACTTTGGCTGTTTTCCTGGCCCAGGAAAAGAATGTGTCAGGAATGTGAAGAAACTGCTTTCTATTTGGTCCTCATATGGGAGTGTATCTCTGAGTTCCTTCCTGGGTAGGTAGAGAGACTGTCCATGAGTCTATATAACAGCCAAAAATTCTTGGGAAGGAAACAAGCCAATATAACTGATAATGGGTATTCATGTCTTAAACAGCTTACTACCCTTTAGTTTTGTCTTTGATTTGACTTCTGTTTCTTATCATAAAGCAGAGATTGGCAAACTATGGCCCTGAGGCCACATCTGACCTGGTACCTCTGGTGCCTGTTTTTGTCAATAAAGTTTTATTGGAACACAGCCATTTTCATTGATTTTTCTCCCTACAACAACAAGGTTGAAGATGGCTACTCTTAAGTACTTCATATGAATAAAATTATATCATGTTTGTTCTTTTATGCTTGGTTTATTTCACTTAATGTAATGACTTCAAGGTTCCTCTACATAGTGGCATGTGCTAGAATTTTCTTTCTTTTTAAGGCTGAAACTAGTCCATCAGATGTGCCTATCATGTTTTTTGTTTGATTGTTTTTTTGTCTACTTATTTATTTATTTATTTTAGAGAGGAGAAAGAGAGAGAGTGAGAGAGAGAGAGAGAGAGAAAGGGGGGATGAGCAGGAAGCATTAACTCCCATATATGCCTTGACCAGACAAGTGCAGGGTTTAGAACCAGTGACCTCTGTGTTCCAGGTCGATGATTTTTCCACTGCGCCACCACAGACCAGGTCTCACCTACCATGTTTTGTTTATTTATTCATTCATTGATGAACACTTGGGTTGCTTTCCCCTTTGGCTATTGTGAATAGTGATGCTAAGAACATGGATATACAACTGTTTGAGTCCCTTCCAATTCTTTTGGGTCTTGATTCAGAAGTGGAACTGCTGGATCATTTTTAATCCTAGTTTTAATTCCTTGAGGAAATTTGTATATTATTTCCATAGTGAATGTACCATTTTATATTCCCACCAGCAGCACACAAGAATTCTGATTTCTCCATATCATTGCCATCACTTAAGTTTTTCTGTATTTTCAAAAATAGCCATTCTAGTAGGTATAAAAAGGTATCTCCTTGTGCTTTTGATTTGCTTTTTCTTAATGATTAGTAACATGCATCACCTTTTCATGTGCTTGTTGGCTGTTTGTATGTCTTCTTTAGGGAAATAGTTATTCAAGTCCTTTAGCAATTTTTAAATCAGGTTGTTTTATTTATTTATTTTTGTTGTTGAGATGCAGGAGTTCTATATATATTATTAATAATAGCCTGTTATCAGATAAGTGATTTGCAAAAATTTTCACCCATATTGTGGGTTGACTTTTCACTTCATTGGTAGTTTCCTTGGATGTGCAGACGCTTTTAATTTTGATGTATTCAACTTATCTTTTTGTTGAATTGCCTGTGCTTTTGGTGTCATATCCAAGAAATCATTGCCTAGTCCAATGTCATGAAGTTTTCTCCTGTTTTTCACGAAGAGTTTTATAGTTTTAGCTCCTACATTTAGGTCTTAAATCCAGTTTGAGCTAACTTTTGTATATGGTATAAGGCAAGAGGGTCCAATTTTATTCTTTGGCATGTGGATAACTAGTTAACCCAGCAGAGTTTTTTTTGAAAAGATTATCCTTTCCTTATTGAATGGTATTGGTACCCTTGAATATATCATCCATCTGTGTATGTAAGTGTTTATTTCTGAGCTGTTTGATTCCATTGGTTCATATGTCCATCTTCATGCTAGTATCACACTGTTTTTATTACTGTAGCTTGTAGTGCATTTTGAAATCGAGAAATGTGAGACTGCCAACTTGGTTGTTTTCCGACTGTTTCAGTTCTCTAGGGCCCCTTAAGATTCCATGTGAATTAAAAAAAATTTTCTCATTCTGTAAAGAGAAATGTCATTGGTTTAAATATACTTTTCAGAGAGCACATCTATGACATTAACCCAAATCTCCCCTCGTCTCCCATTGTGTGACCTGAGCTTTTTTTTTCTGTTCTGCTCCTCACTTTTTTTTCCGAGGTAAAATTTTTTTATTTGCCTAGAGTGTATTTCCTGTGTCTCACCATGTCTAATTTAGAGTGGTGGACGTGGAGACAAGGTTGGCATCACTTTTCTTGGGCAATTACTTCTCTCTGGGGTTGCTACCACTCTTTGGAGATTTCTGCCTCCTGTCTCTGTGCAGAGAGAGAAGTCACAAGCCTCAGGCACCCACATCTTTGAGCTGCACGATGGTTCATGGGAAACTCTCACTCCTGGCTGATGTAAACATGGTCAGATGGCTAATAATGCTTGTGTGGAGCTGGTCAGAACACAGCTGGAAAACATAAAGATTCAGCCTTTCTCTGCCAATGGGATTTTAATGACCAAACCACAGAGCTTTGGATGATTTAAATAAAATATGGCAAATAGAAGAAAAATTCAATATCCCTACAAAAAAGGAAAGAAAGAAAAAAAACCAAGTGATTAGTAATCGGCAGGATTGTAAAACCGATGTGTTGGAGAGAAAAGAAGTAGAAGCATTTCTTGGATATGAACAGCAGACACCACTTGGAGTTTCAGTGTTTGACCCAATAAACTGTATTATTAAAAATTAGCAGGCAGAAATCTGAAATATCTTCCTTTTTCCTTTTGGAGGTTTGGTTTGGTTTTCTTTTTTAGCTGTTTTCCAAAAGAAATTCCAAAGGTTTTTTTGTGTGGTTTTTTTTGTGTTTTTTTTTTTTTACTATTTTATCATTTCTGACTTAAGCCTGTTGCAAATCTCTTTGAAACAACTAGGCCCAAGGGTGGCTCGAGCAGCTGCCTGACGTCCACGCCAATGTAAAAAGTCTCTTCCATTTTAAGTGCTATACTTTGCCGTAATCAAATCCAGATGCTTAAACCATTCAAAGATTACCTTTTAGAGCGTGAACAGAAGCATGAATGTAAGTGTTATGTTAAAATATAGTTAGGTTCCAATTGTTCCAAAGGTTTCTGAGTGTGTCTGAAGGAGAGTTGAGGCAGAGAGACCCAGGGAGACGGGGAACTAGCAAAATAGTCCTGGGAATGTCTAACCACGCAATCACTGGGGAGAGACATAATTAGATTAAGAGCTGACGAGTATATATAATTAACAGCAAAGAGACCAGGAGGCTCCCTCTGAGACTGGGGTAATAACTCAGCAAGCAGGGGCCAGGTTTCTCCTCTCATGTAATTCGAAGGGAATTCCCAATATGAAGTGAAACTGAGCTTCCACAATTCAGTACTCTGTCAGGTACTGTAACTTATCTTGACTTCCCAATGGAGTGATGAGGGAAGGTTCCCATTGTTTCTCACATGCTGTACATATAGCACAGGTGAGCTCTCAATGTCTTGCTTCGTATCCTTTGATTTCTTGTTGATATGCTGGCACATACCCTGATTTCACATTCATAGTTAGTAATGCCTTACCCACACCAGTGTGCATCAGTACCCAACTGTTATATCAAAATAAGTGACTTACTTTTTCAGCCACCAGAATGCCTGATGGTTAAACAGTAGACCAAATCCATGGTATGGCCAATGTAAATCTTTGCACAGCCCAACTGTCCGATTGTTTTAGCCTTTAGGTCAATATTAGGGCAGTGCTTGAAAATTCTTAGTGATCCACCTGCAAATGGTTGAGCTAATTGTTTTTCTAGGAAAAAATAAAAGATGGGTAAGAAAAATTTTTACCATTTTATATTTTCATTCAAGTTCATTGATTATACATATACTGCATGGTGTGAGAACTTGTATTTTAGATATTTCAGAATGGAGAATTCTATTTGAGACCAAAGATGAAAAATCCTAGTGAAGGTTAAAAAAGGTAGCCTTTTGAACTGAGAAGTTTTGCTGAGAACCCAATTACTTCATCTGAGGATCTTGATTTTTCTTTTGGAAGATGAGGAAGCTGGACAAGATTTTTAAGTTTTCCTCTGCTTCTAATATTTTATGTTTCTAAAGTTGTCAAGTCAGGACAGAGCCTCTGCACTGGAAAAGTGTTTCTTATAAATATAGTTGCAAAGGTTCCCTGTCCAAGCATTTTTAAAGCTGGCACTTTTATGTTTCTTTAAGTGATGAGACAAAAAGATTTCATCTGTGGGAGTCCACAAACTTCCTGACGTGAGGAGAGTTAATATTACTTCCTTTCCCCAGTGTTGGAGGGTTATAGTGTTTCTGAATTTGGGGGATTCAGAATTGAGATATTAGGGGAATAAGTGGGTGCATCAGAGTGGTTGGCAGAAAGAAGGGAAAGATCCAAATCACCTGAATCAGGTCTCAGAAGAAAAGAAACCAGAGCTAGAGGATCCAGTTTCATAGGGGAATGGAGAAAATGGAACACGGAGGACAGGGTAAAATAAATGATGGAGACAGACTTCTCAGGCAGGAGAATGGGAGCATCCTCAAATCGTAGGGATCTGGAGAAGTGAGCAGCCTAGCAGATTTTGACAAGAGTTGTTGGGGACAATACACTTAGATCTCCCTTTATGTTCTTTAAGAACTGCAAGTCAAGTAGAAAATTCCTGCTCCTCGGAATATGGTTCATCCCAGGATGGCTTCACTCAGTTATAACAATAAAGCCAAATTTGCATTTACAAGAAGTACCCATCTCTTTTCTTTCAAGCAGAAGTTGGCTTTCCCTTCAAGAACAAATTCAAATGTTACTTCCTTGGAGTAGTTTGCATTGTGTAATTTGACCTCTGTCTAAGCAGTCAGTTCTTCCTAAGCACTCCTGAAGCATTTTTTAAATTACCTCAATGATAGGTCTTATTAAAGCCTGGAATATTCTATACAGGAATACATTTGTCTTCTTCCTACACCTTGCCTTGATCAGATCTGTATCCTTGATACCTTGAATATGCCTTACAAGTTACATAGAACCAGGAGATATTGGACTGAACTGAATAAGATTCAACAGATTCAGTCTAGTCTCCATCAATCCAAATATCCAAGTCTGTACTGTGCAGTGTGGTCTAGATACAATAACATTTATAGGCAAGGATTAAAAATTTTTATATGACTAGAATATAGAGTGTTAGCAGAATGCTAACTCTAAATTTTTCCTTCATTTTTATGCCTAAGAAGACAGAATGCTTATGTGACGACTTATAAGTCTAAAACAGTCTTCTTTTATTGTCTCCATTTCTTGTGTGTCTGAGTCTGTTATTTGGAAAGGTTGTAGAAAAAACCAAAGAATATATATATATTTAAATTGTCCCTTTTTATTGTTTTTTTAATAATTAAGGAGATTTGAATGCCCAAAGTTAAATGAGCCTGCTCAAATCCTTTTGGAGCTTAAGGGGAATATAAATAAAGAGAGAGGGAACACTCTCTGTTCTTGTTGGGGAAAATATTTGCCTGGTGCCAGGTTCGTGATGGCAGAATGAAGTGATTCACCAGGTCACTGAGTCACTGCTCTCCAAAGTCTGCTTTTGCTTAGATGCTGTAGATAGTTCAGGGTGGTTACAGTTGGAATTACACACATGACCACCTCAATTCTACCCTTAATTCGATGATAGAAAACCTTGTCTTTGGGCTCACAGCAGACACTGGTGGCCCAGCCAGCAGCCTTAATCCCATTTCTGTTGCACTGACAGAGCCTGTCAGCCCTCCAGGTTTTCACGTGGGTATCCACCCCTGCCCCATGTGATTCAGGAGTGATTATCTCTAAGTCCAAGAGTGAAGTTAAATTGGGTATGCTAGTGACAAGTGTCTTTAGCATGGGTCAGACACATAATGATTGCAATGGAGGTATAGGGCAGGACATATTAGACTGAACTGATAAATTCAACAAATTCAGTCTGGTCTCCATCAGTGTGGGCTAGATCCAATCACATTCACATGCAAGGATTAAAATATATATTTTTTTAAACTTCTTTTTTTTAATTTTATTCATTTTAGAGAGGATACACAGAGTGAAATAGAGAGAGAGAGAGAGAGAGAAAGGGGGGAGAAGCTGGAAGCATCAACTCCCATATGTGCCTTGAAGAGACCAGTGCAGGGTTTTGAACTGGCGACCTCAGTTTTCCCAGGTCGACGCTTTATCCACTGCGCCACCACAGGTCAGGTGGATTAAAATATATATTTTTTATATATATAATTTATTATTATTAATTCTAATGGGGTGACACCAATAAATCAGGGTACATATGTACAATGAAAACATCTCCAGGTTATCTTATCATTCATTGTGTTGCATACCCGTCACCAAAAGTAAAATTGTCCTCTGTCACCTTCTATCTGGTTTTCCCTGTGTCCCTCCCGTCCTCCCTATCCCACTCGTCCCTCCCTCTACCCATCCCATAGCCACCACTCTCTTGTCCGTGTCTCATATTCTCACTTTTATGTCCCACCTATGTATGAAATCATGCTGTTCTCAGTTTTTCCTTTTTTTCTGATTTACTTATTTCACTCCGTATAATGTTATCAAGGTACATCCATTTTGTTATAAATGATCCGATGTCATCATTCCTTATGGCTGAGTAGTATTCCATAGTGTATATGTACCAAAGCTTTTTAATCCACTCGTCTTCTGACGGACACTTGGGCTGGTTCCAGATCTTCACTACTGTGAACAATGCTGCCACGAACATGGGGGCGCATTTCTTCTTTTCAAACAGTGCTATGATGTTCTTAGGGTATATTCCTATAAGTGAGATAGCTGGGTCAAAAGGCAGTTCGATTTTTAATTTTCTGAGGAATCTCCAAACTGTTTTACACAGTGGCTGCACAAGTCTGCATTCCCACCAGCAGTGCAAAAGGGTTCCTTTTTCTCCACATCCTCGCCAGCACTTATTCTGTGTTGTTTTGCTGATGAGTGCCATTCTGACTGGTGTGAGGTGATATCTCATTGTGGTTTTAATTTGCATTTCTCTAATGATTAGTGATGTTGAGCATTTTTTTCATATGCCTGTTGGCCATCTGTATGTCCTCTTGGAGAAATTTCTATTCATTTCTTTTGCCCATTTTATGATTGGGTTGTTTGTCTTCCTGGTGTTGAGTTTTATAAGTTTTTTATAAATTTTGGTTATTAACCCCTTATCAGATGTGCTGTTGAATATGTTCTTCCATTGTGTGGTTTGTCTTTATATTCTGTTCTTATTGTCTTTAGCTGTGCAAAAACATTTTAGTTTGATATAGTCCCATTTGTTTATCTTGACTTTTATTTCATTTGCCCGTGGAGAGAAATCAGCAAATATACTGCTGCTAAAGATGTTGGAGAGCTTGCTGCCTATGTTTTCTTCTAAGATGCTTATGGTTTCACGGCTTACATTTAAGTCTTTTATCCATTTTGAGTTTGTTTTTGTGAATGGTGTAAGTTGATGGTCTAGTTTCATTTTTTTGCAGGTAGATGTCCAATTTTCCCAACACCATTTGTTAAAGAGGCTGTCTTTGCTCCATTGTATGTTCTTTCCTCCTTTGTCAAATATCAGTTGTCCATAAAGCTGTGGGTTTATTTCTGGGTCCTCTGTTCCGTTCCATTGATCTATGTGCCTGTCCTTATGCCAGTACCAGACTGTCTTGAGTATAATGGCCTTATAGTAAACCTTGATATCTGGAAGAGTGATACCTCCTGCTTTATTTTTTCTTTTTAAGATTGATGAGGCTATTCGTGTTCTTTTTTGGTTCCATATAAATTTTTGGAATATGTTTTCTATATCTTTGAAGTATGTCATTGGTATTTTAATTGGTATTGCATTGAATTTATAAATTGCTTTTGGTAATATAGACATTTTAATGATGTTTATTCTTCCTAGCCATGAGCACCGTATATGCTTCCACTTGTTTGTATCTTCCTTGATTTCCTTTATCAATGTTTTATAATTTTCTGAGTATAAGTCCTTAACCTCCTTGGTTAAATTTACTCCTAGGTACTTTATTTTTTTGGCTGCAATAGTGAAGGGGATTGTTTCCTTAATTTCTTTTGCTGACAGTTCATTGTTGGTATATAGAAATGCCTCTGATTTTGGAGTATTAATTTTATATCCTGCCACCTTGCTGAATTCATTTATAAGGTCCAGTAGTTTTTTGACTGAGACTTTAGGGTTTTCAATATACAATATCATATGATTTGCAAATAGTGACAGTTTTACTTGTTCTTTTCCAATTTGGATGCCTTTTATTTCTTCTTCTTGTCTGATTGCTGTAGCTAGGACTTCCAGAACTATGTTGAATAAGAGTGGTGAAAGGGGGCATCCCTGCCTGGTTCCTGACCTTAAGGGGATTGCTTTTAATTTTTGTCCATTTAGTATGATGTTTGCTGTGGGTTTATCATAGATGGCCTTTATCATGTTAAGGAATGATCCCTGTATTCCCACTTTACTGAGAGTTTTGAGCATGAATGGGTGCTGGATTTTATCAAATGCCTATCATGTGATTTTTGTCCTTCCTTTTGTTTATGTGATGAATCACATTGATTGATTTGCGAATATTGAACCAGCCTTGCCTCTCCAGAATAAATCCCACTTGATCATGGTGTATGATTTTTTTCATATATTGCTGGATCCGGTTGGCTAATATTTTGTTGAGAATTTTAGCATCTAAATTCATCAGGGATATAGGCCTATAATTTTCTTTCTTTGTGTTGTCTTTGCCCGGTTTTGGGATGAGAATTATGCTTGAATCATAAAAGGAGTTTGGAAGTCTTTCTTCCTCTTGAATTTTTTGAAATAGCATGAGGAGGATAGGAGTTATTTCTTCCTTGAATTTTTGATAGAAATTACTTGTGAAGCCATCAGGCCCAGGACATTTCTTTTTTGGGAGTTTGTGGATCACTGTTTCGATCTCATTTGTTGTAATTGGTCTGTTTAGGTGTTCTGATTCTTCCAGATTGATTTTTGGAAGATTATATGATTCAAGAAATTTGTCCATTTCAGCAAGATTGTCTAATTTTTTGGCATATAGTTCTTCATAGTATTTTCTTACAATGCTTTGTATTTCTGTTGTGTCAGTTGTTATTTCTCCACTGTCATTTCTAATTTTATTTATTTGAGACCTCTCTCTTTTTTTCTTGGTAAGTCTAGTTAAAGGTTCATCAATCTTGTTTACCTTTTCAAAGAACCAGCTTCTGGCTTCATTGATCCTCTGTATTGTTTCCTTCTCTTCTATGTCATTTATTTCTGCTCTGATCTTTATTATTCCTTCCTTCTACTTGTCTTGGGTTTTATTTGTTGTTGTTTTTCTAGTTCTTTTAGATGTAGGATCAGGATACTTATTTGAGCTTTTTCTAGCTTCTTATGATATGCCAGTAGTGCAATAAACTTCCCTCTCAGAACTGCTTTTGCTGTGTCCCATAAATTTTGAGTTGATGTATGCTCATTATCATTTATTTCTAGAAACTTTTTTCTTTCTTCTTTAATCTCATTGTTAATCCATTCATTATTTAATAACATACTGTTTAGTTTCTAAGTGTTTGAGTATTTTTCAGTTTTTCTTTTGTGGTTAATTTCTAGTTTCATGGCATTGTGATCAGAGAAAATGCTTGATATGATTTCAATCTTCTTAAATTTATTGAGACCAATTTTGTGTCCTAACATGTGGTCTATTCTAGAAAACGTACCATGAGTGCTTGAGAAGAATGTATATTCTACTGCTTTAGGGTGAAAAGTTCTGAAGATATCTATTAAATCAAGTTGATCTAGTGTATCCCTTAAGTCTGCTGTTTCTTTATTGATTTTCTTTCTTGAGGATCTATCCAGTGTTGTTAGAGGGGTATTGAAATCCGCTACTATGATAGAATTGCTGTTAATCTCGCCCTTTATATCCATCAAAGTCTGCTTATTGTATGTCGGGGCTCCTATATTTGGTGCATAGATATTTATAATAGTTATATCTTCCTGTTGAATTGTTCCCTTTATCATTATGTAGTGTCCTTTTTTATCTCTTATGACAGCCTTTGTTTTAAAGTTCATTTTGTCAGATATAAGTATTGCTACCCCTGCTTTTTTTTCATTTCCATTTGCATGAAATATTTTATTCCAACCTTTTACCTTCAGTCTATGTGCATCTTTTGTTTTAAGGTGTGTATTGTAGACAGCATATGTATGGGTTCTGTTTCTTTATCCATGCAGCTACCCTATGTCTTTTGATTGGATCATTTAATCCATTTACATTTAAGGTTATTATTGATATGTAGTTGTTTATTGCCATTTTATTCTTTAAAGCTGTATTCTTCTTTTGCTATATTCTTTTCTCCCTCTAAAATGTTCACAACAGTCCCCTTAGTATCTCTTGCAGAATTGGTTTGGTTTTTATGAATTCCTTCAGGCTTTCTTTTTCTGGGAAGCTCTCTATTTCTCCTTTAATTTTAAAAGTTAGCCTTGCTGGATAAAGTAGTCTTGGTTGTAGGTTCTTGTTCTGCATTACTTTGATTATATCTTGCCATTCCCTTCTGGCCTCAAGTGTTTCTGTTGAGAAGTCCGATGTCATTCTTATGGGGGCTCCTTTGTAGGTGATAGCCTTTTTTTCCCTGGCAGCTTTTAAAATTTTTTTATATCCATTAGCTTTGGTATTTTAACTATGATGTGTCTTGGTGTAGATCTTTTTGGGTTTCTTTTTAATGGAGTTCTATGTGCTTCTTGAACATGTGGAGTGTTTCCCAGCCTTAATTTAGGAAATTTTTCTGGTATGATTTGATTGAACAAAGTTTCCATTTCCTGTCTTCTCTCCTCTTCTTCAGGCACCCCTATGATGCGAATGTTGTTTCTCTTCATGTTGTCACAGAGCTCTCTTAGTGTTTCCTCACATTTTTTGAGTCTTTTTTTCTTTCTCTTCTCTGCTTCTGTGCCTTTGTGTATTGTGTCCTCTAACTCGCTTATTCGATACTCAGCGTGATTCATCCTGCTTTTAATTCCTTCCATTGTGGTCTTCAGTTCTGATACTGTATTTGTCATTTCTGTCTGATTCTTTTTTATTATTTCAATTTCGTTTTTATACTTGTTATCTCTTTATTTAGTGTTCATAATGACTATCCATTGTTGTTATAATTTCTTTGAACATCCTAACTATCATTATTCTAAATCCTGCTTCTGGTAATTTGGTTATATCTGGTTCTTTCAGGTCCTTCTCTGGGATTTCTCTTGATTCATTTGGTTTGCATTCCTCTGCCTGCCCATTTTGTCTGTGTATAAGCAAGTTGTGGCCACTGGAGTCCCTAGTTGTTGCCTCTGTGTTCTCTAGGTGTGGTCTGTCTGCAGGCCCCCCACTCCCTCTGCTGCTGCCTAGGGTGGTTGGGTATGGGCGTTGCCAGTGCCGACCCACTGTTGCTTTTGCTGTGATTTCTGCCTCTCCTCCGTGGGAGGGGCTGTCACTCAAGCCACAAGCCTCAGCACCAAGGGTAGAGTTGAGCACCTTTGCTCAGCTGTGGACCCAGCCTGTTTCCGGACTTCCGCCCAGAACCCACAGTCATAGCCTGTTCGCCACAGTTTTGTGGGTTCGGCGGGGCTTTTGACGTGCTCTCCGCTGTGAGCCTTTGCTCGTCCAGAGGTTTAGCCCCACCCTCGAGGCCAGGGCCCTTCTGCACAGGGTCGCAAACCCAGGTTTATTGGGCCGGGCGTGTTTGCTGGCTTCCGCTCAGCTGCGTATTTCCGCTCGTCCCGAACTCTACCCCGCCTCTGCGTTCAGAGCCCGCTCGTGCACGTAGGATGGCAATCTGCGGTTTCTCGGCCGGGCAGGGATAGTATCGTGGGCTCAGTTGCGAGCTTCCACTTGTCTTGGGGTCTACCTTGTTCCCACGCTCGGAGCCCTCTCGCACACGTATAATGGCAAACCGCGGTTTCTCCGGCCAGGCGGGCCTGGTAGCATGAGCTCAGCCGTGAACCCCCGCCCGTCCCTGGTCCTAGCCCAGTCCCCGCGGTCAGGGCTGACTTGCGCCGGGTCGCAGAACAGATTTCTGCCCTTTCCTGTCCTCCCGCTTTGTCCCCGTAGGTGGCATTTAAGGCGGGCCCACAGCTTCCAGAGCGATTTCGCGTGTCTTCTCCGCCCCTGCTGGGCTTGACTGAGCTCACACCATCTTGGCCTCTGCCCACGCCGACAGAACCATGTTTCAGCGTCCCGCCGCCCCAATCTCTTCAGCAACCCTCAGCAGAGTAGGAAGGGACCTAATACTCCACACTGTAGGCCTGGGAGCTCCCTCACTTCTTTCACAGCTCAAAACTGTCCAAACGCCTCTTCTAGGCTCTGGGACTGCAGGCTGGGGCTTGGTTCCTGGGACCCAGGTCCCTCCCTCTCCGCCAAACTCTCCTCCCGCCACTCGGGTCTCTCCGGGCTGCCGTTTGCTCCAGGGAGCTGGGCAGCCCTCTTCACGTTTTCGCTATTCCTACCAGTTTCAATGTGGCTTTTTCTGTGTTCCTTGGTGGAAGAGTCCACTTAGTTTAGTTCAAAGTTGGTTTATGCAGATGATGGTTCTTAAAATTGAGTTATAATCCACTTTGGTTCTGGGAGTTGGAAGTTGGTACGTCTGCCTACTGTGTCGCCATCTTGCTTCCATGAGTTTACTTTTTCTGCCATGGTACACTGGTCAGATGTCCATAAACTTCAGAAGTCCTTCTGGGTATGGAAGAGGTTGCGGGAAAGAGAGCTTGTGGGTTATGACAATTCACGTTATCCACTCCTGCGCGGGGCTCCCCGCCACCCTGAGTGGGGAGAGGTGGGACTCCCGCAGAAGCCCCTTCCCGAAGCCTGGGACTGGCGGCTCTAGGAGCAAAAATATTTTATATGTAGTAATGGAAATAAAGATATTTACTTTCTGGATGGCACCTGGGAAAGATTTCTTTTAGGCCTAACTAATAATAAAATGAAGAAGCTGTCTTTACATATACATATTATAGTGCCTAACTTCGGTGTTTGGAACTGCTGAAGAATAAAGCTGACCTGCTGAGGCTGACAAGAAAAAAAATAATAAAGGTGCACAGAACCTATGTCCTTGATATTGCCTTTGATCACCAAATTTTGCATTCTGGTGTCCTGCCACCTTAGCATGAAATGCTAGGTGAGATGGAGAATATACTTTATTGTTTAAGACATTTAGGCTGTTATTTTTAAATTATTTTCTGCCAAAGGCATTTCGACTGACCTAGAGAGAAGGATATAGGAGAATTACAGAGATATAGTTATCTTGGCTTATGATTAAGGGAGAGTAAATTTAAAAAAGAAAGGACAAGAAAAATTATAGTTATAGATCAAGTAGAGTGTCTTAACTGTTTTCATCCATCTGAATATTTTTCAGACATATGTTTTTAAATAAATAAAAGACATAGGCTCACAAAAATATATTGAAACTCTCTCACAGATTAAGACTCCTACAAGGATACACAATTAAATTTGACACTTAAACTTTTTCATGACATTAAGCTCTCAGAATCAGGATGGCTATGTACTCAAGCCCAATGCCAATTTGTTCAATGGCTAAAAAGCAAAAGGTTCTTTCAAAGTAATCATTTTGTGTTTCAAGCAACATTATAATAAACTTAACCAAAAATAAACTGAATTTAATTACATCGTTTTTCTATATACATGCTGCCAGAGTCATCACCGAGTGGCAATAATTGTTATTTTATTTTCCCACTTCCTGGAAGTAAAGATATTCACAAGCAATGGAAGGGCACTACTCTTTTTTAGGAAGGTGCTATGAGGTTGAGTGTATCATTGGTTCCAAGTATATGTGATGTCTCCTTCTCCATTCATTAGGCCCATCCATAGGTTTCCTCCTGGGGTCCTGTCTGTGGTAAGATTATACTTTCTGCCTTAGTGATATCAAGCATGATTTGGCCAATAGGATGTGCGCTGAAGTGATATGTACCACTTCCCACCTGAAGCTTTGGAGCAGGTCTTGAGGTTCCACTGTCATTCTTTTCCCTCTGTTATGAGCACATGATGCCCCAAATTGGGGTCACTGCTGTAGCCTGGATCCCAGAATGATGACACATTAAACAGAAATTTAATTTGTCCACAGGTAAGAGGTCCCAGGAATAGGCACTATACCTTTGTAGTTGTAAGTCACTCAGATTTCAGCGTTATCACCAAAAGATAACTTAGTGTGAAGTAATGAATACAAGTTGATATTTATGAGCAATCTTTCTGATTTCTCCACAATTATCCTCTTTTCTGTTTCCATGCAACCTCTAATTTTTAACTCCTTTTTAAGTATCAGATTTATTGTTTCTCAAACTATGGCACATTGTAGACATTTAAATGTTCTTCATTATTTGCATTATTTTTTGGTAAGATTTTCTTTCCTTTTAAATTCACCAACCTTCCAGCATGAGTAGTAAGTGGGAAGTTGGTTGTATAGTTAGATAGATCACTCCCACTATGGAATATGATGTAGGCTCAGCCTGAAGCCAACATGTCTAGGTGTGGCCTTTTCAGTTGGAGGATTAACTAACCAGAAGTAAGATAAGGCCATATGAACAATATAAAAAATATGGATTAAAATTTAAAATGTACTCAATCATCTTGATACATTTTTTTTTCATTGTCAGCACACCCAGCCTTCACATACTGAAGTTTAAAGTTATCATATCGGCTGAAAGCATTCAGCTTCCCTAGACCACAGTTGAGGCCCCCAGAGAACCCATCAAGATGAAGATAATGATTTTCTGAGCATAGGGGGGAAAAAAATTTTTAAGTCAAAATCTCCCACTGTCCTGGGAGGTACTGACCTAATTTCCATTTATCATGGTCACATCTGTGCTTCTGACTTGCTTGATAACCCTTCTTTTATGATTCAACATGAAAGGAATTTTTGGTTTCATGGAATGCTGTCAAGAAAGTAGAAGAGCGGGGTCTGTCCTGGCAGCATTCCCAGGTCTAAACTTTGTGGAGGTATCCAGGGAAGAGCTGTTATTAATTGACATTGAAAGTCACATGAAATTGGTCAACTCCTGGTGATCCATGACTGTTTATTTAAGCCCCAGGCAACTTGGGTTCTCTTTCTCTTCCTTGAAGGCTTCGCTTATGTCCTTTTGCTTTTTATTAACACTTTTACCAGAAAAGCAAGACAGTGCATACTCAGCTTTGTTAATTAAGTAGCTTGGGCAATGGGTTAGCATGGAGAATGTTAACTCATTGAGATTTGGAAACAATAAATTAATTTCATTCAGGAAAGTGTGCTGCTGATCATAAAGCATTGGCTGAAAACCACTGACATAGAGACCCAACTGAACTCCTTCTGCCTTGACTTTGAGTTCTTACGCATCCTTTAAGACATGATTCCAGGATCACCTCTACATGAATCCTTCCCAGATTCAGTCAGTGGATGCATCCTTGTTCCGGACCATCTCTCTTAGGTCCTTGCACAAGCTTTCATTGTGCTTAACTATCGCACTGCCTTGCTTTCAAATATAGGACAAACCAATACTGTGACAAAAGTAAATCAGATCTCTGGTGAAAACTGTTAGATTTTTCCATCAAACACATGGAAAAGAGTCCACATAGGTTGTTTCAACACTTTTTTGAATACAGGTGCACATAGTTTAATTGAATTTTCCAGCATCATACTTGTCACTTGGGTGTAGTGGTTGGGTGCAGATGGAGCTCAGATAAGCAAGTGGACTCTTGCTGGAATTTGTTAAAAAAAAAGATACCCAATTAGCTTGAGGGGAACCTAAAATTAAAGACATTATACTTAATGTGACTTCAATACAAATACATATTGGGTGAAACCCAAATAGAGACAAGTTGATTATATTTGTCCATGAAAAAGGAAATAATTATTCTTCTGTAAAATTGATAACTTTCTTTCTGTTATTTAAAATCTAGTTTGCTTGTTTGTTTATTCAGCAACAAGGTCTGAGGATCTAATGTAAAATATAGTGACTATAGTTGATACACTGTGTTCTATCACTGAGATTTGCTAAGAGAGTACAGCTTAAATGTTCTCACCCAAAATAATAAGAATAAACAAGTAAATCTCTGAGGAGGTGGGTGTGTTCACTAACTAGTTGTTAGATGATAGGAATCCATTCACAAAGTATATTTATATCCAGTCACCACGAGGTACAATTTAAATAGCTTACAATTTTATTTGTCAATTATATCTCAAAAAAAAAACTAAAAAGGAATAATGAAGAAAAATTATAAATTAAATCTATTGCATGGCTATTTAGTTTTAAGTCTTCGCAATCTAGCATGTACTAGCCACAGTTCAAATGTTCAATAGCTACGTGTGGCCAGTGGCTCCACCCTGGAGAGCACAGGTATAGATAACGAGTCATAGAGAGGCAAGAGAGGAGGAAAGGAGGGGGTCATCCTGGAAATTGTCCTGGGAAGAGACAGCAGTGTCCTGGGCTATGGCTACATTGATGAATATGAAATGAAGTCAGTGACCTTGACATATCTATATTTTGCACATAAAGGCAACTAGGTGTGCTGTGATTTCTGCTACTTACTGGCTGAGTGATGTTGGACAAATAACCCTTTGAAGACTAGGTTGCTCCGGAATCAAATAGGAATAATACAGCATTTCGCTCCTCCAGTTGAGAGATGGGGATGAGATAATTCAGGGAAAGTACCTATCAGAGTTTCTGGGACAGAGTCAGCCCTTGAAGTAATATGGAGGTGGTCTAAAGGAAGCACTCTAAGACATCAAAGGAGGCAGAGTATTTCTGAATGTTAATCAAAGAATGTCCCTTCGAAAAAGAGCCCTGAGGGACAAGTACACTTGAGATAGGCAGACGTGTTAGGAGCAGGTCTCCCAGGAGGAGTTACTGAGGTAGCAAATCTGAAGGCACAAGTATGAAATGACAAGCAGTCAGATTTGGACCACGTAAAGATTGACAAGGGAGCCACGAAAAATATGGCTGGGAAGTGATGTGGTTTAGAATGTTTGGACTCTCAGCTACAGAGTTAAATTTTATTGTGCAAGTCGTGAGAAGTTTTGTTCTATTTTAACCAGAGAAGTGACATTAAAGTGATTTTTTTTAAAAGAAGATCAACAAGGCCAGTAGTGATTAGGCGAGATTAGAGAAAGAAGAGATTAGACTCAGCAAAACTAATCAAGAGGCTTCTGTGATTGTCCAGGCATGAGACAGTGAAGGACTAGGGTAGGTAGATGAGTGCAAAAATACTTCAGAAAAATATGTTGGCACTACCTTGTTTTTCATTCCTTTGTCCAAACTTCTTTGTAGTGCTCTATTTCTGCTTATATAACACTAATTTATTGCTTTTCAAAAATTTGAGGCTACACAGACTAACAAAACAAATACACCTGATGCCAAGTATTAAATACATGGGCAAAAAGAAGATTGAAAAATAATATTTATCCAGCATGGTTGGGAAATCAGTTTATCCATATAAGCGAATCTTCCAGGTCACTGAAACATTTCTATTTGAACATTAAATACTTTGAAGTTTTAACTTTATTGGAGTTGCCTACAGGTTTAGATAGTTGCATGGAAAACTTGTGTGTGTGTGTGTGTGTGTGTGTGTGTGTGTGCACGCGCGCGCGCGCGAGTGTGTGTGTGTGTGTAACTTATATTAATTGAAAGAGCCAGGGACTTGGATTAGTGAATACACATTCGTTTCTTGCTGTGTGACCTTGGACAAGTCACAAAAGCTCTCCTACTATAACAGTCTATTAACCTATCAAAACAGTGAAGCCAGAGGAGTTTTGAGGGGATCAACATTTCATTTCGGTATCCCTCCATCTATTACTGGTTTCAGAAAAATGTCCAAAAGAGAGGCACAAAGCCTGTAGGTTTATCTCTTTAAATGAAGGAGAGATTAGCTGTTTTTTAAGAAGGGATGATTTACTTCTCAGAAATATAGAAATCGACAATGAAAGACTGCATTTGCCAAGATAGATTGCTTTTGAAATCAGAAATTTGCGCTAAGCTCAATCCCTCTCAAGTTCTAGTTCTCTGTTCCCTCACTGTTGTCATAAATATTGTGAATGATAATTTCTCCTTAATAATGGCTTTCTTCTGGAGCCACTGTGTGTTACTATTGGCAAAACCTCTTCTGCTATTTCTAAGAAATAAGGCTTTACTGAGAAAGCCCCTTGGAATTCTCGGACAGGCAAATCACTCCTTATTCTGCATGTATTGAACAAGAATGTTGCTGAGTGAGGAGGTCCCCAAAGCCCGGATATAAAAGCTCAGAAGAAAGTGTGTGGTTAAGCACATTCCTGCGTTCTCTAGGATCTCAATGCGGAGAAGTAGCTTGAGTTGTTTCTCACCAAAAGCTGGAAGATGCACACACTCTCTGACAAGTAAAGCTATTCAGACAACTCGTTTAAAAGGATGGTCAACTTTAGAATTCCTCCCCTGTTAGGCTCTTGCAGTGAAAAAGGAAAACACCTGACAGATAAATCCTAGAACTAGGACTTGGAAGAGGTCTGAACTAGTGGGGTCATCCATACTCCCCTCCATCTGCTCCAATCTCTAGTCTGGTATAGAAGAACACAGGCCATTGGTAGCCCATCAGCCTGTTTTCTAAGTTAGTGATTGGCGGGCTGATGTCTGTAAAGCTGTACATAATGGAATCTTTGCTAGTTTAGAACTTAGGAATCATATACCCACGTATGCATGCACACAGGGCAAATATCCTAAATAAGGCAGTTATGAGAGAAACACGTCCTTTCTTGAGTATTTTGTTGGCTGTGCAAAAGGAGAAAAATTAGTGATTGAGGAGTTATCGTTATCAGGACACTTCTATTCTATCATAGATTCTCACTGTGTGTATTAAGCACCTGGTGCACCTTTTCTGTGCATGAGGCAGCAAGAACAAGGTAAGGAGGAGCTTGTGTCCAGTAGGGAAGCCCGCGCAGATATGGTAATGGTCTTTTTCTTCTCCACGAGAGCCCTCTCTTGTCTAGCCATCAGAGAGAAGCTCTTAGAAACAAGCTCCTTGCACCTTTATGTGAAGAAGATAAGCATCTGGATTTATTAGAAGTGGTAAAATTAGCACAGACAACAATGTCCTCTTATATTTCCCTTTCAGGTCCTGAAATATATATCACATGACCACATGTGTGCATGGGAATGCACACATATATGGGAGTGCACACATGAAGACTTTACTTTCCACTTTCATTTATTTCATAAATAAATTAGAGAGTTTCTCACTGCCTGGTACTCTGTTGCCTGCTGAAATAGAAGGATGAATAAAAATAATGATGATGTCTCTCGTGGAGGTTAAGTTTTCGGGTGTTTGTCCGGTGACTACACCAATGCTTGTGAGCACAACCTTCAGTAAATGTTTCAGAGGCAAACATCTCAGTGCCATGAATCTGCAGAGAAAAATGTCAGGCTCTAAGAAGAGACGATTGAGTCAATAAATTCTGCATTCAAAAGGCAGAAATAACTAAAATTTATCAGCAGAAAAGTCTCTTTGTGTGTGTTTTTCAAAAGCTCACTGAGTTTAGAAGGGCTTTTAGTAAGCTTTCAAGATTCTAAACTTGAACCTGGTATGGTCTGTAGTTCCCCTGTCGCTATACAAAGCTCTTTCTGACTATAGTCCATTATCAACTGCATTCTCTTGGAATTTCTTACACGTGGAAAGACAGGATGACAGTCCTGACTGGATTTTCCAGTTATCATTTTGCATTGTCTTAGATGCCGTGAAAGTTCTTACTGAGATGAGACATTGGGCAAACAGGGATGGCTGACCCTCAGAGGGAGGAATTCTGAGGCAGCTGCTCTGTGTGGGTACCCACACATTTACACTGGATAGCCCAAGTCATGCCCAGGTCCAGTCCTGGGCTTTTCCAAAACCAGCCTTTTTATGTCTTGTGCGTTAAGTCAGAAATAAAGCTATCTTTGACTGCCAAGCCACAGAAATGATGGTTTTGATTCCAGGTGTGTCAGGTAATAGAACATTTTGGACTTGCATTTTTGCTTTACAATCAGTTTATATCTGTTCAGTGACATTTTCATGACTTGTGTGTGTCTGTTTGTGGAATTTTTTTTTCTTTCTCTGCATAAGTCCGCGGGATGTTATTTGTTTTGTGCACTTCATGTTGGTTTTTAAGAAACTGGATCATTAAACCCACATCCCCCGTTTTCACAAATGACCTTTAAGTATAAAATGAAGGGAGGGCTGTTATTTTTAAGAAGAAAGGATGCTTTGTGAAGGACCATACTGGGTGGCTTCTGTTCTCTCCATTGTTCACCAGAAAACTGCTCGTCTGATCTCCAAAGTAATGGTATTTTTATGCTCCATCAAAGCTCACATTCCCAAATATGAGACTGATGTAACATGGGGAATAGTCAAAAGGGAATAAATTCGGGATGTAAGAAAGCACAGTTTGCTCTGCAGATCCTTAAAGAGTTTAAGACGACAGTGATGCTTGGAGACACTTGCCGCACTGCTGAGGTAAGCACAATGCTTTAAAATGATCTTGACACCCACAGCCTGATTAGCAATTAGTCAGAGATGTCCATGGTAGCTCAGCAGGTCTCTTTATTGTATTAAGGGTGTGTTTAGTTGCCAAGAGTTTGTTTTGCCTTTCTTTTTTGCTTTGTTAAGGATGAATGAGGTAAGATTTCTCCAGTTGGAAAACCCCTCGTTTTTGCTGACTTATGCAGATTTTGTGATGTGTCTAGAGCCTTGGCTTTTGTTTTCTACCTTTAGTTTGGTGCCACCGATGAATAGCCCTTCTCAGTCAAAACCCTTATTTTGTAATGGCTGGGAAGGCCCAGCATGGTCCCTCCTGCTGTCAATCTGGTTGATAAGCTCAATAAGTAATCAACTTTTACCAACCAAGTACAGAAGTGGGACACCCCAGATGACCAACCAGATGGCACAGACCAAGAAGGATGTGACTACTAATGACCGCGTTCTCTTGAGCAGCTGAAATAGGCACTGTTATCGCTGCTACTTTGCAAGAAAGATTTAACAGGATGCGTTTTGCCTTTTTCTGTGTGTCATGTCATTCCCTGCCTGTCCACACACACCGGTAGAATTAGTAAACGGTGGTTTTGAAAAGTAAAACTGTCAGCAGCAGGCAAATAGATGCATTAAAGTTTTACTCTCTGGTTCCCCACCTTCCAGGGCAGGCCCATCTCATCAGTTGGGAATATGTTTTTCTTTGGGAAAACAAGCAGATTATTATTGTTTACTTTGGGAATCCACAGCCCCACTTTTCAGCAGATGCACAGAAGGAAAACAACATGCTAGTCCCGGAACAGAAACTAATACACGCCTCTGGTTATACAGAGTGAGGCTCACTCCCAAAGAGACCCTGGCGGGTCCCCAGGTGGGTCCCCAGGCGCCCATAATGCTTGTGTGTCAGGTGTCACCTTGGAAAATACATACTGAAATGTGGCTTTTAGGAAAGCACCCATTGTGTCAGGGAGCCTATGCATGGGCGTGCATGTGTGTATATAAGAATGCTAAAAAATTTCCTTACAAACATATCTATTTGGTGCCACAAAGTTCTCATGAAATGGAAAACCATGATGTCAGTGCACAGAAGGCATGAACACAGCCGGCAAATTTAACAGTGTAATGGCAGGGAACATGTGCAAACCCCTGTAGCTGCTGGGGAAATTTTGATCTTTTGCGCCCACAGCTCCCCCATGCTGGCTTGAAAAGGATGCAAAGAGCTATAAAAATAAAAATGAAGTCAGGTCAGGGACACCTCATTCAGAGGTGCTGTACCTGAATTTGATCGCAGGGACACAGCATTCTACATTATTGCCTTCTGCATAACTCCTGACCCAGGGGACACCTAGCTGATGCACCCTCTGCTTAGGACTCTCAGTAATAATGGGTTCATTGGGGTCCTATTGTGAATGTCAAGGGGTCCAGAAGCCACATAATCATTATGGTTTCCTACACGGTACTTGTTTACAGTCTGTGTCTGGATTCACTGGAAGGCAGAATCTGGCGTATGGACAGGAGGTTCATTAGGGAGAGCCCTGGAGAACACCCCTTGGGGAGGCATGAACACTGCAGGATGAGGATCAGGCAGAGGAGAGGCTGATCTGCCCTGAGCGATAGAACAAGGTCTTGGTCAATTACTGCATGGGGAGCTCCAGACCTGAGAGCCAGGCAAGGTTTTTGCAGATGGGACTGAGTGCCGGGACCTCACACCTGCAAGTCCGTGGTCCCTGGACACAGGCTGTCTCCAGAAAGAGCCTGGCCTTGGGCAGGTCAACTCCTTCAGACTGAGGAAGTCCCAGAGAGGGCCTCAGCAGAAAGCTGTCAGCCGCTGGTGCTGGGGGGCAGCTGCAGGAAGTGCGGTAACCTGGGCAGCGCGCGTCAGTGTTTTCTGAGGGGCTTCCCCATGGACTTGTAGTACTGTAGGAATTCAGGTGTTGAGGCAAAAAATGAGCCCAAGAGTGCTCAGCGGATGCTTCATGCACTGGGCAGGAAGTACTTGAAAGCTAATTTGGACAATGCAGAGTTTTCAGGTAGTTCCAAACAAGATGGGAGAACTTGCAGGGGTCCTCAAACTTTTTACACAGGGGGCCAGTGCACTGTCCCTCAGACCGTTGGAGGGCCGGACTATAAAAATAACTGTGAACAAATCACTATGCACACTGCACATATCTTATTTTAAAGTAAAAAACCAAAATGGGAACAAATACAATATTTAAAATAAAGAACAAGTAAATTTAAATCAACAAACTGACCAGTATTTCAATGGGAACTATGGGTGCGGATGCATCCTGTGCTCCTCTCACTGACCACCAATGAAAGGTAGTTTGGGGACCCCTGACTTAGGGAAATACGTACTAAATTTAGTGTGGAGAACATAAATGAATGGAAAACGTGGCGGTGTGCTTAGCCTGATAGTGGCATTTCATAGAATAGTTATAAAGAAGGATGTATATAGGGGAGGGGAGTTCATCTGGGTGACATGGGGTAGAAGAAGGGAAAGTATGTGGGGAATCTTAGCAGGGATAGAATTATTTCTAATATTCTTCTTTTAAACATGTAGTTAGTATGTAGCATTCTGTTAGTTTCAGGTGTATAAATGGTGATCTTTACTTACCTCCCTACAATGTAAGCACCCCACTGACTCGTGTAGCCATTTTCGATGACATGCGGCCGCATACCAGAGAAGTATGGGGCCGCATGCCGAGAAGGACGTTTCATCCTCGGCTCTTGCACGGTCAGGTACAGTAGCTGAGATTAAAACATTTGCTGTAGTGTAGACACTCTGTGCCGGAGGTCTGTAGGCCAAAACAACAGAACTCTGGCACAGAGCGTCTAGTTCTGGGACTTTCGGTTAGGCCATTTTTCTCAAAGAGACACAGCACCTGAGTTATGCTCGTTTTTTTTGACAAATTCTGACACACCAAGCTCAAAAGATTGCCCATCACTAGTCTAGCCAGAGGTTCATCAATTTTATAGATTTCATTTGTTTCATTGATTTTTCTGTTTTCTAGTTCATTGGTCTCTTTTTTATTTATGGTTGTTTACTTTAGATTTAATTTTATCTCCTTTTCCTGGTTTCTTAAGGGAGAGATTTAAATAATCAATTTTAAACTTATTTTATTTTCAAATATTATTACTTCAAGCTATATATTTCCCTCTAATTGAGGTCCATAGATTCCTGGAGTCCCTATGTTCCTTGCATGTGTCTGCAAGAATATAAATGTGTGTGTGTGTGTGTGTGTGTGTACATACACATATATACTAGTTATATATAATTATATATAATATGCTAATATTACATAAATAGTGTATAGCATCTTCTCACTTGCTCTATAATTTGCCTTTACCAGACACTGTATAAATAAAAACACATAGTAGATAGCCTTTTCAGAATGGTTTCTTTCACAGGGTATGTTGCCTGGCCTGAAGGCACATTCATTTCCTTATTACAGTTCACAATTCCACTGTATAGATGTACCCAGGTTTGTTCATTCATTCATCCACTAAAGACCATCTTGGTTGTATTCATTTTTAGCAATTATAAATAAAGATGTCTCAAATATCTTCATGCAGAAGTTTATAGCAGATGTTTTTGTGTAGACAGACTAGGAGCAATGGATGGCTCATTTTTCATTCCCATCGATAATGAACTGTACACATAGTTCCCGTGGCTCCACATTTTTGCCAAAAATTGGCATCTAACCATTCCAACCATGTATCTCATGTCATTTTAATTTGCATTTCTCTAATGGCATAAGAGGTTGAACATCTTTAATATGCATACTTTCCATTTACATATCTTTTTCATAAGATGTCAGTTGAAATCTTTTGTCCTTTTTAAAATGCGGTTGCTTGTTTTCTTATTGTTGAGTTCCTGTCTTTTTCAATCTTCTTTGTGGTGAAAATAAAAACACTGGTAAACATTGCTGTTATGTAGTGAAGTACAATGGTTGTCTCAAGGCAAAATGTTTGTGTTAGTGTTTGAGTTGCAAGCTGAAATAGCTGTTTTTTATTTTTTATTTTTAGAGAACACCAGTTTTATTTGGGGAAAAAAGTGACTGCCCACTGTGGGTCAGGGCACATACAGGAATAGATTGATGTTCCTGCCTCTCTTTCTCACTTTCTCCTTTCCTCTCTCTAAAATCAATAAAATAAACATAAAACCATTTTTTATGATGAGACTGGTAGTGATATTCATAAATGTAATTTTTGATAGTATGTAATATGATGTATCAACATTTAGAAGAGCTGCTTAATTCAGTGTACAAAACTTTTCCAAGTAATCAATGTATAATTTAACAAAATTATATATAGATAAGAGATCCATTCAAAGTATAAAATACATTAATGAATTTTAATGTAATTAATATAAGAAAAATTCATTGATGAGACTTCAGATTTCACATCACAAATCATCTTTAAAAATTACCACTTCTCAAGTTCTGGCACACTTCCAAAAAAAATATCCACAATTACCTGTAGAGACTATTAAAATACCCTATCCTTTCCTAACTACAAGGCTTTGTAAGGCCGGATTTTCTTTATACACTTTAATTAAAACAACCTATGGCAACAGATTAAATGTGGAAGCAGATAGGAGAATTGAACTGTGTTCTAACAAGACATTGAAGAGATTTGTGAAAAGCAAAACAATGCCATTCTTATACTTCTTTTGTAAAACAGTTAATTGTGTTAATATTGTTAAAATCTTAAGTTTTAATTTATTACAGGACAAATATCGATAGATATAATGCACATAAAAAACTGTGATGGTTGTCAATAATTTTTAAATGTAAAGTTGTGTTGAGATGATAAAGTCTGAGAATCACTACTCTAAACACTACTTTAGCATCACCCTATAGCCTTTGATATATTTGAATTTTCATTTTCCTTCAGTTCACCATATTTTCTAATTTTCTTTCTGACTTCTTCTTTGTCCTATGATTACTTAGAAGAATGCACTTCAATTTCCAAATACCTAGGGATTTTCCAGATAGCTTTTTGTTTTTTATTTCTAATTTAATACCATTGTGGTCAGAAAACATACTCTGGTTTCAATCCTCTGAAATTTATTGAGACATTTTATGGCTTACCATATGGTCCATTTTGGTGAATGCTCTATGTGCTCATGTAAAAAGCTATGTTTTGTAGTTTTGTGTGTAACATTCTATATGTCTTCTTGATTGACCGGTTTTACCATTATTTAATCTCCTTCTTTATTTCTAATAATATTTCTTGCCCCAAAGTCTAGTTTATCTAAAATAACACAGCCAATTCATTTGGATCTTGATTTAAAAATTTTTTTCTGTAGTCTTACAATATTAGACTGTTCATGATGTGTTTAATATGCTCATATTTAAGTTGTTGTTGACATGTCTGTTTGTTATTCCCTTTTTCTTCCTCTTCTGTCTTTGGGACTACTTGATTTTTTTTCCCAGCATTTCCTTTTACCTCCTTTATTTGCTTATTAACTAATAGATCTTTGTATGTTTGTTTTGTTTTGTTTGTTTTTTAGTGGTTACTGTAGGCTGTGCTGACCAGTGCCCTAGCCCCTCGTTCTGTGGGACTCGGTTCCTTAGTTCAATTCCTTCATCACAGTTGCCACATTTCCAAGTGCTCCTTATCACAATGGCTAAGGAACACTGTATTGGAGAGCGCAGACATGGAACATTTCCATCATTGCAAAACATTCCAGGAGACAGTTTGGCTCTAGCCTTCACAATAGGCATCTTTAGCTTAGCACAGTCTATGTTAAAATAACATTGCATCATTTCACCTTTAACGTAAGAACTTTCCAACAATATTTATCCATTTCGCACACCTGTTCTTTGTGTTTCTGCCATACCTGTTACTTCTACATATGACTTAAATCCAAGACACATTATGATTTTGACTTTCAGTGGTCAAATATCTTCTTTAAATATCAATCAATGAGAAAAAAAAGCATTAAGCTACACATTTACCATATAACTTCACTCCTTTGTGTGTGTTTGAGTTCTATCCATAGTTGGCCTCCTTCAGCCGGAAGCCCGTCCATTAGCATTCCTTGCAGTCTGTGTCCATTGGCCTCAAATAATCTCAGCTTTGGTTAGCCTGAAAAATACGTGATTCTTCTTATTGTTATCAGAGCATAATGCACTGTTTCTTTTTTTAGCTATCTTCAAATATTTATTTTATTTTATTTTTTGCCATTTGTTTTCTATCATTTGATTATGACATCTCTTGGTAAAATTTGCTTTGATTGTATCCTGCTTTGGGTATAATGATACTTTTGGATCTTTGGTTTATTGCTTTAAATAAACTTGGAAAATTTGGCCATTCTTTCTTCAAATAGCTTTCCCTCTAGTCCTATGTTTTGAAACTGTGTTAAAGACTCTGCCTGACACAATCCCATAGGACACCGAAGCCCCATTCATTTCTTGTCAGTCTTTTTTTCTCCCTATACTTCAGTTTGGACTATTTCTATGGCCCAATGTGCAAATTCACTGATCTTTTCTTCTTCAGTGTCTAATCTGCTATTACATCCATACAGTGAAATATTTAAAATTTCAAATAGTGTCTACTTTGATCCTAGAGATTTTTTTAATTATTTTCATTTTAAAATTTATTGTATCTATGCTTTCATTTAGCACCCTACACATATTTATAATGCTAGTTTTAAAGGTTTTGTTTGTTAATTTCATTTTCTCAGGCATATCTCAGTCTGTTTCTTCTATTTAGGGGTCATGTTTTTTTTATTTCTTTACATGTGTAGTAACATTTTATTAGATACTAGATAAAGTAATTTTGTGTTACTGAGTGTTTGGATTTTGTTTTCTTTTTTTTTTTAATAAAGAACGTTGAATTTTATTGTGGCAGAAAGTTAAGTCACTTGGTAGAGGCTTGTTTGTCCTTTTGATGCTTATTTTCACACTTGTCTGGGTGTGTCCAGTGTGGCATTTCTCCAGAGATAATTTAACTGACTCTGAGGCATGGACTTTCCAGGATTCCTACCAGATGCCTCCTATGTTCGACAAGGTACCTCTGCTCCAATTACTTAGTGCACGAATGTTTCCCAACGCTGTTCCACCTTTGAAAAATTTGCTAACTTTTCCACAGCTCTTCTTTAGCAGTTGTTCTTTGCCAGGATTCATGTCATATACCATGAATCATACCCTGTGCATCTCATTCAAGCTTGGTTTTCAGACAAACACTTAAGGAACCCCTATGCAGTTTTCTGAAGCTCTAACACTGCTTAGCAACCTCCTGATACCCTACTCCACAAATCCCAGTGCCTTCAGTCTCTCTCCACCGTAACCTGTCTCCTCAGCTCAGGGAGACCTCAGTGACCTGCTTTGGTCCCCCTTCCTGTTCTAGGATCTAGTAAACATGTCTCCAGGCAAAAATCTGGAGTAATAGAAAGGCTTCTGTCCTTTCTTTCACTTCATCTAAAGACAATACATTCTTGCGCTGACAGCTTGTCAGTGTCTTCAAATTGTTTGGTCCAATTTTCTAGTTGCTGAGAGTAGGAGGGGTTATTAGTTGGTAGAAGCAAAAGTCAGCATTTAGTCTTGATACTGTGTGAAATGGGAAAAAAAATGAATGTTTCTGATGAACACAGTGACATGATAAATATTGTATGCAAGAAGGATCAGTATTGAGAAAGACACATTAATTAGAGTGCAATCAGACTAGGATAAGGAAGACGATTTCGAGAGCAGTAAGTGAAGGATAGGATGAGTGGTATAGCCTGACCTGCTCACAGTGGTGATAATGATTGCTTAGCTGCAGATGGATGGGAAAACTTGTCTCAAGGATAACTGTAAGGCAGGGATTGGGCAGAGGACTGGAAGGACAGCTGCAGGAAGAGAGTGTTAACAAATCATAAAGTTTACTGAGCTCCTCTTGTGCTCTAAAGGCTTTCCATATTTATTCGTATGTTCTTCAGAATAACTCTGTAGATGTTATAATTCCTGATTTGTAGGGAACGAGACTGAGGCTAAAAGAGGGTAAGTAACTGATCAGTCGAAGTAGCTGGTAAAGACAGCCTTCAACTTCAGGCCTGGCTGTCTGCAGACCAGATCCCAAGCTCTGTCATCAGTCATACATCCTTTTTACCACGAGGGAGATGTAGCCCTTAGATGGTGTATTTATATCAATGGAGAAATAGTAGCAAAATTATAATCATAAAACCTAAGACACTCTCTCCAAGTAGAATGAGAAGTTTCAAATCCCTGAAATCTACAAACTCCCACCCAAGTGGAATGTGGAGGTTGTGGGGTGTCTAATGGGGGATGGTCACGTTGGGAACCCAGACCCGGAACTTTGACTAGGACCACCCACACAACTAAGCACCAAAAGGAGCTTCCCAGAAATTCTTTGGGAAAAAAAGTGACTGGTCGTCAGCCAGTGAGATTTCACCACGTCACATTAGCTCGATAACCCTAAAGGACCCCTAAAACCCGTTTAAATACCTCTCATGCAGTCTAATTCGTGCTTCTCACCTAGCCTCTGACCCCCTGTGGCTGGGGGACCTCGTGGGGTGGGACGTGCGGTACTTAATAAAGCTTCTTATTATTCCACACTTTGTGGCTCTCGGCTGCTCCTTTCTTCTTTCTTGGTGGGGAAAAATAACTTACAGAGGTGCTTCTGCCATCCCTCTGACATACTGGTTCATTACAGATAACATGGCTTAACTCCAAGTCCCAGATAAAGTCCCATTGCCCGTGGCGCACTCATAGATGATGTTTCTAAGGTTTGTTTATTCAGTTCTCTGATGAACTGTTTCCTTAATCAGCTTGATGGTCTGGTCTATTACTAAGAGTTCTGAGTACATCAAAACCATCTTCTGTTTTGTTTTACAAGCCTCAGATTGACGATGGGAATATAAGAGAAAATAGAAGCATGATTTTCTATCTTGCCAGAATCAGCATTAAATAAATGAATAGGCTAAGGATAAAATGACCAACATGGGCATTCTCTATGAAACAACTGATGACTATCAGACATCCACCAGTAGCCTTATGGACATGGCTGTTCTTACACTGGACTAGCAGTTAGATTGATCCTGACCAGAGTGACTTAGTGATACTCTATATAGAAAGACTTGTCTTTGACTATGTAGCCTCTGTGACTCCTTCGCTCTCTTCTCTGTTACTACCTTTTTTTTCTTCTCCATCATTTGTACTTCTGGGTCAGCATGGATCTTCTCATCCCAACAGTTAGCTACTGGGAAGTTCTCTCAATAGCTGGAGAGCTGCAAATGGAAAGGTCCTGAGAAAGAAAGTGTGTGTGTATGACTGTGTCTATTATGCATGTCTTGTCTAATGTAATTGCTGTCAAGTACAGTGTGAAGAGTATTAGCCAGAGGCATTGGTGAATATCAGATAACAGTGCAGATCACTGACTGTGTGGTTATAGAACCTGCTCTAACAGAAGCACCCAGGAGACCTCAAGGACCCCACGTAGTAGGCCCAGTAGAGGCTGAACTATGCCCCCGATCTTTCTCTTTTCTACTTATGGTCTATTATGACATTTCCGAGCAAGATAAATGAATACTTCGGAACATGGCCCCTGACCCACTGGGCTTTTCACCCTCTTGAAGAAGTCCTGCCAGGAGTCAGTTTCCACGGCGGATGCCAGAAGATGGGTCAGGCTCATCCCTTTCACCCCACTTAGCTGAGCTACAGATGTTATTCATATTCACTGCCGTGTCCAGCCCTTTGACAAGAGCTACAGAGTTCCTTGGCTCAATAAAAATCATATGTCATCGAGTTCCCTGGGTTAAGTGCATGCTACTTAGGAAAGCATTTTCCTCTGTGTATTTGTTTGATGAGATGCTTGCAGACCTCCAACATCTGCATTTCGGTTACAGCCCACCTTTCTCTGTCCCGTGATGGCCCAGTGCCCTTTGCTTGGTTCTGCTTCATTCTCCAAGGTGGTTACTACCTCTGCTCAACTCCACACACTACTATCTGTTGACAATGCTCAGCATCGCCTTGAGCCCGGTGAAATGTTGATACTCTCCCTTCAAAGTGCAGAATGTTGGGAGCAAAGGGAGGAGACACTGTAGCTTCACACGGTTTTATTATTTCCTGGCCTCCCTCTCAATCCCAAAGGCTGCAGATTGATTCCAAATGTGCCCTGCAGCCAATCCCATCATTACACGGATATTAGGTCCTACAACCCAGCACTGTGGCTTCGGCATCTCCGGGCCTCGTGAGACCGTGTGCGGGTTGAGTTTTGACATTAAGAAAAAAAAATAACAACCTTGTAGAACTGATTGAAAACATACTCAGTATGGCAGAGCATGCCACACTGGCTCTTAGTCTGTGGCTTCATCGATTGGAACAGAAAACATCAGCAATTGATGCCACAAAAAGGTCTTTAGAAAATAGACACATCTTTTCATTTCCTCTGTGGCAGCAGGTAAAATCAGGCTCTGTCCGTACAACTTAATTTGCAGGCTCTTCAGCTGATGTGTAAAAACTCTGTTGTGGAAAACTCTTCTTTTCTGATATGGAGTGGAATATCACCCTTCCTGCCGTCTCAGGGGTCATGCCATCAAAGGCATCCTTGGCTAATGTAATGAACAATTTTATTCACTTCCAAAGAGATCTAATGTTGTGTAAATGAAATGGAGGAAAAGGTGTTTCTAAGATCAGATTACCAGCCTGACCTGTGGTGGCGCAGTGGATAAAGCGTCAACCTGGGAACACTGAGGTTGCCAGTTCAAAACCCTGCACTGGTCTGGTCAAGGCACATATGGGAGTTGATGCTTCTAGCTCCTCCCCCCTTTCTCTCTCTCTCTCTCTCTCACTTTGTGTCTCCTCTCTAAAATAAATAAATAAATAAAAATTTTTTTAAAAATTTAAGATCACATTACCATTTTTCCCCCTGTTATTTCAGAAATTGAAGCCAAACAAGACTACGCAGTGAAAGGTCTGAATGAAAACAATGAGAAAGAAGAAAATTGTGTATGGAGGGCTTTTTTCTTGATCACGTATGCAAGGTTTAGAAGATGCCACTCGAATTCCTCAGATATACCAATATTGTCTTTCCAGTTTCTTGTCACACTGCCTTCTCCTACACACACACACATGCATGTCTGCACATGCATGTACACACATGCACACATGCACGTGCACACACGCACACACACTCTTGTTCTTCTCTGATGCTGCCATCTTTGAAGGCCTAACCCTGACAATCACAGGATGAGCTCAGCTGCCCTGATTTTGTGCTTCGTTAACATTCTGTTCACGCCTCACTTATAGCATTTACACCCTCATTATTGCCCGTGTCTCTTTTTTCCCCTCTAGTAAACGTTTGGTGAAGCCAGGAACCACATCTTATGGAGTCTACCCCTTGCTTAGCTCCTAACACACAGCAGGTTTTCAATAAAGGCTGAAAGAATGAACTATAAAAGTATAATTATTCTAAGGAGAATCTTTTTGGAAACACTTTTAAGAGAACTAAGGGTCAATATTGCGGCATTTTGAGGGCAGTGACTTTTGTGTATTTGGTCTAGTGGGCATAGTCAGGCAGCCTCAGACACTTTTGCTTAACCTCTTCAAACACCAGTCTTCTCATTTGCAAAATATTATCTGACATATTGTGAGGTTACAGTGCAATCATTCACATAAAGTATGGTAGCGTTCGACACCAGCTTGGATGGTAAGACTGGAGGTCGGCCTTATTGTTAGACGTGACACCTTCATGCCATTCCCAGGGTATCCAAACTCCACAAAGTGGGGACTTTCATCTTTTCTTCATTCCCAGCCATTTGGGGACAGTGCCTAGGAAGCGCCCAGCACATAACAGGACCTTGGTCAGTGTTTGTTGACTGAATACATGAATACAGGTTGCCTGCCCAGGAGGAGTGATGGGTTGCACGGCTTTCTGCCCACTCTTTGGCTCTTCTGCATGTTTACAAGGTAGCTGGTTTAACACAATACCATGAACAGTGCAGTGACCGAAGCATGTGATTGAATTCCCTGAGATGTTTGGCTTATTGACCTGATTTGTAGGGTCCATGAATATGCAAGAATGAAATGGAGAAGGTAGGAGATTAAAAAAAAAAGAAAAAAGAAAAAGGTGAGAGGCATGTTCTTTCTTGAGACTCTTTCTGACCTGGAAGAGAACCATGTGTTGAAGCGACCCAGGGGGAGCGAGAGGATATATACTAAACGACCTCCAGAGCCCCTTTCAACACAGACAGTCCCTGAAGGAGATTTACAGACCCACATGAACTGACCCCCCAGCCAAGCCTTGGCGTGCTGCTTTGTCCCCATGTTGGCCAATCTTCTCTCTTCATTCACGATGGCAGCTCCTTCCAAACCCACCCGGCCCCAGTTTCCCAGCTGCTGGAAATTACCCTGGCCCAGGGCCCAGAGGGAGTGGCTGGCACCATGGAGGTGGGATGTGCCTGACTTGTACTTAAAGGCAACAGCTGGGCGATACACACGACACAAGCAGAGCCAAGTGTGTTTTATGGACGGGCCTCCCATATGCAATCTGACTTTCCCCACTTTGCTGACTTGGCCGGTTTCTCAGTGGTCACTGCTGGAGCACAGGAAGCACATATTTGCTACAAAGTCTCTTGAGAGACGCACATGGCCCTCCAATGAGCAATAATACAGATTTCTTATTTTATTTTTCTTGGGGATAAGTGTACTTCTCTGCCAAAGGACATATTTTAGGATTTTCTTTTGGCTACTCCCGAGGTGGGGGGATGTGCAAGGGCCGGGTGTTTGTTTTTTGTTTGTTTTTTTCTTTTGCCATGCATCAAGGGGAAGGTGGATTCTTATGTTAAAAAAAAATAGGAAGGGGAAACAGACTGCATGCACCCTGTCCCCTCTAGGGAAGGAGGCTTCAAGGGGAACGTTGAATCCATTAACCTCCTGGTGGGGCGGCAGGACATCTGGAAGGAGAGAGTAATGGGTTGTTTGAATCATTCTAACCACACCTCTTGTTTAGAAAAAGTCAATTATGCTGTGCAAATATTTCATGAATCACAACACCTCTTGGCAGCCAGACTTGCTTTTTCATTGTGAAGAAAAGGGAAAAACAGAAATTGACAGAATGGGGGGGGGGGCTATTTCGGTCAGCTCCCAAGAGGGGCAAAGGTTGAATCCATGTCATTTTCTCCGGGCGAGGACCTGGGGACTGCAGAAGCATTAGGATTTAGCATCATTCTTTACACATGCTGGTGACCAAGATGGGGAGGAACTTCACGGATGCTGACTTGAATCGCACCTGTATTGGATTTTGTTTTGTTTTTAAGAATGGCCAAAAAGTGAGTTCATTCAAAGTCAGGGCATGCAAGTGTTGCCAGAAACGAATATGAGAGGAAGGAAAAGAAGTACCAAAGTCAAACAGTGAGAGGGATTTGTGGAAAATCATGATTAATGAGAATGGGAATGATGATGTCCATTGAAGAGAAGTGAGAATGAAAGACCTAAAGGCAGAAGAGAGAGAAAAATGATGAACAAGAAGCAAAATTAAAGTATTCTCTGAGGCCTTGGCCAGTTATCTCAGTTGGTTAGAGCATCATCCTGAAACGCCAAGGTTGTGGGTTCAATTCCGGGTCAAGGCACTTATGGGAATTAACCAATGAATGTACAAGTAAGTGGATAACAAATGAATGCTTCTCCCTCTCTCATTTTCTCTCTCTAAAATCCATCAATAAATTTTTAAAAAGTATTATCCAAGGAATTTTTGTAGTTTAATATGTTTTAGCTAAACTGAACAAAACTTTTCACACTATAAAACAACCAAGGAGGAGCCCCTGGTGTTTGTTAAAAGATGTTCCCAATAGCCTTCCCCAGGTGGATTCCCCACCCCTCTGCCCTGGCCACAACCTGGCTGCTCTCCACTTCCCTTGTCATCAGGCACTTTGAGTTTGACATCCTGTGCCTCCAGCTGCTGGTCAGCATTTATCTTCTAGCCATCCACTCTGTAACTGCCAGCCTCCATGTACCAGTATGGTCACAGATATATTACTCTCTGAGTTCCTCCCCTCTGCTGGCTTACTTGGGTTTTCCTAAGGTGACCAGATTTTAAAATTGGTAAAATGGGACACCATTGACTGCCGGGGTGGGGTGGGGGTGGGGGAGGTTGATTAAAAATTTGGTCTAGCCTGACCAGGCGGTGGCGCAGTGGATAGAGTGTCAGACTGGGATGTGGAAAACCCAGGTTCGAGACCCCGAGCTCGCCATCTTGAGCGTGAGCCCATCTGGCTTAGGCAAAAAGCTCGTCAGCTTGGATCCAAGGTCGCTGGCTCCAGCAAGGGGTTGCTCAGTCTGCTGAAGGCCCTCGGTCAAGGCACATGTGAGAAAGCAATCAATGAACAACTAAGGTGTTGCGATGGCAACGAAAAACTAATGATTGATGCTTCTCACCTCTCTCCATTCCTGTCTGTCTGTCCCTATCTATCCCTCTCTCTGACTCTCTCTCTGTCCCTGTAAAAAAAAAAAAAAATTGGTCTATATGGAGCAAAAATAGTATTGTAATATATTTTTTTAAATTTCAACATAAGTACAATTTACAAATATAATACATTAAAAAATTATGTATAGTATTATTTTATTCTTTGGCATATTTCTCATTTGAGTGATTTATTTTTAGTACATTGCTGTCATTGTTTAAAAGGTCATGAAATTTTTCACAAGACTTTGTTAAATTATATTTCACACATAAAATGGCTTCCAAAGTCTCAACACTTAATTGTAATTTTTCTGATCCACACTTTACCGTAGAAAAAATGCGTTCAGTCACAGCATTAGTTCTTGGTAAAGACAGTGTGTATTCCACAATTTTTAGTGCATTATTTTATGGAACATGGATTGTTTCAAAATGATGAAATATTTCTAAGCATTTGTTCTCTATTGTGATTTCTGCTGATGCCCAAGATTTAAACTTTTCCTTATCAATATATTATTTTAATAATGATACCTCATTAAAAAGATCATTTTTGGAAATATTACTGTATGGGAAATTTTGAGTGAGTCAGAGGGATCGGGTTACACGGTCCTGAAACTGATGCTGGAGCTGCATGAGCGCTCCTCGCGTCCATCCCCGCCGCCCACTGGAGACCTAGCGGCTTGCGCCTCATGGAGCCCGGAGCCCCACGCCGATGTCCAGGATGAGGGCCTATGGGTAGTTAGGGGATTTGACAGCCGCTGCCCCAGCAGGTCCATCCCATCCGAAGTTCTCTGTTTCGGGGCCCTGCATGGGGCAGCCAGTTCTTGCGGCAGTGCAGGTGCTTCCAGGTCAAGGCAGGGTTTTCCTGCCAAAAAACGTATATTCCTTTCTCGTTCTCCCGCCATTCCCTAGCTTTCTTTCCAAAAATCGGGACTTCTTAAAAACGCCATGAGACGCAGGACAAATTGTTAAAAATAGGGACTGTCCCGCCAAAAGCGGGACGTCTGGTCATCTTAGGTTTTCCTCCCACTTATGGGGTCTTCTGGGGGTGTCCTAGAGGGTTGGTGTCCAACAAGGGGTCTTTCTCTGATGTCTGCCTTATCTGTTTTTATTCATTTCCTGTTTACATGTTGGTAGACCAAATGGAAGCTCAGCTCCAAACCTACCTGAACCCTTTTCTGTGTCCAACCCCATGTTCCAGACTTGACCCCTTACCCCATCCCTCTGTCTCTCTGGTCCCAGAGGCCAGGGGAAATGACAAATGTAGACCAGGAAGGACAAACCTTCATAATGATGGTGGAGGACAAATACGTGATATATGAGAACAAAGACAAGGGCCAGTGTTATCAAGTAACCAGAACTTGGCTTTGAAGTCTGGGTCTTTTCAATGTGGGGTTCCATTCCCTTTCCTCCTTTTTTTCTTTTGAACACCAGTGACCACCAGTGTGGAAGGAGGGAAGTGGAAGGGCAGGTAAAGGCAAACCAATAGGATGGCTCTCCATTCCCTCCCGTCTGGTACCCCTGCAAGTGGTTCCGTTGGGAAGCCCAGCTGCAGGCGGTTTACACATGAGCATGGAAGTACAGCCATAAGTCATGGTCTCTTCTGTTAGAAATTTGAAAATGAGGAGAAGGAAACAGATGGCGTGTATTTGGAGGGGTTGGTAGCAGATTTCAGAAAAAAACTGCTCGGGACTGAATGACTTGAGCCAGTAAGTCGAGGAGAAGCTTTCTGCAGGAAGAGAGAATTTAAGAGGTGGGAGAGTCTACAGGGAATCACTGATTAAAAATATAAAAGGCAGCCCTGGCTGGTTGGCTCAGATGTAGAGTGTCGGCCCAGCATGCGGAAGTCCTGGGTTCAATTACCAGCTAGGGCACACAGAAGAAGTGTCAATCTGCTTCTCCACCCTTTCCCCTCTCCTTTCTCTCTGTCTCTCTTTGTCTCCCACAACCAAGGCTCCATTGTAGCAAAGTTGTCCCAGACGCTGAGGATGGCTCCATGGCCTCTGCCTTAGGCACTAGAATGGCTCTGATTACAGCGGAACAATGCCCCAGATGGGAAGAGCATTGCCCCCTTGGGGTATGCTGGATGGATCCCGGTTGGGTGCATGTGGGAGTCTGTCTCTCTGTCCCCTGCCCTTCTCACTTCAGAAAAATACACACACACAAAAAAAATCCCCAAAAGAACATAACAGAGAAAGGCAAGTGTGAATGAAAAAAAATAAAAAATCACCTGTGGAGATGAAATTACCTTTAGAACATCAGTGACTGGATTGGTATTTCCCTGTCGTAGAAGGAAGAAGGAATGGCTAAATGATGGGTAGTTGCATTAAGACAAAGTCCCGGGAGAAGGAAGGCGAGCAAGCTCTATAAATAGGGTGACATGGTTTAAGATGATCCATTCTTTTTTTTAAAATTTTTTTAATTTTTTTTAATTCATTTTAGAGAGGAGACACAGTGAGAGAGAGAGAGAGAGAGAGAGAGAGAGAGAGAGAGAAAGGGGGAGGAGCCTCAACTCCCATATGTGCCTTGACCAGGCCAGTGCAGGGTTTTGAACTGGCGACCTCAGTGTTCCCAGGTCGACGCTTTATCCACTACACCACCACAGGTCAGGCTAAGATGATCCATTCTTCATATTCTAACTCTAAAAGAAGAGTGAGACCTAACATCGCCTGATTTGTTAACTAGAAGGCTATGGGTCAGTTGTGATTGTTGACTGCTTTAAGAAAAAAAAAATGTTGAAATAAATGAAAACAAATATGATCTGAGTATAAGGCATTTTTAAACAAATGGTATTAAAAATAGCCATATTTATTCCCTTCCCCACCCCCCACCTGACCTTGATTTAAATTTTTGTGTCAGTAAGACAAATCTAACTAGAAAGATGGCAAATGTTCCTTATGGAGAAATTGTCAAATTTCAAGTTTCAATCAACTTTTTATTATGATGGCTTATGAATCCAGTTAATTTGGATTTTGTTTTAAAATAAATTTGATTCATTTTTATTATAAATTTGACATAAATCTGAAGCAAACAGCTTGTCATTCATGCTCAGACCTATAAAAACAGGCTATGGTAAGTTCACCTAATGGAAAAAGAAAAATAAATGATAAGTGTATTCTTTAACAATGGTTCTTTGTGGACTTTTGTTTTCATTAGATTTTTAATAATAAAAGGCCATTTGGTTCAGGACAGAGGGGTATAATAAATGCAGCACATTAAAACAAAATAAAACATACATTACCCAGCTGTCTAATATTGAATCTGACAATTTATCAAGTTGACCCAAAATAATAAACCTTACTTTGAGGGAAAAAAAAGAAAGTAAAATTGGGCCCTATTTGAAAAGAGAGTCATATTGCTCATGGGACTCTCCACCTCAATACTGTCGAAGGAGGAAGAAAATTTATAAAACATGGAAGTTGAAGGAATTTCTGTGTATCCCAGAACTAGGATGCATACTATGTTGTTAAAAGTGGTGGAATCTAGGATGTGTATTCAAATTTATTAACTTCGTGCTTTCTGTGAAGGATTTGAGTCTTTAATGATGAATATATTAGACACACTGTCATTAACAAGATAAAAACCAAAGGAACAATAATAACACCAATAATAATCATAAAAGCTGTGTCTCAAATGCATACCATGTGCATTGTTTGTCTGTGGTTTTGTGAACCGTAGAAAGTTCCTGTCTTTGGAATCTTGGACTTGGATGGGTAGATTGGGCAGACACATGCTCCCAGAGCATACGTGAGTAGCACCCTGCAGGTTAGGATGAATGCTAAGTGAGTTCAGACAAGGGCTACGGCTGTTCGGAGGAGACCCTGGATCTGGAAGGGCTAGAGAAGGTTTTAACAGGTAGAAGGTCAGATGGATAACTCATTACCCCATCCTGTTTCAAAACAGAACTTCCTGATTTGCATAAGTAAAGACAAAGGCAGAGAGGCCCAGGTTCCAGCTGTCCTTTCATGGCTGACTTTCAGGCCAGTGCTACATGGTGATCCTCCCTGTGCCCTCACCTCCTCTTAACCATCCCAGACTCCCAGTGTTCTTCTTTGTGCAAGTAGGTTGCTCGTTAAAGGGATTGAAAGGCATAGATTTATTTATTTATGACAGAAACAGAGTCAGAGTGAGGGACAGATAGAGGCAGACAGGAAGGGAGAGAGATGAAAAGCATCAGTTCTTCATTATGGCACCTTAGTTGTTCATTGATTGCTTTCTCATATGTGCCTTGACCAGGGGCTATAGCAGACCGAGTGACCTCTTGCTCAAGCCAGTGACCTTGGACTCAAGATGGTGAGCCTTGCTCAAACCAGATGAGCCCACGCTCCCAGTTCGACGCTATCCACTGCACCACTGCCTGGTCAGGCTAGATTTATATTTTTAATCAAAGGCTGTTGACTCAACTCTAAGAACAAGGAAGAAGGCAAGTGAAAGGACGAAATTGTGAACTTGAGTGGGGAGAATGGAAAAAAAGAACAGGAATATAAATTAATGTCAGCTCCCCTGCACCTATTCAACTTGTCCCAGAGGCTTCTTACACTATCTTCATTTCTTGGATCGTTTTATCTTTTTGCTGTTCTGATTGTGTGTTTTCTGCTTCCCTACCTTCCACATGGCTGATGTAATCCCCTGCTTCGTCCACACTACTGTTGATTCCCTGTAACGTAGTCTTCGTTTCAGTTGTTGTACTCTCCACTGTTGGCTGTTGGCTGATTCTTTCTTATGGTTTCCATGTCCGTTTTTCTGTTGAAGTTCTCACTGAGATCATGGAGCATCCTTATAACCAGCGTTTTGAACTCTGCATCGGTAAATTGCTTGTCTCCATCTTGTTTAGTTCTTTTCTGGAGTATTGTTCTCTTTTTTCATTTGAGACATGTTTCTTTGTCTCCTCATGTGGCTGGACAGGTCAGCTCCTTCCTCTATGTTCCTAGTGCCTTTTGAGCTGCAGTCAGAAGGTATGGGGACTTCTCTTCCTGGCACTGGAACCATGGGCTGGGGCACCCAGTGTGGGACTGGAACCGCTTGCTTCTCAGGGGGAACCTCTGCCATGAGAAAGCCCTCCCAATTTTTAACTGCTACATGTGGGTATGGGACCAGCCTGCCTGCATCTCTGCCCCCTACCAGTCCTGTCATGGCTTCTCCTATAAGTCCTTAGTTCTAGGACCTCTGCTTTGTTCAGCTATACTTCAGGTAGTTGTGAATGATGGTTGTTCAGTAGCTGGTTGTATTTTGCTATAGTTGTGGGGGGGACGCAAGCACAGCATTTACTTACTCTGATCTTTATGTGAGAACAGAGAGGAGATATAGGCAGCTTACAGCAGCTCTAGTCTTGGTTAAACCTGGATGAGATTTGGCACCGGAATATTGAATTGACCTACTTCTGGGCCTTTTGAATAAATAGCAGAGCTACTAAACTTGTCACAGAAAGACTTCACTGAACCGAACATTATAACTCTTTTCCATTACTTTGTTGATACCCCAAACGATAATTATGAGTTACAGGATAGTCCGCACAAGTTGTTGTAAGCTGTGCATTTGGGCCCCTGCATTACATTAATTTGACAGATAGGGTAAATCGTTGTGTGCTGTCTTTTCAACACTCGTTATAGTCACAATGGGTGAGGTAGGGTTCTCAGAGAGACACTTTTGAGAATCTTAGAGAAAGAGTTGCAAAGAATCACGGAGAATGAATGTAGTCATAAGTTCCTGCCCTAGAAAGGGGAGAAATTGGTTAACAAAACAAAAAGTTCAATAGAGAAGAAGCCCAAGACCCTGTCAATATGTGGTGTAAGAATGCAGTGGGTTTGGGTTGATCAGGTTCCCAAGCTAGCCTTTACATATTTGGATTAAGCAAAGTACTTTTATTTCTTTCTCCTTAATTTTTCAACCCTGATGTATTTGCAGGGACATTTGATCCATATGTTTCTAATTCATTTACTCCAACTCATCAAATGTTGTTTTGTATGACTATTCTCTGCCCCGAGTTTTTCTAAACAGTCTTAAGAAGGTCCCTAAACTAAAAATGCGTAGATGTAAGGGGCATCCCTGCCAAACCTAAATTGCCTTGAACAGAGCGTTAAGTAGAAGACTAGCATCTATTTTTAAAACTTGGCAACCTATCGACGCCATTCTGCCACTGACTCAAACAGAATCAAGCACAATTAGCTAGTATTCTGTCTAAATTGTGGATGCTAAAAAATTTTCATTTCCTAAAAATCTATGGGAAAAGGGTTCAGTTCTTCATAAAAACTAATAAAATGACACTGCATTCACTTTTCCCTAGAACTTTCTGAGAGTTCATTTTCAGCCTTGCTTCTCCTCATGACTCCATAGACAACACAATTAATAGTCATCTTTATTGTGTACTTGAAGGAACTGAAGCCCAGAGAAATCAAGTCACTTTCCCTGGGTCACATGGGGCTATTGTAGCTGAAGCGGACCTGGAAACCAGACCTCCTGGCTCTAAACTCTTGGATTTTTGGACAGTATGGTAGCACGGTGACCCAGTATACATATAATTCACTATGAGTGTCACTGAAGGTCTTGTTAATGACAGGCCAGACAAGACACAGAATTCTTTTTCCAGGATACTTCTTCCCTTCATGTGGGGTCCAGAAGCCTTTTCTTAATTAATTAATTAATACATTAATTTATCTAATCCCTTTCTTTAGGTGATCCAGTTGTAGGTTTTAGGCCTCAATATGAAATAACAGTTACAAAAGAATAAACTATCTCTTCCTTCTCCAAACTTACCCAAGAACGAGATGTGAGTCTTTTCCTGGTCACCGACATTCTCTGTGATAAAAATGGCATATACCCTAGAAAGAATGTACAAATTGGCAAAATAAGAATTTCATTTTTGGGGAAAGCATTACGAAGGTTCCTGTTTCAATTCTCTATTACCACCTGACAAACTACCCCCAAATTTGATGGCTTAAAACAATACCAAGTTTATTACTTCTCACCATTCTGTGGATCAGGAATTCAGATGAGACACAGCAGGAATGGCTCATCTCTGGTTCATCTGATGTTTTCTGGGGATGAAATAGCCACTCATGTCCATGGAAACTCAGCTAGGATCATATGAACAGCTGGTAGCTGGTTGAGAGAGTTCAGCAGTGGTGAGAGAGTTCAATGGGTCCAGGCTCTTGCTGTTGGCTGAGCTCCTCAACTGTTCTCTGTGCAGCCTGTGCCTCATCTTACAACCCCCTGTCCCCTCTTGACCTTTCCATGTGGTATCTCCAGCCACCAGCTACCCTGACTCCTTGAATGGCAGCTGGGATCCAAGTAAGAGGGAGAAGAAGCTGCCAGCTTTCTTATTGTCACCATTTTCTGAATGGGCATAGTGTCAGAGTCTTCCCCTAAAGAAACTCATAACGCCTTTACAAAACGTTCTTTTTCCATATTAGCTAGAAATACCCCTGAAAGTTACCATCGACATCCTATGTAACCTTGCACGAACTACCAAAGAAGCAATATTCTACTTCAGAACCACTCAGTCAGCCCTCAGACGCTGTGAGACCCTAGCGTGATAGCAAGTCAAAGGCAAAGTTCAAGTGAAAGATGGGGCGTGGCTTTCTTCCTTGCTGAGGGACTTGTACCCCTCAAATGTGTAACCATTAATTCCTTGGATTCTGGCCACAGGCTGACTTGTATAACTTTCTTGACATTAGACAGTGCAGTAGATTGAATTGTTGGCTCCCATACCTAACCCCAGCCCTTTGCCATGTGATTTTGTAGTTCTCATTAGAAGCAGAATATGTTTTCCTAGTCCTTAACTTTGGGTTCAGCCAATAGACTTGGCCAGTGGAATACAGGAAGAAGTGACAGTTGCCAGTTCCAAGAACAGGCCATAAGAGACATGTGTGTCTCTGCTGGGTCCTCTTCATGATTCTGCCATTGCCATGAAATAAACATGTCTGGCTGGTCCACCAATCACATGATGAGAAACATGTGCAGTGGACCCAGCTCCAACCTGGAAATCAGGGTACGCTTCGTGGAGGCCATGCTGACCCCCAGCTGACCAGCAGATGTGTGAGTGGAAGTAAACATCATTGTTTAAGGACACTGAGTTTGGGGGTGTCTTTATCATGGAGCATTATTCTGGCAATAACTGATGAATACACGTGGCAAGAGTCAATCAAAAGAGGAAACTTTTCCCATGGTTCCAAGTAATGGCGGTCACTATGAAATTTTGAAATCATCAATTCAAAGCTATCCAACCACCTAGCCAATGCTGGGATGCCTGTATCATCAAGCAGTCTCCAAATTCTTTCAGACCAAATGAATTCCCGGCTTTATGGTGTACTTGAAAAGATGCAAATTATAAGACAAGAGGATGAAAATAACTCTTAACGGATGCACTGATGCGTATCTTGAGTTGATGGGAAGTTGCTGAGATGCCTTTACAATAGCGGTAATGCTGGCCTGACTCCTGCCAATTGCTAATATGGGACTTGGAGCAGCTTTGGAAGCCAAGAGGTAGAAACAGAAACTATTATCCAAACAATTCCTGTTGCCTCAAAGCCAACAAGAGCCTTGGTCATGCGATGGTCTTAGCACTTTGGTGCATGGATCCACGGTGACAGATGCTAAAGCTGTATGGGGACACACAGCTGTTTTGGGACACATAGACATCTCAGTGGCCAAAGCCAACAACTTCCCTTCCCCTCAACTGGTGAGTCAGCGAAAGCATTTTGTTTGATAGAAAAGAGACTATTTTTTCAAATGCATTTAGAAATGCATGTTTGCATTACCTTCTTGTTAGCTTGATATCCAATGTGATCACACGTTTGTTATTTTTAACATTCCAATCATATAAAGGCATCACTATCTACAATACATAGTAAACAAAATCAGAAATAGGTTGAAATGTATCTTACATTCAATGCAGGAGCCATGAAAACCATTCACAGTTTGGTTTTAACTTTTGCACCAGAAGCAAATAGCACTTAGAAAAATTGATGTGAAAATTACAGTTTCATTCCTTTTTTAAAAAACAGAGAACATGATTATTTTATAAAGCTGGGTCTCTGTTCTGATTTAAAATATTTTGTGTTAGTGCAGCAGCATTAAATATATTGTCTACAGTATCTCACCCTTACTCTATAGGTTATGTCAACATGAAATTCCTGAAAGTAATGTCAATGAAACATGAAATTAATTTTGTGTGGCTTGCTGGCTTTTGCCAAAACAGCAGTCATGTCTTTAAAGTGGTTACTTAAAATGCAGCTATGTTCTGTCTATGGAAAGTTTAATTTTTCTCCTAGGACTTGGTCCTTTTATTATTCCTCCTTATACAACTGAAGGAGCTCAAACCTCACGTGCTTTTGTGGCATTCTGTGCCCCAGAAATCTGTAAGACCATTCCCAAGCGGGGTCCTAGAGTAAAATCTAGCATTTATCTGCTGGTCTGTGCTACATAAATGGCAGCTTAATGCTTTTTATGAAGAGAGAAAAGGGTCAAAAGATATTGTAATAAATCAGTGGTGGTGAGGACGAAGAGAAGATTACGGGAACGCTTTTGGGGAGACAGTTCGGTTACTTGGACACTGCAGGTTGTGTAGTTTCCTGCAGTGTCCAAACCTTTGCAGCTCAAGTTCTTATTAAGTCCTATCATAGCTGGCTGAAAGAGAGAGCACTGGACACTGAATTTCCCATGGACACCAGTCCTTTCCTCACACTCCCATTGAACGTTGTCAGAATTGTTTGGGGAAACATAAGTTACCGACTAGCTTCCAAACCAAGCCGTGTCCTTGGGGAAATGCCTAATAAAAATGCAAAATTGACATGCCTGTTTAGAATGCTTCATCGACTCAAGAAAAAAAGGATTTTAACTAAATCACATTTGTCCCCACCTAAAACACTTTTACATACCTATTTGATTAATGACAATATACTTAGGACCATGGGGAAGTGTTGAAGCCAGAAAAGAGAGGTTTCTCAGAAATCCTCCTTGTCGTAGATGCATTGTCATTGCTACATGCTTGACAAAAATTAGGTCGTGATGGTGACAATCATATTTTATAATTCATGAATCAAGGAGAAGTTATTTAGGATGCAGTTTGGATCAGGTATTATGCCAAAACCTTTCTTTTCTTTTCTTTTTTTTTTTTTTTCAGTGAGAAGTGGTGAGGCATAGAGACAGACTCCAGCATGCACCCTGACTAATATCTACCCAGAAAGCCCCCCTATGAGGTGATGCTCTGCCCATCTGGTGCTTGGCAACTGAGCTATTTTAGTGCCTAAGGCAAGGCCATGGAGCCACCTTCAGTACCTGGGGCCAATGTGCTCCAACTGAGCCATGGCTGCAGGAGGGGAAGAGAGAGATTGAGAGAAAGAAGGGAGAAGGGGAGGGCTAAAGAAGCAGATGGGTGATTCTCCTGTGTTCCCTGACTAGGAATTGAACCCGGGGCATCCTCACACTGGGCCAATGCTCTACCGCTGAGCCAACCGGCCAGGGCCTCTTTTTGCATGTTCTGTGATGAGCCTCTATTGATGTTCTGTGATGATTGCTCTTCAGTCCCATAGAGGAGCCAGAGTGATACCCAGAGGAAATACAACTCAGAGTAGAAGGCTTACAGGAGGCAAGGGACTTTCCCCTTGACCTTTTTTCAAAGACTCATCTTTCTTCTGCTTCTTTTCACTGTCCAATGGGTAAGAGCTGGAGAGTCTAGACTTGGTGGGCCCAGTTAAGGGTAAGGAAGGGAGCTAAGAAAGCTACTGTATTTTTTATTCCATAAGATACACTTTTTTCCCAAAAAAGTTAAGGGGGAAATGCTCGTGTGTTTTATGGAGTGAGAAATACGGTATTTCATTAAATATTTTAACACACCATTTGGTTCAGAATATTTTTTTTCTTATTTTCTTCCTTAAAACCCTAGGTGTGTCTTATGGTCAAGTGTGTCTTATGGAGCAAAAAAATACATTACTTAACCTGCTTTGACTTTAACAGGCCAAAGGAATTCTCCAGCTAAGACAGGACCTTAGGCAACTTCCCTGAGGCAGAAAGGAGTTGGGGTTCCTACCTTATAGTAATAACTGCTTCTGGAATCACAATAGGCAACTGAAGAAGGATTTTAATTTCCAGGGTCCCAGCCATCGCTCTCCCTTCTTCCTGGGGGCATAATTAACATGTCACCAATCACTGCTAGGTTGTGTGGGCATTTTATCTAGGGAGTTTTCATTTTAACCCAAGAACAATTCATATGCCTTTCTATCTTTAACAAAGGCCTTTCCATGTTAAGTATCCCTGCACCCCCCAACAAGAAAAAAGAAACAAAACTAAACTCAACTTGCATAGTAGGGATTTCAGGTCAGTAGAATTGAGATTTGGAAGCCAGTAGCCTTTAAAATTTTCAAATTACATCATTTAGGTCAAGGGTTGGGAACCTTTTTGGCTGAGAGAGCCATAAACACCACATATTTTAAAATGTCATTCCGTGAGAGCCATACAATATGTTTAACACTAAATACAAGTAAATGTGTGCATTTTATATAAGACCAACACTTTTAAAGTACAATAAGTCTCTGAATTCTTTTTAATAATGTTGTTATGCTGTTGCTAACCAGTGATGAATAAAGTACTTCTTAACATTAATGTGACTTCTGGTGCTGCATGGCTTTGTAGTATGGTTGATACGTGCTGAGGTTAAGCTTCATGCAGGCGTTGAGACTTCCATCCATTAAGTGAGATCGTAGGTTGGTCTTAACGTTCTTTAGATGTGAGAAAGACTGCTCACATGCATACGTAGAGCCAAACATTGTCAGTACAGCAATACTCACACGCTGCAGTGTGTGGTATGTGACGGGAAGCGCATTCCAAGTTTTGACAATCAGCTGGTCCGCGGGTTGAAGTTTATTCATTTCTCCCCACTTGTGTTTGCTCGCCAACTCTGCTTGCTGTCATGCAAGTCTTTCCAAATCTTCATTCAGTGACTTGAACTTATTCACCCACATGTCTGAGGCCTTCAGGTCAGCAGCTTGTAGCTCAAAATCTCTGACCGAGACACCGGGGATGTAACTCAGGTCGGCGCTGTCCACTGCACACTCGTGTGGATGGGTGATGAACTTAAAAAGACGGATGTACTCACGAACTTCTCCAAAGCGCACTTTGAATGACTGCAGGAGATTAGATGTGAAGCCTGCTAGCTGCTGGAGATCAATATTTTGAGCAGGGTCACTTGCTGTGCATGCATCTTTAAATTCTCCCAGTTTTTCAAAGGGTAGTAAATGACCTGTTTCAATGTTGGTGATGAAGAGTTCCAGCTTGTTTTCAAATGCAAACATTGCTTATTGAAGGAATAAGACTGTATTTCCAACGCCTTGCATTTTCACATTGAGCTGGTTCAGATGTTCAGTCATGTCCATGAGATAGTAGAACTTTAGGAGCCACTCAGTGTTAGCTAACTGAGGATCCTCGACGTTTTTCATTTCAAGAAAAGTCCGGATTTCACTCAGACAAGCCACAAAACAGCTGAGCACCTTCCCTCTTGACAACCAATGCACATTGCTGTGTAGAAGCATACCAGGATAATTATTCTCAACTTCATCCAGCAGTGTTTTAAATTGGCGATCATTTAAAGCTTGGGCAACAATAAAGTTGACCACCCGAATGACCAGTGACATCACCTCACCAAGCTGCTCACCACACATCTGAGCACAAAGCGCTTCCTGATGTAGGATGCAATGAAAACTTAGGATGGGTCTCTTTTCATGTTCACGAAGAAGCGCTACGAATCCTGTTTTTCCCCACCATGCACGGAGCACCATCAGTACACACCGAAATAAGTTTATCCATTGGTAGATTTTTTCTTTAGCAAACTCAGTGAAAGACTTGAATAAATCCTCCCCTCTTGTCTCTTTCATAGGCAAAACAGCAAGACTTTCCTCACGTAGTGTGTCACCAACAGCATACCTTGCAATCATGCTGTACTGGGATAAATGGGTTACGTCTCTTGATTCATCCAAAGCGAGAGAAAAGAATGGTGCTGCATTTATATCCTTCACTTATTTTGCCTCAATTTGATTTGCCATCATGACGGTACAATTGTGAACAGTTCTTGCCGACAGAGGCATGTCTTTTATTCGTTTGATTATCTTGTCTTTATCCGAAAAGTCAAAAAGTTCATTGACAACATCAAGCATGAATGTTTTGGCATACTCCCCATCTGTGAATGGCTTTCTGTTTCTCACAATTGCTAAAGCACCAGCAAAGCTAGCTGAATTCCAGTCACCTTGTTGGGTCCAAACATGGAGTTACTGCTGACTAGCTTGCACTCTGCACAATAGCTCTTGACATGCTTTCTTTCTGCTGTCCCCCGCTGGATATTTTGATACAAATGTAGTATGGCATGTGTTGAAGTGCTGCTTTATATTTGACCATTTCATTGATGCAATTTTATCATTGCGTATTAGACACACGGCAGAACCTGCTCTCTCCACAAAGGTGAATTCTTCTGTCCATTCCTGCCGAAAATACAATACTCCTCATCCTTTTTTCTTTTAGCCATCTTCTTCGTCAAAAGGGTTTCTGCAATTAGCTAGCTGACTACTTGATTAAAAGGAGGAAAGTTTACTTCCTGACCTCACAACGACCTGTGTACATTAGGCATTATCCAATAAAAATTTGGTGGTGTCCCGAAGGACATCTGTGATTGGCTCCAGCTACCCGCAACCATGAACATGAGCAAGAGGAAATGAATGGATTGTAATACATGAGAATGTTTTATATTTTTAATATTATTATTTTTTTAGTTAAAGATTTATCTGTGAGCCAGATGCAGCCATCAAAAGAGCCACATCTGGCTCGCGAGCCATAGGTTCCCGACCCCTGATTTAGGTGCTTCTTCCTTTATCTACAAAAAAATAATATATATATATATATATATCCTTACTGACATACCTTTAGGATTTCATCACTTGCCACATTGCCCCCAAATTCTATTATAATCCCTAACTTCACACAGGATTAGACCAAAGAGACGGCAGGGACCATGGGGAACCAACACCTCTCCTAAAACTCTGTGGATGGACAATGCCTGCTACAGGCACGAAGAGAGGTGGCTGACTTCATTCATTCAGAATTAGATCAGAATTTATTCTGTTTCTTATCCGGGAAGGTGAGGTAAGAGGCAAGGTGATGAAGGAAAATATATGTACACGGTGGCTTAATTGACTTGTACTCTTTTACAAGTGACAGCCCCATTGTTTGTATTCTTTTTATACATTCTTGAATTCTCAGAAACTCTCAAAGGAGCCGGGCCCTATAAGCGCAGAGCCATAATGTTATACTACTGCGATTTCTAATCGCATTCACCCTGCTCTCATGGTCTTTGTGAGTCAAGAAGATAGTGTCATCTATGTGTTTATTTCTTAGCATGAAAATCTTCAGAACATCAAGGGGAGGGGATGCGGACAATGTCTCAAATTTTCTTTTGAAGGAGCTGTCCCTTGGCCATGCTGTTGCAAAGCGTAAAGACAGAGGTAGGGAAGGGAGTGAGCGAATCTATATGGCAGATCTTGTACTACAAGTGTTTGTGGTTAACCGAGAAACGCATTATGAGTCAAGCCTTTGGGAAGGGATGAGTAATTAAAAACAAATGCATGAAATAATCATTTACACGTGGCTGAAAGGTTTTAGATGAAATCTGGCCTGACCCACACAGCTCAGCAAGTGTTATCATGGATTCTTGAGAAATCTTCATTTATTTACTTTCTAATTTGGCCCATATGTTTTATTGAAAACAACAAAAACATTTTTTTTCTTGTATTTCCCATAGGAAATAGCTTGAAGCCAGCAGTGGTTAATAAGATTGGTGTATTTGGGAACAGTTCTCCTGGGTGCAATGCACCAGCAGACCCTGTGAGCACCATGTCAGCTCAAAAACACCTCATTTTGGATAAAGCCAAGGAACTTTGTCATAAGCACTTGCTGGAATGAATTCTCTTATAGTTAGGGAGTTTACTGTGTAAAACGTAATTTTGCCATGATAACAAAAATCATTTTTACCAATCTTTTTGCTTTGCAAGTCTTTTATTCACCCCCCCCAATACACCTTTTGGCTTCATCCTAGATTTGGGTCACCATATATATTAACTCGATGTCAGGAAACCAGGTTTTGGAGGAAGGGGCAGAACCTAGCCTCCCTGCTTTCTTAATCCTAGCACAATAATATAAAACATACCATGTAACTGCAGGAGATGGCTTCATGACTTTCTTTTTTTTTTACAAATGCTATTAAGTTTTAGCTGCTGCCTTTATTAAGTGCAGAAAACGGGAGTGAGGAGGGGAAAGGGATGATAGAACAGAGAAGTCCTGCCTGAGTCTCTACCTTTTGTTCTTTTTATTTGGGGAGATGAGGACTTGTTAAAGCCAGGTAGGTTTTCAGGAATAAAACAACAGTGGGCTCTGTGTGGTGACCCAGTTCCTCCAGGCATTGCGGGCCACTGTCTCAAAGAGCTACGCCATTTGTCTTAGGGAAGAAGGAGAAACCATGATGACATTCATCCCACCCAGAAAGAAGCTTAGAATTCAGGGCACTTAACCCACACATTACAGAGGAAGAATTAAATTTTAGAGACTGGCATCCGTTTCCCTTAGAGGACATTATATTCTAGTAATAGGCATATGGCCACATTCTGTTCTCTTTCAGGGTCGGGAATGAATGTATTGCCAGAAGAATACCGACATAGGTTCTGAGCCTGTGTGTATGTGTGTGTGTGTGTGTGGGTGTTGTGTGTGCACATGCATGTGTGTTTCTTCCCTCCAGTTGAAAATATAGTTTGTCAATACTCTTCTATGGGGAATGGGAAAACAACTGTGAGAATCTACTGTACTTTTCTCCAAAACGCTTATTTTGCCTTTGCTCTCATCCTTTCTCAACTGCCTCGGTTATTACTGAGGCTTATAATATAGGTGGTTGGAGGAACACACCAGCCCTATAGGAAGCACCGTGGTCCCTGTCCAAAGGTCGCTTTGGTGCCTGGTCTGTTTGGAGCAGTAGTCACTGAGCCTGGAGCCCAGGTAGAATACTCATGAGACAGATGGGCAGGAATTTGATGACGCCACATGTCCCAGGCAGGTGTTCTGGCCATTTCACCTTCTGCTAACTTCATGGGGCTCAGAAAGATGGGAGGCGGATGCTTTCCCTTCCTGTCACAAAACAACCTGTTTGGTAGAAGAGAATAGACTTCTAGAGAAAGTGAGACTATTGTCAGTCAGGCAGTACAAGGACCTGAGTCCCACTCACCTCCCCCCCCCTGTTTTTCTTCTACCCCACAAAGTCTTCTACCCTCGGTTTATTATTTTTTTTTCATCACACCTCCAATTCCACGGCTGACCTCACCTTGACCCACGTATTTTCACCTGAAGCTTTGACAGTGTACTGCGTGACTTTCTACCAAATGTCACTTTGGTTCAAGAAAGTACAATCACCCTTCTGTTTATATATTAAACAGTCAGGCTAGGTCAAGGTTGTTTCACTAACTAGTTGTGCTTGCTTATAGGAATTCATGAGGAAAACAGGGTCTGGATTTCACTAGCATCTTTGAACTTTAAGCCTTGCATTTCATACCAAGAACCAATCGCATGTACAATGTTCCTCTTTTAACACCTAGTATCAAAGGAAAAAAGCATTATGGGAACAAACTAAAATTTAGAATGTAATGTTAGCAGCCAAAACTGAAGTCAACTTCAGATTTTATGTTTTTCATTGGCTCTAGTGTTTGTGCATTTGATTTTTAACTTGAATGTGCATCCATGGTCATAAAAGATCAGAAATAACAGATTTCTCAATATTGGCTCCTTCCTGTCCCTGCAGCATCCCCAGAACTGGCCCCTTCTCCCAATCCCCACCCCTGGCAGCATGGTAGGTTGCAGACTCCAGCAGTGTCACTGGGTACCCTTGACATCCCCCTTGTATACTTCCTCCTCATCTCACAGGTCTGAGTTCCTGCTCCATGGGACCCTTCCTCTAGTCCCAAATGAGTGGCACCTCACTTCAGGGACCTGTGTCCCAGCTTTGTGAGATCTTTCCTCTGTGTCCTTAAGGGCCCAGACAAGCCTTCCTCAGCTTTGAGTTTAGGCCTCTGAGCATCTAGGTTCAGACTCCTAACTTCTTCCTGTTTCTCATGCCTTGCTTTCCGCCATTCCTCTCTGTGTGGTACCCCAATGCTCCCCTTGTGCTTTTTTGTTCTCCAACACCTATTTAAACCAATTCCCTAGATTACAGCTGATGAAATATGGATTCTGTTTTCCTGATTGGATCCTACCTAGGGGGGAAAAATGATAACGACTATCGAGTCTTCCATTTGAAAAGGGACAGAATGGGGTGCAGCCTTGAGGGGTCACTGGTCCAAAGCACATATCATCCCCCCCAAGAAGGGAAGCCAAGGCCCTACACTGGCAGCCCAGTGAGTTCTTTGGTCAAGCCACCTGTCATTCTTCAAGCCTGCCCTCCAGGAACACTGCCAGGCCCATTTTCCTAGGGACGTGTTGGGGGTTCCTGGCTTCCTCCTGGTGAGTGTTTGAGGACATGGTGATTTCATTAGGCAAAAAGGAATGCTGGGACTTCCTTCATTAGCTTTGTCTCTCTGTAAACACACAATTCCCTGATGACACTGGTCAAATTTCAGTCTAGTTAGTACACTCTGTTCCAGGGCTGGTAAGCAAAAGCAGAGCTGTTGTGGGTCACAGTCCTGGATCCTAGAGTTATCTCCTGTTCTAACCAATGACCTTGGTTGTCTCGTGATCAGCAAGTGCTGACTGAATATATGTTGGGCTGTGGAAATGCATCAGTGAATAATACGCAGCCCTCGTTTGAGGTGATCTCACCTCTTATTGGGGAGGGGCAGGATGGAACAAAAGTGGGCATATTGGGCATTTGAACACAGGTAGTTCTGGTTGCAATGTGGAGAAAAGACTGCCTGGGGTGCTTAGGGACAGCATTAGTCTCAATGAGGTAAGGGGACTTCCTAGGGAAGTGATACTTGGGCTGATGGTGAGACAAGGTGAGTGAGGAACACTCCAGGTAATGGAAAATCTGAGAACTCTGACAGGTCTTAACTGCTCTGCAGAACTGGGCAAAGGAAAGTGGGGATCCACTGTTATTTTTGTAATTCCAAAGAAAACTACAGAAGTCCACACACATCGGGTGAGCCCAACACTTGCTATCTCTGCCTGGAAGTCCCTCATTTTTGTGAGTTTGCTAAAACACCAAAGGCTCACACAGTTGAACAGAAGGTCCTCAGTCAGACGTGAATACCCAAGGGTAAAGAGCCTGGGGTCTGGTTAGTTCGTTACTGCTTTGCTTCTTGATGCCACGAGGTGATACTGGTGACAATTGGACATGCACAGTCCTCAAAAAATGGTGATGGGCTAGGACCTGCTGCTGTGGATCGTTGAGGTTGGAAGGTCCACACCCTGAGAATCAGCCTTCGTGGAGTGTGGGATGCCTAGGCACAAAGCTCTAATCTTTGGTCTTTGGGTCCCATGCAGAGTGACTCTGAGATGACAGCTGCTGCTGGAGTGTGCTATCAGGAACAAACCAAGCATTCATCCCCGCAGAAGTTTTGATCTCCTTCCTTCTCTAAGGATTCGTGCCACCAGGGGTCACGTGACTTTTTTTCTTTAGTCCTAGAAATAGGTAGCCCCTCCCATTTTTGCCTGGATAGTCAGAATAGCTGCATACGTCCTGACAGCCACCACATCTTCTCCAGTGTGTGTGTATGTCCCCTCTTTAGGCTAAAGCACTTTATTCGGTGCCTACAGATTCTGCCATCTTCTCAAGATCATCAAAGTGACTTCCCAGTCTTACTTTCAGCAGAATGAGAAAGATACAAATAATCAGAATGTTCCACTACAGAAACATTATAGGGACTGAAACTAGTGCTTGTGAATAGACTGTAGAGCTATTTGAGGGGCAAAGGTGGTGTAGTAATACATAAGATTATGAAAAATGTGATAACATTGGTGCACAGAAAGGAGTGTCATGCTGAAGAGTTTGGGTTTATGTCTGAAAGCAGTAGAGATTCCATGAAGGATTTCCATGAAGTGACAAGAACTATTTGAATTTTAGGCAAGTTGCTCTGGCGCTAGTGAGGAAGACTGACTTTGGAGGGCAAGCTTGGAAAGAATTAACAGTAAATTGAATCATAATTTAATTTTGTTAGCATGAGGCTTCATCAGCTGAGCCACTGGTTATGTTTAAAATTCGTAAGATTATTCACCCCCAAAGAATAATCTTACTGCATTTTTGTGGTCACCCTGTCCTTGTGGGCACTTTGGATGTAGCTTGTCACTTAACTGTCTCTTGTAATGAAGCTTTTATATTTTATTATTATCATAAATTTTCTTAAAATATTTATGCCTCCATATTTACTATGTAATATTTTCTTCTGAAATATAAGAAGGCATTGAAATGATTTAATCAGCCTATTAGAGATCAGCTTGCCTATCCCTAAGCTTTTAAAGACGGAAACTGTAACTTCAGATTTGTTTATTTCTAAAACTTCTGCTCTTTCCTCATTTCTCCCTGACATTTTCCCAATATCTGCTAATAGTTTTGTAATATTTGTGATTACCAGAACTCCCAATAGTTCACAGCTTGCAAGCAGCGGTGGGAGAGAGCAGCTGCACAAGGGGCTTGGTAAACATCTTGAACGATTTTTCAAATTGTGTTTAGGGTTCAAGGAAAACCAAAACATATTTTCATATTTTACCAAGAACATATTTTTTTTCTGCCTCAATTTAAAAATGATGTCTATTTTAAGGGAAATTTAATCCATATGTTACTAAATTCCTTACACTTACCTCATCAAAATTTGGTTCTCTCACAGCTATTTGATGTGCAAAAAAAAACTTGCAAGTTATTTTATGGGATTTTTTAAGAGGATTTTTCCCCCCTTAGAAACAGGAAGTCAAACTTGGTAGGTGAAGGTTGACTAAACTATACCTTTTGCCAAATGCAAAATGCCCAATCAGCCAAACGTACTGCATGTCATACAAATTTTGACTTGTCGACATTTATATGAGTCCTAGTGATGTTAACATTAATACTCTCTCTTTGCTTTTGCACATTATCTTAATGATTCTAGCAAGGTTCTCATTTCTATAATAATATTGTTACACTTCTTAAACAAAAAAAAATTTACTTAAAGTAAAAATTCCTGATAATAGTCAAAATCTCGACATTTCTCATTTAGGCTGAGATTTGCTTATGTTGCCACCAATAAAGCTCATAAGATCCATCTCCCTTACCACCACCACCACCAACGGCCACAAACACAAGTCATCAAAAATGTAGTGACGGTTCTTTCTACTACTCAGGTGTTTCTCTTAAAGTGCCTTTGTTTAGACAGCTCTCAGTGAGTTACTTGCATCAGAATTACCTACAGTATTTGTTAAAATTTAAGAGTACCAAGACTTCTTTTCCAGGCCTGCTGAGTCAAAATCTCTGCTTTAATGAATCAATTAAAACACGCTAGGCCAAGGCTGATAGGATAGCTACAAATGAAATAATGCTTTGTTTAAGCCCTCTGAAAACCATACAATGCCATACAAACACACTCTATGTGTACGTACTAGGAAATGACTAATGTGTACATACGAGGAAAGAGAGAAAAAATAGCCAGGCATTATATAAATGCACTAATTCATTTAAACGTCATTATACGTCATTGTAGGGTAGGTGATAGGGTTGCAATTTTATAAATGAGGAGTGGGGCAGAGAGAATTAGTAACCTACTTAGTATCTATTTTTTCCTTCTTGAGGAACAACTTAGATTTGGGCCACTTTTACGATGGCCGAGAGGAGACCCTGAGGCGGGCTCTAGGGACGCGGGTTAAGAGAAGGCACTTTCTTTCATGGTGTCTTTTTTCATCTAGCCCTTTCCCCTCTTGCTTGAATTTGGAAGTGGAGTGGCCATCTTGTGATAGCTTGGCACCTACCATGAGGACAGAAGTCGTACGTTAAGGATGCCTTTGTCACGTGAGAAGAATCAAACTCCTTATCACAATGCTCAACCCAATCCTCACTGACAGTGAAGTTAAGTAGTTTGTCCCTGGTGACCTGCAATTTAGTTGTAGATGCAGACTGTGAACACCTTTCCATTTGTCCAAAGTGTATGCTCTTTTACTTGTCATTTTCTTGTTTGTTTGTCACCATTCCAAGAGTCAGAGTGCAAGACCTTACACTAGGTGGCATAAAGGGTTTTAAACATGAGCAAGATAGGGTGATGAGCCCTGTCTTCCAAAATGTAGACAGACAGGCAAGAGGAGGAACAGCCACTATAACCTGCAGGACTAGGTGGAAAAAGAGGGGCCAGAGGAGGAGAAATAGACCAGTGACATGTGACTGCATTGCTGTGATTATTTATAATCATTGTAAGTACATTGTCGGAAGCTGCAGTCATAGTGATGGGATTTGGGGTTGGTACGCTGTTACTTTCTGGCTTCCTTTCTATAGTTCCAGAGGTTGCTAAGTAAGCCCAGTGAAGAAGGTCCTCTTCCCAACCAGCCTATTTCTCCTTGGGGACAAATTCAATCCAACACTACCTGGAGTTGTGTGCTTTGTCTACTGAAAAGCCCCAGGAGTGCCAGAAAAACGGAGAAGGTGCTAGCAAACATGCTTTAGAAGAATGAGATGGAGAGCCCCTTGTGGCTTCCTGTAAAGCCAGTAGTCGCGGTCAGGATCACAGCCGCCTAACCCACGCAGGTTCGCATTAGATTCGAACAGTCGGTAATGAAACAACGGAGCCAAAAACTGGTGAGCCATCAGCTTTAATTCTAGCTTGCACCCGGCGGGCAAGCAAACTGGGCTCCAAAACCCACACATTCAGTGCTCACAAAGCTACTGACTTATCCGAATTTCCTAGAATCAAAGGTTTCTAGCTCACCAGACTTATTCACCTCTGTTCCCCATCTCCTCCAGCACAAACTCTTAACAAACTGACTTCTCCCTCAGCATTCAGCCATCTTGACTGCTTCTCCTGGCCTCCATGTGGCCTTAATCTGCTCTCCTCTCTTCTACCTCAGGAACCAAGCAAGAACTTGCTACTGGTCTGCCCACTTTATAGCATAGATTCAAAACCTTTAATCCAATTATACAAACAAGAAAGTCTCTGATACAAAGCCACTCATCTGAGGCACAATGGGATTCATCATGAGAGTGTACCACCCTACATCATCCAATCAGTCAAGGGTGTGGAGAAGAGTTTACTCTTAAAACTAAGCCTTAGGCTATAATGACCCAGCCTGCCGACAACCTGTCCCAGAACACACATTAATATCAACAAAATTCCATGTGGGCAGTGCCATCTTTAACAAAGTGAGCATAATATATTTTATCTGCCTAACACTTCCCCTTTATGACAGTTGTCTCGAAGATGTGACGGGGAAACATGCCACAGCCCACCTTTCTGTTTCTTGTCCCAAATAGAGGACATTCTGCTCCGGAGAGTGGACATATTTGTATCCAAAGATCCTGAAGGTCTGATTAATTACTCATAATCCAAGCCAGATCTTATCACTGCGCATTTCTGGTCCTCTCACTTTTTTTTTTTTTTTTTGTCACCTGTCCTTAGAAGGCATGTACCTCGCATCTGCGTAGCAGAAATCCTGCCGCTTCCCATTCCTACTTCTTTCGGCCAGACTCCCTGTAAGAACAGACCACAGCCCCTCGGTGACATGGCTCAAGTCAGTTGCAGGTTGTAGGATATGCCGAACGAGTGAGTAATGTCTGGGAGCTCTTTGGATGACTTCCTCCTGTTCAAGGACAATTTTTGCATTCCCGCAAGTTCTCAGAACGTTCCTCTTTTAGGAATCACATCCGACAGTGGAATTTCTGCAACCTGCAGGGCTGTCTCAAGACAAGCCTCTTCCCTGATAGGAAAAAAAGAAAGTCGGTTTTGCTCCTCATTCTTTTGACTGCTTCCTTGTGTTGTGACCTTGTGTTGCTAACTTGCTAACAGTACAAGCTGTGCTTTATGCTTCTGCTGAATCCACTCCACACACCTAATATCCCATGAGAATAACCGAACAGTTGCTCACCAAGTAACCACAACAGGGATGAAATTGTGTTAATAGCTTTTGATGACCTACCAGCGCCTGCACCTTCAAACGAATGCTTACGCTGGCAAGACTGCCACCTGGGGAGGCTACTGCATATGCCAATTACGCTATCAATGCTCAAAATAAATTTTTAGCACCTTTATTAGTGTGTCAGAATCTGTGATACTTATTTAATGTTTGCTATTTAGCACCCAGTGTAATCCAAGACACTGTTTTCAGGGGTACCACAAAGATTAAGACACAACTCCTCATCATAGACAGTCTGGGTTCTTCTGTAGAAGATAAGGGTGTAAATAGCTGTGATACAAAGAAGAGCGTGTCAAGTATCATAAGTGAGGTACAAAGGATTAGAGAGATCAGAAAGAGAAGACAAGGTAATTTAGCGCTGAGCCCTCAGGGATTGCACAACATCAATGCTGTAACTCCTTATCCTATAATTGGTTCAGTCTTAAGAAACAACTAAAAGCTCTTTGGTGCTATGTCTAAGGAATAAACTGGGTAATTCTACTGGATAATTCCACCCTTTAAAATGGAGGTGGAGCAATAAATCATATCCCTAAAATAGAATTTGGAAAGCAACTTTCTTTTTGTTTGTTTGTTTTTCAAACAGAAAGAAGTCATGACCAAATAATCCCCTTGGGTATAAAAAGATGTCTTTGTTGTCCGTCACATCTGCCTGCCATCTAACCTTTTAACCATTCATCTCTGTGCCCCATCTGCACCTCTGTGTCCCTAGTTGTGAAGCTAAATAAACCAAAGAGTGTTTCAATGGAACTGTGAGAATATTCTGAGGTTATGGATTTCCCTATGAGATTTTTACTTGAACAAGTACATGGCAATAAAGTAGTGCTTGAGGATTGTTGGGCTGTGTAACTGCTGAGTCCCCTTCCAATCTTGTATGTGTTTGACTCTACACACAGCAGATTAGCAACAGCCACCAATGCCATCAAGTGACAGGAAATGGCCAATTGCCCCCTGTCGGTCACCTGTTGTACTTAAAGTCCCCTGGCTTCCAAGACTCCAGACACAGCCCTGCTTCTCTGTCACTGTCCCCCTCTCCTGTCACCCTATTTTATTTCCCTCAAGGTATCCATGGCTCTTAAAGTATTTGTTTACTTTTGAATTTCCCACTAGAATAGGAGATCATTCCCAAGAACAAAGAAGCTGTCAATCTTGTCAAGAGCTAGATCAGTGTCAGGTGCATGATAGACACTCAGTACATGTTTGTTGCAAACAAATGAGTGATGAGGATTGTCTTTGGTGGAGAAAGACCCAGGGGCAGACATAGAAAAGATGATAAAACAGAAGTTCAGTGTAGACCAATGATGCTCTTGCATTGTGTGTGGCACTGAGAATATGGAGTAAACAGACCTGTCTTTGGTGAACTCATGGTCTATTTGGGAAAACCAAAGAGGGAAGCATGGACTACTGTGTACAGGGGATAAAATAAGACCACATGCCATGGAAGAGCTCAGAGATCTCAACAACAAATGGTGACTCATTAAGCAGGAAACCCTGAAATTCATGAGGCATTCGGAGGAAGGGGAGGAGCTCCTGAAGGGACCTAAAGATCTTCAAAGGAGAGAAAACACATCAAGTGAGAAAGAAGGATGGAAATGAATGGGTGTTCCAGGGAAAGGTTCTAGGTAGGAAAGGGCAAAGGACAATCTGATTGGCGAAAAGAGGAAGTAACCCTTGTTGAAAGCCTAATGTGTCTTGAATGAATAAGAGGCTCAACGACTGAGGATAATGACTGAATAGATTTATATAATGTAAGTCATGCTGTAAGATTTCACTGCTTAACCCTTTGCGTAGTACGAACGTTCACATATGTCCTCATGCCTCCGGACCATCCAGAGTACAATCGTACATGTGTAAGGCAACATTAAAAAAAGGCAAATGTATGTCCTTCTTGTTTCTATAAATTGGTTTATCAAACAAACATGATTTTAAGTTAATAAAACTGGAACTGGAACTAATTTCATTTTTTGGGAAAAAAAAATCCCAGGGGTCAGAGAGCATGAAAAAAACTCAGTACTCAAAGGGTTGAGATTCAGTCATGTTGAGTCACCCTTGGAAAGACAGCCCATGTAGACTTGTTGCATAACAGCCAGTAAGATATGAATATTCTTGAAAAGAGGCAATAAACATTTAATATCGAAAAGATAATTCCCACCACTGGCTTAGTTTCAGAAAAATTGCATTTTAGAATTAAAAAATGTTATAGGTTTTTTTTCTTTCTTATTTTGTAAGTCTCTTTTCCACTGGTTCATGAGTAACAAGCAAAAATACTTTTTTAAATGTTTAGATAGGAAAATAAAAACTTTATGTTAAAAATAGCCATTGTATTTACAGAATAATCATATGCCTTCTGGTAAATTCAATGAAAGATAAGAATAGTTCATATTTTCTTTTGTGATTATATTTATATACACATTAAAGGATAAAGATATATAAAGTATATCTATATAGTTTTATATATACAGTGTGTCGGTAAAGTCATGGTGCACTTTTGACTGGTCAACAGTCAAAAAGGACACACTGTAGTTCTTTTATTTGAAGCTCATATGGCTTGATTATACAATAATATTTTCTAACATCTTGTCAATGGGAATTTAAATTGGAGTAAATGAACATTTCAGGGAAAGTGATGGCGAGTGATAGCTTTTTCCCATGATCCATTCTGAGCCACTGATCCATTCTGCACATGGGGCTCCAGTCCTCATGTTTTCCCATCTGCATGCAGGCCAGCTGAAGAAAGAGCAAGACTTTGCCGTGGGAAGAGAACCAAGTTCACAGTCAGATATTCCTGGACTTGAGTTGCTCCCACTCCACTCTTTAGAGGTCGTGAGTCCTTGGACAAATCACTTCATTCATCTGATTCGCGCTTGTGCCATCTGTCCAATGGAGAGAGTGACACACCTGTCACCTGATAAGCCTTCAGTGACAACAACTAGGTATCCTCTCACTTCACCACACCTAAATCTCTTTCAAAAAGATGCAGACATATATTTGAACCCATTACTTTATATAATACCTTTTTTAAAAAAATAAAAATCCTTCCTCTTTGGCTTCTAAAAGCACATGTACGCAACAACGCATAGTACATATTACTAAGGTGTTATAACCTGTAACAGCGTTTGCTCACTCTGGTAGGTAGACTCTCGAGTTGGCTGCCTCCCACAGGCTATCTGTTGAAATACTTTATTCTTTTATAAGGGTGAATCCAGAGTGCGCTGAGTAATGCATAATAAAATTAGTTTGGGAAGAAAGAACCAAGTTTAAAAGAAAAAAAAAAGGGACAGATAAAGCAAGGTAAAATAATCTCCAATGACTTCATTGTGAAGTAATGACTTTTACCAAATAACTGCATTGTAGTTTTATCTTTCCAACCAAGATTGTGTTAATGCTCTAAAATTAAAGCTCTTGTGAAAGTTATCTGGAATTTCTCAACAAGTTTTTAAAGGGGTTTTATTTTTTCACTGGAGGTCGGTCATGCCTCAAGAATTTGTAGGAATTCCGCCTGGAAAGTAATCCTCATTGGAAACTGGCAGTCAAAGCTAATTTATATTACTCTTCCAGATAAAAATTCCTTCCGTCTTAGACCTGCATTTCAAAAAAGATGATTATCACTCTGGAGAGAATATATCAGGGTAGAAAAAAGAAAGAATAACCTCAAAGATGTCTTTGCTGCCTCTGTATAATTCCAAGTCTGGTTCTTCTTAAAACTCCCCCTTCTTAATCCTCTCTTTTGAAATGTTTTGAGGCTACTCAAAGCAGGAGGATGTCAGAGGCATGCTTGAAGAGAAGTTTCAAATAATGCTCACTAATTTGCCTGCTATGGGAGTTCATGACACCTCTTGGGTGGTGGGAAAAAGGAGGACAGAAGAAGAAATATGGGGGAGAGAGAAGAAGTTCAGCAACTGGGCGAAGAGGAGGAAGATGTTTTATTTTTTAGTGAGAGAAAGAGAGTGGGGGAGAGAGGCAGGAAGGGATCAACTTGTAGTTGTTTTGCTTTAGCTGTTCATTGATTGCTTCTCATACATGCCTTGGCCAGGGGGCACCAGCTGAGCCAGTGACCCCTTGCTCAAGCCAGGGACCTTGGGCTCAAGCCAGTGACTTTAGGCTTCAAGCCAGTGACTATGGGATTATGTTAATGATCCCATGTTCAAGCTGGTGACCCTGTGCTCAAGCCAGTGACTTCATGCTTAAGCTAATGAGCCTACCCTCAAGCCAGTGATCGTGGATTTTCAAACCTGGGACCTCAGTATCCCAGGTTGACATTCTATACACTGTGCCACCGATGGTCAAATAGGATGGTGTTTTTATACAGCAATATGTTTTTATTCCCTTAGTGGCTAAAGGAATTGGTTATTCTTAGATCAGACCCCACATCCCTACCTTCACTGGATTATGTTTTCCTATGCATGACACATTCATGAAGGCGCATTTTTAGTGGGAAAGCCTTGGCTATTTTTAATGATAGACCTCAATTGAAACCTTGGGTCCTCCATTTATAAGTGACTCAACCTTTCCGAGTGTCAGTCTCCATACCCATAAAATGGGTTTCATAGAGTTGTTAGGCATCCACAAGAAGTTATATCCAAGTCATTGAGTTCAGTGCTGGGTGAGCACCCAGTATAAGCTTGTTGGAAAAAACAAATGAGAAATACATATTACTTCTTTCTACCCTCTCTATCCCATCCAGAGAATTTGAGATTTTAACCCAATGTGGATAACTTGGAGCCTACTCAAGAATAAAAATCAGTGAAGTGCAAAAACACTAGCAATCATTTTGGTGATTCTGAAAATTGAAGCCACTGGTTATTTTTGACTACCAACTAAAATCAGCAAAAGAAATATGCCAAATCACAATTTGTACAGCTACTTTCTGAAGCCCTACCCATTTCTCAAGACCAAGAGCCGATACCTAGGAAGCTAAGAGTAACTTGTAAGGGCCACTTTGACTCATAGGATTTCAATCTGAGATACTGCCAAAAACATACACGGTATCACAACCAAATTCCTTGCTTTTCCTCGCATCCCAGGTATGTGTAATGAATGGGCCAGACCCACCAAACTCCCAGCATTCAACAGAACAGACCTGCATGGTAGAAGCCTCCTTATGACAAAGAATGCAATCACTCCTATTGAACTATTTCAGCAGTTGAACTGAATTTGCCTAGCATCGTAATACAATTAGTACAATTGCAAAGAGCATATATTTGGGACAAGGCCATTGTTTAGCCTATGTGGTTTTTCAGTGGGTAGGTAATTCTTTAACAGTAGAAACAGAAGACAGATTTGCTTCCAATAGTGAGCTCATTCTTAAGGTCACAACTGCAAGCTGAAAAGAGAAGCAGAGGCCAAAATAAACATCAGTGTGGACCATGAACCATTTCTCTTTGAAGGTGCCCAGGTTTATATGAAGAAATTCTGCCTTAAACAAGGAGAAATCTAACTCACTTTTCCCAGTTATTAGCAGGCATGTTTATCTGCCTGTTCATATCAATCCATTCCCTAACCTCAAATCCATTTTCCTAAGATCCTGGCTTTAAGACCACATCAACCCAGCATTCTTCTGACTCCTTGTACTTTAGTTACTCTAAAGGAGTAAAAAAAAGTTATAAACTATCTGTAGGAACACTCAATAACATGATTGGCCAAGAAAACTCAGTAAGAGAGCCAAAAAGTTTAATTTGTTGTAACATATGATTTCTTAGTAAATATTAACTAATGTTGGAAGTATGCATGGATTTACTTCCTTAGTCTGTTTGAACCTTTTAAATCATAATATTTTAAAACAAAAAATTTAAGCAAGACCTTACAAAGTGACTCATAAAGAAAGGGTGTTTGGTCTCCTTCTTCACCTCCTCCAAGCTACCCGTCTTCAGTGGTCAGAGCGGTATTTTTTTTTCATGAGTTTGTCCCCTTCACTTACGTGCCTGGTTGATGGATAGCCCCCTCTGAGGTGTCTCCAAACCTCTGAGTACCCCTTTGGTTAAGTGCCCAAGCAAACCAACCACTGTGTGCGAGGCATTCACCTTCCTGACCCTCTCCCTAACTCGTGCCTGCCGGCTGAATACTTGGTCACACCAAGATTGAAGACTGGGCCATTACCCAGGTGCAAGCTCCCAGGGGCTCTGAACAGAGTCATGACTGGGACATGAACCAGAAACCTACATGTCTCCTCTCTGCAAAAGGCATCTTCCTGGCCCAGCCTGTAGAGGCTGAGTTGTTCTGTGAATGGATGTCTGTGTGAACCGGATTCATAGAAGTTATTATTCTCTGTGATTGATTCATTTATTTATTCACATATTTTTAGAGTGCCAGATGCCACTTGCCTTCTATCCCATGGGTACAGAAGTTATTTAGAGTTTAGAAAGTTTCCAACATGTATGCATTAATCTGTTATTTATTAGATGTTGATTTAATGCCAACTATATGGCAATTAAAAAAGTGAAGAAAAGGGCACACTAAAAAAAGAAAAGAACAAGTTTTTAAATTTATTGATTGATTTTTAAAGAGCTATAAAGAGGAAAGAAGACAGAGAGAAGCATTCATCTGTTGTTCCACTTAGTTGTACACTCATTGGTTGCTTCCTGTATGTGCCCTGACCTTGGATTGAACCCCCAACCTTGGTGCATTGGGACAATGCTTTAACCAATTGAGCTACCTGGCCAGGGCCTAAACAGTGTTTTAAGAGAATAAATCAGGCATCTGTGGACAGGATGAACTAGAATGAGAGACTGAGACATGAGGGACATTTTGTGTTAAAAATGCATAAGAATTGTTGGCTGATTGAAGACTGGTAAGCAGGGGAGAGAGGGAGTCCAGGTGACTTGAAAGCTTTGAGTTTGGGTGAAAGGGAGAAAGCAGGTGTTCTTCCACAGAGATGCGACATGTTTGCCTTTTCTGGGGCATCTTTATGGCAGAGTTAGGAGGGACATACAGGCTTGAGTTTGAGGACCTCTGTCTCCTTACAGGAAATGTTACTTGAAACGAAATGTTAATCTTCTCCAGAAAATTCTCCATTGTGATAGCGTCAAGAGGAGGACAGGAAGAAAATAGTAGAGCTGCTTTGGGGACAATCTGAAGTTTGGGTGTTTTTCCAAGAATCAGTGTCACTGATCATACACAGAGATGGTACAAACATGGAGGAAGACCGAGGAATGAGGCCTCCTGGAATACAAGCAAAGTCTGCATCCAAAGTCATCTTTTCTCTACTTCAAACCTTAGGTTCTTATTAATCTCAGGTACCATACTAAAATGCAAGCTGCTTCAATAGATACTAATTTAGTCCAGATATACTGTGTATTACCATCAGCACCTATAAGTGTCATCAGTTTCTCTACAGTGTGTCCATAAAGTCATGGTGCACTTTTGACTTTGACCAGTAAAAGTGCACCATGACTTTACGAACACACTGTATATGTGCACGTCTTGTGGCTCAGTTATAATCAATTGCTAATCGCTTGGTGGAATCAATTAGGAAAGACATCATACAAAAACAGCACTTTGTGTTTTGTAATCAGTTTTCCAAAGTCAGGTTCTTTCTGGCTTTCAGTCACAGGAAGCAAGATGTTTTATTTCATTGTGAACTTCCTGATTTCATATTTAAATAAAATAAGAAAATAATGTGATAGATGGAAAACAACAGTGACTCCAGTGACATGATTGCACCCAATGCAGAATTGTGGGGAGGGATTTATTTTCAACTCTGAGCCAGAGGTTAATGATTAAAATGTTTGAATAATAGGGTTGTTTTATTTAAATCTCTTTTATATAGTATCATAATCAACTCATTGTTCAGGGGAAATACCCTGGATCTTCACATTCTTATAGTCCCCCCCCCTTATTTATTACTTTAGATTTTGTATTGTTTGCTCCAACTAGAAATGTCAAAACTCTGTGGAGAACAGCTGTTCGCATTTCTGGCTCCTCTGATCAGGAAGTGCTTAGAATACCATACAGATGCTCGTCTCCTATGAGCCATTCGACCTCAGATGGGAAGTGAAAGTCTGATATTTTATATACTGGGGAAGAAGTGCGCAGAGGCAAAGGGCTTAGGCTTCCACCACTGAGATCACCCCATGGGGCTTACTTGGAGCCATAGTAGAGCTATCAAGAGGTCCCATGCAGTAGGCCCACTAGAATATTAACAAGACAATGACAGCCAGGGTCTTTTGGGTGGAATCAGAGAAAGTTGGTGAATCTCACTCCAAGAAGTCTCCTTTGAAACCTCATCTGTCAGTCTGGGCCAGTCGTCCTTCTCTGGGTGCCCAGGAACCCTTGCCTCATTTGTCTCTCTCTCTCAACACACCACACACTATAAGACTCGTTATTTTTATAATAAGCCCCTCCCACACTTCCCCCGCCCTCTCCGGTGGAAGAGAAGCAGAGGAGGGGTCTTATTCTGTGTTGTAGCCACAGTGTCTAGTTCAGTCCACAGTACATCAAGTGCTCAGTGAGCATCCTAAGGGTGCCATCAGTTTTTAAGTCTAGCTGAATGCAGCTGCAAGGGTTGAGAAAGTATAAAAGACAGGTTGTGCTGGGGAAATGAAGAGGGCAGAGGGGTGTCCGTGCCCATGAAAAGCTTGGCACTCACTCTGAGAGAGAAGTGTCAGACAGGTTCGTGGGGCACCAGAAGGGGAAGTAACACTCGACTTGAGCTCTTCTTCCTCAGCCCCCTGACTGGCTCCCAGGTGGTATGGGTAGGGCTCAGCGATTCCTGCTTGCTGCCCGTGGTGGGTGCATCCTTGCCAAGAATCTCAGCTGACCATAGGGGTGACAATGGCTGGTGGAAAAGCGTTGAATGATGGAAGACTTCAGGGCGAAATCTCTGGGATGGGACCTCACTGGAGTCTTACAGAGACCCCAGGGGTCCACACTCACAGGAGAGGTGTGGAGGTTAGCAAGGAGGATACTGGACCCTAATCAGCTCACTCTGGGGACCAGAGAGCAGGACACAGGGCAGTGTCAAAGAGAGACAGGGCATTGCTGCATACAAAAGGAGGAACAAGCCAGTCCCAAGTCCATGTGGCTCCACACACACCTAGTCAGTGTCTCATGAAGAGCCAGGAGAACGGCAAGACATGTATTCATCAGGGCCTGCGATATGGAGGCTACTTCAATTATTGTATGAACCTGTAACCAGTTCTGGAAAGAAACAAGCAAAAAAATATTTTTTTTGGCTTTACTCTTCAACCCTGCTACCAGTGGGTAGAATTTTTTAATGACAATGAGAACATTTGACCATTAAATGAAAAAGCTACATTTTTTTCTGCACATAGAATGGAGTGTGTGGAAATTTGTAACCTTGCAACAGATCCCTTTCATTAATTCTCTAGGTATAGAAAAGAAGAAGATAGTAATGCTGTGAGTAGTGAGTTTTTTGTTAACCCTTTGAGTAAGGACATATATGAATGTTCGTACTACTCAAAGGGTTAACTTGGAACCCAAATAGAGAGCTCTGAGGCTGGGGGAGAGTTTTCGTTTTTGCTGGGAAGTAAGATGAATGGGTGACATCTAACTTAATCATCATGACCTTCAGTCTCAGCAAGGGTCAGGACTCCTGGTGAAAAAGGTGGGTGAATGATTAACCCATGAGACATAGTGAGCATTATTGCTATTCTTAGAAGGAGCAACATTACAGAAGTCAAACGATAAATGTTCCCAACAGAACAAAGGGAAGTAGATCATGGAGAAGAGTGGAAGCTGGCACTTTTACACGTTTGTATGCTGTTTACATTTTGTATCACCAAATCATCCAAAAACCCTCCAAAATATGTATGTGCTTCCACATCTGGTAGAATCCAGGAGACTAAAACAAGATGGCAAAATCTGGATTGGAGATAATTTGGTCCTGCCTTAGATAAGGTACTAAGAATTATTAAATATGCAAAGATTATTGGAGTATTTTCCTTTTTTCTCATTGGCTGATTTTCTCTGATACTAAACACCACTGTATTCAATAATATATTAAATACAATTCTCTGGTACCTACTATCTGTAAAGTACTATATTTGTAAGTTTACTGAGTTGATCATGAAATAGGTGCTGTTAATCCCCCACATTACAGATAAAGAAAGAGGAAGGGACAATTAAGAACATCGAGGTTTTACAGCCAGTAAGTAGTGGACATGGAATTTGATGCCAGGTTTTCTGCTACCATAGACTGTGTGAGTACCTCCCACATGCAAGGTGCTATGGAGAATAAAAAGATAACAGGCAGGTATGTCACAGGTGGGATGGAAACTCTGTAATCACACCAGGCAGAAGGAGAAACAAAGTCTGTACAAATGAGCTGATGCAGCAGAGCCACAGACATGCTCAACAGTTATTTTATTCACAGATATGCTCACCTATTATTTTATTCACAGACATGCTCTGCTTAATTGTTATTTATTCACAGACATTCTCCATTGTTATTTATTTATTTTTGGAGCATGAGGAGACACCATACTTGAGCATTCTGATGAGTTCCAGAAAGAGAGCCAAGGTGACCTGTCATTTTTTCCTGGTAGACATCACTCTACCCTCTGGTATTTGTAAGACAGAGCCAAGCTCACCTGTAGCTCTCACGAAGCCACAGGGTTACCTGGACATGGAGAATTTGGGATCAGCCATAAGATGCTATGTTGACAACTAGACATGTACCTGGAAAGAGGACTAGGGTGCCCAAGTGGCTTTAGCACCAGAGAGGTTTGCTTAGATTTCAACCCAAGTTCCATCACTTAGTGGTGCCATCTTGAGAACGTTTCTTTAACTTCTCTGGCTGCTTTCTTTATTTGTAAAGTGAGGACGATATGAGTTAGTATGGGCATTTAGGAAACAATGCACTTGAAAGCACTTGACAATAATACCAGGAATTCAAGGGCAGACCAGCAGCGACAGCAGAATGTGGGCAACAGGACTGCCTGTGCAGCTGTGCTTGAACCAGACTCTTCACTCAACGTGACCGTTCCTTCTGACCTCTCCTACATCATTCTACACCCTACCAGCTCATAGACTGTGATCTGGTGTACTACTTTCTTGAACTGGCTTTCTTGCCATGTTTGCTCTGCTATTAATTGGTAAGATCCTTAAGGACAAGGACTGCGAATTCTACATCTTTTATATTCTGTTCCCATTGTACCTAATAAAATCACTCCACAGATCCTGCATTCTGTGATAAGAGTGCAAATATGCTGCCCTTGACGATTTACAGCAGTTATGTCCTGTGCCTTACCATTTACAATATGATTTCACATGCGTCACCTCATTTGATCTTGTAACACCTCTCCTGGGCTTTCTTGGTTCTCAGATCACTGTGGTTGAGTGGTACACAGGGTAAGCAATGATCACGTTTCAGCGTTCATGCGGTTTGTGCTCTGATGCTTATCGAAGTTTTCTCCACCACCTCCTTCTTCTTCCTAACCCCATGCCCTCAGAATCGTAGCTCGATTATACACCTGTGAGTCCTGTACCTCCAAAGGAGAGTTCAAACAGCCAAAGACAACCCACACATGACACATGCCAGCCCGATCTTGAACTCCTTCCCTTGAAGGAACACAGCCTACTTTTATCATCCATATTCTTTAAGGTATGAACATCTTTTGACCAGGTTCAAGCAATATGGTGTAGATGAGGGCATGCCTAATGGCATTTTATGACAAATGCCTCAGTATTTTAAAAGCATGTGCTGATTTTAAAGCTTAATTCTACTAAAAGTTCCCACGCATGAACGTGAATGTGATTTTTAAAATCTTACCTAGAAGCCAACTGCACTGCCATTGCATAACATGGGGTGGTGATAGGGAAGATTCTGAAAAATTATTCTGTAGGTTGGCGAACTCCCTGTTACCATGGTTAACTTATCTATGTACAGGGGAGGCTGGGAGCTGTGGGGAGCATGTCCTGGTCCTTCTTCCTCATCGCAATCCTTGCATCTGTGAGTGAGAGAGGGTTATCATGGCGCTCACAGCTATAAAAGGTGAGGCCAACAGCATCTCTGTAGAAATTCTGAGGTCGAAAATGCAAACCCTATAACAAAACAATGAAGTAGCATTGCTGAGCTGGGGTCTGGTAGCTACGTGTGGCTCTTGCGTACTTTTGTTCAACTACTAAAGAATCAAGTGTGTTTTTCTCTCATTTTTTTCTCCCTGTCTCTGATCTTCAATGTCTTTGCAGATTTCTTGAATAAAGTGTCAAAAAGCGGAGGTGTGGGCCATGAGAAACTGGGTGAGCATCCATAGCTGTGACCACACAGACAGAAATGGGCAGAGCTTTGTGGAGTGAAGAAAAGGAACAGTTGTTTTCCAGGCGGGGGCTGAGAAAGGCTGAGCAGAGGAAGTAAAGAGTGTTTTCAGAATTCATGATGGGGCTCCACTTCTTGATGGGAGAGGGTGTGTCATGTGACTTATTCTGACCAATAGAACACAGTGGAGGTGATCCTGCCCCAGTCTATGCTGTCAGAAGGCCTGGAAGCTTTGTTGTCACTCAAGGAAATGGGACATGCCCTAATTAGGTAGGTGCATTGTGCAGAAGAAAGCCACAAGTACAGAGAAGACGTTTTAGGAAAACACCTTGATTATTTTTCTCAGTGACCTTGAGTGACCCTAGCAAGCCAGGGAAAGCCATCATGGTGAAGTTGTGATGGACTGTTTGCACACCAGACAAGCAAAGGGAAAGCGTTGCTTGTGTTGACAGTTTAAAGTGAGTTCAGTTCTAATCAGAGCTGAGATTTAGCTGGTGGTATGCTTGTTGATAAAATATTAAAATCTTTTCTGGATGATTGAGATAGAATTCTTGCCTTGAGCTCCTCAAATGATCTGCTGGACCCAGGAGCCTCAGGTGTGTGTGTGTGTGTGTGTGTGTGTGTTGAGGGGGGAGGGTGACTTTATAGTAGGCACATGGTTGTATGCAGTTTAGACAGAGATTCAGATGCCAAACATCTACTGAACTCTACCTTCTACCCTCTGCTGAACATAGGTCCTCCAAGTTCTGAGCCTTTCTGGGATTCTTCCAGAATAAACTGGCCACCTCTTGTCATTTCCCTGATAAACAGGTACTAGATTTCCTGTGATCCCACTCCGTTTTCATCTACTATTGTTCAGTTTTCAAAAATGTGTCAAGTCTTTTATGTACTTTTGTCTTGTTCCCCAGTTCTCTTTATTATTATGGGCTAATAATTACTTTTTTTTATTGACACTGGGGACCATAATGGGGAGGAGGGGTGTGGTGGTAAATGCTTATGTCTGTATGCTGGTTTACTTGGCTGCAGGCCAAATGAAAAGATGCCAGATGTGCTTTATGAAGAACGTCCTATGGGTAAAACTTCCAGGCTCATTGTGACCAGAGAACCCCAGTGGGATGCCATCTCAACTACTCTGGGTGTGTCCTGCTGAATTAGACTCTCTTTATTATTTGACTTCAAGTGTTGGAGTCTCTTTGTAGAAAGGGTCCTCAAAGCGATGGATAGAAGTTTTGTCAAGTTGGCAAGAAAGTGATGGGTACAAGAGTGGATTGTTTTCAGTAATCCTTTGAGTTTTGATGCTGCAAAAATCAACTGTGTGCATTTCTTAGATCAAACAAACACTTTGTTTAGAATGAGAGCCATAGTAATAAGCAACTTGTTAATGTGATTCCAAATACTGTAAAAAAATTTAAATAGTCATTTTCCCTTCTCCATCTGGATATGTCAGAAAGATAAGCAAAGTTGTAGTTTGTCTGGAAGAATAAAATGTTGCTTCCCATCCTGGAAAGACAGATGTCCACTTGTCTAAATAAACTGATGAATCGTCATAAAGATGTTAAAATACTATGATGATAGAGGAGCAAGATGGCAACGGAGTAGGCGGATGTACCAACTTCCAACTCCCAGAACCAAAGTGGATTATAACTCAATTTTAAGAACCATCATCTGGATAAACCAACTTTGAACTAAACTAAGTGGACTCTTCAACCAAGGAACACAGAAAAAGCCACATTGAGACTGGTAGGAATAGCGAAAACGTGAAGAGGGCTGCCCAGCTCCCCGGAGCAAACGGCAGCCTGGAGAGACCCGCGTGGCGGGAGGAGAGTTTGGCGGAGAGGGAGGGACCTGGGTCCCAGGAATCAAGCCACAGGCTATAGTCCCAGAGCATAGAAGAGGCGTTTGGAAAGTATTGAGCTGAGAAACAAAAGAGGGAGTATTAGGGCCCTTCCTACTCTGCTGGGGGTTGCTGAAGGATATGGTGACAGCAGGATGCTGAAACATGGTTCTGTTGGTGTGGGCGGAGGCCAAGCTGGTGTGAGCTTAGTCTAGCCCAGCAGGGGCAGAGGGGATGCGCGAAAGCGGTCCGGCAACTGCAGGCCCGCCTGTAATCCCACCTGCGGGGACAAAGCGGGAGGCCAGGAATGGGTAGAGATCTGCTCTGCAACCCTGCACAAGCCAGCCCTGACCACAGGGACACTACCAGCCCCGACCGGCCGGAGAAACCGCGGTTTGCCATCTTGCATGTGCGAGCGGGCTCCGAACGCAGGGGCGGGGTAGAGTCCCGGAAAAGCAGAAGCTCACAGCTGAGCGAAAGCCTGCACAAACACCAGGCCCAATAAACCAAGGTTTGCGACCCTGCGCAGGAGGGCCCTGGCCCCAAGGGCAGGATTAAAGATCCAGACGGACAAAGGCTGACAGCTGAGAGCACGTCAAAAGCCCTACCCAGCCTGCAAAACTGTGGCAAGCAGGCTCTGACTGCGGTTGCTGGGCGCAATTCTGGAAACAGGCTGGGTCTGCAGCTGAGCAAAGGTGCTCACCTCTACCCTTGGTTCTATGGCTTGTGGCTTGAGTGACAGCCCCTCCCGCAGAGGAGAGGCAGAAATCACAGCAACATCAGCAGTGGGCCGGCGCTGGCAACGCCCATACCCAACTGCCCTAGGCAGCGGCAGAGGAGGTGGCGGGCCTGCAGACAGACCACACCTAGAGAACACAAAGGCAATGCCTACTGGACTCCAGTGGCCACAACTTGCTTACACACAGACAAAATGGGCAGGCAGAGGAATGCAACCAAATGAATCAAGAGAAATCCCCAGAGAACGACCTGAATGAACCAGATATAACCAAATTACCAGAAGCAGAATTTAGAATAATGATAGTTAGGATGTTCAAAGAAATAAGAGCAACAATGCATAGCATTATGAACACCTGAATAAAGAGATAACAAGTATAAAAAACGAAATTGAAATAATAAAAAAGAATCAGACAGAAATGACAAATATAGTATCAGAACTGAAGTCCACAATGGAAGGAATTAAAAGCAGGATGAATCATGCTGAGGATCCAATCAGCGAGTTAGAGGACACAATAAACAAAGTTAGAGAAGCAGAGAAGAAAAAGAAAAAGAGACTCAAAAAATGTGGGGAAACTCTAAGGAAGCTCTGTGAAAACATGAAGAGAAACAACATACACATCATAAGGGTTCCTGAAGAAGAGAGAAAATAGGAAAAGGAAACTTTGTTCAATCAAATCATAGCAGAAAACTTTCCTAAATTAAGGCTGGAAAACATTCCACATGTTCAAGAAGCACACAAAACTCCATTAAAGAGAAACCCAAAAAGATCTATACCAAGACACATCATAGTTAAAATACCAAACCTAATGGATAAAGAAAAAATTTTAAAAGCTGCTAGGGAAAACAAGTTTATCACCTACAAAGGAGCCCCCATAAAAATGACATCAGACTTCTCAACAGAAACACTTGAGGCCAGAAGGGAATGGCAAGATATAATCAAAGTAATGCAGAACAAAAACCTAAAATCAAGACTACTCTATCCAGCAAGGCTAATGTTTAAAATTGAAGGAGAAATAAAGAGCTTCCCAGACAAAAAAAGCCACAAGGAATTCATTAACACCAAACCATTTCTGCAAGAGATACTAAGGGGCCTGTAGTGAACAGTTTAAACGGAGGAAAGAATATAGCAAAAGAAGAATACAGCTTTAAAGAATAAAATGACAATAAACAACTACATATCAATAATAACCTTAAATGTAAATGAATTAAATGATCCAATCACAAGACATAGGGTAGCTGCGTGGATAAAGGAACAAGACCCATACATATGCTGTCTACAGAGACACACCTTAAAACAAAAGATGCACATAGACTGAAGGTAAAAGGATGAAAAAAAATATTTCATGAAAATGGAAATGAAAAAATGCAGGGGTAACAGTACTTATATCTGACAAAATGGACTTTAAAACAAAGGCTGTAGTAAGAGATAAAGAAGGACACTACATAATGATAAAGGAAATAATTCAACAGGAAGAATAACTATTATAAATATTTATGCACCAAATATAGGAGCCCCGACATACATAAAGCAGACTTTGATAGATATAAAGGGTGAGAATAACAGCAATACTATCATAGTAGGGGATTTCAATACCCCTCTAACAACACTGGATAGATCCTCAAGAAAGAAAATCAATAAAGAAACAGCAGACTTAAAGGATACACTAGATCAACTTGATTTAACAGATATCTTCAGAACTTTTCACCCTAAAGCAGTAGAATATACATTCTTCTCAAGCGCTCATGGTACGTTTTCTAGGATAGACCACATGTTAGGACACAAAACTGGTCTCAATAAATTTAAGAAGATTAAAATCATATCAAGTATTTTCTCTGATCACAATGCCATGAAACTAGAAATTAACCACAAAAGAAAAACTGAAAAATACTCAAACACTTGGAAACTAAATAGCATGATATTAAATAATGAATGGATTAACAATGAGATCAAAGAAGAAATAAAAAATTTCTAAAATCAAATGATAATGAGCATACATCAACTCAAAATTTATGGGACACAGCAAAAGCAGTACTGAGAGGGAAGTTCATTGCACTACAGGCATATCATAAGAAGCTAGAAAAAGCTCAAATAAGCAACCTGACCCTGCAGCTAAAAGAACTAGACAAACAACAGCAAATAAAACCGAGGACAAGTAGAAGAAAGGAAATAATAAAGATCAGAGCAGAAATAAATGGCGTAGAGGCTAAGGAAACAATACAGAGGATCAATGAAACCAGAAGCTGGTTCTTTGGAAAGGTAAACAGGATTGATGAACTTTTAACTAGACTCACCAAGAAAAAAAAAAGACAGAACTCAAATAAATAAAATTAGAAAGGACAGTGGAGAAATAATGACTGACACATCAGAAATACAAAGCATTGTAAGAAAATATTATGAAGAACTATATGCCAAAAAATTAGACAATCTTGCTGAAATGGACAAATTTCTTGAATCATATAACCTTCCAAAAATCAATCTGGAAGAATCAGAACACCTAAACAGACCAATTACAACAAATGAGATCGAAACAGTTATCAAAAAACTCCCAACAAAGAAAAGTCCTGGGCCTGATGGCTTTACAAGTGAATTCTATCAAAAATTCAAAGAAGAACTAACTCCTATCCTCCTCAAGCTATTCAAAAAATTCAAGAGGAAGGAAGACTTCCAAACTCCTTTTATGAGACGAGCATAATTCTGATCCCAAAACCAGGCAAAGACAACACAAAGAAAGAAAATTATAGGCCTATATCTCTGATGAATTTAGACACTAAAATTCTCAACAAAATATTAGCCAACTGGACCCAGCAATATATGAAAAACATCATACACGATGATCAAGTGGGATTTATTCTGGAGAGGCAAGGCTGGTTCAATATTCGCAAATCAATCAATGTGATTCATCACATAAACAAAAGGAAGGACAAAAATCACATGATAATTTCAATAGATGCAGAGAAGGCATTTGATAAAATCCAGCACCCATTCATGCTCAAAACTCTTAGTAAAGTGGGAATACAGGAAACATTCCTTAACATGATAAAGGCCATCTACGATAAAGCGACAGCAAACATCATACTAAATGGACAAAAATTAAAAGCAATCCCCTTAATCTCAGGAACCAGTCAGTGGTGTCCCCTTTCAGCACTCTTATTCAACATAGTTCTGGAAGTCCTAGCTACAGCAATCAGACAAGAAGAAGAAATAAAAGGCATCCAAATTGGAAAAGAAGAAGTAAAACTGTCATTTTTTGCAGATAATATGATATTGTATATAGAAAACCCTAAAGTCTCAGTCAAAAAACTACTGGACCTTATAAATGAATTTAGCAAGGTGGCAGGATATAAAATTAATACTCAGAAATCAGAGGCATTTCTATATACCAACAATGAACTGTCAGCAAAAGAAATTAAGGGGATATAACAATCCCCTTCACTATTGCAGCCAAAAAAATAAAGTACCTAGGAGTAAATTTAACCAAGGAGATTAAGGACTTGTACTGGGAAAATTATAAAACATTGATAAAAGAAATCAAGGAAGTTACAAACAAGTGGAAGCATATACCGTGCTCATGGCTAGGAAGAATAAACATCATTAAAATGTCTATATTACCCAAAGAAATTTATAAATTCAATGCAATACCAATTAAAATACCAATGACATACTTCACAGATATAGAACACATATTCCAAATATTTTTATGGAACCAAAAAAGAACACGAATAGCCTCAGCAATTCTAAAATGAAAAAATAAAGCAGGAGGTATCACTCTTCCAGATATCAAGGTTTACTATAAGGCCATTATACTCACGACAGCCTGGTACTGGCATAAGAACAGGCACATAGATCAATGGAATAGAAAAGACAACCCAGAAATAAAACCACACCTTTATGGACAACTGATATTTGACAAAGGAGGAAAGAACATACAATGCTGTAAAGACAGCCTCTTTAACAAATGGTGTTGGGAAAATTGGACATCTACCTGCAAAAAAATGAAATTAGACCATCAACTTACACCATTCACAAAAACAAACTCAAAATGGATAAAGGACTTAAACGTAAGCCATGAAACCATAAGCATCTTAGAAGAAAACATAGGCAGCAAGCTCTCCGACATCTGTAGCAGCAATATATTTGCCGATTTATCTCCACGGGCAAATGAAATAAAAGGCAAGATAAGCAAATGGGACTATATCAAACTAAAAAGTTTTTGCACAGCTAAAGACAATAAGAACAGAATATAAAGACAAACCACACAATGGGAGAACATATTCGACAGCACGTCAGATAAGGGGTTAATTACCAAAATTTATAAAGAACTTATAAAACTCAACACCAGGAAGACAAACAATCCAATCAAAAAATGGGCAAACGAAATGAATAGAAATTTCTCCAAAGAGGACATACAGATGGCCAATAGGCATATGAAAAAATGCTCAACATCACTAATCATTAGAGAAGTGCAAATTAAAATCACAATGAGATATCACCTCACACCAGTCAGAAAGGCACTCATCAGCAAATCAACACAGAATAAGTGCTGGTGAGGATGTGGAGAAAAGGGAACCCTCCTGCACTGCTGGTGGGAATGCAGACTGGTTCAGCCACTGTGGAAAACAGTATGGAGATTCCTCAAAAAATTAAAAGTCGAACTGCCTTTTGACCCAGCTATTTCAGTTATAGGAATATACCCTAAGAATACCATAGCACTGTTCGAAAAGAAGAAATGCGCGGCCATGTTCGTGGCAGCATTGTTCACAATAGCGAAGATCTGGAAACAGCCCAACTGTCCGTCAGAATACAAGTGGATTAAAAAGCTTTGGTACATATATACTATGGAATACTACTCAGCCATAAAAAATTATGCCATCGGATCATTTACAACAAAATGGATGGACCTTGATAACATTAGACGGAGTGAAATAAGTAAATCAGAAAAAAAGAAAAACTGAAAACAGCATGATTTCATACATAGGTGAGACTATGAGCCATGGACAAGAGAGTGGTGGTTATGGGGTTTTAGGAGGGAGGGGAGGGTGGAATAGGGAGGAGGGAAGGGGCACAGGGAAAACCAGATAGAAGGTGACAGAGGACAATTTGACTTTGGGTGACGGGTATGCAACACAATTGAATGATAAGATAATCTGGAGATGTTTTCATTGTACCTATGTACCCCGATTTATTGGTTTCACCTCATTAAAATTAATAATAATAATAAAAAAATCTAAAAAAAAAGAATAAAGCTTATTTAATCACATTATGCTTATTAAAACATTGACTCTTTATACCAGGGATTGGAGGAGCATTGGAAAATGGGAATATGTTGGTCTAAGTTTGAAAACTTCAAGTTATAAATGAATAAGTTCTGGAGCTCTAATATATATTATGATAATTATAGCTAATAGTGCTATATTATATATTTGAAAGTTCCTAAATGAATATATATGAAATGTTCTTACTATAAAAAGGAAATGGTAATTTTATGATGTGATGGAGGTATTAAACAGTTTGCATATATGTATGTCAAATCAATGTGATATGCCTTATATTTACACAGTGTTATATGTCAATTATACATCAATAAAACTGGGTAAGAAGAGATAAAAAAAATACTATGATGATAAATAGCTTCTATTTATTGAGTGGTCAGCTCAAGTATCTGACTAAGTTTTACAAGTGTCTTTTTTCAAGCACCAGAAAAACCTTATGTAATAGGTGCTATCTGCATGTTTACATGTGAAAATGAGAAAAATTATGAGGCTCAGGGAAGGTCCAGAAGGGATTTGGAAAACAGTGAACTTCTCTAAACCTCACTTACTCCACATTGCGGTAGGGAGTGATGAAAGTGACATTTGCTTATAAGGTTTTAAAAAATCATTGGTGACTTCCCTTGGAAATCCTCTGTCTCCATAGTGTTCATTTGATTCTGCCATCTCATCTCAGGGAAAGAAGTTAAGATGTTTGATATATTTATAATAAGATTTTTAAATATGTTGAGCTCTCTTAAAAATGCAAGCCTATTGGTAATTTCTCCTCTCGTTTTTATTTCTCTGATGTGAATTTTAGAAATACCTACAGAGATTTTGGAGTCCTTTCTTACATCTCTGATAAAAATCTGACTTAAAAACTTTCTTCAATTAAAGAAAGTATAAATCTCACGCTGAAAAATGCTCTTGACGTAGGTTTTCTCTACACAGTTAAAAATTCTGTTTATAATAGGATGGCCATGCTACAATTAAATAAACATCCTATAAAGAAATTCAACCTGTCAAAACTGGCTTGTTAAATAAGCTTGGAACCATTATCTAAATAACAAACTCGATCTGAACTTGGATAGTGAACATCAGCTTTGTGGGTTTTCCAATGACCTCATTGTTATGATAAATGAGTACATCAGGTTTCCGCATCCATCAGGAAAGTCCTCCACTTTCTGGGTGAGATGACTCAGAAAACACACAAATGTCTTCCATGCCGAATTTATCATTCTGGATTCTCCATCCGGCATTCCTTACGGCTAAAGGTCAAAGCAACATTGTCTTGAATTTGGCTCCTGACTGGGGAAATGGTGTACCTTTTAGTTCATCTGGGAATCAGATCCCTTCCCTTGGAGGGAGCCTCATTTCTTTCCATTCTTTTAGGGAATAAGAAAGAGGCACCCGCACGTAGTCATATAGTAGAATCAGTACCACTATGTCATCCTCTCCCCACTGGAACATGCGGCCCACCACAATTTCCTCTCTACCAGACGGGACTATTGCTGGATTCCAGGGTGTCATCCCAATGAGTGCTGTCCTCCAGCTGCCAGGAGGGGAGGTGATGATATAGAAGCCCTTGGCTCCATTTCCGAGGCTGTACTGAGAAAAGGCAGTCAAGTGAGAGTATTATTGACCTGGGATCCCTGGCACGGCCCTACCAGCCATACCCTCTTCAAGAGTGTATCTCCTTTTCATGCCCAAAGTCAAGACTTCTCAACCTGGGAGTGTTTCCCTCCCCTCCTGTGGATATTTGACAATGTTTGGAGACATTTTTGATGCTCACAATTGCGGGGACAAGACTGAGATTTCATGAGTAGAGGCCAGGGACACCACTAAACACAATAGCACCCACAATAAGGGAGTATCTGGCCCCAACATCAATGGAGCAGAGGTTGGAAAACACAGGCAAAGGGAGCCCTGAGACAAACAGACAGAATGGTAGGGTGTTATCTCTTCTTTCCCAAACCATACAACAATTAAGTGCTTTTGATGTGGTGACGATTGTGCTCAATCTCAAGGAAAATAAAAAGAAATTCCACTGACTTTAGAGAGGGAATAAAGTATGGCGGGAATCAGGGAGTTTGGTACCCACTGACTAAGGTGCCAGACTCCCTGGGTTCAAACCCTAGGCCTGTCACTTAGGAGTTGTCTAGTCCTCTTTGAGCATCATGTCCTCTTCTGTGAAATAGCAGCACATATATTATGAGCTTGTTGCGATGATTGAAAAAGTCATACTAATAGAGGTGTTTTGGACAGGCCTGCTCCATAGTGAGCTCTCCTCTCTCTCTTTCTCTTCCTGGTTCTGCTGCTGCTGACTAGAACACATCAGGAGTCCCTCAGACAAAAACAGGCCTGGGGCCCCTCCAGAGGGGCTGAGACCAGGCACTAGTGTGGCTTGTGGAAAGGGACCTAGGGTCATGTTATGGTCCAGTTGTGACTCTGTTAGGAGCCTTGGCAAAGTGACTTATACAACCCAGGCCTCTCTTGTGTAAAAAACAGAGATATTGGACCTGCCAAGTCATAAGGTCCCCTGGAAGATCAAATGAGATAATAAATGTGAAAACAATTAGACAAATTATTATCACAGATTTGAACTTTTGAGGATAGTATTTCATGTTATGTATTTGACATCTTCCTGCCTTCCCACAACTCTAAAACTAAAAGACAAAACAACAAATCAACTGTCCCCTACCCCAAATTATTATCCATCTCCTTGAAAACAGTGAAACTGGAAAGGTTTAACTTATTCAAAGTCCCCAAATTTGTTCCTGGATATAGGCCAGTGAATTGAATTCATTTTCAAAGCTTTGCTAAGGTATTTTTTTTTAAATCACAATGATTCTTTTCAGAGAGACGGTTCCATAAAATATATTGACTATTTAAGCCAATTTATTAAATGCCTTCAGGTGAGCAGTCATTGGAATAGGAGTCATTTAGTGACGGGCAAACCAACTGAACAACAGATTAGATGGAGCAAGCGCATGGGGCTCTGTTCCTCTGTTTTCTGGTGCCTAAGCCTGTAATGTGGTGCTTCCCCTAAAGCTCTGGGTTCTTGCTGGCATTGCTGATCTCAGTGGGACCTGCTGACTTCAGCCTGTGGCGCTTCCAACCTCACTTCCTGCTTGTGTCAACCACATGGGAAGAGGCCCAGGTTTAGACAAGCAGAATGAGTTCTCCATCCATGGCCTTACTCTCCCCTTCTCTCTCCTCCCCATGCGCATGCTGTTTCCTGTGATCTGGGATCAAGGGAACGCTTCAGCTACACTCCATTTACAAGCCCACAATTTACTGACCCAAATCAGCGACTAGTCTCAGCTCCAGGTGAAAGGAGCTGTCGAAATGCATCAGAATGGACACATGTCCACCTCATAAAGCTCTCAATAGAAATAACAGAGAAAGGGAGCATGACCGCTTGTAAAATTAATTGTTCCAATTGGGGATTACAGAGGATTAGGCAGGAGTGAGGTTTGTGCTGTGCTATGCTGCCCAGGACAGACTGAGTCCCACCTCTGAGGACCAGTGTGTCCTTCTCAGATGTTGAGTTTATTTTTACCAGAGCTCTTATATGCACCATGGAAGTCCTCCAATTTGCCTGTTTGGTCATGGGTTTGCCCTCCCTTGGGACCTGAATAGGAACAAATATCACAGTTCTTGGGTGATTTCACAAGTTCATGGGCAAGTTGGTATTGATGTGATAAAAAGTCACCACCAAGCCCATCACCAGGGCAAGAAGCCTTCGTTTCTATATCTGAAGTCTTATAATTCTTCATAACAAAGGGTGCTATGTCCCTTACATGTCCTTAGGGGGACTGCTCCCCCATCTTCCCTGTCTTTACTTATTTTGAATGTTGATCAGTCTGGGTGATATGTAAAAGTAGGGCTGAATTGAACTTTCCATCCAATATACAATATGATCCACACTCAAAGCAAAATCAATCTTCCTTTGTCATTTCCCTCCAGAGGCCTTGACAACTCATTATATTTATGCAAATATGGTAACTTAGGCATGGTCCCATCCTATGGTCAAGAAGCAACACCACGTGACCTCAGTCTTCAGTGACCTCTCAGAATTTCCATTAAGATACTGGAAGGGTTTTGGCTTAATTTATCCTTTGGCTGACTCAAGTCTACGTCTTAGACAATGGATGCTTTTATAAAGAAAATGTTCTTGGCTTTTAAATTGTTTTTTTTTTTTAAGAGTCCACTGCAAATGTAAAAATTGATTTCCTTTGCTCCTTTTTCTTTTCTTTTTTTTTTATTCCAAATAATGCCACGTGTACTGCTGCTGCCTGAGGAACAGGAAGGCTATAATTTACCAGATGTGAGGCTATTAGGCCTTCATTTCCTGAAGCAATGAATTAGCAACTCTTTTTCCCTGTCACAGAAAATTGTCACCAAAATAGTCCAAGACACAATGGCAAGGTCAATTAATGATCCGTTCCTTCGAGAGGGCCCAGGTAATAGATGAACTGACTGAGAAGTAAATTGGGTAGGAAATTACCCAGCTCCAAAAGGCGGCTATGGTAAACATTTTATTTTATATATTCCGTATCATAAATGCTTCAAAAAAAAATGACATAAGGATTACCCATTTCCACTGTTCAAGATGACAAATCACAGCTATTGTAAGTTTTGCTTTCTCCATTTCTCTGGAAGAAACCACGTAAAATTCACCTTTACAAAGTGGCAATAGAGAGATAAAGTTCAAGGGCACACAACTGTGTTTCAGTTGGAGCAGTGTCTTAGGGACAAAGAGTAAAGCTGGAGTCTGGAATCCAAGCCTTATGATGAATTTAACATTAAAAATATTATTTTAATTAATGTTCATATATTTAGTTTTATAGTAATATCTTAATATGATGGTTAAGAACTCAAAAAAGAAATTACAATTTTATTTACCTAGAGCTCACTGTAATTGACAGTACATTCTTTTTTTAAATTAACATTAGATTTATTTATTTATTGTTCAAGTTAGTAGATTCTTGACTTCCCTTGTGAAAATATTCTTAAGATTTATTAGTAGATCTGTAATTTGCTTTTAGAAGAAAACATTTTCTGAAACTGACTTTGCTGCTTTAATTTGATAATGGAAAATCTACTAAAAATCTAAAGGGAAAAACAGAAATCAGAGTTAACATGATGGAGTCCATGTTTCTGAATACATAAAAATCATGGATGCTTGTCCTGTTTGGTGTGCATTTAGTTAATAGCTACATCTAGACCATAAGAGATTGCACTGGCTATGCATAAAAGATAGAGGACATAGTGCTTGCCCCTGAAGAACTTGAGACATCAGTGGGGAGATGCAAAGTATCTCTGAAGCATTTGGAGAAGATGTACTGGGCAGCACATCAGGAGAGCACAGCTCATGTGGTAGTCAAAGGTAGTGGAGTCATGGACATTTGAAATGAGGGAAGCTTGCTGTGGGGTCTGAGCAGTCAGGAAACTCTTGCATTTCTTTTCATAAGAAATCTTGCAAAGTAAAGATGAGAAGATAGCAGCAGGGAAGTGTGTTGGGGTGGAATTATAGAGAAGGGAGGGAGTGGAGAATAGAGAATGTATGCTGAAAATCATGTTAGAAAACCCCAGCGTTTTCCTTTAGATTTACATAAAGGTTTTCACTAAAGGGGCAATATGGATGATTTAAGAAAAATAGCATCGATGGGACAATACTGAAGTAAAGAGTGCTACTCTTTGAAGAATAGTGTATAACATCCATAATACTGGTATTAAAATCATTTTTAGAGCCTGGTCTAAGAAGAAGGTATGGTAACTTTTAGATGGTTATTGTGGATCATCTCACATTACAATGTCAGCAAAACCCATCACTTTGCCTGCTCTGAAAGACTGTGAATTCTTGACATTTGACATAGAAGATAGAGAGCTGACTTCCTGAAATGTGCCAGTTAATTCCACTTAGATCCTAAAATGGACATAACTAAACCTTCCATGTTTCCTCTTTGCCTCAGGTAAATGGTGAGGGCCACACTTGCTACTACAAAATTTTGGGGTCTCCTGTACCTTGCTCTCAACCTCTGATGAGTTAGGCTGCTGGTGCCCAGGTGAGCTGTGCACCTTCTTTCTTACCTGTATTCAGGCATGCTGTTCTCAGTGCCTGAAGTAACTGACACCACTGTCCTACTTCCTTACTTTCTTTTTTTCCAAAAACAATTTTAAATTTTTCAAGATCTGACTCCAATTCTATACCCAAGTTCCTTCCTATTAATTTTCAGCTGAACTATCAGGAATACTTATAAAACACATTCAAAAAGCACCATAAGAGACACAGAAAGAGGGAACATGTATGGATTGTGCTTTCAAAAATAGTTCTGTTTGGGAAGAAACAGCAAAGGGAAGAATACTTCAAAACATATACCAGGAGCCCAAAGAAAGATTTTAAAGACTGAAAGCATCAAGCTATTTCATTTAGAGCTAAGAATGCCCCACCTCCTCAGTCATGAGTTATGTAATTCTATCACACCGGTAAATGGAATCTTCCCAAGTGACGTCATCAGGTGCCTAAGAAAAACAAAAATAAATCAAAGTCAACACACTTGTATTTATTTATTCAGAGTTTAGGAGGGAAATGATATCACAATGCGGGTTCTGATTATGAATGAAGTGTATTAAAAAAGTCTTACATCAAAAAGTGTGTGCTGGAAGTTTCCACATGATGTCATGTGATAGATACAAAAAGGATTTTATGTTGATACAAACTACTATTTCACTGCACTGGTATCAAATAGGTTAAGCCTCCTCTTAAGGACTTTAACCAATGTTTACCTTTTCTAGGCAATTACTTAACTTTCTAATTATCCAGAAAGTGAGCTCATGTGGAGAGCAAAATATAGTAAATAATCCAAACACATGGTATTAAAAACCAGAGAATTTTATTTTTGGTTTGTTTGCTTGTTAATATTGAGTAAGGAGGTATATAGACTTGTCCTTGAGTCTTTTATGAATTACAAAGCTTCTCTTTTTATTTGAGACCAGCTGTACACTTTTCTCTTGTAATCCATCCGCCCATATGGGTGGATTTTGATGCCAGGGTCATTAAACTCTAGCAACATGGGAAAAGTTACGGCTATACTGTTCTTTCCTGTTTAGACCACCGGAATCAGTTTTTGTCTGTTGTCATTCATTGGAGAATGGGATGCCTATGCTTACCAGGAGTCCTCTCTAGAGTCTATCATCACTCTTTGTAGAATTTTCGCTCTTAAGAACATTGCTAAAATAGTCTAACCAGGCGGTGGTGCAGTGGATAGAGCATTGAACTGGGATGCGGAAGACCCAGGTTCGAGACTCCAAGGTTGCCAGCTTGAGCGCGGGCCCATCTGGCTTGAGCAATAGCTCGCCAGCTTGGACCCAAGGTCGCTGGCTCCAGCAAGGGGTTGCTCGGTCTGCTGAAGGCCCATGGTCAAGGCATATGTGAGAAAGCAATCAATGAACAACTAAGGTGTCGCAACGTCAACGAGAAACTAATGATTGATGCTTCTCATCTCTCTCCGTTCCTGTCTGTCTGTCCCTATCTATTCCTCTCTCTGACTCCCTCCCTGTAAAATAAATAAATAAATATTCTTTAAGAACATTGCTAAAATAATCAGTACTGCTAATTATTGATCAGATTACTTGACCAAGGTCAAGTCAGAGGTAGCCTCTTTCATTTATGGATCCTCTTTTATCAGCCTGTTTTGCAAAGATATCTAAGGATATAAGTAAAAAATTTAATCAAATATGTGCCTCACAGCATCAGGATAAAAGACAGAACAGCCTTCACTTGTATTTAATGGAGGTCTAAGAATCTGGGTAACAGGTTCATGGGGTGAGATCCATTCCAGCCTCCTTGATCAATGATGCATCTAAGTTCCTGGCACTTGTTTTTCTCTTGATACTTTCAAGATGTTCTTTTTGTTTGGCTTTCAATATTTTGACTACAGTATGTCTAAACAAAGATTTCTTTATGTTATTTGGAATACACTGACCTTCTTAGATCTACTGGTAAGTATTCATCATGACGTTTTCAGCCGTTATTTCTTCAATATTTTTTCTGTCTTTTTATTTCTCTTTTCCCACTGGACTTCCCATTGATTATAGGTTGATATGCTTATAGGTTGCCTCTGGGTCTCCGAGGCTTTGTTCAACTTCAAATTCTTTTCCTTTCTCTTCATTTAATTGGATATATTCCATTGATTTATTTTCAAGTTTATTGATTCTTTCTTCATTCATCGTAAATCTGCTGTTGAGCTTATTTAGTGAAAACTTCATTTTGAGTATTGGGTCTTTCAACTCCAGAATTTTCATGTGGTACTTTGTAATAGTTTTGACATCTTTATTGATTTTTTTTTTTGTGTGTGTGTGTGGCAGAGACAGAGAGAGTCAGAGAGAGAGACAGATAGGGACAGACAGACAGGAAGGGAGAGAGATGAGAAACATCAATTCTTTGTTGCGGTTCCTTAGTTGTCCATTGATTGATTTCTCATATGTGCCTTGACCGGGGGCTACAGAAGACCAAGTGATCCCTTGTTCAAGCCAGCGACCTTGGGCTCAAGCTGATGACCTTGCTCAAACCCAATGAACCCACACTCAAGCGGGCAACCTCAGGTTCTTGAACCCCGGTCCTCCATGTCCCAGTCCGATGCTCTATCCACTGTGCCACCGCCTGGTCAGGCTCTTTGTTGGTTCTTTAATGAATGTTCTTTGAACATGTTAACAGTAGATGCTTTGAAGTCTTTATTTGCTAAATCCTACTGATAGGGCCTCTTGGAGTCTGTTTTCATTGACTGCTTTTTTCCCTCCCAACAGTGGGTCATTCTTTTTAGCCTTTTTGCATGTCTAATAACTTTTTTTTATTGAAAACTGGACATTTTAGATAATATAACAACTTGGTTTAATCTTTCCTTTCTTTCTCCTTCTGAGAATTTTGGTTCTTGCTATGTTTTTATTTGCTTTCTCTTTTTCTTATTTTATTTATTTATTTAAAATTTTATGTATTGATTTTAGAGAGAGGAGAGAGAGAGGAAAGAGGCAGGGGAGGGGAGGGAAGGAAGCAGGAAATATCAACTCATACTTGCTTCTCATTTGTTCCTTGACTGGACAAGCTTGAGGTTTCAAAGTGGTGACCTCAGCACTCCAGGTCGATGCCCCATCCACTGTGCCACCACAGGTTAGGTTTATTATTTTATTTTTTTAAAAATTAACTAGCCTAGACTTAACAGAACCTATCGCTCCTGTAGTGTTTGCCTACGGTTTCTGTTCAGTTTATTTTTAATTCTTATTTTTATTTTTTAACCTAGCTTCTAGAGGTAAACCCCAAGTCTGCATAGCTTATTGGTCAGCTGATGACTGATCTCAAATTGTGCTCAGACACTTCCAGGTCTAGGAGGCTTCTATTGTCTGTTAGTGAATCTGTTTGGTTTGGGGAGGACATTCTAAATCTGGGCAGACTTCAAGTTTGCCCCCGCTCCTACTTTTTCTATTTTCCACTTCTTAGAGGAAATCTTCTTGGGTCTCCTCTTCATTAGGACACAGACTTCCAGACAACCAGGGATATAGGGAGTGCTCATCAAGTGTTTATTGGCTATTTCATTAGTGATACTCTGGTTTTCACAACTGCCTTGGTTGGAGTCCAGATCACTAGAGTGATTGTTTTTGTCCAATCTGTTCAGCTTTATAGTGGTTTTAGGGAGAAGATTTGCTGATCTTTTTATTCCTCCAGACCTGGGGATCTATCTCAGTCCTAACACTAGAATCATACAATTTTTTTAGAGATTTGAAAGGCTTACCTTTTACCTGTGTCACTGAGCATCATTCATTGGCAGATGGATACCAATTACTGCATTGGGGAAAACGGTCAGGTGTCAGGTCACTATGATCTTAACCTGAGTCTAGTAAAGAAAGAAAAGGACTAGCATTGCAGGTTTATAAAATGTTAAAGACAAACATTAGCTAATCAATTCCAAATCTCTAAATCACCTGTATGGTCTTTTAATAGATGATATTTTCCAAATGCTTTTTCATGCATATCCAGGAACTCAAATAAAAAAAGGCTGTAATCTTTTAAACTCAAGGAGCTGGGCTCCTGGTTACGAATATTCCAAAGTGCCTTTTAAAATGCCTTTAGGAGAGAAATACTTTAATAAGCATGAATCAGTGAATACACATTCAACCCCATTCCTGATGTGGAACTAGCACAGGTTAGTTCTCAAGAGTAGATTCCTCCTGGTCCCACAGTTTTTTGAAAAGTCAACAGAATTTTAATAAAAGGACATTGGCAAGTGCCTAATAAGTGAACAAACACAGCATCAAGTACATATATATAAGACAGGGCAAAGCTTCCTTTTCTTTTTCATTTCCCTAAACAGCTAAATAGCTGTTGTCCAGCTAAACGGCTATGAGTGAAGTGTACACTTTGATTTTACACTATTTCGCTCCACTCTGCTAGTGACTTGAGGAAGGTCTGATTGGAGCCTTTATGTTCCACTTTTTATCGGCAATATCTAATCTTGGTATTTCTACTTTATCAAACTTGAACCCTCAACCAAGCATTATAACTCATTGAGGTAACTAAAAAAAAATCACTTATACTTTTGCTACACTGGGGAGATAATAGTTAGGTTCCTTTATGATTTCTAGTTGCATTTCTGTATTCATTCTTGAAAATAATTTGGCAAGGACATATCACAAAATGATGCCTTCTGTATTGGAGAGCTTTTCTGCTTCTCCATAGTATGACATGTTTATAATTATGATTTAGGATATATTTATAATCAAGATGCTGTGTATAAAGTACAGACTCAGTTTGTTGCTTAAATCTTTAGGAATAAAATACTGAATGGGGGACAATCTCCAATCACCCCCTTAGGCGGCTTATAAAACTACATCATCATGCCATGAAGTTAGTATGGATTTATTGGCCTGCAGTAAAGAAAAATCTTTACAATGTGGCCACTTAAATAGTATTATATTAAAACATAGTTGAGATATTAATCAGATTTTGGGGTCTTCATTTATTGCTTCTGAGTAAGAAAACTGGTGCGACTATCACCCTGTCATGTCATCTATTACTGCACTATTTCCACTTCCTGTGAAGTTTGCAAGGTGAGTAATTTTAAAAGAATTAGTCACTATGTTGAGATTTTTTTCTTTTGGCCTGTCTTTATTCTATGTTTTGTTCTTCCTCCCAGGCATTTTCCTTATGCAGTGGCAATAAAATCAATATATATATATATAAGCAAAAACAGCTGGTTGGACTCATGTTCTTGTTCTACGTCCCAAATGCCCCAAACAGTGCCTTCTGCCTGTCCCCGACATTCAACCCAAGGAAACGAGAGAAATTTCTCAGCCTCTACTGCCCATGCCCTGTGATTTCTGATGCTATTTCTTCTCTGTCAATAGTCTCCAGTCCTCAAATCCAGATAAATTGTGCAGACACTTTTCCCTCCCAAGAAAACTCTGGACTACCAATCACAGTGTGTCACAGGCATAGAGGTGGACAGCAGTTTGACTGACTGCGTCACCTACTGACAATCAGCCAAAGAAAAGGGGGTTTAATTATAATGGAAGTAATTAGCTTGGAAATAAACAATGACTTCCCAGGCAACCTGGACCACTCACACTGCCACTGAGCCCCACAAGCAGTTGGGGGCCAAGCCATAGATCCTATGAAGTCTTCTGCAGTTAGCATTGTTCCTGACATGGGGTAGGCTGCGGATTGAATAAATACTTGGTTGATGAATGGTTGGATAAAGTGGATGAGTGACTAAATAATGAAGCCTGCTTTCATGTGAAATTTTAGAGATTTCCTGAAATAATGTAGAGAAACACTAGCCTTTTTAATAGTCTGGATGGAAATTTTTCAAAATTTTCTTCTGGTCTCGGTCATTGGAAGTCTTTGTTTTTTATTTATTGATTCCCATGACTTTTTTTTTCTCCAAATGTGACTATTATTTCCCATTTCATTTAGAGTAAGAGTGAAAATACTTAAATAGCCTCTAACACCCAATGTGAGCTTACCTGGTCCTTTCCTTCCTTCTGTTTTGGACTCCAACTTGACCCCTCTCTCTGGCTTCTTCCTGTGCCCATACTGGCTTCCTTGGTATTTCTTGGATACACAGGCACCTACTTTTGTGCTGGCTGTTCCATTTGCCTAGTTACTGTTCCCAGATACACACGTGGCACATTTGTTACCTCCTGAAAATGTCACTTCACTGGAAAACAGCCCAGATCACCATTTCTTATACCTACCCCTACTGATGTCCTAACACTTCTCTATTCTTTTCCTTAGCACCTAGCATCTCCTGATATAAAGTGCAACTTGCTTATGTATCATGTTTTCTTCTGTCACCTGTGACCCACCTTCAACCCCACACTAGAATGTAAGTTTCTTCAGATATATTTTTCTCAATTCCATGCCTATAACAATGCCAGGGACATGGTAGGTGCTTAGTAAATAGCTGTTCAATGAATTATTATCGCTATTATTAGTAGTAGTAATATTTTAGCAAGAGAGACAGACAGACAGGAACAGAAAAACAGGAAGGAAGAAAGATGAGAAGCATCAGTTCTTTGTTGCAATTCCTTAATTGTTCAGTGATTGCTTTCTCATATGTGCCTTGATTGGGGGTGAGGGGTGCTACAGCAGAGCAAGTGACTTCTTGCTCAAGCCAGCGACCTTGGACTCAAGCCAGTGACCTCTGGGTTCAAGCCAGCAACCATGGAGTCATGTCTATGATTCTATGCTTAAGCCGGCAACCCATGCTCAAGCTGGTAAACTCACACTCAAGCCAGTGACCTCGGGGTTTGGAACCTGGATTCCTCAGCATCCCAGGCCGACACTCTATCCACTGCACCCCCACCTGGTCCCGCCCAATGAATTACTGTTAATTGTTTTGGACCAGTTATTGTAGTAGGAATTGGAAAGCTAGTGTATTGTTTTTCAGTTGTTCTGAAACCTGATTGCACATAAAAATTACATGAAACCTTTGTTAAAATAAATTCCTGGATCCTGCCACAGAAAATGTAGTTGAAATAATTGAGAATTGGATTCAGAAATATATGTGTGGTCCCCTGATGGGTCTGATGGAGCCCTGGTTTGCGAGCTCCTACCTTGTGGAAAGAACATGACTTTGAAGTCATAACCATCTTATTTGAAATCTCTTCTCCACAATTTATTTACCAATTGGGTGACCTTCGGCCAGTTACTTTCTGAAGTTTAGTGTCTAGGAGCCTGACTTCTCATCTTTAAAATCGGAACACATATTTAATGAATGAATGATTGGATGAAGGAATGGGTCACAGGCCCTCAAAGGGGTATTCTATAAATAACATACAGGAGGTAGCCCAAGGTTTGAAACTTAGAGGCATTTAAGGGATGTGAATTTCCTAGTCCCTGGTCTCCCTGGTCCTGCCTCACCTTCCCCCTGGCAATTACATTTAACAAATAAAAGGAGGCATATTTGTTCACATTTCAGCTTTCCTGATTTGGCTAAGGCCAAGTTTACTGGGGCTTCATCCAGGCTTGGACTATTTAATCTCTGTACTTGTAGCAGATAAGGGCTGGCTCAGGCTGGAAGGTTATTTTGCTGTTGTTATTGACTCTGGCCAGAAGTTCCATGTCAGTTAACTCTTTGGAAAGTATCCTAAGTTTATGCAATGGGTACATTTTGATACAAATAAGTGTAGAGTGGTTAATAATGGGGACAGTCACGTGAGGAACTCAGGCTCCGGACTTTTAGGGCTGCCCACACAATGAAGTGCACCAAGGGAGGCTTCCCAGAAATCCTTGGGAGAAGATTGACTGTCCGTCAGCCAGTGAGATTTCACCAGGTCATATTAGCTCAACGACCTGTAAGGACCCCTAGGACCCCTTTAAATACCTCTCACACAGTTTAATTTGCACGACTCGCTTAGCCTCTGACCCCAGGGCTGGGGGACATCGTTGGGTGGGATGCGAAGTACTTTATAAAGTCTCTTATTATTCTACACTTTGTGGCTCCAGGACCCCCTTCCATCTTTCTCCGGGGGCGGGGGGAATACCTTACAATAAGTACCTTGTGTTTTGCTGGGTCTTCACAAGGGGTTTGAAATGATTGTCAGTCCAGAAGACTTCCTCTTAGGGTTTGGGAAACACGAAAAGAGAATCCAGGCAGTGGTTTAAGGAGAAATGCCATGATTTAGGTAACTCCCATACAAAAACTAGTTTTCCTGAAACTTTGAAGTTTAGTCTCAAAGAATAATTGTGGTAGTATTTCCCAGCATTCAGTAAGCCATCCATAAATGGGTTTTGATTCTTCTAAGAATAACAAGGGACCATGTTCATAGAAGTACTTCTTTTTTACATCATTTCCATTTTGTCCCAGTGCTTGCCCACCCCATTGATTTAATGACTGGACACTTCTTTGCAAACTTTTATTTGCCATTTTATAATGGACCACTGTATATCTATTGTATCACTTAACATTTACTTTTATATAATTCATCTGTTCAAAAACTTCTTGATAAAAGAGCAGATATTGTAGGGTTCCTTTTTTTTTTCAATTTTTATTTTAAGGTGTTCATGAGATCAGGATCTCTGACTTCAGCCTACGAAGAATGCAGGAAGCCTTTATTGCTTGAGTGAGTGGCTTGCCACATTTAAGCCATGTAATCAAGGAATGGAACATTAAGCTAGAAAATTACAGAAAGCGGTATATATACACACACCCTGGGGCCACACCCATGCTGAGTCAGTCCTCCAGGCCCCCTTTCCTTCCCTCTTGACTAGTTTATTGCCATTAACGCTCGTTATTTAAGAACAAAACTAGTAGAATTAGCGAAAGTGGATTGAAACTTTCAATATTAACTTTTAATACGAAGACAACTGGCTGTTGGAGGAAAAAATATTGCCTAATATGCCCGCCCAAACCAACAATAAATTATATATTGCTTAAAAGGCTGTTGGCAAAGAGACGTGTAAGGCACTGAAATCATAATTGGCACTACTGTTTTGGCCCCGTGACCAGTTTTACATCAGGGACTTATTTTCCAGTTTTTTCCCTCTGAGTTGTTGTAATCATTTGCTCTGGTAGAATCTAAAGTGAGTGGAAGGCACAATAAACGCGCCCCTTCCAGGAGCTCACACGGGCATTGTAAAATGCAAAGAAAAACAGTGGGAGGCACTGAAGTGATTCACATGCTGACCTTTTAAAAACCAAATGGAGAAAAGAATATCTGAAAGCTCAGGTTAGTTCAGAATCCCACCCACATGACTCCAGACTGGTCCAAGGTCCAATCCAACATGTGTATCTACAGGTCACAATGGAGACTGACCCAAATATATGGGCTCAGCCTGGAGCCATAGGAACAAAGCTATTGGGTGAGGATAAATTCGACTTCAGGGAGTCAGCAAAGAAGTGATTTTGCCCTCATTGATAAATGTAACTAATCTTTGTCCTGGCAGTGCAAACCTACGTAATATAAAAAGACCTAATTACTCAAAAGCCTTTCCAACCTGTTGTTCATAAAGAACGTTAAGGAAAAAAATGCTTTTTCCACTGACCAAAAACTCCATCAGCTGTGCCTAGAAATAAAGAAAAGGTGATGTCTTTAAATCTTCCCCTGTTCACCCAAATGATGATCTGTGTAAGGCCAGGAGCCTCCATTGTGGCCATTCACATGCAGGTTCCCATTGGATTCGGGCTGACGGTGAAGAAATGGCAGAGTCAGAGGATGGTACGCCATTCTGTTTATTGGTGTCTCACCAATACAGGCAAGCCACAAGAGAAGACAAGGAAGAAGCAGAAAACCAGCTTTTCCCATGGAGGTCAAGGGGTCAGGGAGGCCCCTGCAATGGCGATAGTAGGAACCGAGAGAGCTCAAGCTACTGGTCTCTCCCCCTTTATACCATAGAATCAAAACCTTTAATCCAATTATACAAACAAGGAAATCTCTGTATAATGGGATTCCTCAGGAGAGTGCACCACCCTACATTATCCAATCAGTCAAGGGTGTGGGGAAAAGCTTACTCTTAAAGCCAAGCCTTAGGTCATAACAACCTGGCCTGCTTACATTACAGCCTTTCCCCCACACCCATCCCAAGCATAGGGCAAATAATATCACCTGGGTGACAGGCTTCCATGTGGGAAGCGCCATCTTTAACAAAGTGAGCATATTATATTTTATCTGCCCAACGATCCACCCCTATGCTCACTTTACTACCCACAATTTACACCACTGGCATCCCTGTACAAGGAAATTAAGTACATTACACAAATTACAGCAGTAGCACAAATCATACAGTTTCAACAATTACAAAGGTACATTGCATAAACAGAAACAGTACCAACTACAGCAATAGGATTAACAAATCAAAAGCTATGGGCGAAATGACAGAGCTGTCAACGGCACCAAGAGCGGCAAATCTTTTCCCTCTGGCAGAATACAGGCCAGAGTTTTATCTGCAGACAGCACTGTAGCTGGTACCAGAGGCCACCCTGAGCGGGCATACCAAACCTTATTGGCTAATACACCAGCATCTGCTGGTTCTACGTGTAGTAAAATAGGAGAACTCATTATCGGCCATAAAGAAATTACAAAGGTGCCCTTCATTATGCTGTCCCCCTGAGCACTCAAAGGATAATACACTTCTACCTTAGGTGGCCAGGTGCTGGTTGCCCAAGGAGTTAACTGGAGGTCCACCTCTAGCCCCTTTCCCCATGGTGCCAACAAGGCCACCCATCTCAGATGGGGGGCCTGGACAGTCCAGGGCCAAGTCCATTGAAGCCGTTGGCCTTTAAGAAGGGCTGTTGGGGCAGGCAAGAGCACGTTGCCCTGCTGTCCAAAGCCTGGCTTGAGTAAAATGTCCTTGGTGCGTATCTGCAACTGAATGGGGGCAGCTGCCCGATGCAGGAGGGCGTCCACTGGAGCTGGGCTCCCACGTCGAGGTCTCTCATTCAAAATCCGGAGTACTGTCCATAAGCGGCGTGTCCATCCAGTAAGGGAGCTGGTGCTCCCCTCCTGTCGCAGTCCCTGCTTTAAGAGTCCATTATACCGCTCAATGATACCAGCAGCCTGGGGGTGGTAGGGAACATGATATTTCCAGCCCACCCCCAGCCCTTGAGCCCATTGCCTCACCATTGAACCAGTGAAGTGGGTACCGTTGTCACTTTCAAGGACCAGTGGTCGCCCATATGCAGCACTCAGGCGGTCCAAAGCCTGTATGACTGCCCTCTGGTCAGGATTACGAGCGGGATAAGCAGCAAGCAGACCTGTGGCAGTATCTACACAAGTGACCACATACTGGTACCCTTCTGACTTTGGTAAGGGTCCAATGATGTCTATCTGCCATCGTGTCAGTGGAACATGACCCCTCTGGATCTGTCCAGGTGACACCAGTGGTCTCCGAGGGTGCTCCTTGGAACACACTGCACATTGTTCACGAGCTGCAAGTACCTCTGCATAGGACACAGGCAAGTTCCACGCCTTGACTGTAGCCCACATAGTTTTCTGTCCCGCATGGAGCAGGCGCCGGTGGAGCTATTGCGCCACATCACCTGCAGGTGCAGTCTCCAACCATCACACCTTTGCCAATGTATCTGCCTCATCATTCCCAGGATGGGCTAGAGGGGCATGCCCCGTGACATGATATACTGTCACCTGCTTCTGGTGTCCTATTTCCCATAAGTCCTGCCACATGGCCTGACCCCATAGTGGGCGGTGCATTACCATCCACTGGTTAATGTGCCAAGTAGCAATCCAAAGGGTCAGTCCACGATATACAGCCCAGCTGTCAGTACAGATCACCAGAGGTGAAGGTTCATATGGGCAACTAGCCAAACAGCTCTTAATTCTGCCCATTGGCTGCTTTGGCCTGTACCCGTGTCCATCCAAATAGTCTCAGTGGCCGGATGGAAGGCTATGGCCGTCCACTTGGCAGGTTGGCCCCTGCTGGAACCATCAGTATACCAGGCATCCTCAGGGATGGGCACCCGCCCCTTCTGGTAGGGACTGACTTCAGGTTCTGCCTCCTGAGCCCCAGCTGCCCCTGACTCTAAGGTTGCATAGGTGACTGGACCCAAGACTTCCTGCAGTTCTGCCCTCAATGGGCTGGTGCTAAGAGCACAGCGTTGTTGCAGGTGGGCACCCCACTTGGCCAGGGTGGACATTTGGGCCATACCACTATGTGGTTTTGTCGCCCAATCTCTCACCCATCCTGCAATAGGGTATGTTGTCTTGACTGTAACTGGTGTTGCGGTTGTAATACTCTCAGTGGCCAGGAGGGCAGCATACACAGCTGCCAACTGCTTCTCTACTAATGAGTAATGAACTTCAGCACCTTTCCACAATTGGGACCAAAACCCAATAGGTTGCCGTAAGCGCTCTGTTCGTTGCCACAAGCCCCATCCAAACCCCTCCGAGGTTACATGAACATCTAGCTCACAGGGCCTGGCAGGATCAAACACATTCAAGGTCTGTGCCACCTTGACAGCTCTCTTAGCTGCTGCAAATGAACCTTGCGCCTGCTCAGTCCAATCCCAATGAACCCCCTTCCGAATAAGGTTGTACAAGGGGCGTTGTAACTGAGCCAAATGGGGTATAAATGCTCGCCAATACCCCAACAAACCTAAGAATTCCTGTAACTGTTTTACCTTAGTGGGCACGGGGTATGCTTGGATGTTATCTATAACTGCGTCAGGGATAACTTTTGTCTTACCCGACCAGACAACTCCCAAGAATTTAACAGATAACCCAGGTCCTTGTAATTTGTCCTCATTGACTGCCCAGCCTAATGCTTTCAAATGGGATAGCAGGGTAGGGACTGCTTGCTCCAATTCTGGAAGAGAATCACTAGTTAACATAATATCATCAATATAATGATACATGCGAACTGCCTCTGGCTGTTTCCATTTAGCCAGGTCAGCAGCCACCAGCCCATGGCACAAGGTGGGGCTATGCAAATAGCCCTGGGGTAATACTGTAAAGGTCCATTGTCTCCCTTCCCAACTGAAGGCAAATTGGTCTTGACTCTCTGCAGCTAGCTATATCAATGGAGAAGAAAGCATTGGCCAAGTCTGCCACAAAGTGGTATGTCCCCAACTCATGGCTTAACCGATCCATCATGTTAGCTATCGAGGGAACAGCAGCGTGCAAAGGGGGAACAACTTTGTTAAGTTCTCTGTAATCTACTGTCATTCTCCAGGTTCCGTCTGGTTTGCGCACAGGCCATACTGGGGAGTTGTAAGGACTGTGTGCTGGCCGGATGATCCCCACCTTTTCTAGTTCGAGGATTGTTGCTGTGACTTCTTCATAACCACCTGGCAGGCGGTACTGCTTGGTGTTAGTCACACGCCGAGGGATGGGCAATTGCAAAGGGGAATGTGATGCATGTCCCTGCAACACTGCCTTCACAACCCTGATCCGTAGCCGAAACTCCCCGGCTGTAGTTTCCAACCATAGTCCTTGCAAGACATCTATCCCCAAAATATATTCAGGAATAGGAGATACATACACCTTATATGGCTTAGGAGGTAGTCTTCCTATCCCCAATGGAATAGTTATTGGCTTCATTTGAACAGTTTGGCCCCCATAGCCATCAATGGCCACTGGGGTCCCAGCAAACCGCTCTGGGTTCCCATAGAGGAGGGAACATTCTGCACCTGTATCCACCAAGGCCAACACCCGTTGTACATTGGAAGGGGACCAGTGGATAGCCAGTTCCACATGTGGCCTCCGGTCCCCGCCCATCCCCGTTAGACGGGTCCCTCGACCTTTTTCCCATTCAAACTGGTACAATGGGTCTTGGGAGTTCTCCTTTTCCTCGTCCGTCTCTATCATATAATCTTGTAACAGAGCTGCCCGCGCACCAAACGTTTTATTGGTGTCTGCTGGGGCCCTTCGTCTCAATGGCTGGAACTTCTGTTCTGGTTTAAGCTGCCGCCAAAGCTCCAAAAGAATTTTATTAGACTGGCCATCCAATTTCCCCTTATCTGCTCCAGCCGCAATCAAATCTACCCACATCTGTGTTCGGGTAACCTTTATAGGCTCGTTTCCTTTGTTAGTTGGGGGGGCAATATGGGCAGCAGCCCTCACTGCTTTATGATCTCTAGTGGCTTCCAACTCTCCCAAATCTGCTACCATCTGTGTAACTGCATTGATGGGCTGCCCCACATAGGGGCCCAAGATAGTCACAAGTGACCCAAAAAGGGATGACAGGGCGTTAGCAAGAATAAATTCCCTCATTTTTGCCGTAAACACTTCCTCATCTGGCCCACGGGACCAAGGGTTGAAAACAGCATTCTTCATACCTAGTTCCCGAAGGACCTTTACTAACTCGCTGTAGCACTGCCACCGACTCATTGCCCCTGGCAATTCTCCAGCATTCTGCCAGACCATACGAATGGCAGCCATCACCCAATCTAATAGGGTATGGTCTCCAGGGTTGCCATGGCAGTTCTGAAGACTCTGCCTCAAGGAGGAGTGTGTGATAATGGTGGCCAATTTCTCCATCTCTGTTCCGGAGAGCATGATGCCATCCACCCCTATGTCCCATAATCGTAGTAACCAGGCTACCAGGGATTCAATAGGTTTCTGCCTAAATTGTGCCCCCAACTCCATCAGCTCTGCCTGGGTATAGGGCCGGACCACAGAGTGTTCCATTACCTGGGCAGGAGGCTGTGGCCGCCCCTGAGGGACTCTAAGCTGCTGGGTTTTTACCTTCTTGGAGACCACTGGTCGGGCTCTCAGTGTGCGTATGGCAGCTTCCACCTGAGCCTTCTCATCCTCAGAAGAGGAGTTGCAAGCGCCTGCTCCCGCTGACTCAAAACCAGTCCACCGGCACGGGTGCTGCTGCTCCTTTGGCGACCGTTTAGGCTCCTGTGGCTGCTGGCTTTTGGCCAGAAGCTGAGACTCGAGCTCTTGAATCCGCAGTTGTTTCTCCAACAACTGCCGGTGGAAACGTTCAGCTTCCAGGGCAAACTGCAACTCGCGAACCCGTAATTCCTTCTCCAGTGCTCGCTCCAATTCCAGCCTTTTCTGCCGTTCGATTTGCAATTCATACTGAAGCTTTTGACCTCGAGCAGCTTCTTTCACAGAACTCTTGGTTTCCTCTTTAGTAAAAAACACGCAGCCCACAGCTCCTAAAAGGATAGCCATGGGAAGCCAGAACTGCAACCAGTCCTCTACCCCACCCCTCAGGGGTGGTGGCCCCATACCGATCTCCGAATCCTGCCGCAAACTACACCAGTTGTAAGGCCAGGAGCCTCCATCATGGCCATTCACATGCAGGTTCCCATTGGATTCGGGCTGACGGTGAAGAAATGGCAAAGTCGGAGGATGGTAGGCCATTCTGTTTATTGGTGTCTCACCAATACAAGCAAGCCACAAGAGAAGACAAGGGGGAAGCAGAAAACCAGCTTTTCCCATGGAGGTCAAGGGGTCAGGGAGGCCCCTGCAATGGCAATAGCAGGAACCGAGAAAGCTCAAGCTACTGGTCTCTCCCATTTTATAGCATAGATAATCCAAACGTTTAATTCAATTATACAAACAAGGAAATCTCTGTATAATGGGATTCCTCAGGAGAGTGCACCACCCTACATTATCCAATCAGTCAAGGGTGTGGGGAAAAGCTTACTCTTAAAGCCAAGCCTTAGGTCATAACAACCTGGCCTGCTTACATTACAGCCTTTCCTCCACACCCATCCCAAGCATAAGGGCAAATAATATCACCTGGGTGACAGGCTTCCATGTGGGAAGCGCCATCTTTAACAAAGTGAGCATATTATATTTTATCTGCCCAACAATCTGAAAATCCAATTTCTCTTTCTCTGACCACATTGGCAATAATAAGCATTCAGCTTTTAGAACAGAGCTGACCTCTTTGTCAATAACGTGAGATTGGACCTGGGTATAGGCTATCTCTGAAAAGATTTTGGCTCGGGAGATAAGTATAACAGTGATCAAAAGAAAAGTGTGGAAGACAATGAAACTAAGTCGCTGATATATATCAATGATTCTTTTCCCTTAAAAATCAGATTTGAGAAAAATCATGACTATGACTGAAACCAGACTGGTTAATTAAATTATTGTCCTTATAACTTTGAAAGAATGTTAACAATTTAAAGTTGACTATAACTTAATTGTTTTAATGTATTTCCTCTTTGTTTTCCTTTCTTTTGCAAGCACATGAGTATTTGAAAGTTTTACTACAGAGTTTCATTTTGATAGCATTAACATTTCTGTCTCTAGTTTAATAATTATACACTCCTTGTGGAATATTTAAAAGAATAAAACCAATTAGTCTCTTCAGCAAAATAGTCTGCTCCCCACCCCAAATTTACATCTTGTATTCAAAAAAGATAAAAGTTTTAGAATGTTTGCTCTTTCCCAAAGGAATTTGAAGTGCTTTTACATAACAATTACCTAAGTAAAGTTTTTCTCATATAATCTCATTATTTTGATTCTAAAATTCATCATAAAATTCTCATAGTAAGTCCCTTCTCCGAAAACCCTCTTAAGAACAGATGCCGGACATTCTTTATGCATTTAAATGCATCAAGTTCTATAACTCTCTTTCAATTCCTTTCTTTGTTATCTCTATCTTACGATCTTAACAGCTTAATCAAGAAAGAGATATTCACATACCATACAATTTATTCCTTTAAAGTATTCAATGGCTTCTAATATATTCACAGAATTGTGCAAGTATCTCAATAATTAGTTTTAGGACATTTCCATTACACTGCATCAAACACCATAACCATTTGCTATCACTTCCTGTTTCCCCCATCCCTCCCAACTAACAAGACTGATAGAGAGAGAGAGAGAGAGAGAGAGAGAGGGCTTAAATTAGCCTTCTGGTAAAAAGGACCTTCACTACATTTGGTACAGATATTCAAAATATAAGAGAAAATTATAAACAATTATATGCCAATAATCTGAACATTTTAAATAATTTTAAACGTCCAATAAATGTTTAAATGTACACATATTTCTTGAAAAACACACCTTACCAACTCAAACATAAAAATAAAGAGAAAGTCAAAATAGCTCCTTTCCTATTGAGGAATTGAATTAGTTATTAAATAACTTCCCCACAAAGAAAATTCTAAGCCCAGATGGTTTCACTTGTGAATTCTCTCAACATTTAAGGAAGCAATAAAACCAATATTATAAAAACTCTTCTAGAGAATAGGAAAAAAGGAACACTTCCCAACTTATTTTATGATACAATTAAACTTTGATAGAAAAACATGATAAGAACATAACAAAGAGGAAAATTACAGGCAAATTTATCTTATGAAAATAAATGAAACATTTTAAACAAAATATTAGCAACCCAAATTCAACAATACATAAAAAGAATAGTATGTCATGACCAAACGAGCTTTCAATTCATAACCCAATCAATGCAGTTTATCACATTAAGGGAAAAGCACAGAATAAAACATGTGGATTTTCTTTCAGCCTTAGAATCTAGAAGTAGAAGGAAACCTCTTTAATTTGATAAAGGGTAGCTACAAAATATCTGTATCATATTTAATTTTGATTTATTGAATTATTTCTCCTTGATACTGGGAATGGAATAGCATTACCCTCTCTAGTCAATATTGTACTAGAGATCCTAATCAGTGCAGCAAGACAAGAAAATGAAATGAGAGGCATCAGAATTGGAGAGACAAAAATAAAATTGCCAATATTCAGAGACAAAATGATTTTAAACATAGAAAACCCAAATGATTTACAACCAAATAATAAAATTAACAAGTGAATTTAATAAGTTTGCCTCACCCAGAGCTATGAAGCCAAACTGTATTTCTATACACTAGCAATAAACAAACAGAATAATAGATTTTAAAACTACATTTACAACAGCATAAAAAAATTATACATCTCTGAATAAATAAGAAATGCACATGACCTCTACATTAAAAACTAAAAACAAACAAATTATTGAGAGAATCAAGTTTCTGTTGAACAGAAGATGCTGTCAAGTAGAATGATAGATCAGAGAATGAGAGAACATATTTGCCATTAGCTTTTTCAACTCAGAATGCGTTCTTTAAAATTTTTGCACTTAGATTATAAAAGAAAAATAAAACAGTGGAAAATGGGTAATTGATATAAGCAGGCACTTTTCAAAAGAAAACATCCAAATGTCAAATAAACATATGAACAGATATGCAGGGAAATGCTCACTGAAGTACAGTTCATAGTACTGCACTCCCACAAGAGTAGCTGAAATGGAACATATAGGATGTATTATTCAGTGTAAGTGAAAACATGGAGCAACTAGTACTTTTGTGTATGTTTGTGTACTTTGGGTAGGAGTGTAAATTGGTATGATCCACTTTGGAAAATGATTTGACATTTTTCTCTCTGGCAAATATTAGCATGATCTATGATTCAGGGTTTTTACTCCTAGATATTCCTAAGCATGTGTCAGGAGACATGTGCCAGAGTATTCATATCAGTGGTGTTCGTAATGGCAAAACACACACACACACACACACACACACACACACACACATACCTATAACAACTCAAATGTCCAACAACATTAGAATGGGTAATTACATGTATTTTAACAGGAATGAGGGGCATTCAATAATATGGATGAATACTAAACACATTCATAATTTTAAGTGATAAGAGAAAAAAGCCACAAACAAGGTGATCCCATTTTCATAAAGGCTGAATACCAGGAAAAAGAAGTCACATGTCACAACTACCAATGCTCTTGTGTGTGTTTGTGTATCTAGTATGTTTTTTAAAAAGAGAATGATAAAATAAATAAATAAAACCACAATCTCTTGATAACAGTTTCCTAGTTATGTGGCTGGGGCTTGGTTTTCTTTTTTATTTTCACTGAAATGTCTTTCTTTAGTATTTGGAAGTAAAATGCCCATGGTAGACTCTAGCCTAGTCTGGCTCATGCTTTGTGCAAGTTGCTGGCTGAGTGGATTTTGATTGTTGGAAGCAGTGCAGGAAAGACAGGCCCTTTCTTATATTAAGAAATGACACCCATTCATATTCATATAATGGAACATTATGCAGCCATTAACATGAATATATGTATGTGTGTATACACACACATATCAGAGAGAGAGAGATTGATTTGGAATGATGTTCCACTATCTTGAATACTTTGTGAATGGGTCCACAATATATAGAAGAGAAATTAATATATACAAATGTAGTTATTTCTAGATGGTGGGATTCATTTCCTTTGTGCTTATCTGTGGTAGCTCAAGGTTCTTCGGTAAAGATATAATATAATTTTCTTAAGTAAGTGCATTACTTTTTGGTATCTAACTCATCATCACAATATTCCTCAATGCTGAGTAAGATATCCATTTTACGACAGTCTTTATGCCCCAAAGCAACTACAAAATAGAGCATCTGACATCGAGTTCATTCTCTGTGAAAATCCACTGGCCCCTACAATAGCTGGAATTGTACCATCAACCTCAGAGTCCATGTGCCATGATGATACAGACTCAGCCACTTCATAACTAATAGTTCAGCATCCTTAATGCCTTGCCTTTTTCACTACTTCTCTTCTTTTCCAGAAATGGAGAAGAAATACAAAGTCTGACAGGACAGGAGCGGTCACTCATTTTGACGACGTGTGTTCTGAATGTAAAGAAAAGAAAGGTACTTAGGTCAGCACCTGAACTTGAGTTGGACATTCATTTAGTCTTAAAACCCACCCCTCTCATCTCAGGGAGCGCCAGGTGCAGCTCACAGATGCTCTTGCCTAAGTCCATAAAGCAAACCTCATCACTGACTGTGTCAGAGCCCGGAGATTTATTACAAAGTGATATATTTTCAAAGAGCGGCGCAAAGAGTCTTTTAACGCTGAATTTGTCAGAGACCTCGCCGACATCAAACAGATGCTTTTCACTTGGAACCCTGGACTCTTAAACTTCAATGCTTCATATGTTAAATGATTGGAAACTTGGGAACCATGAAGTAATACTTTTCTCTGATTTGGAAAATTTGACTCTTTAACAATGAAACTTTAGATGTGTATTAAGAAATACTTTGAGAAGCAATATAGTGTTTTCTTTATAGAGAGACTATCATTTGGTCCAGTAATATCAGTCTTTCAAAGATTAAACAAAAAAAAAATCTCTAAAATTGATTTCATGTTAACAAGAGGTTGGGTTTTTCTTAACCCTTTCTACTCTTTTCCCCTTTACTCTCATACATTGCTTGTTGAATCCCTTCTAAAAATCAAGTAAGTATTACATGCATGAGGCTTTAATAAAAGACTTCTAACATGGGTCATTTGATTTGGGGCCTTAAGAAATAAATCACGTGCCAAGAGCTGGATTACTCTCATGCCATATTCTTGAATAAACAATGTGCCTCTCCTCAGTGGAGGCAGTTGCTGGTGTTATTAATTTTGCATACGTTTTTAAACCACATGCAATTAGCTGGTTGTATGAAACCTTCCTGGTTACCGATCACATTATAAACCACAGAAAGCATGCAAGCTGGAAGAAGCAATGCCTAGCTTTGGTTTATAACACTACTCAACATTTGGTCCAGCTAACTCCAACTCCCTCTTAAGCAGGATCAGAAGGGAAGGAGCTATTGCTTTTGGATTTGAGAAGCACGCAGTGCCCGACATTCCAGATGCACAGGCTGAACAGCTGGGCCACCCAGCATGATCATAACCCTGCACCATAAATAACAGAGCAGAGACTAGAACTTTCACCAGTGAAGAAGCTTATGAATTTCACTTGACAGATGCTTCCTTATAGAATTTTTACATTGCACTTTTTATTTCACAAATAAAGCAAACCTCCATTAGTTTGGACTCTGTCACTCATTCTTCAAGGGAAAAGACTGAACAAAAATGAATGAATATCTATTGACTATAAGGGACTTAAAAAAAAACTGTGACCCATGTTCTCAAAAGTGTGCTTTCACTTAAGAAGGCATTACTGATACTAACAAGAATAATGTGTGTTGAATAACTATTGTATTGAGCATAATAATACTAGATGCTTTCTGAATGTTTTCATTAATCAATGTTAAATTAGAGAGAAAGTGAGTTGGGAGAAAATGCTATGCTATGCCCATGTTTGTGTCATGATGGACCAGGAGTTCTAACCGAGGTGTGCCACTCTTTAAGTTTCTGGCCTCTCCACTACATATTTTATTTATTTTATGGAAAGTCGAAATTGAGGTTAAGTCTTCTCAGATGTTAGGCATTTGTTTGTCAAAAAGGGAGGGAGTTCTCCGAGCTGGAGCCACAGCACAGGACTCCTAGGGAGCTGTACTGGTGTTCAGAGAGGCAGTAAATAACATCCTTTTGTTCTCCTCTCATGTTCAGATCCATTTGAGAAATCAGACCTGGGTGGAAATGAAAATGTCAGCTTTATTACTGATAAAGAGAACTGGATAACGTGACTGTAGATCTGCCAATGACAGGGCCTGGCTGGTCCGCTTCAAGTCTAGATCTTGGGTCAGCCTGCCTACAGGGACCATCAGGACCAGAGACAATCTAGGGCTTGACACCCTTTGTGGGTCAGTCCTACTCAGTTGAGAAATAGAGACCATGGATGTCATCTCCCAGTCAGATAACTCGGTTCTCCTTAGGGAACAAGGAAGAGAAGGGGCAAGCAGCCAGGACTGCTATGTGGGCATTAGAGTTTTAGAGAACTCAGAGGCAAACAAAAAAGCAATTCTCTGGTAACATTCCCCAGCACTTTTTTTTTTTTTTTTTTAGTCACTGAACTGAAAAGAAATTCAATGAATGATTAGATGCTCCCCCAACACACACACAGAGGAGATTTCCTCAGATGAGTCCACCTCCTGTCCTGTGAAGCCCTAACCCCTCTTCTGTTCATCCTCCTTGATCCCAGTGTGCGGTTTAGATTTTGTCATCAGAAGGCATTAAAATGGATCCAATTTTATACTGATCAAATGAATGCCAAACCCAGCGCTAGCCTAGGATGCAAACTCTCCCCTTACTCTACTTTCTGTTTCAAATTATGTTGCAACACAGAGCTCAGTTAGCAGCTCAACTGCGTTAAAATAAAGTGACATGGTATGGATCCTTTAACTGCACATAGGAGTCAGCACAGGGGTGGCTCCAATTTGATTATAGTGTTCCTTTCATTACCAAATCTGCAGGGAGAATTAACGTAAAAATTTTCTTGCTCTATGTTAAAATGCAGTGCAGTGGAAGCTCATAATAGTTAAAATAGGCAAACATGCGCCCAGTCATCAGTGGTGCCCCAGTGACCGGGTAGAGTTGAGAATCTTGTAACAGCTGCAGATGAGAATGGAAGAAATTCCTTTAGGACCCCAAAAGTTGAGCAGTCTACAGATCCTGAGATGCTAGTCTCCTCCCCAGTGTGTTCAAATGCTTCTTAGTTGTTATTTGAATTACTGTGATTCTGAAGCTAATATGTCCTGAAGAGCTCCCTCTAAAGAGCTAAACCAAAGTGAATGAATAAATGAAAGATAAATTCATGACAAATAGACTTCCTAAGACCTGTATCTTGGTTGCTACCATGGCCTCTGCCTATGAAATTGTGGAGACAATTTTTTCCAGGGACATTTTTTTCCAGTTGGAGAATTCCCTCTGGCACATTTGTCACTGAAAGAACTATAGATGTCTCTGGCGCCCCTCTTGTTAAGATCTATTCCTCCACGAGGCAGAGTCTTTTGTCCACTGTGGAATGTTCCAGGTCTTCAATACTGTGTGCTATAACAATGGCAGGAGTTGGGAAATTCTACCCAGGAGGTACTCTCCCACCAGACCAACCTCTAACCCAGACCCGCTCTATTAATTATTGTCCTGCTTGGCTTTCCTTCAGGAATGTCAACTTCCCAATGGCTTCCTTTATATTTCTTACTAGGCAAGTGCTTTCAAGGCATGGGCAATAGCTGCAGCCCCTGACCACCCTGTGTCATCACCAAGGTTACCTAATAATGAATGCTTAGTCTTTGAGGGCTGGTTTTCCAATTTGCACTTCTAGACTCCTCCAGTAACTTCTCGCATCTCAGACTACGTCACATCGCCTTTTGCCATTTGGAGTCATTGTTTGACAAGTTTAATGGTATTGGAAATACTGCGACCCCCTTATTTGCCACAGTTAAAAAATTGTGCCTTAATAAATCTTTTGTAAATCTATTGATTACTGTCTGAGTAGGAAAAAGTCTAATGATCACAGAAAAGTGAGCAAGCGAACAGATTCAATTACAATGATTAGATTAAATGCTCATAGGAAAAAATGCTGTAATTTAACCCTACTCCAGGCCTAAATATAAAGAGTTAAAATATTATGATGTATTCTAGAAGGATACTTGAGGGACTGCCAAGATTTCCATTATACTCCTTTCGTGTCAGGAGTTTATATTCTGTCACATTTGGTTTGGCTATAAATTGGAATAGAATACCTAAATCTCACTTTTAAGTTGAGACCTTCATTTTAAAATGATTATAAGTGCTAACACAAGAAAACACCAACACACACATGTGCATGTACAATGCAGGTCACAAACACACAGTGGAAGTCACAAACACATTTCTGTGACAAAATCATTTCTCTCTGTCTCAACATAGGGCTCATTTCAAAAAGGGAATTTTGCTGCTATCTTGTCCAACTCCCCGAACTGTCTTCACATTTCCCATCTCCCCACCTACTTCTGGAATTCCCATCTTTCCATCTGTTTACTAATTTATTAATTCAACAAACAAAACTGTGCACTTACTATGTTTTAGGAGCTGTACTGGAAATACAACCAGAGCAAGCAGGTAGCAGAGGCCACACACAAATCTTGGTCTTCCCTGCTTAATTGATCATTTCCTACCCTGTAGGAACACTTGTCATTTCCGGTCACGGTGCCTGACACATTGTAAACCCTGAATGAAGGCTAATTATTATTATCTGACCAATCTCGTGGCTAGACAGCTAAGACAGACAAATCAAAAGATAATTAAAGTAAATTTTCCTGGTGTACAATTTCCTGGGACAAAACCAGTACCTAATCCACACCCATTTGAACACCTTCTCTGTACTGAGGATGACATCTGCCATATTCTTTTTTCTCTTCTCTGATTAATTTCTGGTTGAGGTCATCTAAACAATTGCCAAGACATATTTATTTAAATAATGGTAATAGGGTGATATGTTCATCTTCATAGTCCAATTGTCTTATTTTATATTTTAAAATGGCTAATAAAATGGTAATGAGATAAGATTTATATTGTTATTTATCTGTGCTGTTATGGGTAAAAGAGGGCCCTACTTTATTTATTATCTACTATTTGATTTTCTGTGATAGTCTCAATATGGTACAGCCAGTAGTTCGTACAAAGTCTGCAGTAGTTCCAGACCTTGCCTCAAAAGCTAAACAAATGCTCTGTATTTTGGACTGTTAGTTACAAATTTTCTCATGGACGCAATTCTTCCTCGTCACAGCATGTGAAGTTCAGAAAAGTGTTCCTCAGGCAAACACAATGGAACTCTCAAGGAGGAATTGCTCTGAAGGGCTCATCACAGACATACATACACTGAGATCTGTGATGTTTTTAAAAATCATCTTGCCCACACCGCTCATTTTGAACTTGAAGACCCTAAGACAGAGAGGTGTGAGTGATCTGCCAAAAAGCCAGACAAACAGTTAATGGCTAGGTCTAGAAGCCAGGCCTATGGATTCTCAGTCATAGATTTATTCATTCATTATTTCATCCACTCAATAAGTATATACTGGGCAACCTTATTTTCTCAGTATTTTGCTAGATGCTGGGGATAAAGAGGTAGATGAGGCAGTTCTGCTTCATAAAATATACCCTGGGTAGGGGCAACTAGGCAGGTATACACAATATTATCTAAGAAAATCTAATAGAAGTAAAATGGAAGAGTAAGTACAGGGTGCTACAAGAACATTCTGGGGAAGCCCAACTCAGTCTTAATGCTCCCAGAAAACTTCCTAGAGGAAGATGAAACCTGACAAGAGATGAAGAAAACCAGACAAGGCAAGAAGACACAGATAAACCTAGTGGAACATTTCTAACCAAACTGGACCTAGCAGTAAGATAACTATTAAGACCCTTTACCCAAAGTGGAGACATCATTACTGCTCTGAGATAAAGCCATATAATTATTAATGCTGCCTATGTCATAAAGCTTAGGAGCATATGATCTAATAAAATGTGTTGATAAAATCTTTGGTAACTGTTGGAAATGTCTCCCTACCACTGTTCTTTCTCTCTCACAAACAGAGTCTGAACCATTGTTAAAAGCCATAGTTTGTTCATGACGACTTCCAAATTAATGTTACTTGGGAAAAATAATAACTTTCTGTTGTACTGAAAAAGAAATGTAAAACATTTAAACAGTGAAATTTGCAGTTTATATAATTTGTATTTTATTCTGTTGATGATTGATTTAGCATAGTAGCTCACTCAAAATTTCTTCAACCTTACTGTGTAGTTGGGAATTTCCCAGGATGCACATTCATTTGTGTGGATGGTTTTATGTTGTTTTGCCATTGGTTCCCTCTCATATCAAAATACTCAGTGAACAGCATTGCTTTCTATTTAGCATTTTGTATAAAGTCAGTTTTAAGAGTGAAGACAACAACAACAACCTATAAAATGCTTTTTTTGTTATTCAACAGGTGTTTCACTGATTTAAAAATTAATAAAAAGTTCAAGTAGATTATTCAACTCTAATTCATCCATTGCTTTCGTATTTTACCACAGATGTCTAGGGAAGCTCGGAGGTATACAAGAGTATTATTCCTAGGATTACATAAATAGTTGGACCATTTTGGTAGAGATACGTTTTGTTTATTAGGAGATTGTCTAATTTATAGGTGTTCAATCAAGGTTTTGAATGAATGGCTGTCTCAGACTATAAGTGAATGCATGAAATTAACTGAGGTCTAAGGTTACACAATGAAAACCTTGCAGGTATTTGGGAGATAACTCTTCGTACACAACAGAAGCATCATTACTTGCTCTGAGATAACAGCCCATGCTCTCTAATTGCTGAGGTTGCCTATGCCATGAAGCTTAGTATCCCATTACCCAATAAAATGTGTTGAACAAAAACATGGTAACTGTTGAAAACTGCCTCACCCCCTTTTCTCCCTGCAGGAAACCACATCTTCTCACATCCAACACCCCTAGACAGTCAGAGCAGTCCCCCGCCTGAAAGAATTTTGTGCTCTCAAATGGACAGAATCCAGACACACGTGTGAGTGGATGACTTCAATCATCCCACATGGGACCCATAGAGTTCATGTTTCCCTTTTTTTAATTTTTAATGTCCATATGTTTTTTTGGTTGGAAATCATGTTTTATTACATGCTCCTATTCTCTCACTGTATAGCCATTTTATTTATAGTCCATTCACACAAGGACTAATTTCTTTGATAGAAAGACTGCTAATACTTATTTAAGCTCATGATAATAAAAACAAGATTGAGGGAACTACAAATAAATGTTGAACCTTCAGGCTATGCCTTTGGTTCTCCTCCCTGATCACCGAACATCACAATGTCAACCTATTCTTTTGGCTCCCTGCACAAAATGTGCTACACAGGAACTATATTAAATGCTGGCAATTCGTATATAATATAAAACACGCATGGTGTACTCAATTTCCATATTGGCACTGAGAGGTCTTCCTAATGCCAAGTTGATGCTTGCATTTAAAATTCACTTACATAATGATATGTCTCAGTAAACTGTGCAGGAAGTAGGCAACTTTACTTTTGAATATCCTGTATGTGTGCACCTACATAGTAGAAATGGCAAGCCTTATTTCTGGGCTACTCTGCACAGACATCTTTGGTCAAGTTGCTTGCTCCAAAACTGAACATAAAATAGATTGTCTAAAATATTAAAAGCGTATTGATGTGAAGTCAGAGCCCGGCCTATTTTCCCACACTGATCCTCAGGTAATTAGATTATATGCTCTGTAAACAAAGGTTTGGTTTGACAGCCTCACTTTCTCGTTCAGCGCGGTCTGGTAGTAATCAAAGATGCCTCGGTATTAACTTTAGAATGTGTATGTTCTCTGTGGAAGAAGTTTTCAGTTTCAAGAATGTCCCCTTTATGTTTCAGATGTTTACATTTGTGCTTACAGATGGAGCTGTGAGCAGATACACCAGTTAACGCATGATTAAATGGTGTGGTTATTTCCACCGCTGCAAAGTGTGTTGTCAGCCATCAAAAACCATATGTTCCAAGTCAATCCCCAACGATATTTTAATTAAATTAATATTTTCTTTTCCTCAGGACATGTTGGTCAAAGTGGATTATGATGTACACAAAGAAGAGATCTTAGTATTATTACATTATGTAAGAATTACCTTAAAAAGCCAGTGTGAAAAATTAATATTTTATAAAAAATCATTTTTAGTGATTTTGATTTTTGTCACATTCTTAGTTTTGTCAAGTACAAAGAGAAAGAAGAGAGTCATCTTAGGCATTTTTAAAAATAATATAACTCATTCTGTGTCCATACTAGAGGCTGCATATACATGATCGATTTTCTGCTGGTTTCTCTTAGAGACTATACAGTGTACACTCAATTCCTAAGTGGTAAAAAAACAAGTTTGGTAAACAAATGTTCTGTTTTAGGAACTGAATCTATTTCAAAATGTCAGAATTTCCTTCCTCTTAAAAAAAAGAATTTTCTTCCTTTTCTATGGTGAATAATATTCCATTGACATATATACCTCATTTTTTCTATTCATTCATCAATGGACAGTTTGGTTGCTTCACCTTTTGGCTATTGTGAATATTGCTAATACGAACACGGATATACAAATATCTCTTTGCAACCTTGCTTTTCATTGTTTTTGGATATATACCCACACAGGGAATCACTGGATCATAAAGTATTCTATTTTTAATTTTCTGAGGAACTATCACCCTGTTTTTCCAAAGCAGCTGTACCATTTCACATTTATGCCCACGGTACATGAGGGTTCCAATTTCTCCACATCCTGGCCAACATTTGCTTTCTTTTTTTGACTAGCCATTCTAATGGGTGCAAGGTCCCAGTGCTCACTGTGGAGTTGATTTGCATATCCCTGATGATTAGTGATGTTGAGCATCGTTTCAGAAGCTTGCTGGTCATGTAGGTGTCTTCTTTGGAGAAATAGCTGCTCAAGTCCTCTGTCCATGTTTTAATCTTTTTGTTGTTGTTGAGTTATAGTTCTTTATATTGTTGGGATGTTAACCCACCTATCAGATACATAATGTGCAAGTATGATCTCCCACTGTGTAGGTTGCCTTTCACTATGTTGATGTGTCCTTTGATGTACAGAAGTTTTTAATTTTGATGTAGTCCAATTTATATTTACTTTTGTTGCCTATGCTTTTGGTGTCATAACCAAGAAATCATTGCCAAGTCCAATGTTAGTAAGCTTTCCCCTATGTTTTCTTCTAAGAACTCTTCTGTTTAGGTATTTGATCTACTTGCATTAGTTTTTGTATATGATGTAATGTAAGGGTCCAAATTCATGTTACACTGCTTTTTAAAAAATGTGCGTGTGTGCGTGTGTTTAAATAAACTATAGTGAGGCTATCTGAGCTTGGGCATTACAGTTTATTTGTAGAAGAGCTGAGTCATCTGAAGTAAAGAATACCACCACTTTATTACAAATCTGTGTAATACATATCTTCGTAATCCATACTCAGGCTTTACCTGGCCTGTGGTGGCACAGTGGAATAAGCATTGACCTGAAATGCTCATGTCATCAGTTTGAAACCAGAGGCTTGCCCGGTCAAGAATCATATGAGAAGCAACTACTATGAGTTGATGCTTCCTGTTCTTCCCCCACCCCCTTTCTCTCTCTCTCTCCCCATCCTCTCTCTAAAATCAATCAATAATAAAAAAATCTTTAAAACCCCCAAGTTTTAGGTGATAAAACGATACTTGTTTATGTACAAGTATACATGTTTGCTTCTGAAACAAAGGCCTATGATAGCTAAAAAATGAAAATTTAGAATTTCAAGAGTAAACTTGTCTCCTAAAACCAGACAGACAGTTTTGTGGGGGCTGGGTGGGGGCGGAAGTGCAATATAAATATGTCGTTTCAATCACATGTATGTGGACAGATATACAGTGTTGTGAAAATTCTGCACTAAGTATTCTCTATGTCTGTGTTACGGGGAACAAGTGGGAAAAAACCTGTGTTTCTTAAAGAGCTTTGTATTGAGTGAGAATGAGACAGCTAGTATCTGCCACACAGAGATAATTATGTATACACATTGGAAGCCGTTTGGCATAGCCTTCACTTTTACGAGAACTGGTGTGTAGCTGCCCATAGAGACTGATGCTCACCGTGTAAGGGAGGCATGCCAAGCTTGTCAAGAAATGCCAGGGTTGCCAGAGAAGTGGCTGCAGACATAACATCAGTCTGACTGAGATTCCCTGAGGACTGTTTCCCCACCTGGTTAAAAAAGGATCATCCTTTTTATTTTTATGTTTTTGGGTTTGGGTGGTAGTATTTACAAAAATATTAGAAAATAAAGGTACAATAATGAGCTTTTTCTATCATTTACTAATGATATTTGTCCTTTAAAAATACCCACATATCACCTGACCTGTGGTGGCGCAGTGGATAAAAGCGTCAACCTGGGAACACGGAGGTCGTCAGTTCAAAACCCTGCACTGGTCTGGTCAAGGCATATATGGGAGTTGATGTTTCTAGCTCCTCCCCCCTTTCTCTCTCTCTCTCTCTCTCTCTCTCTCTCTCTCTCTCTCTCTTTGTCTCCTCTATAAAATGAATAAATAAAAATTTTAAAAAACCCCACATATCTATGCACACATATGCAATGTATGTAATGTATGTAGTATATATTCCATGCTATGTGTATTTAGCAATATAAATGCTTGTATGGATTATTTATACATTCAAGCTAATCTCTTCCTGACAGAAAATACAAATATTTTTAGTCCAGAGAAAGACTAAGTGAAGATACCATGGGTTTGACATCTTCATATTCATGTGTTGTTTGAGAATGCAGAGGAGTTATCTCCAGTGTATAGAATCACAGTGTTTGATATTGTCAGAGCTCTCTGACATCTTTCAAACCACCCTTGTCTACGTTCTCGTCATCTGGATCTCATCCCCATGCATGCAAGATATTCACCCACGTGGCTTTCATCTGCAAAAGATTGTTAAGGGATCTTAAGGATGATTCACTTAAAATTCCAAGCATTTTCAATATACTGGTAAGGGAGACTTATTTAAAAGTAGAATTCTATTTCTTCAGAATGCTCTATATAAGTGCGTTGTCCTTGTTAGTGGTTTCATTAGCTATTTTGAAGGATTTCTCAAACTCAGTTTTGGCAAGTAATTTTTTTCTTTTATTAAGTTTAATGGGGTGACATTAATAAATCAGGGTACATATGTTCAAAGAAAACATCTCCAGGTTATCTTATCATTCAATTATGTTGCATACCCATTACCCAAAGTTAAATTGTCCTCTGTCACCTTCTATCTGGTTTTCTTTGTGCCCCAACCTTCCCCCCTCTCCCACACTCTCCTCCATCTCCCCACCCCGTAACCGCCACACTCTTGTCCATGTCTCATAGTCTCACTTTTATGTCCCACCTATGTATGAAGTCATGCTGTTCTCAGTGTTTTTCTGTTTTAGTTATTTCAATCCATATAATGTTATCAAGGTCCATCCATTTTGTTGTAAATGATCCGATGGCATCATTTCTTATGGCTGAGTAGTATTTCATAGTATATATGTACCAAAGCTTTTTAATCCACTCGTCCTCTGACAGACACTTGGGCTGTCTCCAGATCTTCGCTATTGTGAACAATGCTGCCACGAACATGGGGGCGCATTTCTTCTTTTCAAACAGTGCTATGTTGTTCTTAGGGTATATTCCTAAAAGTGGGATAGCTGGGTTAAAAGGCAGTTTGATTTTTAATTTTTTGAGGAATCTCCATACTGTTTTCCACAGTGGCTGCACCAGTCTGCATTCCCACCAGCAGTGCAGAAGGGTTCCCTTTTCTCCACATCCTTGCCAGCACTTATTCTGTGTTGTTTTGCTGATGAGTGCCATTCTGACTGGTGTGAGGTGATATCTCATTGTGGTTTTAATTTGCATTTCTCTAATGATTAGTGATGCTGAGCATTTTTTCATATGCCTATTGGCCATCCGTATGTCCTCTCTGGAGGAATTTCTATTCATTTCGTTTGCCCATTTTTTGATTGGATTGTTTGTCTTCCTGGTGTTCAGTTTTATAAGTACTTTATAAATTTTAGTTATTAACGCCTTTTCAGACTTGCTGTCTAGTATGTTCTCCCGTTGTGTGGTTTGTCTTTTTATTCTGTTCTTATTGTCTTTAGCTTTGCAAAAACTTTTTAGTTTGATATAGTCCCATTTGTTTATCTTGCCTTTTATTTCATTTGCCCGTGGAGATAAATTGGCTAATATATTGCTGCTACAGATGTCAGAGAGCTTGCTGCCTATGTTTTCTTCTAAAATACTTATGGTTTCAGGGCTTACCTTTAAGTCCTTTATCCATTTTGAGTTTGTTTTTGTGAATGGTGTAAGTTGATGGTCTAGTTTCATTTTTTTGAGGGTAGATGTCCAATATTCCCAACACCATTTGTTAAAGAGGCTGTCTTTGCTCCATTGTATATTCTTTCCTCCTTTGTCAAATATCCGTTGTCCATAAAGGTGTGAGTTTATTTCTGGGTCCTCTGTTCTGTTCCATTGATCTATGTGCCTGTTCTTATGCCAGTACCAGACTGTCTTGAGTACAATGGCCTTGTAGTAAACTTTGATATCCGGAAGAGTGATACCTACTGCTTTATTTTTTCTTTTTAAGATTGCTGAGGCTATTCGTGTTCTTTTTTGGTTCCATATAAATTTTTGGAATATGTGTTCTATATCTTTGAAGTATGTCATTGGTATTTTAATTGGTGTTGCATTGAATTTATAAATTTCTTTGGGTAATATAGACACTTTAATGATGTTTATTCTTCCTAACCATGAGCATGGTATATGCTTCCACTTATTTGTATCTTCCTTGATTTCTTTTATCAATGTTTTATAATTTTCCGAGTACAAGTCCTTAACCTCCTTGGTTAAACTTACGCCAAGGTACATTATTTTTTTGGTTGCAATAGTGAAGGGGATTGTTTCCTTAATTTCTTTTGCTGACAGTTCATTGTTGGTATATAGAAATGCCTCTGATTTCTGAGTATTAATTTTATATCCTGCCACCTTGGTAAATTCATTTATAAGGTCCAGTAGTTTTTTGACTGAGACTTTAGGGTTTTCTATATACAATATCATATCATCTGCAAATAGTGACAGTTTTACTTCTTCTTTTCCAATTTGGATGCCTTTTATTTCTTCTTCTTGTCTGATTGCTGTACCTAGGACTTCCAGAACTATGTTGAATAAGAGTGGTGAAAGGGGGCAACCCTGCCTGGTTCCTGATCTTAAGGGGATTACTTTTAATTTTTGCCCATTTAGTATGATGTTTGTAGTGGGTTTGTCATAGATGGCCTTTATCATGTTAAGGAATGATCCCTGTATTCCCACTTTACTGAGAGTTTTGAGCATGAATGAGAGCTGGATTTTATCAAATGCCTTTTCTGCATCTATTGAAATTATCATGTAACTTTTGTCCTTCCTTTTCTTAATGTGATGAATCACATTGATTGATTTGCGAATATTGAACCAGCCTTGCCTCTCCAGAATAAATCCCACTTGATCATGGTGTATGATTTTTTTCATATATTGCTGGATCCGGTTGGCTAATATTTTGTTGAGAATTTTAGCATCTAAATTCATCAGGGATATAGGCCTATAATTTTCTTTCTTTGTTTTGTCTTTGCCCGGTTTCGGGATCAGAAATATACTTGCCTCATAAAAGGAGTTTGGAAGTCTTCCTTCCTCTTGAATTTTTTGAAATAGCTTGAAGAGGATAGGAGTTAGTTCCTCTTTGAATTTTTGGTAGAATTCACTTGTGAAGCCATCAGGACCACATCTTTTCTTTTTTGGAAGTTTTGGAATAACTTTTTCGATCTCATTTGATGTAATTGATCTGTTTAGGTGTTCTGATTCTTCCAGATTAATTTTTGGAAGATTATATGATTCAAGAAATTAGTCCATTTCACCTAGGTTGTCTTATTATTTGGCATAGAGTTCCTTATAGAATTTTCTTACAATACTTTGTATTTCTGTTGTGTCAGTTGTTATTTCTCCACTGTCATTTCTAATTTTATTTATTTGAGTCCTCTTTTTTTTTCTTGGTGAGTCTAGTTAAAGGTTCATCAATCTTGTTTACCTTTTCAAAGAACCAGTTTCTGGTTTCATTGATCCTCTGTATTGTTTCCTTAGTCTCTATGTCATTTATTTCTGCTGTGATCTCTATTATTTCCTTCCTTCTACTTGTCCTGGGTTTTATTTGCTGTTGTTTTTCTAGTTCTTTTAGCTGCAGGGTCAGGTTTCTTATTTGAGCTTTTTCTAGCTTCTTATGATATGCCTGTAGTGCAATGAACTTCCCTCTCAGAACTGCTTTTGCTGTGTCCCATAAATTTTGAGTTGATTTATGTTCATTATCATTTGTTTCTAGAAACATTTTTATTTCTTCCTTGATCTCACTGTTAATCCATTCATTATTTAATAACATGCTATTTGGTTTCCAAGAGTTTAAGTATTTTTCAGTTTTTCTTTTGTGGTTAATTTCTAGTTTCATGGCACTGTGATCAGAGAAAATGCTTGATATGATTTCAATCTTCTTATATTTGTTGAGACCATTTTTGTGTCCTAACATGTGGTCTATCCTAGAAAATGTACCATGAGCGCTTGAGAAGAATGTATATTCTACTGCTTTAGGGTGAAAAGTTCTGATGATATCTATTAAATCGAGTTGATCTAGTGTATCCTTTAAATCTTCTGTTTATTAATTTTCTTTCTTGAGGATCTATCCAGTGATGTTAGTGGGGTATTGAAATCCCCTACTATTATAGTATTGCTGTTAATCTCGACCTTTATATCCATCAAAGTCTGCTTTATGTATGTCTTGGCTCCTATATTTGGAGAGTAGATATTTATAATAGTTATATCTTCCTGTTGAATTGTTCCCTTTATCATTATGTAGTGTCCTTTATCTCTTACTATAGCCTTTGTTTTAAAGTTCATTTTGTGAGATATAAGTATTGCTACACTGTCTTTTCTTTCATTTCCTTTTGCATAAAATATTTTTTCCATCCTTTTACCTTCAGTTTATGTGCATCTTTTGTTTAAAGGTGTGTCTCTTATAGACAGCATATGTATGGGTCCTGTTTCTTTATTCACACAGCTACCCTATGTCTTTTGATTGGATCACTTAATTCATTTACATTTAAGTTTATCATTGATATGTAGTTATTTATTGCCATTTTATTCTTTAAAGCTGTATTCTTCTTTTGCTATATTCTTTCCTCCCTTTAAACTGTTCACAACAGGCCCCTTAGTATCTCTTCCAGAATTGGTTTGGTTTTAATAAATTTCTTGAGGCTTTTTTGTCTGGGAAGCTCTTTATTTCTCCTTCTATTTTAAATGTTTGCCTTGCTGGATAGAGTAGTCTTAGTGGTAGGTTCTTGTTCTGTATTACTTTGAATATATCTTGCCATCCCTCCAACAAGCCCTCAGCAGTGTGGGTGGGTACACTGAAGCTCAGACCCTAACACTCCATACTGTAGTCCTGTAAGCTACCTCTATCTAAGCTGCTCTGCTCTAAGTGCCGTGGGAGAGCTTGTTTGGCTGGTGTCCTGTCTCCCTTTGCTGGTATTGCTAGTTCCAGGGGAAATATTCATTTGTGATTAGGGAAGTGACTCAGCCCAGGGGTTAGGGAGGCTGTTCCTCAGAGTGTTTTCCCCTGTGCCTTCAGTCCACACTCTCTTCCCTCTGCTCTGGTCCTCTCCTCTGTCCCCGTTCCCCAGAACCCTGGGTGAGTGGTTGTGAGAGAGGTTTTCTGTGCTGTCCCTTTAAGAAGAATCTTGGGTCTGAGAAAACCGTCTCTTTCTCACAAACAGTATCCTCACTTGTTTCACAGCTCAATACTGTCCAAACGCCTCTTCTAGGCTCTGAGGCTGCAGGCTGGGGCTTTGTTCCTGGGACCCAGGTCCCTCCCTCTTTGCCAAACTCTCCTCCCGCCACGTGGATCTCTCCAGGCTGCCATTTGCTCCGGGGAGCTGAGCAGCCCTCTTCGCCTTTTCGTTTTTCCTACCAGTCTCAATGTGGCTTCTTCAGTGTTCCTTGGTTGAAGAGTCCTTTTAGTTTAGTTCAAAGTTGGTTTATCCAGATGATGGTTCTTAAAATTAAGTTATAATCCATTTTGGTTCTGGGAGTTGGAAGTTAGTATGTCCGCCTACTCCATCGCCATCTTGCCGTCCCTTGGCAAGTAATTTTTTTAAAGGGCCTCTAAAGAGGACTCCTGCATCAGAATAACGTCCACTTGGGTGGGTGCCCAAGTGGGATTCTGGGAGACTTGTCCTGGAGTGGTTCTTCTACAGAATTCAGCCTCCAGATAGACCTGCTCTTGATGCAAACAGCTCCTCAGCAGCATCCTGAAAGCTTTTTTTGCACTAAACAAATATGGATTCCAACTGAGCTCTTAGGTAACACTTTTCAGCATTAAAAGCCAATTGAACCTGACCAGGCAGTGGCGCAGTGGATAGAGCATCATACTGGGATGCGCAGGACCCAGGTTTGAGACCCCGAGGCTGCCAGCTTGAGTGCAGACTCATCTGGCTTGAGCAAAGCTCACCAGCTTAGACCCAAGGTCGCTGGCTCCAGCAAGGGGTTGCTCGGTCTACTGAAGGCCCGCGGTCAAGGCACATGTGAGAAAGCAATCAATGAACAACTAAGGTGTTGCAACGGAAAACTGATGATTGATGCTTCTCATCTCTCTTCGTTCCTGTCTGTCTATCCCTATCTATCCCTCTCTCTTTGTCTCTATTAAAAAAATAAAAAGAGAAAATAAAACCAACTGAGGTAATAGAATAAAGTTAAAGGAGACTCGGATGAAGAGACTATTATATCTGGGGATTGGAAGTTGTCTGCTAACCTTGAATTAAAATTATACCTAAGATGATTTATGACATGAAATCAGCTTTGTATATATTTTACTTGAATTTTGTGTTTAGATACTATGGAAGTATATGGTCAGGACAATACAATCCTAGCTAAATAAACAAAGTTTATTTTGAGCAAGGGATTGAGACTGCTAACCCAATTAAATAGGAGCAAAAAACCTACTCAGCAGTTTTAAAGTTGTTGAATAGTAAAAGTAAATGGCCTAAAAAAAAAAAAGTAAATGGCCTCTATAGACAATGGTTCATGACAGTTCCTAAGGGCAAATTTGGAACAGTTAGGCAAAACACTGATTATAGTATTAACCCAAAGGAAAAGTAGTCTCGTCTAGGCTAAATATCTTTCCTTCCCTCATCAAATTCCTATGGGAAAATCCCAATGCCCAAGAAGATGCTATTAGGAGACGAGGGCGTTGGTGAATAGGTCATAATTACCTAGGTGATGTGGTCATGGGGGAGGAGCCCTCATGAATGGGATTAGTGGCTTTATGGAAGAGACCCTAGGGAGGTCCTTCTCCCTATTGACCACACGAGGACACAGCCAGAAGTTGTCAGTCCACAACCTAGACGGGGATCTTCCCCAGAACCCGACCATGCCAGCACCTTGTTCTTGAACTTCCAGACTCCAGGAATGTAAGAAATAAATTTCCATTGTTTATACGCCACATAATCTGCGGAATTTTGTTATAACAGTCCAAAGGACCTAAGACAGAGTCTGTGTTTTCTATTTCGTGCTGTTCCAACACATCCAAACTGATCAAATAAACATGAAGGAATACGTTATTATTTAAATATATACTATTCTCTTTTAAGAAAACCGTATCATGGAGAAAGAGAGATACAATAACACTCCCCCTGTACTTCTATAAGGTGTAAATATCCAAGGATTATTTTTTAATGTCATTCTTCAACCAATTATTCTCATTGCCAAGTCCTATACAATCTAAAAACATTCCTGGGGCACTTTTCCAAAGCCATTTGTAGAGTAAACGTTTCCATTTAAGTACAAGATTTTTTTTCCCCTCAAATGGGACACACTAAATTTAAGGAAGACTATAAAATTCTCAACACTGCAATTGAGCAACGTGAACAAAAAGATGCAAAAACAGTATTACAAATGTTAGTACTTAAAACTAGGAAGAAACCCAAGTGCATTTCACAAACTGAGAAATATTAGCCAGGAAAAATATAATTTAGGTCAGAGTCGAAACACACCAGAAATCAACACCCAACTCCTGTTTGCCCAAAGAGTAAAGTGGAGGCCCAGGCAGTAAGTACAGGTGATTCTGAAAAGATTGGATCTTTCCCGGTTAGAATTAGACTTCCTCTGTTGGAGCACAGATTGGTCACTAGAAGGTAAGCTCCTTCCAGGCAGGTATTTCTACATGGGAATGCTCATTGAATTAATTAATATATATTCTGTAATCACAGAGGAGTTGGGCCCCAGCATAGGGATGTGAACGTTTAGAATTTGGTGACCACAGGGTGACAGTTGTCAGGAAAAAAAGCCAATGTGTGGGGAATGGCAGAAAGAACAGATAGAAAAGGCTAAACACTTCTCCAACCGTTCCATAGGAGATTAGTAACTGTTTTGACTGTGTGAGTCCTAGCTGATCAGAATTTCTACAGCCTCAAATCCCTCTGTACTGATCACTCTAGTTTTTCATTATGTTTCAGGAGAGTTAGAGGTATCCATTAGCATGCATTATCTGTCATTAAGGTAAGAAATTTAGGACTTCAACTGGCCAGGCAAGAAAATAGGTAAAAGGCTAGAATAAGGCGGTGCCAGCGACTGCAGGAGTTAAAAAAGAAGGGAATACCTAGGAAACATTTTAGAGAGGGACTCAGAACTTGGGGACTAGATGGGGGAGGTTAGAATGAAGGGGGAATGAAAACGATTCTATCGTTCCTTGTTTGTGGGACTGGGAGGGAAGCTGCACTCTTAGCTGTGGTAAGAGGAGCATCAGCAATAGAAGCAGGATGAGCGGAGGAGATGCAGAGGTTCTCCTCCCCTGGGCTTGGTGCTCACGGGACAGTACCATTGACAAGCTCGATGTCTAGCAAGGAAAACTGGGTCCAGTGTTCATAAGTTGATTAGTGTCTGTGACAAATATGTGAACCAGACACATAGAGGGAGGGGAGTGCTTGAACATTTCTGTGATATAAAGACTCCCACCATGGCTAATTTCAAACCACCAGCTTGTAAAGTTTCTGAAAATTTTAGAGTTGGGAGCCAGTCAATGCTGGGTCTCAAACAACTAACAAGTAGAATAATTACTATTGTTGACATCGGAGGTACATACATGAACTCATATATGCACATGCATATTTATATTGTATAGGTATGAATGTATATACAATACAGAATACATAGAGAAAATATACCTGAAGACACATGTACATAAATATAGTTGTAAATGTGTGTGCCTGTATAGAGACATTATTTATCTCTTGTTCTTTACACTGAGGGCCTGAGAAACAGCAGTACCCCAAAAGAATGAGCCCACTTAATTTCCAGATCTTCATTTCTAAATATCATGTTTGTTATATTGGAGCCAGCAGGCCTCAGAGAAATGACTGATTTAGCACAAGATTCGCAAAAGTACAGGATGAGCCTGATGCATCTCTCTGAGCTGTGACATCACATGATGTTCAGAGGATGAAAGGGATGTGTGAGGAGGACTCCGGGGTCAAGCAGAGGGGCTCCAACCGGCCAGTTCTGGGACAACTTCAGTCTCCAAGACAGAAAAAAAAACCAGTAACATCTTACAACCCGCCAGATAGGAAGCCATGAGTTGATTCTGATATAAATAAGTTCAAACTTTGATGAGGAATTAGGTACTGCTATAGTTTTTCAATCCCTTTTGGTCTCTTTCTTCTCCTCCACCCCCCCTCCCCACCCCCACCCCCTGATGGGAATGTTGATAAGCTTGTCATTGTCCCAGATGCCCTTTAAATGATCCTCATTAAAAATATAGACACTTTTTTTTTCTGTTCTGACTGGGTGTTTTCTGCTTCCTTTGTCTTCTAAATTACTGATTTGACCCTTTGCTTTGTCTACACTACTGTTGGTTCCTTCCAGCATATTCTTCCTTTAGTCTTCATTTCTGACTGATTCTTCTTTGTTTACTATCTCCATTTTTTTGTATCTTATCTCTTTGTCGGAGTTCTCACGAAGTTCCTCCCTCCCCTACTCCCCTGAGTTCACTGAGCATCCTTATAACCAGTGTTTTGAACCCTGTATTTGGTACATTGCTTGTCTCCATTTTGTTTCATTCTCTTTCTGGAATATTGTTCTGTTCTTTCATTTAGGACATGTGTCTTTCTCTCATGTTGTCTGCCTCCCTGTCCTTGTTTCTATGTGTTAGGTAGAGCTGCGTTGTCTCCCGGTCTTGGTAAAGTGGCCTTATGTAGTAGGTGTCCTGTGGGGCCCAGTGGTGCAGTCTCACTGGTCACCTGAGCCAGGTACTCCAGGGTTGTCCTCTCCTGTTGTCATCGAGCCTCCCTTGCTGTTGGCACTTGAATAGGGACTGGCCACGGTTACAATGGAGATGCTGCTGTGTAGAGGATGACCCCGTGGAGCAGGATTCACTCTAACGAGGGTCTGGTGCCTGCTGGGTCTGCCCTTTGGGTGTGTCCTCTGTGGAGGTGGTTGGGTGGTGCTCTGCTCTGGTCTAAAGCTGGCCACTGGGTGTGTTGGGTCTGGAGCCTCTTGAGAGGTGCAGGCCAAGGTCAGCTGCCACCAGGTGTGAGCTACAAAGTGATCTACAGATGGCTGCCTTGTGTGTTGGGCCTGAAGGTGCCTGGGAGAGGCCAGGCTGCGAGCTCAGGCTGGCCCCCCACTACTGCCGGGTGCAGGCTACTTAACACGACGTATGGGGTGTGTTGAGGCCAGATGCTGCTTGTTTGGGCTTTGTGAACTTTTGAGAGAGTTTAGAAACATCTAAGGTACGAGCCAAGACAGGCCATTTGTATGGAAAAGCCACCGGCAGTGGCTTGAGTGGGCCAGCAAGTTGGGTGGGCAGGTCTCAGGTTGTCACCTGAGTGGACGGACAGCCTCAGCCAGGCTGATGGAATCTCAGCTATGGCTCACAACTGTGCCTGCAGGGAGGGCTCAGCAAAGGAGCAGTGGCTTCCGCCAGCACTTCGGATTGGGAGAAAGCTGCCCATCCAGCCTGGCTGGACAGTTCAGCTCCTCCTCCTGTGTCTCTGGAGCCTTTCAGGCTGCTGCCCCAGCGCTGGAGCCCAGGGGAGTGAGTCCTTCAGCGGGTGAGTCCCTGTGGGCCCCTTATGAGGATGCCTGGGGTTCCAGCAGCTCTGTGTTTCAATGAGCCATAACCTCTGCTGGTTTTCACAGCCCAGAGTTACGGGGACCTCTGTTTCTGGTACTGGAACCCTGGGCTGGAGGTGTGGGGGTTGGTGGGGCTAGGACCCCTCCCTCCTCAGTGAGGGACCCCCGAGGCTGAGCTCTGCCTCCTGATTCTTAACTACCACGTGGGTGTGGGACTGGCCTGTTCCACATCTCTGTTCCTCCTACCAGTCTGGACTTGGCTTCTGTCTCTCCTTTGTCATAGGATATTCAGCCACATTTCAAGACAGTTCTCAGTGATGGATATCCAGTAGTTGGGCTGTAATGTTCATGTGATTGTGGTGGGAGGTGAACACAGCATTCACCTATGCTGCCATCTTGACTGGAAGCTCACCAATATTCTTTTAAAGTTTTTTAAAATTAAATTTATTGGGTGACAGTAGTTAACAACTTTTATAAGTTTCAACTGTACAATTCTATAATACATCATTTATATATTGCATTGTGTGTTCGCCACCCTTTACCATCTGTATCCTCCTGCCCCTTCCCCTCTGGTAACCACACTCCTGTTCTCTGTGTCTAGGAGTTTGTTTGTCGGGTTTATTTGTTGCTTTGTTTTTATATTTCACATATGAGTGAAGTCAGACAGTTCTGTCCATTTGACTTATTTCGCTTAGCGCAATCCTGTCCAGATCCATCCATGTTATTGTAAATGGTAGCATTTCATCTTTTCTTATGGTTGAGTAGTATTCCATTGTATCTCATCATCTCTCAGAGGACACATAGGTTGTTTCCACATTTTAGCTACCATGTATAATGCTGAAATGAACATAGAAATACAGATATTTATGAATAAATGTTTCCAAGATTTTAGGGTAGATACCCAGAGAGGGGATCACGGGATCATATATTACCCTATTCTTGACTTTTTGAGGAACCTCCAGACTGTTTTCCATAGTGGCTGTACCAACTGACTTTCCCCCCAGCCATGCATAAGGGTTCTTTACTCCACATCCTCTCCAACATGTTATTTCTTGTCTCATTGATAACACTGGGAACAAAATTGTTGTTGCATCCACAAAAACACTTGTTCTTACCTAATTCAAGTGTGCTGATTTCAAATATGACATTAGTTTTTCTCTGTAAGCTCAGTTTTCTTTCAATTCAAGATTTTAGGTTTTCATCTTATTATAAAATTTTCAACATTTATTTTATTTTATTTTTTATTTTATTTATTTATTTTTTACAGGGACAAAGAGAGTCAGAGAGAGGGATAGATAGGGACAGACAGACAGGAACGAAGAGAGGTGAGAAGCATCAATCATTAGGTTTTTCATTGCTGTCGCAACATCTTAGTTGTTTATTGATTGCTTTCTCACATGTGCCTTGACCGCGGGCCTTCAGCAGGCCGAGCAATCCCTTGCTGGAGCCAGGGACCTTGGGTTCAAACTGACGAGCTTTTGCTCAAGCCAGATGGGCCCGTGCTCAAGCTGGTGAGCTCGGGGTCTCGAACCTGGGTCTTGCGCATCCCAGTCTGACGCTCTATCCACTGCGCCACCGCCTGGTCAGGCTCAACATTTATTTTAACATGATGAAGTAGAATGTCTTCTTGGGCATCATCTTTGTGAAAATATAATAATTTATATAATGAAGTAAATACACTAATACACTAAAAGATATGATTGTATCAGAATTTGTCTATAATTTTGAAATAGAACATATTAAAACACTTATTTTAATCATAAAATTTGTGCAAAATTTATTTAAATTGTACTCAGGCAAAACTTTGCATTTGTAGCTCTTGTGTTTGTATACTTGTTGAGGACAATTTCGTTTGATGCTCCAGCAGTTGTCTGCTCATCACTAACAGCTCCAAGATTTTCAGGAATCTTATCAAGGTGACTGTTCAGAAAGTGAATCTTAATGCTCATGTTACATCCAATGTCGCAGAAAGCCAACAGCATCCTTTGACCCAGAAGTTCATAGTTTTCTACTTTTTTGTTGCCAAGGAAGTTCTTTGTAACTGCCACAAAAGACTTCCATGTTGCTTTCCCCTCCTTATTCATCTTCCTGGCAAATTCTTCATCATGTATGAGGGTTTAAATTTGAGGTCCATCGAATACACCTCCTTTTATCTTCTCGAAAGACAAGGCAGGAAAAGCAGAAATAATATGTTGAAAGCATTCACTTTCTCTCTTCAAAGCCTGAACAAACTGCTTCATTAAGCCAAGATTGATGTGAAGTGGGGGAAAAATTATCCTGTCTCGATTAACTACAGGTTCATTCACAATATTTTGCATCCCTACTTTCAGAGCTTCACATTTCGGCCACTCCTTCTGTTTCCAGTGTTTCTCCCGAGCTCGGGTGTCCCACAAACACAGAAAGCAAGGATACTTCGTGAAACCTCTCTGTTGTCCTAGCAGAAAATTAACCATTTTAAGATCCAAACAAATGATCCAGTTATGCTCCTCATACTTCAGAAAGTCGAGGACAATTTTTATGTCTTTATAATCTCACAGATGAGTTGCATAACCAATTGGAACCGCTGCATAAACATTACCATTCATTGTGTAGAACACATTTCAGACTGTTTAGAGCTGTCAAGAAATAGCTGCCATTCTGTTGGACTGTAAGTGGTAACAACTAGCTGGCTGAGAAGACTTCTGATATCATGAGAGTAAACAAAGTGTTTATCTTTGGAAAAAAAGTCCACAAAAATTTGTTCACACTTCCTGAAATGGGATACTTTAGCTGACCTGTGAAGTACATTTTTTTCTTGAAGCTTGGAGGCTAATAACTCAGCTGCTTTCTTTGATAGGCCCAAATCTCCTACTAAGTCATTCAATTCGGGTTGGCTAAACTGTTGAAGGGTTAATGACTGCTTGGCATCAGAAGAAGACCCTTCAGATTCTACAACCATTTCCTTATGCATCTTATCAAAATACACTTGATCATCATGTTCACTTTCTTTGTCCTTAGAAGAAATAAAACCATTGAAAACTAGAACCGAGTGTGTCTCAGAATGTGGGATAGATTGTATTGCTGAAGGAATATTAGGATATGTGATCACATGCCGTTTTTTTCTTGCCAATGCCCTTTGTATGGATCAGACAGAAGTAACAGTCACTACTGTGGTCCTTAGGTTCATGATAAACCATGGGAATACCAAAAGGCATTCCTTTGTATTTTCCTTTTGTCCAGTCACGAAGCATTTCCTCACAATTATGACACACAATATGAGGAGCCCAATTCTTGTCTTGATCACCCAGGGGAACTTGAAAATAGGCAATATATGCACGTGTCACAAATGATGAAATATTGTGCCTTTGATGTTGAAGTGTATAACAGCCACATATATAACAGAAGGTGTCAGGACTATTCTTATATTTACACCTACTCGAAGAAGCCATGATTCAATCTTAAAACAAAACGAGAGGGTGTTTTTATCAGATAATAATTTTTTACATTTAAAAACAACTACAATTATGTAAAACTGATGTCTGTAAAACATTAATTGCCTTGTGGTTATGTTCAATCCAATAGTCCTTGCCCTTTAACTCCAATGTAAAAACTAATGCATGCCATTAAGTGCAACAAAAAGAAATTAAAATTGCATGAAAACTAGAGCATGCACCAAAAAAATGGATATCAGATTTGGAATCAGCAATGCAGAAATATATTTAAAAAGTTATAAAACCTCATGCAACAGAAAATGAAAAAAAAATTGTTCCCCAGTGTAAGAGCCATAATACTAATAGGTATGAGGTAAAATCTCATTGTGGTTTTGACTGGCGTTGTCCTTATTAGTGAAGGTGAGCATCTTTTCATATATCTGTTGGTAATCTGCATGTCTTGGTCAAGTGTCTGTTTAGGTCATCTGCCTTTACTAAGGATTGTTTTTTTTTTTTCTTTTTGATGTTGAGTTGTATGAGTTCTTTACATTATTTGAATATTAGCCCCTTATGAAAGGTATTTTTGCAAATATTTTCTCCCATTTGGTTGGCTGTCTTTTTTTTTTGTTGATGGTTTCTTTTGCTGTTACTTGCTAACATTTTCACTGCAAAGCATTGACTTCATAAAAATTAATCTAAACTCGGGGAACTACGGTGACAGAAAAGACCTCATCCCTTGATCCTTATAAAATTCAAAAGAACATCCAATGAGAGGTCAGTAGGAAATGGTGATTATGTTATCATGCATTTATTGCATTTCTCTTGCATGCCAATCACTGTACCAGGCATTGTGGAGAAACAACAGATAGTCCGTGAGTTCAAAATGTGCAGTAGGTAGAGGACGAACATATAGAGGATAGAGCCAGAAACATCGAGAGCAGAGCACGTTCTGGCAAAGACAACTGAGTGGGCAAGGCCATGGCTCACTCAGACCTGTGCTGGGATGTTAGGAATTCATCTTTCGGAGGAGGGGTAGAGAGCATTGCAGGTAGAAGGTATGATCTGATGACATTAATGTGAAGAGCTTGGCATGGCTAGGGAGTTTGGGTGTAGCCAAAGCACTGGAAGTGTGTGTGTATGTGTGTTAATTCACATGCATTGTGAGATAGAAGAAAAGGGCCAGGGGGTGGAGTTGAAACACTGGGCTGGGCTAGACTTTGAAGGGATTTACTCCTTAGCTAAAGGTTGTTAGTTTTCTTCTGAAGACAGTGAGGAGCCGATAAGGGACTTTTGGGAACTGAAGGCCAGTCAGTCAGCTGATGCGTGCTGGAGCATGACCAGACGGACTAGACCAGAGGCAGGGAGAGCCGTCCAGAGTAGGATGAGGCCACAGACAGTGAGGATGGGTTAGAGGGCAAATGGAGGGGTGTTCCTGTGATAGAACAGCAGAAGGACTTGTTGGCTGACGTAGGGGGAGAGTGGAGCAGGACACAAAGACCTTATTATGTGGAGGGTAAATCATTTAAAACAGATTACAACAAGAGATGCAGGTTTGGGGAGAGGAAACAGAAGTAGTGACTCTCAACTGCTGTGCAGGCCTCCTTGCATTGAAGTTGATAACAAACCCATTTTATGGGCGAGGGAACGGAAACCTGGAAAGAGTCAGTGTAATTTTAACCTAAAGCACACATTTGGTAAGTATGAAAATGTTGCATTCCTTGCATATATTCCATGTATAGTGGCTGTCTGACAGCTGGGCGGGGCGATGCACAGAGGTCTAGAGCACGGAAGTGGACTACAGTGAGACAGTGTGGCCACAGTTGCAGCCGTGGGGACAGCAATCAGAACCACACAAGTGAGAGATCACCTAGAGAGGGAATAAAAAAACCCAGGTCCAAAGGGATAGCCTCCACAGGAAGGGACTGAGTGTGGGGGAGCCATGGAAGGAGAACAGAAATCATCCTCCAGAGATCCTAGAAAGACTAAACTGGAAGGCTCACGTGTCCAGAATCCAGGGATTAAGCAAAGTGCCAAATCCTATAAAGATATCAAGTAAGATAAAGGTTGGAGCAGGCTACGGGATTAAGAAATTGAAACTGAAAGAAATGACTGATCACCTTTTACAACTCTTAAGTCTATACCAGGATGTAAAACTTAGCCCTGCTGTTATGGTACATCAGGGCAGAGAAGGAGACCACTGCATTCCTTTAGAAAATGGAACCAAAGAGGCACGAATGTAAGATGTCTACAAAGGAAAGAAAATAGCTCTGAATCTAACACATTGGCAGTTTAATTAACTTTTATGTATACTTTCTGAACACCACCAGGACAGCAACGTGGTGCAGTGAGACGGACATCAGGAGGGAGAGCTGTGTTCTAGCGTTGCTTACTGAGAGCCATGAGTATGTTATCTCGCTTCCTTACGTCTCGGTTTCCATATGTGTGAAACGGTGTCTCCGAATTCCCGCCAGCAAGAAGAAATGTTTGCTTCTCTGGCAGAACTGAAGCAGTTAACCAGCTGCCCTCCACCTCATCTGAACATTTTGCAGGGTAACTAAGAAACCTAAACAAACAAACAAACATGCATCCCAGCTATTTGAAATTGATCTATTTTTCACTTGCCATTTAAGAACCTGTTTTTAGACTTGACTAGAGATTTATTACTGTTGGAGTGAATTTTTTTTTAAAAGAGAACCATTTATTTGCTTCTGCCAGGGTGAATTTTGGTGTTAACCGTTCTCTCTCGCTATGTGGTGGGGAAACTGACTGACTTAATAGTTGATGCCCAATGGGGAGGTGGTGCCACCACCACCCAATTTTTCAATTTCAATGATTTCAGTGGCAAAAGAGAGCACACCAGAATTGGCCAAAATTAGTATGTCAAGTAACTAATATGTCAAGTGTATTTCTAGTTTCAATTGGACAAGTCAACAACTGACAAGAAAAATTGGAGTGGGAAGAGGGAAACAAAAAGAAAACAGTGATTTTAACAGTACTTGCCCTTACGAGTGGGTAGAGAAGCACCAAAAGAAAACAAAGAAACAATTATGAACTAGTGACAATAAAAAAGTAAAGTAACAAGCTATTTTGAAATCACTGCTCAAATGAATTTAAAACAGAATGCACAGGCATCAAACTTTCTCATCACCTCCTTAAGGAAAGAGGGGTGGGGGTGTAGGTCCCAGAGGCTTTGGACTCAACTATTGGCAAAAACATAAGTCACTAATGGGCATTTTTCCCATTATGATTTCTTCAAAACAGGAAGTCTACTATTCATCATAGAACCATTCATTCTATTCCCAGTATGAAAAATCATGTGTGGCTTTCATAACCTATGCAAAACAAAGGCATAAATAAAATCACAAGGGTAATAATGCACATAATAATGTGAGGGCAGCGCAAGGAAACTGTATTCTAAAATAATATGTTACGTTTTTGTAGAAGTCTACTCAATACTTCTAAAGATAGTTCACACTTGTGTTCTAATGTACTCAAGGACTAGAAGGGCAGGAATGAAGATTTTGTGGGGTGACCAACAGAATTTGAGGTCAAGTCCACGGGATATGGCAGCCAACATGGTGACAAAATTGGATAGTTAATTGTGGAATAAATGGTTTTTCCATCCTATCTGCTCTTTATGAGGAGATATTAGGAAAACAATTTCTCCTACAGTGGTCCATGTGGGCCAAAATGCGGGGCAGACAGGTCTCCGTAAGTTGTATAAATATACCCTTGTCCTTCTTGTATCCAACCCTTTCGGATGATAGTTGTGAGTAAGGGACATCTAGAAAAAAAGGTGACATTACACCTACTAGAATAGGACATGAATTATTATGGAAGCAACAATTATGGAAGCTGAGGAGATAACAAACACCTTAGACTCCAGAAGCTGATGGGGAAGAGAGACACTAAAGATCACTGCCTCTCAGAACTACCCCTGGAGCTCTCCTGCAGATGGAAAACACCCTGCGGTGATTTCCCCAAACTATCACCAGCACCCCAAAAGGAATTGACTGCTGGGCCTGCCCTCCCTCCATGGAGGATTCACAGTTGGATTGCCATTCTTCTTAACCTTACTAAGAAGTCTCTGGAAGTAGCCAAAGATGGCCTCAGCTCCTGTACTGAACCCCACGCCACATAAACAAGGCACACCTACCAATCCCTAAAGTTGGTATGAAGGTTGTACCCATCTTTAGCTAAAATGATCAATGAGGCTATCTCGTCTCTGGAAGCATTCAGGGACACTTGAAAGCCATGGTGGTTGTGGAGAACACGTCATTGTAGATTGTGCCCTTGCAGACCAAGGTGAAGTCTGTGCACTTGCTACTGCACCCTGCCTGAACAAGGTGCTTCAAACCACGTGGGCAGGTCCATACAGAAACCTGAGAGACAGCTGGCCTCCTACGGTACCTTCTCATTGGGGTGGGGGGGACCAGGCACAGCTGGGGGTCAGTGTGGCAGTGACATCATTCTGGTGCTTGGGGTCCTATTCACAGTTGTCTTAATTCAATGCTACGTGAAACAAACTGAGCTGATCTGGTTGCAGCTAAATGGCAGAATGTAACCAGGATGACAGGTGATGCACACACGGGTCTGCATCTCACCCAGTGTGGGAACACGCTGGGGCCACACCTTACTTCCGAAGCGGTTAGATGTGTAAACCCATTTGTTCTCTGCAAAAACAGTTCCGTCTCTTCACATGGTGAAATTACTCAAGAGTTCAAGTGGGCGGAGTCCGTTGTCTTTGTGGGTCATGCAATCTCATTTCTTTTGAAATGTTGCATGATTTTGCTCTTTTCCTGAAATGTTTGTATGGCTCTGGTAAATCTGTTTTCTTAGCGCCTATCAAGAAATCCCTTTTATATGATAAAGACTTGCTGTTTAGCTAGATGCTGGCCAAAGGACATCTGGACATTTTCTTTGGTAGTCACAGTAGCGTCAGTTCTCAACAGCCCGTGGTCAGTCTGCTATGTATCTGTTCAGCCGCTCTTCTTCATTTGAAATACTCAGCTTCCTACAGAGAATGCGTTTCATTTTCTCCCCACTGATAATGATCCTCCTTATTCAGTCTTCGGTGGAGGAAAAAATGCTATCAGTAAGCGTTTTACTTTAAAGACTATAAAAGCAATAAAGCTCATTATCAAAGAAATACAGAGGAAAAATGCAGTCTCTCTCCACAGGCATCCTGGCTTTATCTCTCCTGTTGTGAAATTCATCTCGACATATAAACATGCGTACTTTATTGCTTTATGATTTCTCCTTGTTGCCATTCTTCCTCTCCCACGTGAGAGCGCGCCAGGGCTGTGTCCGTGCCCTTGTCTTAGGAGATGTTTAAGTGGGCGAAGCAGCACACGGGTTCGGGACAGAACAGGAGGACAATGGTGGACAGGCTTCCTGGGCCAGATAAAGCCCCAAACCCGGCGTTCGCAGCAGCATTCACATCCTTGGAGGTGACTTTCAGGCTTTAGGAGACCGCACACATCGGTACGGCAGGTATCCCAGGGTGAGTGAGAACCGGAGCCAGGGCCTCCCTGGAATAAGCTGCCTTGTGGAAGGGGTCCGGAGCTTGCACGGTTTGGAAAGAGGTGTAAGAGCCGATGATAATGGAGGATGATTGTATTGTCAGCCCAGTGGGTCGGGGAGCAGAATCGGATCGAAGATCATCTGTATAAAGTAGTTAGATATGTATCCCAATCCATAGATGAGTTTGTGGAGAGTTATAACTATTACAGGCCCACACCTCTCCATCTCTGGCAAAACTATACTAAGCAATACCTTAACCTTGTTTAACTTTATTTTTTAAAAAGCTTTTACCTATATGCTATATAACTTTATCCTCATGCAAAAATGTCACCAAAGAGCACACTGTAGCAGGGATTGAGATTTATTCCAGAATACATGATTATTAAATGACAGGACAAGTATTCATAAATAATAAAGTCTGGACTCCTTCCCCTTATACTGTGTTCGGTGTGTATACACTCAATACTTGCAGACCTGACACCCTTATCTATGACACGGATATATGTTGCTTTAGGCCAAATCGTAGCCATAAGGGTTTTAAACGTGACTGAGCCGTGTATACTCAATCCAGTGCATTTAAAATGTCAAGAAGTGGAATTTCATTACAAGCCTAAGATAATTAAAACACTGCACAAACTCTGACTCCTTTTTGGATTTTTATTAATAAAATTCTCAGTCCCTCTTTCTACCTCCCTCCCTCCCTCTCTCCATCTCTGTCTCTCCTTCTTTAAATAAAAGAGGAATAAAGGGGCTTCTGCTCACGACAAAGATGACCGAGACAGAGTAACAGGAGCCAGACTTATTCCTCTGCCTGGACCACCTGTAAGTGTTCAGTCCTGGACTTGGGTGGTGCAGAACAGCCACCCCTTATGGAGGAGAAACAGCGAGGATCAGGTATGGCGGGTGGCGAGTCTGTGCAGGTCGGGAGGGAGGCCCACATGGAGCCCACAAGGAGACAGAGGCCATGGAGCTTGCAGTTCAGAGAACAGTGCATTAGAGACCTGAGAGGGTCCCCTCAACACTTCAGCCATGTCAGAACCATCAGATGTATGCGCAGAAGGCACAGACCCCCTGAAAGGAACAGAAGGGACAATCGCTGGGGCGCTGGAGGGCTGGTAGCGTGTGTGTCCCATTGGCCAGCGTGTAAAACCTCACACTCTAGCAACCTCACACATGGATTGTTTGATGGCACCATTCATCCTAGAGCAAACACTGCTATGGGACCACCTAAGATGACAACAGTGTAAGATCTTTAAAGTAACGAAAGAAAAAGCAAAAGAGCCTTGTCAACCTAGAATTCTACATACCTTTCAAAAATAAAAGAAAAATAGTACTTTTCAGATATGCCAAAGTTGAACAAATTTAACAGGAATGGAGACCAGCATTATCATAAATGTTACATTATTTCAGGCAGAAGGAAAATGATACCATATGGAAATCTGAAACTATATTAAGGAATAGAGATTAACAGAAAAGGTAAATAAATATGTGGGTAAATATGAAAGACTTAAAAATGACTTTAAAAAAAGAGTAATGACATTACAGGTCATACGGGTCTTATTTCAAGACCTATAACGCTGCAGTAATGAACTCAGTGCGGTCGCAGCATAAAGACAGAATAAATCCACAGATCATGAGAGTCCAGAAGGTGACCTATATGTGCACAAGTACCTGCACTTCCAACAGTGCAACGGCAAGTCAGTGGAGGAAGGATAGTCTCTTCAACAAATGGTACTAAAATAACTGGATATGCAAAACATGGCCTCAATCCTCACTCTTACCATATCCGAAAGTATACTTGAAACTGATCACAGATGAAATATAAGATCTAAAGCTATAAAACTTCCAGTGGAAAATAGAGGAGAAAATTCTTCACGTTCTTGGCTTTCTTAAGATTTCTTCAGTATGACATTAAATGCACAAACTGTAAAAAAAAAAGTGAATAAACTGGACTTTATCATATAGAAACCTTTTGCTCTTTGAATTACAATGACAAGAAAAAAGTAGAAGCCACAAACTAAAAAAAAATTTGCAAAACATTTAACAAAGGATTAGTTCTCCTCCCCAAAAAAGAATTAGTAGCTAGCATACATAAAGATTCTTGTAGTGCAATAAGACAAACAGTCTAATAAAAATGGACAGATTCTATTAGACCTATAATAAAATAATTTATACAAATCACAAATATGCATACAAAATGGCTTAATATAATTAGTGATCAGAAAAATGCACAGTGAGATACACTGACTAGAATGGGTAAAATTGAGAAGACTGGCCGTCCACCGCATGTTGACAAGTGTCTGAAGCATACACCTGGACTCCGGGACCAGCACCGAGCAGCGGCCTGCTGTAACACCGAGCTCCACTCCGCAGCTGCAGGCCGGTGCACGAGGCAGGCCGTCACTGCCCAGGGTAAGTCTTTCATTCTTCCATCCCTCTTATCAAATACCGACAACAGCTACTCAGTTGATTTATTTTCTCAAGCCTTGTGTTGATCAAGTAAGATCATGTGAAACCACTTGATAAATGGGAGTACGAATTAATGTTCTATCAAAAGTGACATAAACATGAATATCTTCGGAAAGGTAATTTAAAGAAACTGGTAGGAAAGATAAAATAATACCATGCGAAATTAAGTCTTTTCATGCCTTCTTATTGCCTCTATTTAAACTATTTGGCACTATTTTTAAACATTTTAATATTTAATTAAAAGGTCTACAAATATTTTAAAATATATATCTGAAAATAATACACAAATGTATGCCAGTGATGGGCAATCTTCTGAGCTTGGTGTGTCAAAATTCGCCAGAAAACCGAGCATAACTCGGGTGGTGTGTCACTTCAAGAAAAACGGCCTAACCGGAAGTCCCAGAACTAGACGCTCTGTGCCGGAGTTCTGTTGTTTTGGCCTACAGACCTCCGGCACAGAGTGTCTACGCTACAGCAAATGTTTTATCCTGGGCTATTGTGCCTGGCCCGTGCAGGAGCCGAGGATGAAATGTCCTTCTCGGCATGCAGCCCCAGACTTCTCTGGTATGCGGCCGCATGTCATCAAAAAGGCTACGCGCGTCAGTGCTGACATACATGTCATAGGTTTGCCATCATGGCTCTAGGTGGTGAGCATTCCAGAAGTCAGTGAACTGTTGAGCTTTCTCAGTATTTTCAGTATCAGTGATCAGATTATAATTGGGCGGTAGAGATAGCCTCTCATGAAGATGTCACACGCGTGCTAACAAACTGACTGGACTCATATGTCCTGCCCTCGCATGTCTCCAGGCAGCTTGGTGAGAATCCACGACCTGAGCGATTCCAGCTCCCCAGCGGTCAGCCCATGGTATAGCCCAGGGACACTGTGAAACTGCGCGCTCACCCCCAGAGATTGTAACTTCAAGTTTGTCTCCTGCCCCCAGGCATGGAGCACCAGCTGGTCCGCAGTCCCGTGACACTGGAACAGTTCCGGGAGCTTGTCACTGCCACTGCGCTGCTGAAGGGCCTGCGCAGAGGACAGACATGTGGCCAGCTTAAGAGATGCACTTAAGGACCTCATTCTTGAAAGTCAGAGAGAGCAGGGAAATTCCAATTCTACCAAAACTTCAATGTTTAAGGGGGGAAAGTAGTAAAGGTGTTGCTGTCCCAGGTGCACAACGGTGGGCCTGGCTGGGGCTCAGCTGGCTGCTGCCATCGATCTCCGTCATATGTGACCTGCATTTACTACACAGAGGACAGAGAGATGGCCCAAGCATTTCCTGAAGAAACTGTAACTTGGGAAGCCAAACCTCTTCACGCACAGTGGAAGGAAGGAGCGATACAGAGCTAAGAGGCAATCTAGGGGAAAATGACATTCTAGCTCTCATTTCTACATCTGTGGTTTCTACGGTGGGTAATGAAGCTGCCATACCATGATATATCATATTCATAAACAAGGACTTGGTCTGCTCTCAGCAGTGCAGCTGATGGCCCTGATTCTGTTCATGACACAAGTACACAGCTATGATCGTCTACACCAGGGGTCCCCAAACTTTTCACACAGGGTGGATAGTTCACTGTCCCTCAGACCATTGGAGGGCCGGACTATAAAAATAACTAGGAACAAATCCCTATGCACACTGAACATATCTTATTTTAAAGTAAAAAAACAAAACGGGAACAAATACAATATTTAAAATAAAGAACTAGTAAATTTAAATCAACAAACTGACCAGCATTTCAATGGGAACTATGGGTGTGGATGCATCCTGTGCTCCTCTCACTGACCACCAATGAAAGAGATGCCCCTTCCGGAAGTGCGGACTGGGCCGGATAAATGGCCTCAGGGGGTTGCATGCGGCCGCAGGCCATAGTTTGGGGACCCCTGGTCTACACATTCAATATATGTATACCATACATGTGCTACATTTATCCTTTCCCTTTTTATTTTTCATATTTTTCTGAAGTGAGAAGCGGGGAGGGAGAGACAGACTCCCACATTTGCTCGACAGGGATCCACCTGGCATGCCCCCTAGGGGGCGATGCTCTGCCCATCTGGGGTATTGCTCTGTTGCAACCCTAGCCATTCTAGCACCTGAGGTGGAGGCCATGGAGCCATCCTCAGTGCCCGGGCCAACTTTGCTCCATTGGAGCCTTGGCTGCAGGAGGGGAAGAGAGAAATAGAGAAAAAGGAGAGGGTGAAGGGTGGAGAAGCAGATGGACACTTCTCCTATGTGCCCTGGCAGGAAATCGAACCTGGGACTTCCACATGCTGGGCCAATGCTCTACTGCTGAGCCAACTGGCCAGGGCTATCCTTTCCCTTGCTCAACAATCTTCCTCCCACAGGATGTTTCCTGAATATGAATGACCAGCTGGAATAAACCAGATGACTGATATGGCCATGAACTAGTGTGTCTGTAAAGTCATGGTGCACTTTTGACCTGCGACCAGTCAAAAGTGCTCCATGACTTTATGGACACACTGTATTATTACTTATTAATTTTGTTTTAGTTTCAATTGGTGAATATTTTGTGGGCTTATTTTTTTGTTTTTTTTAAAGCTCAAACTTACCTGGTAAACAGCAGATGTTTTATTCAGAAAACTAGAAAGAGCAAACACTCCTGCCATGTCCTGATAACTTCTATATGCTAAATGCATTGCCATGCACCCTCCCATAGAGAATCCTCCTAGAAGAAGCAAAAATCCACTTATCAGAACAAGCAGAATACATGCAACAGAAGTTTACAACAGGATATATCTACGCCAGTCTTCCACAAATATTTTTTAAAAATATTTGAAGACTTTTAAAGAGACAATGGTGCTAATTTAGGCTATTTTAGATCTCAGAGAAAAAGACTTGCTGAATAAACAACATAGTCCCATCTAAGTCAGCGCTGGTAAAGAGATTTGTAATAAAAGGAGCGAGATCTGAACAAAGTGATCATGTTCACCAAGTAAAATAATTTATCATAATTCAAAATATGAGTCACAGTGTGTGTTATTTATTTCAATTTCTAATGTTCACTTATATTTCTTTATACTTCTGAGTCCTCACACTGCAACCAGAATTAGAAACCTGCGGCTTCCACCAAGTCATGGCTCCCTGGGCAGCTGGACTTGCAGTGTCCACCACAGACCACATGTTTAGTGACTTCTGGATTAGGAGAGACAATAAAAAATTTGGTGAGCTAGTTAAAACATTTTGGATTACAATATTATTTTAGAAACTGACTTGTGATGTTACAAGGAAAACATATGCCTATATGTTTTCAAAAACATTTACAAAAACTCATTTGACAGACTTTTCTATTTTTTATGTGCTAGGCACTGTCCCAGATGTGGCAGATACGCAGGTTCATGTACGTAAACCCCATGTCCCCTGGGCAGCACGTGTGTGGAGGTACATGGACCCCTGTGTCTGAGGGGAAAACAGACATCCCAGAATACAAAGACAGAGTGGAGAGGGTGGCCTGGCTTCAGATTAGAGACTTGGTACAATATTCCACACCTTGAGTCAGGGTTAAAAGACATCTCATTTCTATTTCGTGAAAAATACAGAAAGTAAATCACACGGCTACGCGCTGTGGAAATAACGAAAACACAGTTTGAATGTAGAACTCAGAGCTTTCAGCTTCCAGTCTCCTGCTCTATTTCAATGAACTAATTGTGAGGCTGAGCCCTCTGAGACCATCCATTCGAATTTACCACAGTCTCCTTTACAGAGGAAGGGAACGAAAGCCCCAGGAGGTTGGATGACCTGCGCGGCTGTACCCCTAACGTTAGCTATAAAGCGGGGACTTTTGAAATCCAGATTGCTTGCAACAGAGTTTAATGTACTCTCTACTATCTGCTGATATTTATTAAAATAGCACTACAGGTACTTTATCTGGGGCAGGCTGGTAATATTATTTTGGACCTGGGATACAAATGTATGAGTAAAGATTACCGCCCTTGGGAAGCTTCGATGTCAGAAAAGGGCACAATACGTAAATGATTACAGTGTATGATAAATATTTCATTTGTGGTTTTCTGCATATCAGAAGGAAATAACAGGGCCTCACCAGTAGCAGCAGCTCCTCATGGATAAGGAGAACTTGAAAGGCTCTTTCAAAATAAGCCCCAAGCCACTGCCAGATTCAGATACATCTAATTAGAGGTTCACAAAGCAGCTTGGTGGGGAAGCAGGGGGCATAAATATCTTCAAATTGTATGCGAACTCTCCTATGTGCATCAGAGTCCCAGAATGTTCAAAGCCACAGGAAGGCACCATTATCTATGAATTTGTGCATTAATAGATCTCTGACATGCCCCATTAAAATATGGAAAGCTTACTGAGGACATTATTCCATTTCTAGTAACAGTAGATAGCTGAACAAGATCTCCAGGGTTGCCAGCAAGTTATAAAACTGATTCTATAAATGCTTAATAATCACTTGTAAAAGTTAAAACAGCAAGGGCTTTCAACATTTACAGTTGTTATAATAAAGTCTCCTTTCAGTTTGGGAATAAGACTGTATCTCTCAGAATACACTCTTAGCCTTCCCCAAAGTTCAGAGTCGACCTTAGTAAACACCCACTTCTTTGTCTCTTCGGTCTCTCCTCTTTTTTCCATTTATTGGCAAAATGAATTCGAGGTTGCTTGTAATCAGAAACACTAAAATGAAGGGAAAATGTCAAGGAAGGAGAGGTGGGGTTGGGGAAAGAACCAAGAGGTCAAGAAGAACAAGAGAGGCACAGATCATAATTTGGGGGCGTGACTGGATACTTCGCTGCTTCCCTGGAGCAAGGTGGTGCTCTTTAACTGAAGGAAGCTTACCAAGCTGTGCTAGAAATGTGCCCTAGCACTGAATTCCTGGGTGGATGGAATTTATCAACTAGATCCTTATTAAACATAAGACTCAAAATCAGACATTCTACATACGGGGACTTCCGCTATTGCCTCTGATAGAAGTCCAGGCTGTAAAGACAGCATTCGCTAGACTATAAGGTTCATGTGAGCAGGGGTTTTTGTCTACTTTATTCACTGATGTACTTTCTCTCTGCTTAGAACAGTGCCTGGCCCAGAGTAGGTGCTTAATAAATATTTAGTGAATAAATAAACAAATGTCAATTGCAGCTCCTTAGGATATTTCTGTAAGGAAACAAATTCATATCAGGATACGCAGACAAATTCATATCACACGGTGATTTGACTTGACATAAAAGTAAAGCTTAGAAAATGCAGGAGGGAATGGTTTGTTGGCCTCTGGCCAGTGATTCCTAAATCTGACTCCTCAAAATAACGGTCCTTAGACTCGGCTGCAGACTTACTTCATAGCATCTCAATGCCCGTGTCTACCTTATTTTTTTTTTTTTTTAGCGAGCAAGAGACAGAGAGATGAGAAGCATCAACCCATAGGTGTGGCATCATAGTTGTTCACTGGTTGCTTTCTCATATGTGACTTGACCAGGGGGCTCCAGTCAAGCCAGTGACCTTGGGCTTCCAACCATTGACCTTTGGGCTCAAACCAGCAACCATGGGGTCAGGTCTATGATCCATGCAGAAGCCAGTGACCTCACGCTGAAGCTGGTGAGCCTGCGCTCAAGCCAGATGAGCCTGCACGCTAGCTGGTGACCTTGGGGTTTCAAACCTGGGTCCTCAGAGTCCCAGGCCAACATTTTATTGATGGCGCCACTACCTGGTCAGGCACATATGTCTACTTTTCAAAAGCTCCAATATCCACAAATCAAGGGTAGAAGACTCATGGCCTTAGAAGAACATCAGCAGCTGGAAGGCAGACAATTCAAGTTTAGGAACAATGGATAAAGAACAGTAAGAAAAAACATAATCACAACTTAGAGAAATCCATCCGTATGTTATAGATACTAAGGCTCTAGGAGCAAAGTTTTTACTTCTTGGAGAAACTTAAAGAGCTCGAATTATATTTCTGCTCATGTACCTAATGAACATATTAATTATGATTAGTGTGATGTGACAGAGGAACTAAATGTTTAATTTTACTTAATTGCACCTTGTTTAAAGTTAAGGCTAAATAATCATATATGGCAAAAGGTTATCATATTGGAGAAGAAGGTTCTGGATAATCTAAGCTGCACCAAAGTTTGAAAAAAGCTCTAAAATGGAGTAAAAAGAAAATATTTCAGAAAAAGATAATGTTGAGGTTTTTAATGTGATAAAAACATTCTAAAAATCACATCACAAGATAAAATGTGAAAAAGATTAGTGAGCAAAAACATTTAAAAATAATTTTAAAAGTACACCTTAAGAGCATTTTATACATTAAATCCTTTCCTTTATCACTTTTGTTTTTATTGACCGGGGTAATGTAATCATTTTATGTGGTTTCCTAACAACAACAAAAAATAAAGAAAACATTTTCCCACATATGAAATGTTGTGAACAAACATGAATGCATCCTGCAAGCATTTAACCTCATGTTTACATAATTTCAGTAATTGACAAGGAAGAAAAATGTACCCATTGAAATGTTATCATTTAAAACTTTAATGTAAGCCCCTTACCCATTTATACTCTTGTGAGGTAAGCTGCAATTTCTCACCGGCTATCTTTGACAATATAATCACCGTTAGGATCAGACACTACTATGAAAAGGGACTGTGTCTTTTCTTCAGACAGAAAAAAATTGAACACAAAGGACTAGTTATTTGAATTCAATTTCTATCTAACTGTCTAAAATGCAATATAAAATATACTGTTCAATAAGTAAATACCAAATAGTAAACTCATTGTAGGTAATGGTTATAATGTATATTTATAGTTGCTGGCAAAATATTAAAATGTCAAGAGTTAACATTTCAACATACATTTAAGATTAACAAGCTGAATAAAACATGTTAAAAAATAATAAACCTAGCTTTTATGAACTCCTTAAATAAAATAAAACAGAAACAATATATTTTTAAAAACTATACAGGGAAAATAAGTTAATCTCTTTGAAAACAAACTCCCGAAGAAAAAAAAAACTTACAATTCAAGTTTACTGTCACTTGAATAGGGCTTTTCAAACGTAATAAAATCCACTCTCCCTCCAAATTTCAACAATTCTTCCATTTAATTTATAAATTATAATTATCCTTCAGACTAAAGTATGATCAAGTCTCGAAAGAGTTGAGAATCTATAGTATATTTATTTGTATATTTTCTCTCACACAAAATGTATAGGATAAACAAAATATTTATCATCTTCTATGCAAAGCTGTTAGAACAATGGTTCCCCTGCATTCAAGTTCTGATCATTGTTGCTGAAGGAACATAAGTGGTTTAATTGAGACACATGTAAGTTAATAGAAAGAAGAATGTGATCATTCTTAAGTTTTAGCTCCAAGAAAGAACTGCAGAAAAAACTTGTATAAGGTCAAGACAAAGGGCCTTGCTAATTCTGGTGGTAGGTTTTACCTTAGTGTATTAGTATACATCCATTGTGTAAAATGTTTCCTCCACACAGACAGAAATAAATAAAACAAGTCATCTAAAATCTCACTACTCATCCAGTTTTGACATGGTTTTAAAAATTCATTTTAACAGTTGTACACTCTAAATGTACAATTTTATACCTTACTTTTGCATGTGATACTGATTTGAAAGTCTTTGAAAAGAATCACAAAACTCCATAATTATATTTTTATTCATTGAACATACACTCACTAAATGCCTTCTGTGTGAAAAGTCTGTACAGTGTTTAATGATGAAATAATATTTATTTGTATTGGCAGACTATAATTCCCTTAATCATTTCCCTCATGATGGGCATTTAGAACATCCATATAAAATTATTCAGGTACAATCCCAGAAGCACTTGCTTCTACCTACTTCAAAATTCTGATAGTATGCTCATATTATCAATAGTCTTATAATCTTGTCATATTATCTGTCAGATTCTATACACCCCAGATCAAAGTTAAACCTAAATTATATCAATCTTCTCTTAACAACAAATCATCACCACCTAGTGGCCAGAAGGGGAATCTCATTCTGTACAATGTTCTTGGCTGAGTCCATGGATCTGGGTTCTAGTCCCCACTCTATTTTACATTAGCCAGCAATCTCTTTGCTTTTTATTTTCCTCATAACTAAAATGAGAATTGGTTCTCATTTTACCTACTACAAGGCTCAAGAGAGAGATTATATAAAAACAATGTGTATAATTTAAACTCTTATCTAAACATGAAGCACTGCAATACATAAGGGTGAATTAAACCTGTCAAGTATAATGTAATTATCAGCTATTTCAGTAGTATCACCCTACATATACTTTCTAAGCACAGTGGTACACACAAGAGAAGCAATACACCTCTGACATTCTGATTTCTCACACTGTACAGAAATGTATCAGTAGGCAGACATGCAGAGGCAGACTGTCCTATGGAACGTGTCTACATTCTGCACACTGGACGCTCTCACCCTGTGAATCTAGTAGAGAAAGACAGGATAATGTAATATTATTAATAATCTTCTCAGAAGACAGGACTTGAACCCAGGCTTTATTTATAACTATACTGCAAACATTAAGAAGGTAATTTAAAAGTCACTATTTTATTGCCTGTGCTTCCGCTTTATCATACCTCTGTAGAATCATGTTTGGTGTAAATATATAAAATTATATGAATAAACTTCTTATGTCTCATTTTCTTAATGGAGAGAGTTGAGGAGTCACAATGTGTCCAAGGAGGTCACTTGCACCGAACATCTCCATATCCGACACTAAACTGGGTGGTGAATCTTGGCCCACTTCTTCGTATCTCACCAAAGCTTATTTTTTCCATTTGGAAAATAATACATTTCCATTGATGAAAAGTTGGACACAAAGAGTTTGTTTTCACAGCTAACACCTGCAGTTGACTACAGTGTTCTCAAGTGTAATCCTACTTATCCTTGTGTTTCCAAACCCATGCCATGGTATATGCATGTGTCTTTTCGTTACTCTGCTGGCTCCGCTGCCTCTGCCACCTGGCAGGTCCCCTGTTCTCCCGGGCCTGCCCTCCACAGTGTCGTGGGCATAACCTTTCTAAAGCGCACACTCTTCATGTCATTCTCTGCGTATAATTCAAAACTAAAGGTTGGCATGTACAGCGAACTAGTGTTTCCTGAGATGTTCTAATGCACCTCTTTCTCTCATGAATGTGTTTCCCTGCTGTTTACTAGGCCTGTTCTGACTCCTTCTTTACAAACTCTGTTGGAGTCATCTCTTCTAAGAAAGATTACTTGTTCCTGCCCCACTGCTCACACTGAACCTTGAACTTACTTTTACATGAATACCTGCATTGTAGTAGAATACTTTACTACTGTATTTCCCTCATTAGACTGTATACATTTTGATATATATGAGTGTGTGTATGTGTAATTTTTTTTATTTTTTGGGGGGTTATTCCATGGCTTAAAATTTTTATTAACCATTTGGAGACTGAATTTAGTATGAGAAGTGACATTTTTGACCTGCCTGAGCTAGGAAGACTACCCAGCAAAGGTTGGGTATCATATACTACAAAAAAGTTGCTTTTAAAACACTAAGTTTAATACAATAACATGCTACTAATCAAAATAAAATCGTAGAAAAAAATGGGCTCCCACCTTCTAGTCTTGTTTACAAAGTTATACTGGTTGCAATTATAATCTCAGTGTATACCAGGGGTCCCCAAACTTTTTACACAGGGGACCAGTTCACTGTCCCTCAGACCGTTGGAGGGCCGGACTATAAAATAAACTATGAACAAATCCCTATGCACACTGCACATATCTTATTTTAAAGTAAAAAAACCAAAATGGGAACAAATACAATATTTAAAATAAAGAACAAGTAAATTTAAGTCAACAAACTGACCAGTATTTCAATGGGAACTATGGGTGCGGATGCATCCTGTGCTCTTCTCACTGACCACCAATGAAAGAGGTGCCCCTTCTGGAAGTGCGGCAGGGGCCAGATAAATGGCCTCAGGGGGCCATAGTTTGGGGACCCCTGGTGTATACTTTGTGATATTAAATCAGAAAGTTTATCACATATATTAAACAAAAAAAGCAATAAGGACAATTTGTGTACCTATTATCTCCATTTTGTTTCATTCTCAGTGTTATAATTTTCTAGTTTTTTTCTCCCATATTTCATTTTGTTAAAACACCTAACATCATTGTGAAGTGTGTTTAATAAGATCATTCAGAATCTCAAAGCATTTTTCTTTGACTTCCCATTGAATCCCCCTTCACTAAAAAGTTATGAATAGCACTTAAACCTTATTGGCATTTGCAAATTAAGAGTACTAATTAGAATACTTTTCTACCTTTTCATGAATGATTTTGTAATTTTATTTTAAAGCAATTTCTTATCCTGATCTTTTCCCATATATCACATTACTTCTGAGTCTCATTATCTTATAATGATAAATTCAGTACCTGGTGTTTCCATATCCAACATTGCTTCTTTCTCTTCACTCACACCTCCTGCTAGACTGCTCTTTCTAAAGCACAGTTCTAATTACAACTCAGGGACCTTCTTTACTCACCTCTTACCAATTACTTATAGAATAAAGTACAAGAAAAACAAGAAAGAACTGACCAAGAGCTTAGAAAGAGCCAAGTGTTTTAGAAGAAAGAACGTGTTATTATTCCCCTCTTATAGATGAGGCAGCAGAAACTCAAGTGAGGGCAGTAAGTGCTGAACCAGCGAGGCCCTGGAGGACTTCAGATTGGAACTTGTTTTGGCTGCTACATTATTATACTCTTCAGCCTCTTAGTGCAGATATCGGAGTCCAAAAGGCATTTTCTGTTCAGAGAACAAACTTTCTGCTAAAGCCATCTCATGTCTACATAGAACAAGCACAATTTTTCCCACTTGTACATCCTGTTCCTATCCTTCTCTATGCCTAGACCTCTACACTACAATAGTTAAAATGTTACTTATCTGTACATCTCAAAATCTCATATGCCCTTGCTACCTTCCAACTGAACATTATCTAACCATCTCAACTACCTATGATCTCATCTTCTGAATTCCTGTGGTTCTTCATGAGTTAAATCATCATTTCACTGACCAGGGCATGCCATTCATGTAAATTTCCCAAGTGCCTGCTCTGTGGCAGGAATTGGGGTGGGTCCTGCCATAATTCTCTTTGAGGAGCACTCAGTTCTATTTTCGCAAAGCTTGTCACTGGCTGGCTTTATTTACAGTGATCATTATAAGAACCTCATGGGCTTTTCCAGGTTGTAAGAAACTGTGAGAGAGGTCCTGTTTTATTTAGCTGTGCGTCCCTTGGACCATCAAACAGTGCCTGGCACACAGCAGAAACTTAGAAACTATTTGGTAAATAACTGGATGATGAAATTGGTCATATCGTTGCACATTTTGAATTCTATCTCGTGATTATGTTGTCTGATCCCCTAGACAGAGTCCGGTGCCCTTCCCTTCACTCTTCCCGAAACTCCCACAATATTCTCTATCTCTATTAGAGTTAAATGTTGTTAAATATAGAAACACAGAAACACAGAGTTAAGTACAGATGAGGAAACAGAGGCCCATAAAGGGGATGTTACTGGCTGTAGGACAAGCAACTTTTAACTAACAGAAGTAGCAGGCAAGGCAAAGCAGAGAATTCATTCTATCATGTTACCTCTCAACACAATGAATAGTTCAGTACATCAGTAAACACAACGGAAGTTTACTAATTTATCCAAATCCTGTCTCTAGGCAATTTCAGCGTCCATATGAATATTATTTAGAACATGACAGGGATACTTAATTTGCTTTGTAATTTCATTATTAGTACAACTCAGTATAAAATATTAGTTATATTTGAAAATAAAATTCCTTCACCAAAATGTGTTCTGTACCATAAACATTCTAAATATCTAATCTCATTTTTGTATGTATTATAAAAAGAGATATTATAGTTTATGTATTTGATGATTAAAGAATAAAAGGGTATTAAGTAGAAAAAAGAGCTTATAAAAAGGCACTTTATATCCCCTTGGGAACAGAGATTGATACAGTCATTTAACAAATGTTTATAAATACCTTATTCCTATGATATTAACTTGGAAGAGTATACTGTTCATAAATCCAATGTTATATTTTGACTGTGTACTTAATCATAGCAAGAGTAGTTTAAACACATTTACGAAACTTAAGCTAATTAAAATAAATTGTTTTAAAAACTGAAATGAATAATCTCTTAATTGAAAATTAAACATGGGACTCTCAAATTGTTATTATTAAAATGAAAGTGAATTAGTTTCATGAGCTATTGTTTATAATTCTAGTATCTCTGAAACCCTTACTGTGTAAAGTTTATTTGAAACTACAAACAGGTCAAATGATATACAAGGGCTTCTAAATAGTATCCCAAGTCAAGTTCAACGAACAGAATTAAGAGTGTAAACAATGTAAATGGCCAGCCTTTAAAGGTCTTACCCACTAAAATCCTGTTCTTCTTGATGCCACTTTTGACCTCACCATCGATCAGATTTGTAAGCACGTGACACATGGCATCGATTGACTCCAGGTGTTCTGGGCAGTCATTAGATACTTTAAATCTGTCAAACCACACATTGGAGATTCTTCCTTTCATAGGAGTATATGGTCTGTTTAAACCCAAACAAGAGAAAAAAAAGAAAAATTAAAATAAGTTGCTTTAACTTATAAAACATTTTGAATAATTGCAGTATCCTCCAGTTTTGTAAATTAAAACTTTTATAAACTAAAATTTTCATATTAAAAGCATCCCCATGCATGCGGCATTAACTCTACGAGTGATTCCATTAACATTTACTAATGCTAGTCCATCCTTATACTCTCCATCTCTCCCCACCCTATCTAGTTGGGTTTTGTTTTCTTAAATCAGGAATTGGGATTTTTTTTTATCTTCTCAGGAATCTTGGAATGAGAGGCCAAAAAGATACAAGTAATCATTGAAAGAATCCATCATACAGATAATCTATACTTTTTGCATCATTTGGGTCTCAAACTGGGTGCTTTGTTGGACTTAAAAGACATTTATTTATTAATTTGTTTATTATTTTACAGGGACTGAAAGAGAGTCAGAGAGAGGGACAGATAGGGACAGACAGACAGGAACGGAGAGAGATGAGAAGCATCAATCATTAGTTTTTCGTTGCCGTTGCGACACCATAGTTGTTCATTGATTGCTTTCTCACATGTGCCTTGACCACGGGCCTTCAGCAGACTGAGCAACCCCTTGCTGGAGCCAGCGACCTTGGGTCCAAGCTGACAAGCTTTTGCTCAAGCCAGATGGGCCCCCCCGCTCAAGCTGGTGAGCTCAGGGTCTCGAACCTGGGTCTCCTGCATCCCAGTCCGACACTCTATCCACTGCACCACCGCCTGGTCAGGCAAGACTTATAAGACATTTAATGTGATGCGACACGATCCTCTGAGTTGGGTGTCTTGTTGAACAGGGTTAATCTTCTAAGAGTCTTTACATTTATGTAAAGGGGATGGTCACGTTATTAGTGAATCTTTACTCTGGAATGCGCTGCTAAGGTGCAAAAGGGACCCAGCATGATTGGAAAGAAATGTAAACCTCTGAAGAGCCCAGAGCCAGAGTTCCTTCAACATCTACCGCTTGGCCCTCCTTCAGAATTAGCTGTATACTCTCACTCTCCAAAGTCAGTGAAATGCCCTCTATAACCAAACACTGGGAAGTTGTGTTTCATGACGTAGAACTGAGGGGAGGGAAGGTTCGGGCTGACTGAGCTCTTTCCAGGATCTGCTGTACTCTGACCCACACCTGAGGCTCCTGCCTTGTCCCCCAGGCTCCCAATGGTGCACAGAAGACAAAATCCAGCACCGGCTCTTTCCTGGGGCTCCAGTGGAGCCTGAACTCTCTTGCTCCTGTACGCCTCCAGACCTCAGAGGCTGCTCTGCTCACTAGAGGTAAGTAAACTGGAATCAGGAGGGAAGAGAAGACAGCAGGCATTTCAAGTGTCTCAAATCCCAGAATCCCTTTCTCAGGATTAACTTTCTTAAAGTACTTAAAACGAAAACAGGTACTTTCTTTCCACCTAGTATTAATATCACCGTCAGACAAAATGCCATTCCAAGCGGTATTCAATTTGTCACAAAAACCACAGTGATCTTCTGAATGAAAACTGAACAGACTGCTCACTTTGAAGCTGAATTCAATGTTTACTCTCTTGAATGATTTCTGCTTCCCTTTTTATTTTTATTCTGCTCTTTCTCTAAGTGTTTATTTGCCTGTCTAAGCACTTAAATAAGGATGATATCATAGGCTGAGATATGAATCATTCTGGGAACCTGGCCATTAATTGAAAAAAATGAATTCTTTTAACTTTTTGTCTCTGACAGTGCCCTACTTAATTAGCGATTGATGCTCTATAGAGGTGAAACCCCAATGTAAGTTTTCTTAATGTGGTTGCTTTTTTATTCTATTATCTAAGAAAATTAAAATTCTGTTCAAAGATGATAATTGGGAAAATTTAAGGAAACAAGGAATAATTTAGAACTTTAGTTATGAAAACAATCAAGAATGCATAATTCTCTTAAGTTGTTAGAATATCTGTTAAATAAATCATAAAAGATTGTCTTTTAAAACAGCCAACAAACTGGTACATGTGCTATACTCATCTACTGTCTTCCTCAAATAAATCACTTTATTAGCTGGTATCAAAAGAGCACAGACATTAACACAATAAATGAATATGTTGGGCAATGAACATCTATGTGGCTTCTAAGTCAATCAATCAATCAAACCATTACACATTGGTAAAATATTAAGATGGAATAAAATGTCCAAGGGTAAAAAAATAAATAAAAAAAGACTTGACATTCAGCCTGATACCAAGTTCTGTTTTGATCTGTGTTCCCCAAGTTATAAAATCAAAAGGTCACTCATAACCTTTAAGATAATGTCATCTGACTCAGTATTCCTCTCTATCCTCATTTCATAGTTCTTCCCCAGAGTTCTGCTCCCCTCCTGCTTTCCTCCCAGCAGGACCAGTGCGCTCCTGACCCGGGGACTTCCCCTCCATATTCCCTCCAGCTGCCATGCTATTTGCCACATTCCTGCACGACTGGTTCCCTCTGACCACTGGGATCCCAGCTCAAATGTCACTTCCATGCAGGCACCTTCTTTGACCTTATAATTTAAAGTCTATCTCCCTTCCCCCCTATAATGCACACACAGTCTCCCTATTCCATCATCATACTTAACTGTACAGAATTTAGCACTATGTGAAATAATTTACTTAATTTCTCTTTTTCCCCCAGTTTGTGTAAGTTTCCTGAGAGTGGGGACTTTCTTTTCTTCAGGGATCCCCTCACCCCTTGTGCCAAGAACAAGTATTTGCTGAATAATGAATGTCAATAATTGCTTGTGTCTCTTGGTTAACTTGTGTCAGCTAGAAATAAGAGAATACCTAAAATAGTTTTATTCTGTTCTGCATTTCTTTTTACTTTTAATTCTTCTAAAACCCATACTGTGATTTTGAGAAAAGGGTCAAATTTTTTTTTTGTTTTTTCAAAAAAGAACATGTTTCTAAGAAAACAAATTTTTATATACTAATAGGTATTTAAATATACTGTTTACAATACCAAACAAGTAGAATTATTTCTTCAGAATAGCTGTTTTTAGCAGGGTTGTATATTTGTAATAAACCAGTGAAGTATATTTGTAGTGCAGACCTACTGGCATGGGGAAAGAGACACCCAGTATTGTGGTTCAGACAGAAATCTTAAGTGATAGAGATGAATTCTCTGTTTATGAGACCTAAGTCAAAAGTGCCTGATCTTGTTTTGGGAAACATGGTTAATGAAAAATATAAACATGTACTTCATGTGAAAAAATAGTAACTCAAAAATTAGAGGCACTATGCAAATCTTATTAATCTTAGAATTTTCCAAAACACCAAGAGAAACTATATATCATCATATAAATTATTAACGGCTTGTTAAAAAAGTGTTATTATATTTTAAATGAAAATTCTAATAGAAACTCAAACTAAGAAAAACTCTAATTACAAATACAATTAAAGTATGTCATAGAAATAAAAATATTTATTGAGCACTTCAGTTAAATAGAGTCCAAATCAACATAATAAAAAAAAATGAAGCAATATTTTCCATTTAAATCAACACAACAAGCTAATTGCTGACTTTTACTCAATATGCCCCTAACTGAGCTGATTAAAAACATCTATTGAATAAGGTTGAGGTAAAGGAATACCTTATAGCCAAAATAACAATTTACAATTTAATCAAAATATACTGATATGCTGTAATAGACCACAGTGGGTAAATATAATAGACTATTGTTCTTCTCTTAAGTTCTTTCATCCATATATGACTGTTCAAAGCAAAAATCATTATCTTGATTAATAGTTTTTAATGTTTGTAGATAAAATACATATAACAAGGATAACATAAAAAGGAGAGGATAAGGATTCCTATATGGCTGTAAGGTTTCTACATTTCATGAAAAGTGGTTAAAAAAAAAAACCCTCAATAGGTAAAAGATTTGACATATACCTTATAATCCCTAAAGCAATCAGAAAAAGAATAAAAAAAGGATAAGTGAAAATGGAGTTTTAAAAAAATTCAAATAACCCAATAAAATGGAAAGAAAAAGTAGTAAATAGACTTAAATTCAAACATAGCAATAGCTACATTAAATGCAAATGGTCTAAACAAATCACTTAAATGACAGAGACTGTTCAGATTGTCTAAAGAAAATCACCCCAATACACACACACACACACACACACACACACACACACACAGATACACACACATGTTGTGTGTGAGAAACCTAGTTTAAATCTAATCACATAGATAGGTTAAAAGTAAAAAATATGGAAAAATACATAGTATATAAGACTCATCAAAGGAAAGCAAAAGGATGGGAAAAATATGCTATAAGTCCGCAAACACAGGAAAGTGGATATATCCTGTATGACTAAAGTATATGTCCAGGTATTACTAGAGATAAAAGTGAACATTTTATAAGAGTAGCTATTAATGAGGAAGACAATAATCCCTCACAGGCATGTACCTAATAATATCATTTAAAAGGCATGTAGAGAAATCTGAGAGAACTAAGAGAAGAAACAGACTGATCTACAATCGTAGTTGAAGATTTTAATACCCATTCTTCAAGTCCTAATAAAACAACTTAGAAAAAGGATGACTATGTAAATATAAAATTTGAGCAATACTATAACCACCTTCAACTACTGACATTTACAGAATTCTAAACACAAAAATGCACCTCACATAGTCACCAAAAGAGACCATATGCAAGACCATAAAATAAGAGACAGTATCAATAGACTGAAACTGTACAGAGTATTTTCTCTGATGACAAGATGTAAGATGAACTAAGACTACAAAATCTTCAGTCAATAGAGATGTGGCTCATATTTGAAAATTAAATTATTTTAGAGCTTGTCATGTTAAGTTACATATTCAATGACATTTCTAATTACTCTGAGAATCTGAGACACCTGGAATTAAAACTTGGTAACATCTGCATGTCTCATCAAAACAAAAGAAAAAAATTCACAGTAATACTGAAATACATTTTCTGATTTGATAAAACATCAAACTAGTCTTGCTTATTATATTGTTCCTAAGATCCCCTCTGACATTTGGAAAGTCCCAAGTCAAAAGTTTTGCAGCCATTGATCATCTTTGATCAATGACATTTGGTTCCTGATATGGAAAGGACCAGTGAAATACAGCAGAGCTATGGAATATACCACTCGCTGAATATTTAACATAAATAATTTTGCTAGTTCAGTTCAGAGCTCTGGTGTTTATATTTGAAAGCAATAAGCATATTTTGCAAACCTACTTAATTTGTATGTTCATAGCAAATTAAATTGCATTACTATCCTTAATTAGATTGTTTTATTTCACTATTTGACGGGGACTGATGAAGGACAGGGGCCTGAAATGTAATATTACACGATGTAGATCCTATTTACAGTAAAAACACACATATATGCTTTCTGATTATTTTTGAAAAACTCTTGAGTTCCAAAAAAGGGAAACTGCAAACTACTGATTTCTGAGGTCTTCACATCTTCATTTTAGGAACAACCTTAGAACCAGTGATAACAGCAAAGCAAAACTTTACAACTCCTTGCTTATAAGAGTGAACTAGACTGGAAATGTTTGATGGAAAGTGGAATTTTGTTTCTAATGTTTCTGACCTTGAGTGATTAAATCTAAACATGAAAGAAGCCCAGCACCTAGAGCCCTATTGTTAGGTGCAACCGCAGCCGTCTTTTTGTATTGATTCTAAGACAATAATGCCATCTCTATTTTTATTTTCTTTTCAAAATATAAGCAGCTGACCACAATGCAACCTTTTGTTTCCTACAGGAGAAACAAGACATTAATACTAATGTAGTGTGGGTGGTAGAGGTGTCACTTGGAACAGGGTTTTCAGGCCAGGCACCACGAAGACCAGGGTTCCCCCATGCGGTGGAGGGTTCTCAGTGGCATCTTGGCCTCTACCCACTAGACCAGGGGTCCCCAAACTTTTTACACAGGGGGCCAGTTCACTGTCCCTCAGACCGTTGGAGGGCTGGACTATAAAAAAACTATGAACAAATCCCTATACACACTGCACATATCTTATTTTAAAGTAAAAAAACAAAACAAATGCAATATTTAAAATAAAGAACAAGTAAATTTAAGTCAACAAACTGACCAGTATTTCAATGGGAACTATGGGTGCAGATGCATCCTGTGCTCCTCTCACTGACCACCAATGAAAGAGGTGCCCCTTCTGGAAGTGCGGAGGGGCGGATAAATGGCCTCAGGCGGCCGCATGCGGCCCGCGGGCTGTAGTTTGGGGACCCCTGCACTAGATGCCACTTGCCTTTCAATGCTGCCCTGCCTCCCAGATGTGACAATCAAAAATGTCTTCCAACGTGGCCAAATGTTTCCTGAGGGACAATCATCACTGCTTGAGAATGAGTAATTTAAATCATCTCATTAAAAAAAATCATACAATGTCAGGAATTATAACCCAGGCAAAGGTTAAGTAATAACAATGATATGGTCAAGAACAGTGGCCTGAACATACCGTGCTGTCCCAAGCCACATATAGCTACAGCAAAATTAAAAATGTAGGTAGTGCAACTAAAGAACTGAGTTTAATTTAATTTATTTACTAATTAGCATACAAATTCATTTATTTGCTAAATTTGTATATATATGTTGTCTATATTTAATTTATTAATTAGCATACAAATTCACATGTACTATACATGGAAAATACACATTAGATTTCAAAGATCTGGAATGAACAAAAGAACATAAAATATCACTGATATGTTTATGCCTGACCAGGCGGTGGCACAGTGGATAGAGTGCCGGACTGGGATGCAGAAGACCCAGGTTCGAGACCCCGAGCTTGCCAGCTTGAGCACCGGCCCATCTGGCTTGAGCAAAAAGCTCACCAGCTTGGACCCAAGGTCGCTGGCTCCAGCAAGGGGTGGATTGGTCTGCTGAAGGCCTGCGGTCAAGGCATGTATGAGAAAGCAATCAATGAACGACTATGGTGTCGTAACAGCAATGAAAAACTAATGATTGATGCTTCTCATTTCTCTCTGTTCCTGTCTGTCCCTGTCTATACCTCTCTCTGTCCCTGTAAAAAATAAATAAAACATTAAAAAAATATATCACTGATATGTTTATACTGATTACAAGTTGAATGATAATGATAATATTTTGGATTTAATGGGTTAAATAAATATATCATTCAAATTTTTAAACTGTTTCTTTTTCCTTTTATAAATGTGGTGTCAAGAAAATTTAAATTTGCTTATGTAGCTCATATTACATTTCATTGCTTAGCATTGGTCTAAAATGCTTGATGATCTGTCCAAAGAGCCACTGACTAGGAAAAGATGTAATACCAAAGAGTTACGATGAAAATTAGTGACTAGTATTAGTTCAGTGAACTACTTCAATGATTTTATATTTTACTAAGTCATAACAGTACCCACAAACAATACTTAGTGTATGGGGAGAATATTGAACTCTCAGAAGTATCTCTGGCCTCAAGTTCCTTTCACAGTGGTGATGACATAAAATTCATAAGCTGAAACATACTAATTCCTAGAACTGTATTTCCAATGATCTTCCATTCAATCTCATCATACAATTACATTTATACTTCAGCTGAAATGAACTTCTCTTTCCATTCCCCAATGTTTTTCTCCTTCCCAGCTTCACTACCCTACAAACCAAGAGCAAATAGCAAGCTCTTTGGACATTTTCAAAGACATTCAACTTACAGCACAAAAGTAACCCACTGGCCATTTGGTCTTTTATCTGTACTACCAAACTACTAAAATTATAGTAAAATCATAATTCTTTTGAATCTTAAAACTTACAACAGAAATACGATTTTCTTATTCTTTCAATTCTACCACCTGCGGTAAGTAAAACCTTTAAGTGCACAAAAATAGGTCCTTGAAATTGTCTACTTCTCCTTAATAATAATAAAAATATAAAGCAGAGCATCTGCATAAGCACACAGTGTGTCCACAAACACAGCTAATGGGAAACCAGGCTGGGTTGCATAGCTCTGCTCACATTACCTTGCTTACACAAGAAAGGACTAGTAAGCCCCAGGTTGGTGCGTGTGTTCAGAGTAAAAGACGATGCAGATGCTAACTTAATAATTACCAAAAGCAGTCTGACTTCAAAACTGGACTGATCTCAGGATTTTGCATTTTGTTAAATACACCTGCAGGCTGAATAATCAAAATATTTATTAAGTAGTGAATTCCATATTCCTATTCTGGCTTACTGACTCAAAAGGCTTATTATCAACATTATTCTGAAACCTCGGGAGTGCTGAAAGAATCCCTTGAGAGCCTTTCCCAGAGATTTGAAACCCCGGTCACTAAATTATTAGAAAGGGGTGCTTGCTGGAGTTACCGGCTTCACTGGGATGCAGAGGGGAATAAGAGTCTGAAAGGTTAGCAATCCACAGGGCTGGAGGAGTCAGAGTCTTGGAGATCACGCTTGGGACAGGGTTTAAATTCAGAGCTCTAGGAATGCTTTACTAAGAGGAAACACAGTCTTCGCCTAGCAAAACTTGGCCCAATAATGTAACTGTGGGGAAAAAAAAGTTCTGGAAAAAAGTACCCCAATTTAAAATATTTTAAATACAGAACATCCAGCCGGTACGTGTCTATTCATATATGTTCATGCCAAAGAATTACCCTGAGCATTGCGATCCCTTACTGCTTACCTGGGAGGAGCTGTTGGGTAAATAATTTTTATGTGCTGGAATGTTAAATCTTGATTTAAAACCAGCTTGATCCACCTTCTCAATCCTTGTCCAGAATCACCTGATGGATCACAAAATCTACATTAACATAAAACATTTTGACAATTCAGTGTATTTAAAAGCTGTAACTTTCATGTCATACAGAGGATGGAACAAGGAATAAAAAGAAATCTCCATATATAAAAATAACTGTAGAGAAGCTGATTTAACATTAGGAACTGATCAGGCATCAATAAGAAGAAGTAATTTTCATTATTTTACTCCTAACTTCACCACTGATCATTTTAAAGACCTTGTTTAAGCTTGAGTTATAAGTTTCCCATTTGTTTAAAGGTTGTAATAGGAACAAACAGATGAAGTGAATAATTTTTCTAAATAAAAATTCTATTTTTTCCTAATTTTTAAAGTCACTTTTTATCTCAACTCTTAAAAATAGTAAATTCCTAAAGTGCTTATAAACTTTTGTTGTTGGAACAACCTAAAACAATGTTCTTGGTTAAAATAATAAAATCCTTCAAGAGGGGTATTCAACATGCTTTTATTTTTAACCCAAAGAAATTAGAATTCAATTTTGATACCATGTTTACAAGATATAAATTGTTATATGTTCCAAGGCTGAAAAGTCACCAAAATTCATGGAAGAATTAATGTATGTGCATTTCCATTAAATAAAAAAAGAGAAGGAAATATAGGTCCACCTTATGTTGTCCTGAGGAGGGAATTTTAAAGGTAACAACTTGAATTTTTTAACCAATCAGTTCATTAAAATATCAATTCAAAAAATATCTACTGAATGCCTATAAATGTGTTAGGCACCGTGTTCACGGCTAGAGAGGCAGAGACGAGAGGGTAAGAGGAGAAAGAATCCCTACTCTCATGGAGCACACAGTTTAGTGTGAGAAACAAACATTAGTCAAATAATCATACCCATATATGTGAAACACAAACGTAGTCACTGAAAGATGGCACCTTTGGTGCTGCCAGGGCTCCTTGTATTTAGAAATGACCCAGTTAAAAAGTTCAGGGTAACTTCACTGGAATATAATAAATTCTGCAAAGCAAGGCTCGTGTTGTGTTTTACCCACTGAGTTTTTTGTTCATTTACTGCCTAGAACAGGACTGGTACAACCTGGGCATCCTGCAGAGGGCTGCTGCATGGTGTGAACTCAAGTCTACAGGATGGTGAAGAGTCGAGTACTGCAGGAAAGAGCCTAGGGCAGACGATAAGACCTTTAAAGGAAGGGGCAGTGGGCATCTAAGAACTGAAAAGCAGAACAAGAAAGAGCAGTGAGTGCAAGATGGGATTAGAAACACCCTCTTAAAAATAACTGTAATCAGACTTTGGCTAGCCTTTGCCCCCAGTTCCTAAGAGGTAACCTCTAAACCCTTAGAATTTCCTGAGTGATTAGAATGTCTTTGTTTTTCATGGACGAGCCCTCAAACCACAGGATAGTTTCTACTAAGGAGATGACTCAGGGCGGGAACTGGCCAGCAGAAAGACCAATCATGTGCTTAAAAAGCTTGGGCTTTCAACCACAGGATATTTTCTACTAAGGAGATGACTCAGGGCGGGAACTGGCCAGCAGAAAGACCAATCATGTGCTTAAAAAGCTTGGGCTTTCAACCACATGATATCAGCTTGACCTCCAGGGAATAAAGGAGGCTGGAGATTTGAGTTCAACCCCAAATCAGTTATGTCTATGAAATAAGACACAATCCAAAACTGGGTAACGAGCTCAGGTAAAATTCCCTTCATGACAATATTCTTTTGACCATTGTGACAATATTCCTTTGAGTACTGTCATACCTCAATGCTGGGAGATAATTCAGAAGACTCACCTTAAAACCCTCCTAGTCTTTTCCCTCTGTGTCTTTTTTGTTGGCTGGTTCTAATTTGTATCCTTATGCCATAATAACAGCTGTAATTATAAGAAAGAAATGAGGCTACAGAAACTGTAGGGACCTGACAAATCCTGAGAAAACAGAGAAACTATAGAAATATTATTTGACAGGAAGGTGGCTAGCATCTAAGGATGTCTGGAAACTGTGAAGACAGAAATGAAGGCCCAAAGGAGATGTAGGAGATAGTTAGGAGGCAACTGTTCAGGTGACAGATACTTTGACTAGGGTAACAGCACTGGAGTGTATAGAAATCAGTACCAGAGATATTTAGGGGCTAAAAATGAACAGAAATTGGCAAGAGATTAGTTATGAGGGGGTAGATGATAAAAGATTTCCAGGATGATGGTGAGGTTTTTGGCTAGGACAACTGAGTGAACAATATTACTATACATGGAGACGGGAAACAGCTACTCCTCACCCTGCTTTGTTTCACAAAACTTACTATCTCCTCCTAGATAATGCTTCCTCCACTAGAATGTAAACTCCAGGAGAGTAAGAATTTTTGTTTGCTTTGCTCCCTGCTGTTTGCCCAGAGCCTAGAATGGTGCCCTGCACATCACGGCCATGGAATAGATATTTCTTTAATGAATGGATTGATGAATGAGTGATTACTAGGCTGGTGGATAAGCATGTCTTGAGCTCAATGGAGACCTAAAACAGACACATACGTTTGTGTTTCCTGTATACAGATAAAAATACAATCTGTGGGCTGCTATGGAGTTCAGCTCAGAGAGAAAAATGTAGGGTAAGAAGAGAAGGAGACCTATGACCAAATATTTAGGAATCTCAACATTAATGGGCTAGAGGAGTCTGAGTCTGCAGAGTAAACCAGAGGAGCAGAGAGGTGGAAGGAACCAGGAGAGTGTTTCAAGAAAGCTGAATGCTGTTGACAGTTCAAATAAGAGGAAACCTGAGAAAAAGCCCATTACTTAGCAACATTGGTAACTTTTAAGAGCCAGCCCACTCTGTTGGCCAAGATTTATTGAGATGGATAAACTACTCCCTGGGCCCTGCTGACAGGAAGCCAAGACCATTCCTTCTCCTTAAAACCAACCCGCTACTGGACTGAAGTAGACTGCTATCTGTAAGATTTACGTTGGAGGGGCTTAAGTTTTTTCCCCTTTGTTCACAAATGGGCACTAGCAAGAAAACCTATCCTTTAGTGACATGCTCTCATTTAAGTGCTAAAAAAATATTTCCTTGGGTGGATCTAACATGCTAATGAGACCTGTGACCCATGAAGAAGCATGTTGTTATACACTGCATAAGTGCCATAAAGCCTCGCCTCTGCATACTCAGACATCACTTTTTTCATCTTAGCATCTTTAAAACTCTCCTCATCTTTGCTTAGGGGAGCAGCCCATTTCCTTGCCCTTCGCAGTGCTGGCTTCCACATGCACAAGTAAACCTTCTTTCTCTGTACTGGTATCTGCTGATCTCTTTTGATTTATATCCTGGGAGATCACAGGAATCCAGAGTGGCTTGGTGACAGGATTCTTCCCTGTCATCTGGGAGGCCTGGGTTCAATTCCCAGCCAATGCATCGGCTCTGGTGATCTCCATCCTGGGAGATTGCAAGAACCCAGGGTGTCAGTAACAACATTACTCTGCGTGGACAAAGCTACACGTGCATAGTCTGGGCCTGCGTGAACCTTACAGCTTAGAGTGTAATACAGACATTAAATTAGGTAATAACAAACCTGATTAATACCATTGAACTATAGTGTCTCTGGAAAGCTGAACAAAGCTAGTTAAACTACCATTTGTTCTTTATTTTTTTGTGTGTGTGACAGAGACAGAGAGAGGGACAGATAGGGACAGACAGACAGGAAGGGCGAGAAAGAGATAAAAAGCATCAATTCTTCGTTGTGGCACCTTAGTTGTTCATTGATTGCTTTCTCAGATGTGCCTTGATTGGGGTGGCGGGGGCTACAGCAGAGCGAGTGAAAACCTTGCTCAAGCCAGCGACCTGGGGCTCAAGCTGGTGAGCTGTGCTCAAACCAGATGAGCCTGCGCTCAAGCCAGGGACCTCAAGGTTTCGAACCTGGGTCCTCTGCATCCCAGTCCACCATTCTATCACGGTGCCACCGCCTGGTCAGGCCCATTTGTTCTTATCATTCTGAAAAAAGGGACTTTGCTGTTTTAGTAGCAGGAAAGGCTCAAATTGAGTTGGCTATGTGTGACATTCCCATTTATCCTATGGTTGCCACACACATCCTAGAAGAGAACCTCAGGCTTTTAAGATGAAAAAATGCCTAAAGCTGCCTCTAAATACTCTTTTTTGACCTTGAAAAGCAAAGCTGAATGCTATTAAACAACAGCCATATTTCTAGTAACAAAGCCCCCTTTTAAAAAGCCATCACCTCATTCCATATGGTAAAACTATTAAAATTGGTTTACCCATATTTACAGTAACCAGAAACCAAACATTTCCTATAACATAACCATATATATTCAGGTCAAATATAAAGATCAGACTCTTAGAAGAGTTTTATTTACTAAAATGGAGCTCTAAAGATACAGAAATTGCATTATACTTGCATAATTGGCAGAATTCTTTGGATAAAGTCTTTGTTCAAACTACAAAGGGAAGCAAATATATACGCACACTGGACAACTCAGTTTCAGAGATAATTCTGTTACAGATTTTTAAAATGTTGTAATTTGAAATGGAAAAGAGTAAGAATAGTTCATTTAAGCGAAACAATCCAAGAAAAACAAAATAACAAAAGTTTAGAAGTATTTCCTGGTGATACTGTAAAATATTTAACTTATTTATTAAAAGGTGTATGGTGCTGGGGAATTTCTGGGGGCTCATAACTGAATCCCTTGGAACCCTTAATAGTATTAGTAAGTCAGTTGTAAAGCTTCACTGTTACCATAAGACACCTCAACTTCTAAACTGATCCTTTTCTATTTCCAAAATGATGATACACCTCAGTTGTCTTTATTATTTGTTTTTAATTTAGCGAGGGGAGGCAGAAGAAGACTTCCGCATGTGCCCCAACTGGGATCCACCCAGCAAGCCCACCAGGGGGCGATGCTCTGCCCATCTGGGGCATTGCTCTGTTGCTCGGCAACAGAGCTCTTCTTAGCACCTGAGGCAGAGACTATGGAGCTATCCTCAGTGCCTGGGGCCAACTTGCTCCAACTGAGCCATAGCTGCAGGAGGGAGAGAGAAAGAGAAGTTGGAGGGGGAGAAGTAGAGAAGCAGATGGGCGCTTCTCCTGTGTGTACTGACTGAGAATCGAACCCGGGATATCCACATGCTGGGCAACACCCTACCACTGAGCAAACCGGCCAGGGCTGTGTTTGTTTTTTCACCTTAACCCTCCAGAGCACTGATTTTGGACCCAGTGAGCTCTGGGTTCAAGTCCCAGTTCCGTTACCACGTAAAGGCAATAGCCAAGGGACCTTAGGCAAGCCAAAATGACACAACTTCACAACCTTGCCCATTTCCAGGTCTTCTCCCTCTCTAATCCCCTCCACTTTCTAATTGCCTCCCTCCTGAAGTCTACATAGTAAGTCTGAGCTCCAAGTCCACTTTCCCTATCAAATCTGATAAGCTCTTCACCTTCCAAATGCCTTAATAAAACCTAGCCACAGTTTTCCCCTCACTCTTCCCTTGGCAGCAAGTCCTGCATCATCTTGTGATCTGCCCTCCACTGCTGACTAAAACTAATGGGGTTGTTTTTGTTTTTAACTTCAGGTAGGCCACCTGAGGACACTGGGCTGCATGCATCTCAATTCTTAAAAAAATAATAAATTCCCAGGTACGTAGGCTGGGCCAAGCACTACGGATGCACAGCAAAGAAAGATTCAAGGAAGGGTCCTTACTCATGAGAGGCTGAAGACCCAGAGGAGGACTGAGATATAAACAGTTACAGATGAGTTTCAGAAATGCAATACAGAATTAAGCACCTTACCAAAGCCAGGTAGACTTGACTTTGTGCTGCTATACACTTGGGAGATGCTTAGTGACAGGAGGAAAAAGGGGAGGGAGCAGGAGAGAGATAATAAAGATTATTTCAGTTAACTGTGACTCCCCATTGCCTACACCATTTAGGCTGGAAAGAGAAATGGCAGGTAGCCCACAGGAGCTGAAGACTCCCATTACTTCATCGCGGACCCTGAGAAGCAAAGTCTGTCTGTCTCCAGCAGAGGACTTACCTTACTAACTTGCTCTGTTTAAACGTGGGGGAGAGGTATAGGGGTCAGGAAAGATTAGGGGGCACCGAGACAAATGTTGTGCATGGAGGGCTGGGCACGTGGGCCGCAAGCGAGGACGGTTGGCCAGTGCTCGCAAGACAGAAAAACGGAAGGCAAAGGGTGTGTGTGTGGGGGGCACATGGGGTGCTGGGGACAGCTGACCGTGCTGCTCGCGTATCCGCAGCCGCGGGGCCAGCGAGGGGCCAGCTACCGCTCCAAGTCCACCGCGCCCTATTAGCATTAGGGGCCCCGAGCCTCCCCCAATGGGGGCTACACTGGGGGGAACCGCTTCCCAAGCTGCAGAAAACAAGGATGTAAAACTGGAATCCACCTGAGCCATGCAGAAAAATCAAAGAGGCGCTGTGCCTCCCAGACGGCGACACCACGCACCGCTGCAGGATGACTGACCCGGACACTGCAGCCATGGTACTGCCGCGATCCAAGCTGTGCGAGCCCCGCCTCTCCGCCGACCTGCGTGCCCACGTAGGTACGCACGCGGGGATGGGGGCGGGGAACGGTGAAACGCCCCTGAAAACGCGCATGCGTAGAGGGCCTGGCGCTGTCAATTCCTCTGGGTGGAGTCCAAAACAAGCAAGCAAGCAGGCAAAGCAGTTCTATGGATGCTGTGAGTTTGTTTTTGCTAAGAATGGTATACAAGTGACAGCTTCGGAAAGGGCAAGGAATATTACTTTATTATTATTATTATTATTATTTTGCTGAAGGATTTTTAACTGAAATTATAAACTCAGGATTACTTTTTTTGGCTGGAAAAATATTGGTGTTGATAGGTTTAAAGTTTAACGGGTTTCATCATAATTTACTTTCTACTTTGGGGCTTGAATAAGATGCATCTATTTCTATTCGGGCTAAAATAGCCATATAATAATAACTTTTTATATAGTTTATAAAAAAATTGTTTACAAAGCCACTCTGAAGAGATACCATTTCACACCCACTGAGATGGCTATTTTGGAAAAAAATGAAAAATAAATGTAGGCCATGATGTGGAAAACATGGAATTCTGCATTGTTGATACTATTGTTAACTGGTGCAGCAGCTCAGGAAGTAGTTTGACAGTTTCTCAAAAAGTTAAGCAGAACCTTGTCTAGATAGCTTGGTTGGTTGGAGAGTAGTCTGGAAGGGCAGAGGTTGCTGGTTCAATCCCGGTCAGGGCACATACAGGCACAGCTTGATGTTCAATGTTTCTGTCTCTTGGTCCCTTTCTCCCTGCTTTTCTCTCAAAGAAAAAAAAAATTAGAATTACTATATGAATGAATCATTCTGCTTCTGATGTAAATGCAAAAACAAACAAACAAAAAACTGGAAAGCAGGGACTCAGACAGATACTTGTACACCAGTGTTGACAGCAACATGATTCACAATAGCTGGTCCAAATGTCCACACAGATTAATGGAAAATACAATGTGGTATAGACATACAGTGAAATATTATTCAGCCTTAAAAAAAGAATGAACGTTTGATACATGCTTCAATGTAGCTGAACCTTGATAATATTATGCTAAATGAAGTAAGCCAGTCATGAAAGGACAAATATTGTATGATTCCACTTATATGAGGTACCCAGCGTAGGCAAATTTATAAAAGACCAAAAGTAGAGTAGTGGTTACCTAGGGCTGAGGGAAGGAAGATTGAGGAAATACTCTTTAATGGCTATAACCACTGAACTTAAAAATGGTACAAATGGATAATTTTATGTTATATATATATAAAATCATAATTTTAAAAAATCCCTTCCTCCCAAAATGGAATTACTTTCTATATAAAAATCTAACCATAGACATCTTTTAATACTGAGTGATGTAGCCCTACCAGGTGGCTCTTTCCTTATGTAAAAGTCAAAAAACCCCAGTAGAATGTAATTATGCTATTAAACACCTGACTTCCATTCGTTGTCGGCTGCATCATATTTAATCAGTTACAATTTATCATTTTTGTTAAAGATAATCACCCTATTCCCAAGCGCTTAAACTGCTTAGTTATTGCAGGTGGACTGCCAAGGTAAGCTCTTGCTGTTATTGCTGTTATCCATGCTTTGAATGGAAATGGTCCAGATCAAAGAGGAGCTTTGAGTCCTTTCACTGAGACTTCTAGACTTTGAGCTGAGAGTTTAATCATTGGGGAGGTCAGGATGGGTTGGGTTGAGCTCTGATGGTCAATTCTCAAACAAAAAAAAAAAAACCAACTTATTTCTCTAGTTGCCTTCACCGTATGAATCTTGATAATTTGCAAGAGCCAGATGAAAAGAGGGCAGTGCTAAGAGAGGCCACATGGAAATAGGCCAGGTAAGGCTTTGCTTTCTTCTCGGAGAAATCTATTTTCTGCCTAAAAAACCTTGCTGTTCATGGCTCCATGCTTTTGAGATAGCAAAAAATGAGAAACAATTGTTTAACAGTGATGATGATTATTGCTAATAATAATAACAACCAACTGACATTCATTGGACTTTCTAGGAGCCAAGCACTGTCTTAAGTAAATTTCCACAAGGCTCTGTGCTATTACTATCTGTTTTTGCCAGTGAGGCTGACAGAAGTAAAAGATCTTGGCTCAGGGTCATCCTGCCAGTCATTTGTAGAGTCTGGACTCACACGTAGGGCCAGCCTGACTCCAAAGTTCAGGTCCTTAACTGTTACCCACATTTACACATTGGCTCACAAGACAAGACACGTCCCAATTATTTTATTTCAAAACAAAAACAAAACAGAATCTTCCGGGATTTGGACAGTAGCCCTTCAAATTCTTTGTTGATTTGGATTTCCTGTGTTCCTTCCCACATCTCCGTTTCTCCTGGTGTTAGTTCCTGGTTTGCTCACCCACCAGAATGAACACCAGTTTGAGCAGTACCTGAAAGTTGAGATTATGAGTTTCATCTAGAACTTGAGCCTTCCCAGATTTGGGATCATTATTAGAATCAGCCTGGTTCTTCCAAATCTAATCAAATGCTCTTTTATTTCGAGTGATTTAAATGCTTAGCTATTGTTGCTATTTCTTTCATCTTTATTTATAGAACAAACAGAAGGTTTTAGATGACTATATTTAGAAATGCCATCTGGTAGGCAAACTATTGAACAAAAATGTTTTGTTCCTTTCATGTGACTACATTACTTTGAAATGTAATGAAGTTTCAGGATGGTTGTTTGCTACTTTTATGGTGAATTTCTTGCCCTATTGAATTTGGGGGTGGAGAAATTAACCCTGGAATATTTTTATTGGTACATTCTTTTTTTTAATTTAAATTTTATTTATTAATTTTTATAGGGTGACATTAGTAAATCAGGGTACATATGTTCAAAGAAAACATCTCCAGGTTATCATTCAATTATGTTGCATACCTATCACCCAAAGTCAAATTGTCCTCTGTCACCTTCTATCTGGTTTTCCCTGTGCCCCTCCCCTCCTCCCTATCCCACTCTTTCCTCCCTCCCTCCACCCCGTAACCACCACACTCTTGTCCATGTCTCATAGTCTCACTTTTATGACCCACCTATGTATGAAATCATGCTGTTCTCAGTTTTTTTCTGATTTACGTATTTCACTCCGTATAATGTTATCAAGGTCCATCCATTTTGTTGTAAATGATCCGATGTCATCATTTCTTATGGCTGAGTAGTATTCCATAGTATATATGTACCAAAGTTTTTTAATCCACTTGTCCTCCGATGGACACTTGGGCTGTTTCCAGATCTTCGCTATTGTGAACAATGCTGCCACGAACCTGGGGACGCATTTCTTCTTTTCGAACAGTGCTATGGCGTTCTTAGGGTATATTCCTAAAAGTGGGATAGCTGGGTCAAAACGCAGTTCGATTTTTAATTTTTTGAGGAATCTTCATACTGTTGTCCACAGTGGCTGCACCAGTCAGCATTCCCACCAGCACTGCAGGAGGGTTTCCTTTTCTCCACGTCCTCGCCAGCACTTATTCTGTGTTGTTTTGCAGATGAGCGCCATTTGGACTGGTGTGAGGTGATATCTCATTATGGTTTTAATTTGCATTTCTCTAATGATTAGTGATGTTGAGCATTTTTTCATATGCCTATTGGCCATCTGTATGTCCTCTTTGGAGAAATTTCTATTCATTTCTTTTGCCCATTTTTTAATTGGGTTGTTTGTCTTCCTGGTGTTGAGTTTTATAAGTTCTTTATAAGTTTTGGTTATTAACCCCTTATCAGACGTGTTGTCGAATATGTTCTCCCATTGTGTGGTTTGTCTTTTTATTCTGTTCTTATTGTCTTTAGCTGTGCAAAAACTTTTTAGTTTGATATAGTCCCATTTGTTTATCTTGCCTTTTATTTCATTTGCCCGTGGAGAGGAATCAGCAAATATACTGCTGCTAAAGATGTTGGAGAGCTTGCTGCCTATGTTTTCTTCTAAGATGCTTACGGATTCACGGCTTACATTTAAGTCTTTTATCCATTTTGAGTTTGTTTTTGTGAATTGTGTAAGTTGATGGTCTAATTTTATTTCTTTGCAGGTAGATGTCCAATTTTCCCAACACCATTTGTTAAAGAGGCTGTCTTTACTCCATTGTATGTTCTTTCCTCCTTTGTCAAATATCAGTTGTCCATAAAGCTGTGGTTTTATTTCTAGGTTGTCTGTTCTGTTCCATTGATCTATGTGCCTGTTCCTATGCCAGTATGAGGCTGTCTTGAGTATAATGGCCTTGTAGTAAATTTTGATATCCGGAAGAGTGATACCTCCTGCTTTATGTTTTCTTTTTAAGATTGCTGAGGCTATTCGTGTTCTTTTTTGGTTCCATATAAATTTTTGGAATATGTGTTCTATATCTTAGAAGTATGTCATTGGTATTTTAATTGGTATTGCATTGAATTTATAAATTGCTTTGGGTAATATAGACATTTTAATGATGTTTATTCTTCCTAGCCATGAGCATGGTATATGCTTCCACTTATTTGTATCTTCCTTGATTTCTTTTATCAATGTTTTATAATTTTCCGAGTACAAGTCCTTAACCTCCTTGATTAAATTTACTCCTAGGTACTTTATTCTTTTGACTGCAATAGTGAAGGGGATTGTTTCCTTAATTTCTTTTGCTGACAGTTCATTGTTGATATATAGAAATGTCTCTGATTTTTTAGTGTTAATTTTATATCCTGCCACCTTGCTGAATTCATTTATAAGGTCCAGTAGTTTTTTGACTGAGACTTTAGGGTTTTCTATATACAATAACATATCAACTGCAAATAATGACCGTTTTACTTCTTCTTTTCCAATTTGGATGCCTTTTATTTCTTCTTCTTGTCTGATTGATGTAGCTAGGACTTCCAGAACTATGTTGAATAAGAGTGGTGAAAAGGGGCACCCGTGCTTGGTTCCTGATCTTAAGGGGATTGCTTTTAATTTTTGTCCATTTAGTATGATGTTTGCTGTGGGTTTGTCGTTGATGGCCTTTATCATGTTAAGGAATGTTCCCTGTATTCCCACTTTACTGAGAGTTTTGAGCATGAATGGGTGCTGGATTTTATCAAGTGCCTTTTCTGCATCTATTGAAATTATCATGTGATTTTTGTCCTTTCTTTTGTTTATGTGATGAATCACATTGATTGATTTGCGAATATTGAACCAGCCTTGCCTCTCCAGAATAAATCCCACTTGATCATGGTGTATGATTTTTTTCATAAAATGCTGGATCCGGTTGGCCTATGTTTTGTTGAGAATTTTAGCGTCTAAATTTATCAGGGATATAAGCTTATAATTTTCTTTCTTTGTGTTGTTTGCCCGGTTTCGAGATCATAATTATGCTCGTCTCATAAAAGGAGTTTTGAAGTCTTCCTTCCTCTTGTATTTTTTGAAATAGCTTGAGGACGATAGTAGTTAGTTCTTCTTTGAATTTTTTATAAAATTCACTTGTGAAGCTATCAGGTCCAGGACTTTTCTTTTTTGGGAGTTTTTTGATAACTGTTTCGATCTCATTTGTTGTAATTCGTCTGTTTAGGTGTTCTGATTCTTCCAGATTGATTTTTGGAAGATTATATGATTCAAGAAATTTGTCCATTTCACCTAGGTTGTCTAATTTTTTGGCATAGAGTTCTTCATAGTATTTTCTTACAATGCTTTATATTTCTGTTGTGTCAGTTGTTATTTCTCCACTGTCGTTTCTAATTTTATTTATTTGGGTCCTCTCTCTTTTTTTCTTGGTGAGTCTAGTTAAAGGTTCATCAATCTTGTTTACCTTTTCAAAAAACCAGCTCCTGGTTTCATTGATCCTCTGTAGTGTTTCCTTAGCCTCTATGTCATTTATTTCTGCTGTGATCTTTATTATTTCCTTCCTTCTACTGGTCCAGGGCTTTATTTGCAGTTGTTTTTCTAGTTCTTTTAGATGCAGGGTCAAGTTGCTTATTTGAGCATTTTCTAGCTTCATATGATATGCCTGTAGTGCAATGAACTTCCCTCTCATTACTGCTTTTGCTGTGTCCCATCAATTTTGAGTTGATGTGTACTCATTATCATTTGTTTCTAGAAACTCTTTTATTTCTTCTTTGATCTCCTTATTAATACATTCATTATTTAATAACATGCTATTTAGTTTCCAAGTGTTTAAGTATTTTTCAGTTTTTCTTTTGTGGTTAATTTCTAGTTTCATGGCATTGTGATCAGAGAAATTGCTTGATATGATTTCCATCTTCTTAAATTTGTTGAGACCATTTTTGTGTCCTATCATGCGGTCTATTCTAGAAAACATACCATGAGAGCTTGAAAAGAATGTATATTCTACTGCTTTAGGGTGAAATGTTCTGAAGATATCTATTAAATCGAGTTGATCTTGTGTATCCTTTAAGTCTGTTGTTTCTTTATTAATTTTCTTTCTTGAGGATCTATCCAGTGATGTTAGTGGGGTATTGAAATCCCCTACTATTATAGTATTGCTGTTAATCTCGACCTTTATATCCATCAAGTCTGCTTTATGTATGTTGGGGTTCCTATATTTGGTGCATAGATATTCATACTAGTTATATATTCCTGTTGAATTGTTCCCTTTATCATTATGTAGTGTCCTTCTTTATCTCTTACTACAGCCTTTGTTTTAAAGTCCATTTTGTCAGATATAAGTATTGCTACCCCGGATTTTTTTTCATTTCCATTTGCATGAAATATTTTTTCCATTCTTTTACCTTCAGTCTATGTGCATCTTTTGTTTTAAGGTGTGTCTCTTGTAGACAGCGTATGTATGGGTCCTGTTTCTTTATCCACACGGCTACCCTATGTCTTTTGATTGGATCATTTAATCCATTTACATTTAAGTTTATTATTGATATGTAGTTGTTTATTGCCATTTTATTCTTTAAAGCTGTATTCTTCTTTTGCTATATTCTTTCCTCCCTTTGAACTGTTCACAACAGGCCCCTTAGTATCTGTTGCAGAATTGGTTTGGTTTTAATGAATTCCTTGAGACTATTTTTGTCTGGGAAGCTCTTTATTTCTTCTTCAATTTTAAATGTTAGCCTTACTGGATAGAGTAGTCTTGGTTGTAGGTTCTTGTTCTGCATTACTTTGAATATATCTTGCCATTTCCTTCTGGCCTCAAGTGTTTCTGTTGAGAAATCTGATGTCATGCTTATGGGGGCTCCTTTGTAGGCCTTTTTTTCTCTAGCAGTTTTTAAAATTTTCTCTTTATCTCTTAGCTTTGGTATTTTAACTCTGATGTGTCTTCATTTAGATTTTATTTGGTTTCTCTTTAATGGAGTTCTGTGTGCTTCTTGAACATGTGGAGTATTTCCGAGCCTTAATTTAGGGAAGTTTTCTGCTATGATTTGATTGAACAAAGTTTCTATTTCTTGTTCTCTCTCCTCTTCTTCAGGCACCCCTATGATGCGAATGTTGTTTCTCTTCATGTTGTCACAGAGCTCCCTTAGAGTTTCCTCACATTTTTGAGTCTCTTTTCCTTTTTCTTCTCTGCTTCTGTGCCTTTGTTTATTGTGTCCTCTAACTCATTGATTCGATCCTCAGCATGATTTATCCTGCTTTTAATTTCTTCCATTGTGGTCTTCAGTTCTGATACTATATTTGTCATTTCTGTCTGATTCTTTTTTATTATTTCTATTTCGTTTTTTATACTTGTTATCTCTTTATTTATGTGTTCATAGTGACTATCCATTGTTGTCTAATTTCTTTAAACATCCTAATTATCATTATTCTAAATTCTACATCTTGTAATTTGGTTATATCTGGTTCATTCAGGTCCTTCTCTGGGGATTTCTCTTGATTCATATGGTTTGCATTTCTCTGCCTTCCCATTTTGTCTGTGTATAAGCAAGTTGTGGCCACTGGAGTGCAGTAGGTGTTGCCTTTGTGTTCCCTAGGTGTGGTCTGTCTGCAGGCCCGCCACCCCCTCTGCCGCTGTCTAGGGCGGTTGGGTATGGCGTTTCTAGCACCTGCCCACTGTGGCTGTTGCTGTTATTTTTGCCTTTCCTCTGTGAGAGTGGCTGTCACTCAAGCCATAAGCCTCAGCACTAAGGGTAGAGATGACCACCTTTGCTCACTTATGGACCCAGCCTGTTCCCGGGCTTCTGCCCATCCCCCGCAGTCAGAGCCTGCTCACCACAGTTTCTAGGATTGGATGGGGCTGCTGACGGGCTCTCAGCTGTGAGCCTTTGCCCATCCGGAGCTTAGCCCCGCCCTCGAGGTCAGGGCCTTACTGCACAGGATCACAAACCAAGGTTTATTGGGCCAGGCATGGCTGTTGGCCTGCGCTCATCTGCGAACTTCCGCTGGTCCCGGGCTCTACCACGTCCCTGCGTTCATAGCCAACTCGCATATGCAGGATGGCAAACTGCGATTTCTTGGGGCCGGTGGGGCTGGTGGCCTTCACTCAGATGCGAGGTTTCGCTCATCTGGTGCTCTAGCCCCGCCCCCGTGTTCAGAGCAAATTCACGCAGGCACAATGGCAAACCGCGGTTTCTCTGGCCAGTGGGGGCTGCTGGTGTGAGCTCAGCCACGAGCCTCCGCCTAACCCTGGTCCTAGCCCCGCCCCCGCGGTCAGGGCCTCCTTGTGCAGGGTCGCAGAGCTGATCTCTGCCCGTTCCTGGCCTCCCGCTTTTCCCCCGCAGATGGGGTTACAGGCTTGCCCGTAGCTGCCAGACCGCTTTCGCGAGTCCCCTCCGCTCCTGCTGGGCTAGACTGAGCTCACACCGTCTGGGCCTCTGCCCCCACCGACAGAACCGCTTTTCAGCGTCCTGTCGGCACCATCCCTCCAGCAACCCTCAGCAGAGTAGGAAGGGGCCCCACAGTTCAGACCCTAACACTCCATACTGTAGACCTGGGAGCTCCCTCCCTCTAAGCAGCTCTGCTCTAATTGCCGCGGGAGAGCTTGTTTGGCTGGTGTCCTGTTTCCCTTTGCTGGTATTGCTAGTTCCAGGGGAAATATTCGTTTTCGATTAGGGAAATGACTTAGCCCAGGCGTTAGGGTGGCTGTCCCTCAGAGTGTTTGTCCCTGTGCCTTCAATCCACACTCTCTTCCCTCTGCTCTGGTCCTCTCCTCTGTCCCTGTTCCCCAGAGCCCTTGGTGCGTGGTTGTGAGAGAGGTGTTCTGAGCTGTCCCTTTAAGAAGAATCTTGGGTCTGAGAAAACTGTCTCTTTCTCACAAACAGTATCCTCACATGTTTCACAGTTCAATACTGTCCAAATGCCTCTTCTAGGCTCTGCGACTGCCGGCTGGGGCTTTGTTCCTGGGACCCAGGTCCCTCCCTCTTCTCCATACTCTCCTCCCACCACGCGGGTCTCTCCAGGCTGCCATTCGCTCCGGGGAGCTTGGCAGCCCTTTTTGTGTTTTCACTATTCCTACCAGTCTCAATGTGGCTTCTTCAGTGTTCCTTGGTTGAAGAGTCCACTTAGTTTAGTTCAAAGTTGGTTTATCCAGATGATGGTTCTTAAAATTGAGTTATAATCCACTTTGGTTCTGGGAGTTGGAAGTTAGTACGTCCGCCTACTCCATCGCCATCTTGCTCCCCTATTGGTACATTCTTTTATTCTCTGTGTATCTTTAAAATTTTTTGTTGTTATTCATTTGTTTTTAACCAGTCTATATGCCCATTATGATATACTCCTCTTTGGTAACTTCAGTGTCTAAGACAGTGGTTCTTAACCTGGGTTCTATCGAACCCTAGGCGTTCGATGAGTCGGTCTCAGGGGTTCCGAGAAGCCTCTGCCATGGAGGCCAGAATAAAGTAATACCGTAATTTGTTGTGAGTTCATGCACTCTGTTGGTTTTGTTCTTTTAGCAAGGTGATGTTCATGCATGGCTCATTTTGTGCACCAGTAAAAAAACATATACCTATGTCTTGAATTTGGAAAAAAATATATATTTTATTTATCACTAAAGGGTTCAGTGAATGTGCATATGAAACTGGTGGTTTGGTACCTCACAAAAGTTTAAGAACCACTGGTCTAGGAGAATCAAGTAAATAAAATAAAAGCAAAAAAAGAGAAGTCTCCCTTTTCAGGGTTTCAATATTTATTGGGAGCTAAATATATAAATGTAAGGGTCAGAGTGTAGTTTGTTTTCCCACTATGTTTAGAAGTCTTTTATGGCGCACTTGTTGGCTTAAAAAAATGATTGAAAATTAGCCATTTATAGTAGTATATTTGGTATTTTCAAATAGTTACAGTTAAATGATATCGCATTAGTCATGCAGGCATTGCAGTTATACAGCTGTTGTTTCACTCACTTTTGAGCATCAAATTATATCCTTTCCATTGGTTGATTTTTATCTGTTGCATTATTTAAAGGGACAGAGAAACACATGTCCATAAACAGTACACACACATTGGGTAAAGAGTCTCAGCATTAGAAAATTTTAAAAACTTTACAAATCAACAATGTAAGTTTTTTTATATACATTCCCCTTATCTCTTAATGAAAAATAAAACTAGAAGAAAACTTAAAGGTCCTGAATTCTTATAAAACAAAATTGAACTCTTTAGAAAAGAATGGTTCTGTGGGGTTATAAACTTTAATATGACCTTTGCCTCAGTTCTAGGTATCTTAAACATTTTCCTGTTCTGGGCTCAGGTGCCCTTTATACCTGCTCCTGAAGCCAGGGGAGCACCACTACACATGACATTTGCATGTTTGACCATTCACTTTTCTGTCCTTCCCATTCTCCACTCTTACACTATGGGCCTAAAAACAATCAACAGAAATAAACGAGCTTTTATTCAATGCTGCCACTGTTCTAAGTCCTTTGTAAGAATCCTCTTACTTGAAGGCAGACTGCAGGTGTGTGTGTGTGTAAAGAGAATTTCACTTAATTTTCCCCCAGTACTCCCCACTAGTTTATCTTTACATGGCCATTTTGAATGCATAATGGATAAAGGATGTTCAAAACTATCACTAACTGTTGTTGTTGTTAAGACTGACAGCTGTCAGAGAGGTTGGGGTGGGGAGCTGCGTGAAAAAGGTGAAGGGATTAAGCAAAGAAAACTAACTCATAGATATAACAGTATGGCGATTAGTAGAGGGAGAGGTGGAGGAGGATATAGGAGGGATAAATAAATGATGATGGAGGGAGAGTTGACTTCAGGTGGTGACCACAATATAATACACAGAATAGTACAACTGAAACCTATGTGATTTCATTAATCAGTGTCATCCCAATAAATTCAATTAAAAATTACTACAGCTGTGTCAATCGGTATAGTGTAAGAGATGAACAGATCGTCATGTAACAATTTACATTGTTTAGAAACTCACTGGCTGTCAGCTTTCGGAACCATATAGACAATTTCAACCTTCTGCTTCAGGTTGCAGCAGTGATGGTCTTTGAAACACTGTTGATCTGTGTAATTTATTTCTCTCTCCTAATAATTTGGATATTCTTCTTACTACCATTGACGCTTAAATGGAAAAACACTGCAGTATTTTGTTTGTGGAGGCAAGTGGGTTGACTGAGATAAAAATATTGATTCATGTCTTACTTCTCAGGGAGAAATGCCACCCATGAAGTCTGTTGGTATTTGAACTATAATTTCGAGAAAGCTAAAAAAATTATGTATATACTTTACTTGCAAGTGTAGGAATTATTTATTTTCCTTAACAGAAAAAAATATAAAATGCATCAATGTTCCATTTAGGCTGAAAACAATTTAATGACAAGTTATACCTAAACTATGTAAAACATCAAAAGGGCTCGTAATATCTTAACATAGACTATAGGAAAGTATTTCTCTTTCTAGCCAGCATAGATATAAAATTTTACATAAGAAAAATTAAGTCATTACAACATAAATAGTAATCAGCTTTCATGAAGTTATTTCTTTCTTTTACTTTTAAAGACTAGATTCACATATGCTATAAAGCTTTAAATCTTCCTCTTCCCCCTAAAAAAAAATCTTATTTATGTAGGTTTTTTACACTGTGCAGGTAGAGTTGATAGATGAAAAAGAGTGTTTCATGGTTATTAAAATCATCGACTATACTAACAATTTCTCTCTGTTGCCATTCTTGTCAGAGAAGAGTTCGATTCAGTCATGTGCTTCACATCTGGAAGCCACTTGGAGTAATAGCTACCACCAACTTGTTGCTGATTCAGGGAAGACACGCTAGAACGGATGTAGAAAAGGCTGATCCCATGTTTCCTTTGATATGCACACATCGACTCAAATCTCATCATTATCTTTAAGCCATTATTTTGTCTGGTGAAAAGACTGAACCATTAGTAAATATGTTCTTTGCCTTAAAATGAACTTCCAGAAAACATAAAAGTGCACTCCAAATGAAACTCCTCAATCGTTTCAGTCCACACAGATCAGAGGTTTCCATTAGACCCATGGCCCTGGCCATAAACATAGGTGAATGCATTTTTTTCTTCCCCTACAAGTTGTACTCTATATAAAGCACCGAGTTTCTTTCATAACATCATTAAGGGGACTTGTCCATTTCTGACTAGGGGGTGGGGGAAGAAAGAAAAGAAGAAAAGAAGTTCAGCCATACTTTTTGTACGCAACACAACCGTTTCTTAACTGTGTTCCCCAAATCTCTCAGGAATTTCCAGTAGGGTCAATCCAAGAAGCTTCCCTGGAGATTTCACTTAAAAGATTTATGTGAGCTTTAAAAATTGGCACAAAAAATACTGTAAAGAACCAAATATATAGATTTCCCAAGAATGGTCTCTATCACACATTAGGAAAAAAATAAGCTTGTTCTTTATATTCAAAGGTTATGCTAATCATGGTGATTATTTGGGGATCTGAAGCTTAAAATGAAGCCCTTTGAAGAGAAAAGTTTAATTTGTGGCTGTGGCTGTTGTTCCGGAGGTTGTCATTGTTTATAATTATTGTCTTTTTTGACCTGTGGTTGACTAAATTCTTTTCTCAGAAGATGTCACCACATTCTACATTACCACATTCCACAATGGTATGTCCTGCCCACCTCCCATGTGTTTGGAAGAAGTGAACTATTGCATCTCTAGGAGTGTTTCTGTCAGGTCTGGCTGTTTACATTTGGTTCACCTACATTTACTTAAGCTTTTGGGGTATTTTGTGCCTGGCTCAGGAAGGCTGTATTACGATGGCCATAATATGAACTCAAGTGGATGAAAATAAAACCTCACAGGAAGTGATACCAAATCGGTGATTTCTTGAATATTCAGATGTCCCATGTTCACATAAAATTATCCAGTGTTCACTACTTCCCAGATGTCTGAGCCTTAAAAAAAATTATAATAACCCTTTCTTCCAGAGGACATCAGGAATCATTGTTAGCTTCCTAGAGATGATGTGGATATGTTGTCCAAATGGTCTTTTTGTTGTGAATCATACTAAACATTCAGCTGGGTAGTCAACACTTAGTAACTGTTACCAGAGGATTGTTAATAGAAAGTTTTCATTAAATTTCATCAAGTTAGTTTAAATGTTAATAGCTCTGGTGGGTGCCATCTATATCCTAATCACTAGAACAAGGATAATTGATAAGTCTTAAAGAATTTACATCTCCTTTCTGTTGTTCAGCGTATAGCCATTTGATGATGAAGAGAAAAGACACAACTTAAAGCTATTTGCTTAATAGTTAGAACCTACTACAGCTAACCCAAATCCTTCTTGTTTCCACCATTTTGGTACAGGGGTCCTTGGGTTACTATTAACAGTCTCAACATACAGTGTTTCGAGTTTACGACGCTCGCTCACATAAAAACCATGGAAATAAAGGTAAGAAAAATATTTTTACACATTTTTTTCTGTCACTACAGTATATTTATGTCCTTTAGTTTTTTCTGTGGCTTAGTTGTGTTTTTACATCCTAGATTATGATTTTACAACTGTGTTAGGATAGGTGAATGACTTAGGCTAGGTTGAGTTTCAACTTACACCAAAATTCGGGTTACGTCACTGTTGTAGGAACAGAACTCAGTCATAACTCAAGAACCCCTGTATATGTAATGATTAATCGAGTACTAACTCAGTAGTAGTAACACCGAGTAAAAATAGTGATAGGGGAATAGATTTGTTCCTGGAAATCACCTGCCATTTGCAGAATTTGCATTTGTTTACTTCAGGGATGCATTTATTAAGTGGATATAAAACCGGTAATATCACTCAGCCTTTGATTGTGTCTAATAAAATATACCCAGATACTTGGGGAAATTTGAAAAAGGTTAGTTTTCACAGTCACCCTTTTAAAAATGTAATTATAAAATGTGATTGCATGTTATAAAAGCTGTACTCAGAATTCCCTCATTTAATCCTATGTTTATTAATTGGCATATGATTTTAGATGACCCAAATGGTGTGTCTCCCAAATGTTACACATGCTTTTTTAGTTTTCTCAATTAGTACTGAATATTTTTGTCTTTACTTACTACTATGATAAATATTATCTGATGCTATGAGTATTTGATGATACAGTGTTTAAGTCCATTGAGGTCATTAATCAAACCAAATGCTATAGAATATTTATAATGCGTTCTGCTAAATACTGTTGGTGAATAAAAGATATATCCAACTTTGCTTCTACCCATGAGGCCTTTACATTTAGTAGGGAGACAAGAAGTGTACCTCTCTTTAATGTAAGGTAAATACTATTAACTCCTATAAGAAGGTTATAGATGAAACGTTAATAAGTTTAGAAGAGAGAGAATATATTTCTATTTTTAAACAATCCTGCAATGCATACATGGAATAGAATATGACAGTTCTCTAAATATTATAATCAGAAATTCCCAGCCACTGGATTCTAACAACACATCAGAGCCTTAGGACAGGGACTAGAACTGCTGTTTTCTCCTCTTTCAAGATGGAGGAGAGATGTACTCTGACAGTGTACTTTCTTGCCTGTCTTCTCTTGCTTATCTTGTTCTTGGCTTCACTAAATTGAATTCTAGTCCCTGATTCAGGGATTTCTTCTCATGATGAATCTGTGACAGCTTGATCTAACTGTGTAGAGTTTGCATGATTTAGTTGGCCTGTGTGACTTGAACATTGTAACCTTGCAATAGATGTTTGTTGATTGAGTGTTGAATGAATGGCTAGTGATTAACTGGACAGTGAGTGAATGGCCGTCAGGGAGGAAACAAACCAGCTCAAGGAAAACAGTTGGATCCCAATGGTTTTAGTCAGTGTGAGTTACACGAGAACACTGTATCGCTCTTTGACGTGATTATAGCTATTCCGTAAATATTTGTTGAATGCTGTGTTCCTTAGAATCCTCATCTTGTACATTCGTATTACAGCATTTATATTGTTAGAGTAAGGTCAGTCTCCTTGTAAAAGGGATAATCCTGCTTCACTACTGGATAAATAGATCATTATGCAGTGTTTCCAACAGGTTTCCTAGAAATGACCCCTTTGAGGTTCAAAAAGGACCAAAAAGTGATTAGCTTGTATAAAGGTCATGCCACTTCTTACTACATATGGTATTCAATAAAAAGAAAATCCCACACGACAGTTCTGTGTGCCCCGTGGGTCTTATACCATAACGTTTTGTTCTTACAGCATCTACATTTTGGCATGTGTTTGTCAAAAATGGGGTGGAGGTAAAACTATCCATTTTGCCAGTTTATGTGAGGCCATAAAGCAGCATTTTTCATTTTTCAACACTTATTAGCTCAGCTCCCCAGCTGTGTACACCACGCCCTGGTGTGAAACTGAGAGGGAGAACTCTGACAAGTTTATATTAGCCTAAATTTATACCTTTTCTTTTGGATGGGGGTAAGTTTTTTCTCTTTTTTTTTAAGGACATTATAATGGTGCAATTTTGTATCATACAACTTCCCTAACAGGAAATAAGACCTAACAAGAATGATGATCAGTAGATCATGTTCGTGCTTCCCTAAATGAATAGTAACAGTTAACGTCATAGAGGAAAAGTGAAGCAGGAAGTTGCCAAATTAGTTAATGCATTAACTGACCCATTCAATCCAAGTGTTTTTACTTCCTGCAAGATATACATAGTCCAGTGCCTTGCATGACACATACTCTCAAAAGCAAGTGTGAGCCAATGGAGAAAAAGAAAAGTTCAGGCTCTACCTAAATAGATGAATTTTTTATGTAATTACTCATTTGCTGGCTTCAAATATTTTTTTTCTTGTTTTCCGGAAAGCTGTTTCGAAAAGACAGAGTAACATTTGATTTTGAAGAAGGTCTGGTGCAGCCAGGAAGAAGCAAATTTGTAACAATCTCTGTAGAATAATGTAGCACATTAAAATAAAGTGATGGAGTACCAGCTAAAAATTTTCAAGCTAAACAAACTTAATCATTGGCTTCTGCTTTCCTCCTCTCTCCCACACCCTAAAATGTGACAAGTCAAGGAGAGATTCTTTTTTTCTTTTTCCTTGTTGTACATATGTACAACGAAACATCTCCAGGTTATCTTATCATTTAGTTATGTTGCATACCCGTCACCCAAAGTCAAATTGTCCTCTGTCACCTTCTGTCTGGTTTTCCGTGACCCTCCCATCCACCCTATCCCACGCTCTCCTCCCTCCACCCACCCTATAACCACCACACTCTAGTCCATGTCTCATAGTCTCACTTTTATGTCCCACCTATGTATGAAATCATGCTGTTCTCAGTTTTTTTCTGATTTACTTATTTCACTCCGTATAATGTTATCAAGGTCCATCCATTTCGTTGTAAATGATCCGATGTCATCATTTCTTATGGCTGAGTAGTATTCCATAGTATATATGTACCAAAGCTTTTTAATCCACTCGTCCTCTGATGGACACGTGGGCTGTTTCCAGATCTTCGCTATTGTGAACAATGCTGCCACGAACATGGGGGCGCATTTCTTCTTTTCGAACAGTGCTATGTTGTTCTTAGGGTATATTTCTAAAAGTGGAATAGCTGGGTCAAAAGGCAGTTCGACTTTTAATTTTTTGAGGAATCTCCATACTATTTTCCACAGTGGCTGCACCAGTCTGCATTACCACCAGCACTGCAGGAGGGTTCCCTTTTCTCCACATCCTCGCCAGCACTTGTTCTGTGTTGTTTTGCAGATGAGCGCCATTCTGACTGGTGTGAGGTGATATCTCATTGTGGTTTTAATTTGCATTTCTCGAATGATTAGTGATGTTGAGCATTTTTTCATATGCCTATTGGCCATCTGTATGTCCTCTTTGGAGAAATTTCTATTCATTTCTTTTGCCCATTTTTTGATTGGGTTGTTTGTCTTCCTGGTGTTGAGTTTTATAAGTTCTTTATAAATTTTGGTAATTAACCCCTTATCAGACGTGTTGTCGAATATGTTCTCCCATTGTGTGGTTTGTCTTTTTATTCTGTTCTTATTGTCTTTAGCTGTGCAAAAACTTTTTAGTTTGATATAGTCCCATTTGTTTATCTTGCCTTTTATTTCATTGGCCCGTGGAGATAAATCGGCAAATATATTGCTGCTACAGATGTCGGAGAGCTTGCTGCCTATGTTTTCTTCTAAGATGCTTATGGTTTCACGGCTTACGTTTAAGTCCTTTATCCATTTTGAGTTTGTTTTTGTGAATGGTGTAAGTTGATGGTCTAATTTCATTTCTTTGCAGGTAGATGTCCAATTTCACCAACACCATTTGTTAAAGAGGCTTCTTTACTCCATTGTATGTTCTTTCCTCCTTTGTCAAATATCAGTTGTCCATTAAAGTGTGGGTTTATTTCTGGTTTGTCTGTTCTGTTCCATTGATCTATGTGCCTGTTCTTATGCCAGTACCAGGCTGTCTTAAGTATAATGGCCTTGTAGTAAACCTTGGTATCTGGAAGAGTGATACCTCCTGCTTTATTTTTTCTTTTTAAGATTGCTGAGGCTATTCGTGTTCTTTTTTGGTTTCATATAAATTTTTGGAATATGTGTTCTGTATCTTTGAAGTATGTCATTGGTATTTTAATTGGTATTGCATTGAATTTATAAATTGCTTTGGGTAATATAGACATTTTAATGATGTTTATTCTTCCTAGCCATGAGCACGGTACATGCTTCCACTTGTTTGTATCTTTCTTGATTTCTTTTATCAATGTTTTATAATTTTCCGAGTACAAGTCCTTAACCTCCTTGGTTAAATTTACTCCTAGGTACTTAATTTTTTTGGCTGCAATAGTGAAGGGGATTGTTTCCTTAATTTCTTTTGCTGACAGTTCATTGTTGGTGTATAGAAATGCTCTGATTTCTGAGTATTAATTTTATATCCTGCCACCTTGCTGAATTCATTTATAAGGTCCAGTAGTTTTTTGACTGAGACTTTAGGGTTTTCTATATACAATATCATATCATCTGCAAATAATGACAGTTTTACTTCTTCTTTTCCAATTTGGATGCCTTTTATTTCTTCTTCTTGTCTGATTGCTGTAGCTAGGACTTCCAGAACTATGTTGAATAAAAGTGGTGAAAGGGGGAACCCCTGCCTGGTTCCTGATCTTAAGGGGATTGCTTTTAATTTTTGTCCATTTAGTATGATGTTTGCTGTCGGTTTGTCATAGATGGCCTTTATCATGTTAAGGAATGTTCCCTGTATTTCCACTTTACTGTGAGTTTTGAGCATGAATGGGTGCTGGATTTTATCAAGTGCCTTTTCTGCATCTATTGAAATTATCATGTGATTTTTGTCCTTCCTTTTGTTTATGTGATGAATCACATTGATTGATTTGCGAATATTGAACCAGCCTTGCCTCTCCAGAATAAATCCCACTTGATCATGGTGTATGATTTTTTTTCATATATTGCTGGATCCAGTTGGCTAATATTTTGTTGAGAATTTTAGCATCTAAATTCATCAGGGATATTGGCCTATAATTTTCTTTCTTTGTGTTGTCTTTGCCCGGTTTCGGGATCAGAATTATGCTCGCCTCATAAAAGGAGTTTGGAAGTCTTCCTTCCTCTTGAATTTTTTGAAATAGCATGAGGAGGATAGGAGTTAGTTCTTCTTTGAATTTTTGATAGAATTTAATTGTGAAGCCATCAGGCCCAGGACTTTTCTTTTTTGGGAGTTTTTTGATAACTGTTTTGATCTCATTTGTTGTAATTGGTCTGTTTAGGTGTTCTGATTCTTCCAGATTGATTTTTGAAAGATTATATGATTCAAGAAATTTGTCCATTTCACCTAGGTTGTCTAATTTTTTGGCATATAGTTCTTCATAGTATTTTCTTACAATGCTTTGTATTTCTGTTGTGTCAGTTGTTATTTCTCCACTGTCCTTTCTAGTTTTATTTATTTGGCTCCTCTCTCTTTTTTTCTTGGTGAGTCTAGTTAAAGGTTCATCAATCTTGTTTACCTTTTCAAAAAACCAGCTCATGGTTTCATTGATCCTCTGTATTGTTTCCTTAGCCTCTATGTCATTTATTTCTGCTCTGATCTTTATTATTTCCTTTCTTCTACTTTGGTTTTAATGAATTCCTTGAGGCTTTCTTTGTCTGGGAAGCTCTTTATTTCTCTTTCAATTTTAAACGTTAGCCTTGCTGGATAGAGTAGTCTTGGCTGTAGGTTCTTGTTCTGTATTACTTTGAATATATCTTGCTATTCTCTTCTGGCCTCAAGTGTTTCTGTTGAGAAGTCCAATGTCATCCTTATGGGGGCTCCTTTGTAGGTCATAGCCTTTTTTTCTCTAGCAGCTTTTAAAATTTTCTCTTTATCCCTTAGCTTTGGTATTTTAACTATAATATGTCTTGGTATCGATTTTATTTGGTTTCTCTTTAATGGAGTTCTGTGTGCTTCTTGAACATGTGGAATGTTTCCCAGCCTTAATTTAGGGAAGTTTTCTGCTATGATTTGATTGAACACAGTTTCTATTTCCTGTTCTCTCTCCTATTTTTCAGGAACCCCTATGATGCGAATGTTGTTTCTCTTCATGTTGTCACAGAGCTCCCTTAGAGTTTCCTCACATTTTTGAGTCTCTTTTCCTTTTTCTTCTCTGCTTCTGTTCCTTTTTTTATTGTGTCCTCTAACTCGCTGATTCGATCCTCAGCATGATTCATCCTGCTTTTAATTCCTTCCTTTGTGGTCTTCAGTTCTGATACTATATTTGTCATTTCTGTCTGATTCCTTTTTATTATTTCAATTTCGTTTTTGTACTTGTTATCTCTTTATTTATGTGTTCATAGTGACTATCCATTGTTGCTCTAATTTCTTTGAATATTCTAACTATCATTATTCTAAATTCTGCTTCTGGTAATTTGGATATATGTGGTTTATTCAGGTCCTTCTCTGGGAATTTCTCTTGATTCATATGGTTTGCATTCTTCTGCCTGCCCATTTTGTCTGTGTATAAGCAAGTTGTGGCCACTGGAGTTCAGTAGGTTTTGCCTTTGTGTTCTCTATGTGTGGTCTGTCTACAGGCCCACCACCCCCTCTGCCACTGCCTAGGGCGGTTGGGTATGGGCATTGCCAGCACCGGCCTACTGCGGCTATTGCTGTGAATTCTGCTTCTCTTCCATGGGAGGGGCTGTCACTCAAGCCACAAGCCTCAGCACCAAGGGTAGAGGTGAGCACCTTTGCTCAGGTGTGGACCCAGCCTGTTTCCAGGCTTCCGCCCAGCATCCGCGGTTAGAGCTTGCTTACCACAGTTTCGCGGGTTGAACGGGGCTTCTGATGTGCTCTCAGCTGTGAGACTTTGCCCGTCTGGAGCTTTAGCCTCGCCCTCGAGGGTAGGGCCCTCCTGTACAGGGTCGCAAACCAAGGTTCATTGGGACTGGCGTGGCTGCTGGCGTGAGCTCAGCCACAAGCCCCCTCCTGTCCCTGTTTCTAGCCCTGTGCCCACGGTCAGGGCAGCTTGCACAAGGTTGCAGAGCAGATCTCTGCCCGTTCCTGGCCTCCTGCTTTTCCCCTGCTGGTGGGGTTACAGGCGGGCCTGCAGCTGCTGGACCGCTTTTGCGCATCCCCTCTGCCCCTGCTGGGCTAGACCGAGCTCACACCGGCTGGGCCTCCACCCCCACGGACAGAACCGTGTTTCTGCATCCTGCCGCCACTGTCCCTCTAGCAACCCTCAGCAGAGTAGGAAGTGCCCTACGTCTCCATACTGTAGATCTGGGAGCTCCCTCCCTCTAAGCAGCTCTGCTCTAATTGCCGCGGGAGAGCTTGTGTGGCTGGTGACCTGTCTCCCTTTGCTGGTATTGCTAGTTCCAGGGTAAATATTTGTTTTCGATTAGGGAAATGACTTAGCCCAGGCGTTAGGGTGGCTGTCCCTCAGAGTGTTTGTCCCTGTGCCTTCAGTCCACACTCTGTTCCCACTGCTCTTGTCCTCTCCTCTGTCCCCATTCTCCGGAGCCCCGGGTGCGTGGTTGTGAGAGAGGTTTTCTGTGCTGTCCCTTTAAAAAGAATCTTGTGTCTGAGAAAACTGTCTCTTTCTCACAAACAGTATCCTCACATGTTTCACAGCTCAATACTGGCAAATGCCTTTTCTTGGCTCTGCGACTGCAGGTGGGGCTTTGTTCCTGGGACTCAGGTCCCTCCCTCTCCACCAAACTCTCCTCCCACCACGCTGGTCTCTCTGGGCTGCCGTTTGCTCCGGGGAGCTGGGCAGCCCTCTTCGCGTTTTCGCTATTCCTACCAGTCTCAATGTGGCTTCTGCAGTGTTCCTTGGTTGAAGAGTCCACTTAGTTTAGTTCAAAGTTGGTTTATCCAGATGATGGTTCTTAAAATTGAGTTATAATCCACTTTGGTTCTGGGAGTTGGAAGTTGGTACGTCCGCCTATTCCGTCGCCATCTTGTTTCTCCCAAGGGGAGATACTTAAAGCACTTTTATTTTAGGCTCCATCCTGAGTGAGATAGGACAAGGTAACTCACATAAAGCTCTTTCTATTATTTCCATTGCAAGAAAGTCTTAGAAATCAATACTGCGTCAGTTATCGGTCTACTCCTGATGCTTAACACTGGAACGGAGTATGGAAAGAGAGCCCTCACTAATCCTCAACAAGGCTAGTAAAACAGGATCGCGTTCTGCCAGCCAGATCCCTGCATCAGGACTTGCTTGCATAATGCTCAGGCCAGCCTTGCCAGGGTGCACATGTCTTCCTGTGCCGTCAGAGCAAGCTGGAAGCAGCTTTAATTAGCCTGACAGCTTTGTTTGCACATGTCAGATGCAAAGTAACCATTGTAAATCTTCCCACATTTCAAAAACCCAGGGCTGTCTTCAACTGGATGAGTTTCTTTTAACCTTGTACTCATCATCTTATTTTAGATAGAAAGCCAGGACCCTGGACATTAAAAAAATAAAAAAGCAGGCGTTTTTTAATGTGACATGAACTTTGATGCTGAATGAAGAGACAATTCTACAGAAATAAGGGATACATCTTTAAGGGACCTCACGGAAGTCCAGACCCCATCTTTTAACCATGGCTGTGAAGGACAAGCAGACTACAGTGGCAGGAAGGGGAGTAGCTGCTGGTACAGACAGACCCCATCTGGAGCAGAGGGACCTGCATTTAGGAAGAGCAAGGTGTGGTTTCACTGATGGCACCTAGATCTTTGAACAATGGAAGAAAGCAGGAACCGCCTCTCAAATGAAAACCACGGGACGAGAATGATGTGCTAGTCTTCTTAACCAGTTTTTATGTATGCACCGTTTTTGAACTTGGGAAGACATAACTGATGGGCTAGCATTTACAACCTTCTCTCGGATCAGAGTTGACTTCTTTTTTAAAATAGAAGAGTCACATAATCGTGTGTGCAACAAGCCAGCTCTGGCAATATAGAAATCATTTTAGGGACAATATATGTGAATAGATTGAAAGAGGCTATAAAGAGGGAGACGTTAGAAGTCCCCTTTAGACTAGGGAGAGAAAAATATCCGAATTTAGGCAGAGGCTTTCAGGATACAGGGGAAGGCAAATTGGAAAAGTGGGTGGACTTAGCACTGGAAGGTGAGGATGGGAAGTAGTCTCAAGTGACTGTCTCCAAGTGTTCTGGTGAAGCTCTTCACAAAAATCGAGAATATAGAGGAATAAGCAGGTATAGAGTGAAGACAAAAATAGTTCAACTTTTCACAAGTTATCAGAGTTATCAACAGAGGTTTGGTGACTGCTGGAAACATGGATCTACAACTTAGATTGGTGATGGAAGTGAATTTTGGGAGTCGTCAGCATAGCGCAGTGATGGGCAATCTTTTGAGCTTGGTGTGTCAAAATTTGCCAAAAAACTGAGCATAACTTGAGTGGTTTGTCACTTCAAGAAAAACGGCCTAACCGGAAGTCCCAGAACTAGACACTTTGTGCCAGAGTTCTGTTGTTTTGGCCTACAGACCTCCTGCACAGAGTGTTTACACTACAGCAAATGTTTTATCCTCGGCTACTGCACCTGGCCATGCAAGAGCTGAGGATGAAATGTCCTTCTTGGCATGTGGCCCCATACTTCTCTGGTATGCGGCCGCATGGCGTGTCATCGAAAATGGCTATGCGTGTCCACGCATGTCATAGGTTTGCCATCATAGGCATAGAGGAATCAAGTATCAAAGAAACCAAGAGCCCTGGGCAGTAAGGATCCTCTTCTAAGATGAGAAAGAAATGTGGGCAAACCCGAATGTGAGGAGAGTATCACTGAGCAAGATTAGACCTTATAATGGCTTTCTGCTAAGAAGGAAAGGAGTAGTAGAATAATGTTAGGGACTTCATGAAGGAACAGGAAACTGAGTAAGGGTGGGGGAGAACTGCTAAGTAGTCATAACGCATATACAAAATATATAAGAGCTACACAATCTACACATGTCATCAAACATGTACCGGTAGCTACTGAGTAGAAACAGAAGAAACTACTCATTGCTCTTGTATTGGTGATAGCAAGGCAGAAGGTCAAGGTGAGGTGGCACGGTTGATCAGACTGATGAGAATGCAGTGCTGTCTGGGCTAAGGAGGGAAAGAATTAAGCTGAGAAAGGACAGGTAGAGTGGGAAAATAAGGAGAGGATAAAGCCTGCCTGTCTCCAGTGGAGTCTTTGAGCCAATTTAATGAGAACCAGGGATGAGAGAAAAGAGGACAGGAAGTGACATGTGGAAAAATGAAGGTTCATTTCCAGGATGGAATATTATCACACAGAGTATAGCAGTGTGGGAAGAATCCTTGAGGAAGTAGGATTGAGCAAAGTCTTAAAGAACTGTTTGAGTTTTAATAGTGGGGGAAGAAGGAGGAAATTCTGTGCCCAAAGTAAACAAACAAACAAAAACAAAACCACAAGGACAGGCTGTAAGGTTCCTTGTGAAGCCCTGAGAAGTGGGAGGACCACATGGAAAGAAAGCGGAGTGCATGTTGCTCTGCCTGGAACTGAAGTTGTACTGCAGTTTAAGAGAAAAAGAAAGACAAATCAATAAATTGAGTTTGGGCTCTCAGACACTACCATTCTAAATAGGTTTTCAAACCCTTCTACAATGCAAGAGGGTTTGAAAACCCATTAGAGGATTAGGGCTCTAATCCAGTGGACCTCTGGGGACCATAACTGAGTATTAAACAGGGGAATGCCACAGAGAAAGTAATGGATGAGGCACATTTACCTGGATGGAGGTAAGGAGTCGCTTCCCAGGGATGTCATCAAGAGGGCTCAGGTGACCGAACACGGGAGTTCTGAGAGCTGGAGGGATGCTACAGATGGGTACAGCATCCATTAAGAGGCGAAGGTACTTGATGACAAATCTGATGCAGAGAACATATGGACATTCTCAGGCCAGGAAGCCAAGAAAGGATCCTTCTGTTGAGGGATGTCGGATACCGGAGAGGAGAGAGCTTAAGGCAGATGGCATATGACACAGGAAAACGTTCCACCTGCGACCCCTCCCCCCCATCACTTCTTGTTTGTGTTGTGAAAAAATAGAAAAATTTCTTAGGAAGCTGCAGGATGTCAAAAACTCCTAAAGTCATTATCATGTGATTTTCTTCAGCCCACTGTTAAGAGGTGTCACTAGCAGACATCAGCCTGGCATGAGAAAGAACACATTAAACCTATATAATTTTAATTAACCATTGTCACCCTGATACATGCAATATATATATATATATTTTTAGAAAAGCCTAAAAAGAAGGAAACTGGGTGGCTCTTTTCATCACTTGGAGTGGAGACTTCTGGTGAACAGGCTCTGTTAATGATAGCTCTGTTCCAATTACAAAACCTTTCAGAGGGGATAATATGAAAAAGACCGTTTAATCACACCTTGATTTTTTTTATTTTTTTATTTTTTTGGTCACAGCTGCATAAGGGGCGCAGACACCATGCTGGGAGCCCTACCTTTGATTGGAAAGCATAAAATTTTTACAGGCCTTTTCCCCCTCCTCATAAGTTAAAATTTGGGGTCTTTTCTCTGTTTCATTTGGGTAGTAATCCATGACAAAACAGTCAAAAGGGCATAAGTGGACCCAGCTAAAATATGTTTTAAAAAACGATCTTTGATGGTTCCTAGTTATGTAGGTTGTGGAAAAAATGTGGATTAGTGACCATTTTAAATGAACTTTATTGTGCAAGAGATTTAAAACTGGGCTATATCAGTAGTAACCAAGAGCAATAAAAATATTTCTTGAAATGGTTGTTCGATGGCAGAAATATGATAGCATTTTATTATATTTTTTGAATTCATTTTATTCTGAAATATTTCCTTTAAGTTTATTTTTATGGAACATGTCTCTTAAAAGCATGTTGTTATATAATTAGGTGGAATTATGCTACACAAGGCAAAAAAGTCTCTCTACTATAAGTAGGTTTTGTTCTTATTAGACCATCAAAAGTGAAATAAATGTTGGCAGTAATGACTTGTGTTTTCTCCACGTGAAGTGTGATTAACAGAATTTTCCTCCCATCTAGAGTGTGATTTACAGAACTTTTTATTTAGTTCTATATTTAGGATCTCTCATTCTTCAGTGAATTTTGAAGGCATTGAAATCCTTTTTCTAATTTGTTGTGTGAGCAGTAGGAGTGATGTGTTGGTTCCCTAAGGCCACCGTAATAATTTACCACAAACTGAGTTACTTAAAAAGACAATTTTTTGCCCTGATTGGGAAGCTCAGCTGGTCAGAGTTTTATCCCCATACGCCAAGGTTGCTGGTTCGAGCCCCAGTCAGGACACATACAGGAATCAACCAATGAATGCATAAATAAGTGGAACAGCAAACTGATGTTTCTTTCTGTTCCTTTCTCTCTCTCACTCTAAAATCAATCAATCTGTAGACAAAATTTTATTCTCTCAGAGATCTGAAGGACTGAAGTCTGAAATCAAGATGTCGGCAGGGTTATCCTCTCTCCTATGCGTCTAAGGAGTGTGTTCCTCCTTGATTCTTCCAGCTTTGGATGACTCCTGGCAATCCTTGTTCTGTCTCATTTGTGTGATATCACTACAGCCTGTCCCTCTGTCTTTACAGGACATTCTCTCCTGTGTCTGTGTGTCTTTTGAGCCTGAGTATCTCGTTCAATGTAGGAGTTCTGAGCATCTACTCTGTGCAAAAAAAAACACAACAAAACAGAAAAATCACGGATTATACTTTGGGAGGTCTGAAATGAACGCTGTTTCTGTTTTTTAAGAAATCAAAAAGATAGTAAGAGAGATATGTCATATAAAGATCTCCATTTTGAAAGGAAATAGATTATATGTACTCCGTATTACGTAGGGCTGAGAAGTGTAATTTTAGGGTAGAACTTGATCAGTTGGGTGACGTAAGAAAATACCTCTCTGAACTCACAAAGGGATGCATCTAAGAATCTTACTTTAAGAAAATGAATCATTTTGAATAAACCATAAAATTAAAGTTCTGTATGGTAGGAAGGTGAAGATGTTACTAAGGAAGGTTTAAATAACACTTAACAAAAAATGGCTCTAAGTTACATTACCTATTTTCTTTCTTCATCTTTAACAGTTGAACCTTTATTTGCTCCCGATTTACAACTGTTAAGAACTTTCCCTTCCCTTCCCTGTGTGCATGAACTAGGTCCCTAAACTCACCACCAGGACAATCCCAAAAAGGAAACAGTTTATATGCAACCTGTAACCATGTAATACAGGTAAATGAATGAAGCTGTCTCTGGTGTCATTATACAGATTGGAATAGAATACACTTTTTAATTTTCTCCCACCATTAGACCCCAACTCTTTGACGACACTCTATTCAACCTTATAGCATGTTCAGTTGCAAGTCACAGTGAATTTCAAGTCACTGGTTTTAACAAGCATGTTGTGCAACTGGCATTTTGTCAATAAGACCTCAGGCAGTATCTAATTTAACCTTCGAACCTGGAAATGGAGATTCAGAGACCTAAGTGAGGGATCTAAAGGAAAGCAGTTGTGTGGTTATAGAGCAGGAACCAATGCGTCAGATCCAGAATTATGAGTCCAGGATTTGTTTTGATAGGCCAGTGGGCTTCAAACATTGTTTTGATTATGTATCCCTATTAGTGAAACAGAACAATGAAAGAAAACTACTCCAAGGGCATTTTGAGTGTGTTCTTACACTATCTGTGTATTTAACTGTATACTACACTAGTGTATTGTTCACATTACACAGTATATTTTAAAAAGAAAGGATGAAGTTAAAAATAATTAATAGGTGGAGGTCCTAAGAATTTTCTCCTCTCCCCACGTTGGAGTGCGGTGATTCAGAAATTATCTTAGTAGGTGGAATGATTTATGTTAACAGGGAAATAAAAACTCCTTAATGATTATAAATGAGGGGTAACACACTTCCATCCCTAGTGCCTTATTTTCCACAAGACCTTGGTCTGGGAATATTTACTAAATGAATAGCTCAGGACCCATTCTGCACAGATTTCTTTCACTGTATTATTATTATTATTATTATTATTATATGATAAGTTATGTCACTCTAGTTTGATAAAAGAAAAAGATCAGGACCTATGTTTATGAAATGCAGTAAGTACATTTAATGTTCTGTATTGAAAAGCATACTTTTTTTTCCTGCAAGTAACACACATGTCTGTTTCATCTCTCTTGAACTCCAGAGAGAGTTGATGAAAGAGGCTGTTTTTCTCTTTAGGAATTTCCTTTGGATTATTCTTATTTCAGTATGTTAATCCTCTGTTTTTGAATTTCTTGTACAGAAATTGCACATGCCTCAAAGCCAGAGGAGGATATTTTTCTTTTTCATTTCTGATTTGCAGCGCATAGCAGAATGAAGGCCTCCAGACCAAAGATTTGGTTTCCAAAGGCGTCCTTAGAAGTGATGGGGAAGGCATGGGGTTTGGTAATGGACAAGGTTGTGGGAGTGGTGGAGGGAAGCGTAGACACCACCATAAGCAGATTATCTCTGATGTTTTACAGTGTGAAGGGTCTTTAGAAATACAAACCACAGGGAAACCCAGCATCTGACAGCTGTTGGATGAATGCCCTGGAAGAGGGAGGAGGAAGGGGAGGTGTGGTTGCTAATTTCCAAAAATGATGAGATGTTGCCTTTAATGAGATGATAGACTAATGGCAGAGAGCAACTAGCCATGTCAGGACGACACGTCTTTCATTAAATACTCAGGCAGAGACCTTAATGTATGTTTTCCCAAGTTGGGAGAGACAGGGACTGGATGTATCCTCATGCTTTATGGAAGATGCTGGGGTTAGATTCAAACACTGTGGGATAATTACCTCGATGAAAATAGTCATTAAGTAGATAATTTTGTCCTTGTTCCTCACATTCTGAAGAGAGTCCAGTAAAAATTTCTTTCTCCCTCTACGTAAATAACTAATTGTAGTGGGCGGGTCATGAGCGATTACGGAATTCGGATACTTGATCCTCTTAATTTTTTACTGGGAGAGGAAAGGCATACTTTCAGAATGCCTTGATGAGCAGGCCCCTGGGGACAGTGCCAGCACCTTCCAAGGTCTACATAAACAGAGCAGAGAGGTGTCATCCAGCCCTGACTCAAGCAAGTTTTATGCCATCAAAGGCTTGCAGTCCCTAAAGTACAAGTGACAAGAAATCGAGCGAACTATCAGAATAATTCCTCCCAGCTGCAAGATTTGGAGCAAGGCACTGTCAAACGCATGAGTGTGCCTGATCCAGTTAAGAATACTCTCATTCTTTATGGATTTTGAGTCTTAAATGAAGGCCCCAGATTTCTGGGTTCAGGTTCCAGTTGTTTACTAACTAAAAAGAGACCAAAAGAAAAAACAAAAACAAAAACCCAAAGAACTGTTCATGAGGTTCTGGGCTTCAAATCATTTTTACCAAACATGTTGATGAGTTAAGTATAAATGAATCAGAAACATACGGTTCACATTTTTGTGGAAATCCACAGGGTATATTAAGGGAATTAAAGGGAAATGTGTCAGGCCAAACATATTTAAGAATTTAACAAAACCAAAATCCACCAAAATAGTTTAACATTTTCTGGCAAGTCTATTCCAGTTTATTCTCTTTCAATACTGTGTTTTTCTCCGTCGTTCACATTTTCATGTGATGTGAAAGATTCATAAATAAGAATAATACATTACAATGAATTTACCAATCATTTTCTTATATTCAAATAGTGAAATTTATCTCGGCTAGTGATGCATTGGTTAGACACGATTCAACTATATTAAAAAAAATTCTAAGGAATTTGAACCAATTATAAAGAAGCTAAATTGTGAAGTAATGGAAGTCAAAGTTACATAATATGTTGAACTTAAAGCCGTTCAAGTTTGTGAACTATTTTAACTCATTCATCAGGCTTAGGATTGTTTAAGGCACTGTCCCTAGGTATGTGGGGACCAGAAAAACTTTTTAAAATAAAACAGACATGGGTCATGCTTTCAAGGAATATGTAATTTAGCCTGTGCTAAACTATCCTAAGCTGTGTGCTTTACTACACAGCTTAAAGCAATTTGGTCGGGTTTCCTTGTAAAGTGGCTCATGAAGGGGGGAAGAGTCTATTACCCATGTGCAGGAATGACAGTAACTCATGCAGTTAATGCTCGTGTAATTTAGCATATGCTGCAAGATAATCATTTCTCACTCTAAAAATAAGGGGATATTACCCTCTATTTAAAATTCTTAAAGATAATCTGATTTTTTTATTATTATTACTAATAGTTCTCTGAGTAAAAGAGAAAATGGGATTAATCAGTTTGTTATTTTGTCATTGCTATTTTAGGGTCATCCAGTGAATATGTCTAATTTCACTAGAAGTGAATATTTAATAGAGAGAGGGCCAATTCATTTCATATTTATTTTCTAATAGCAATGTAGTAAGAACCATAGTTTATGCAAATGAACAGACCGATGGGGAAACCTGGACTTTAGGCATCAGAAATAAAAGAAGATAACTCTAAAAAACATCTCATCAGGCTCTATTACAGATTGAAACTGATGACATCTATGCACAGGAGTACTCACCTCTGTTTAAAAATGCTGTTGTCATGGTGCTTATTATTTTCAGGCTCTCTGGGTATCTCAAAGAGACCAAACTTTATTTTTCTTGGGAAAAAGGCAACATCCCAGACTGACAGCATACATCAACCAGTGGCCTTTGCGAGAGGCAGCTCCTTTAATCTGGGTCTCCGGGTGCTGTGATAATTTAGAGCCTGTTCCATTAGTTGGTGTCTAGGCAGTTGTATGTTCTGATTGGGTCACATCCCATTGGACAGATGACTATTCTGGATCCCCATGCTGGTGGCTGCCAGTTTGAAGCAGGAATGTGCTAGGGAGGTAAGGAGACACCCCCCTTAGTCTGCACAGGACATCAGGCAGGGTGTTGTTTTTTTTCTTCTTCATCATCAATTTTTCAACTGTAGAGTGTGCCAATGTGGGCCTTGTGTAGTCTACATTTGGAGGCCGTTGGGGGAGTGGACGGTGTAGCATAAACTGTGGACTCTCCCAGGAGCATGATTGAGCTTCTGGCTAGACTGGCGTCAGCACCTGAGATCTTACTAGTGGGTGTGAGGAGGTACAGCAGCTGAATCTTTGGGGAGCTTTGGTGCTTGACACGGGTGTCCGAGGTGTTGTCATTGAGGAAGACCTGAGTAAGTCATTGCAAGCAAAGGGGTCATTGCAGTGGGGTGGGAGTGGGGGGGCGGTGACAACAGTGGCAGGAAATAAGCCCAGTCATGGTTTCAAAATTAAGGTCCACATTCATTTCAGGAAAATGTCAAAGAGTTCTAAACAGGAGGAGAGGAGGGGGAGAGGACTGGCATGTTAGTGAGCAGCAGAAGTGAAATTTGTTCAGTCTCAAAATTAATTGGCCAATTCTGATTACTTGGCACACCAATTATACACTAAAACATGGACCATTAACTCTTAGAGAAAATATTAAAGCATTCCAAGAAACCTGATTCATTGAGAATATGATTCAATATCTGAAAAGTAAAAGAGACCCTGATGATTTCAGTATGGGAGGGACTAATAGAAAGATTTAACATTTAACAGCCCAGTCTGTCTCAGTAATGGGGAGTTACTTCATTATGTTGTTGCCAGCATTTGTGTTCTGATTTCACTAAAGATTCTGTGAGAAAATAGACTCTACTGTGGTGCTTTCAAAAAATGCTCAAACAATTTAAAAAGATGCATTATAAAAGCAGATGTGCTAATGGAAACAAAAGAGCCGTGTTCAGTAGGAAGAGTGGATTCCACAGAGAGGTTGTAAAAACCTGATTGTTGGTATGTTCTATTTCTGTACAGTTTAGACTGATCAATAAGTGGGATAAATTTTTTTTTTTTTTTGTGAAATCACAATATTTGGGATTTAGAATGATCAAGCCAGTCACTTAAGCCATCCTGAGTATATACAGTGTGCAGTGTGTCCGTAAAGTCATGGTGCACTTTTGACCGGTCACAGCATACCAATCACTATGATCTCTTAAGTTAATATGAAAGTCTCCATACTTGAAAGAAATACAGTTTTATTTTTGCCTTCAGATTAAGAAGGATAAATTTAACCTGTTGGAAACTCATGTCGTCTACCACGGATTTGCAAAAATAAACTAGTGAATATGCATGCTTCAATTTTGTGGATTAGTGATACTGAACTACGCTGCTCACGAAAATTACAGGATATTTTATCGCTTCATATTCATTTTGGTATATCCCCTAATTTTTGTGAGCAGTATATTTGTAATCCCCTCTTTCCCAAAGGCACGCTCTCTCACACTTTGTATTTATATCTTTGCAAGAGGTGTCCTTCCTCAATTTATAACCTAAGAGAATGTCTATCTTTTCAGCAGGACTTTCCTAAGCCTCTCTCCCATCACACACTTAGATCTGCCTTCCTTTGCTTTCATGCCATGCTTTCTGTATTTTTAACAGAGCTATTTCATAAGTATATAGACCTTCCTGTTTGTTTGGTGCCTGTATAACATCGTCTTAATCTGTGATGTCTGGCCAGGAACGCCAGACACCATACATTCAAATCAAAGCTATTGATGCTGTGATCTTGGGCAGTTTCCTCTAATCTTGGGGCTTTTGTGTTCTCACCTGTAAGATGGGGGTGTTAATAAAATTTACCTTACAGACTTTTTTGGTAAGGAACAAGTAAGTTACTATATGTAAAGGACTTAGACTTTTAAGTGTTTTCACTTATTTTATTGTATCTGCAGAATTTAAGGGATAATATTTGTATAATATATACTTACTTCACTATTTATTGGTACAAATATTGATGAAAAATCTTAAATTATGTATCCATCCTTAGGCTATTCATAAAGCACAAAGAGGAAACTTAGCAATGTATTGTTAATATTAAAAGCGAATAATTTTAGCAGTGCAAATTAAAAAAATAAAGACTTGGAGGCTATCCACATTCAACAACTTAACCAGAAAATTGCCCAATCTTTAGGACATCCTGTCTGGTCTCCTTTGATTTTAAATTCCTAACCTTTAGAAAAATAATATTTACTTCTATTTTAAATTTTTACTAATCTAACCTGGCAAAGAGACCTAAACAAGCTTAAATCTTAGCTAATTCCCCCCCCCCCCCGTATTTCCTATAAAACATATGGAATATGTTTGCTTTATATTTTAAGGAGTTGTTTTATTGATCCTTTTATATGATTCTTTAGTACAAAAAGGCTTTGACATAGTGGAACAGTGCGCTTCTTAACCTAGTAATTATTGGGATCTATTATCAAGACCTGGGGTAGATATTTTGCCTTATCTATTTTTAACCTTTTTTTGTGGCTCTGTTCATTTCTACCCTCTCACTTTGCAACCTCTTCCCTGTTATTCCAGGAAATAGGCTCTCTTCCAGGGCTGGCTGGCCCTCCTCCTGGTTGGCCCACTCAAAGGCAGTGACAGTCACCAGGGTTGGTATTCATTGTCATTTCTTCTCCCTGGTCTTTAATTTCTCATTAGTATTTTGTCAGGAGAACAACTTTTTACATTTGCTTCTTGATTCCAAGAGTATATTTCAAGAGCCCGTAATTTCCCATGGAAATATTTTCTTGCGGTTTGGCCGATAACCCTTTCACTCGCTGTTAAAGTGAAAATGCTTGTTTTTTCCTTCTGCTTACTCCTCCACATAGCACCTCCGAGCCCCTTGTACTGAATTTCTTTCTGTGTTTTTGAAGGCTTTCTGCATGTAAAAGTTTTATATCCCTTTCCCCACTTTGCTGTAGTGGCCTGTTAGGATTCTTACTTGGCTGAGTTTTAATTTTAAATATATTCAGTTATTGGATCTTTGGCATTTCTGAACGACATTTCATCTTTTTTTTTACAGTGAGTGTCCCGGGAGCCCTCAGAATACCTGACTGGGCAATTTTCTCTTTCAAAGTCAGACCTGTAGTGATTCCTCCCGTATTCTGAGCGGGCTATTGAACTCATAGTTAGTCATCTTGATGTGTGTGTCTTCTTGAAAGTTGGATAAAACCTATTACTGTTCCTTTCTCTCTTTCCATATGGTTTCCTGACCTTGCATACATTTTACATAATATAAAACTGGGCCTCTGAAAGCAAGCAGCGTGCATATTCTCTCTCAAATTGTCACTCACCATGGCTTCTAAAGCAGAAATATGTGGGCTCATTCCTTGTCCCAGAGATATTTTACAATGAATAAAAAGCATTGAGAGAGAGAGAACAAAGACAATGACATGAACATAAAGGGCAGAGCAAATGGGGTGTAATAGTAAAAGAAAAGAATAAAAAGCATCTCAAGCTAAAATAAAGCACTATATTCCCATGAGGGAATTCGGAGGACAATTGACTATAGATAATTTCCTAAATAATATGGGGGGATCAGATTTAGGCTAAGAAAAGCAGAAAGCCAAGAAAAAGCACGATTGAAGAACTTAAAATTATAGAAAAGAATCTTGTACTTCACTGCAGAGATCTCCAAAGTAAAAAAAAAAAAAAAGAAAAGCATCAACAAAACAAAACAAAAACAAAAAAACCTCTTGGTTTCTTTAAGAAAATCATCATCATGGTATTTTGTTGGCCATGGAGGTTACTCTTACTATTTCCTTATTTTCACTCCATCACAAATCACATGGCATAATTTCTTCTCCCCACTCCTCTCTCCTCCTCATGGACGTTTTAGTGTCCATTACATACAGGCACCTTGAGCACAGACAGGGTTCTGAGGCCACCACCACTCATCTGGTACCTGGCGCCTTCCTAAGTGGTTGAATGGACCCAAGAGCTCAGTAAACCTCCTCCTAGCCAGACCTCTGAAAGGGCACCCACACATCCAGTGACTTTTTTGGCCACTAGAGCAGGAATCCAGTGATGACAATGGCTCTGTTAGTCCCTCCGGTGCTTCTACAGCTGTTGAGAACAAAGGGAGTGGGGAATTATAGGGAGAGCAGGGATGCAGCAGTATTAACGCTGCTCCTGATTCTAACATTACTGCTCCGTGGGGCACACGTGTGAACCCCAGCCCCTGGGGAGGAAGACACTCTCCGAGTTCCCTCCATGCAGTGGACGAGTGGATAATACAGTGTCTGGCGCTTATGAAGCACTGATGTGTTGGCTATTATTATTACTACCATGAGGCAGCTATTTGTGTAACGGGGATTGAGAGTGTAAGACCCCCATGAGATACAGCAGAGGTGGTGGGGGAAGTGTAGAGTGGTTGAATGGGCAGAGGTGGCGTTGTTACTCTGCGTTGTCTTATTGGCTGCCATTAGTGTTAATTCCAATGTGGTGCCAAGTTGAGGAGGGCACAACTTGTGCCAGGACAGGGGGGGTGGCAGGGAGGGGACAGAGAGAATTTCTAGTGGAGGAAGAAGGGCCATTCCCCAGAACCGGCTGCTTGGCAATGACTTTCTAAATAGGCCTACTCAGCGGTTGGATAGGAAAGAGGGCTGGTGAGTTTCCAGATGTGTGTCAGGGAGAGGCGGAAGGAAAGTAATGACCCAGTAACCTGACGTTAGGATCATGACAGGGACATGAACTGCGATAAAATGCTGAGAGCCCACAAAGTAATAATAAACAGTCCAGCTCCATTGGTCTTCCACCCTGGACTGCAAGCCACATTTCTGTTCAAACAAGTTGTTAGGAGAAGAAGCTGAGAATTAAAACATAGAGAACTCTGCGGCTGGTGTCGTCCCGTAGCTGTCTCTCTATGATGGAACTGTGTCTACCTAGCACAGTAGGGAGAAGTTATGCAGTTGCTGGGTTTGCTTGATTGATTCCGACAGCCAAAGTGGCTTACTCATTTTTGTATGATTACTCATTTGGAGGCTCGAATGAGCTAGTTTAGCTGTCCAAGTTGATCAGATTAATCAGATTCCACAAAAGTTTTGGCTTGAATTTTGTCCAATTCTGATTTTGATATTCAAATATTTTCTACATCACTAGCTGAAAATAACAGGGCAATCAGAGGGAATTAAAACAATCTCTGATAATTTAATGATAATATAAAGCATTTTTATTCTACTATTACAAAAAGAAAATATCAGTGATTGCATTTGAAGTATATATACAGTTCATCCCCTGGATGCACAGGTTGTCCAATCAGTGTAGCCAGAAATATTTTCTCCCTTCTCCATTGTATTCTTGCAGATGTTTGCCACTAGCACCACAAGTGTCACAGAACAGCAGCTGGAGTAATGGCTTGTGACACTATTCAAATATTTTCCATGCTCATCTTCCTTTACTTCTTGAACCTTTTTCCTTCTTTTCTCTCTCCTATAATTCTTCTCTGTGGCTTTTGAAATCCATCCACTTCCCTGTGTGTCCATCACCTAGAGAGTGTCATCTTCTTCACAGATTATTTCAGGGACTTTGTGACTGGCCTCCTGGCTCCTGGGCTTATTTCCCCAAGAACCATCTCTACGCAGCCACCAGAGTGATTCTCCGACACCAAAGTCAAGTTGTCTCTCCACTCAAGACCCTTATTGGCACCCCTGCTCATACAGAACAAACGCCAGCATCCTAAACTACAAAGGCCAAGGCACAGGCTCAGGTGTCTTGCTGACTTCACCCGCCGTACTTCCACATGGCCACTCAGCTGCCACAACATCCTTCTCTTCAGCTGTCCATGTGACTCACTCCCTTCAATATCTTTTCAGGGAGACTTTTTCAAAAACGTTAATTAAAACTGTACCCTCCTCCATATTGCCTGTCTTCGCAGGCTCCGTTCCTTCCCTGCATTCTTTGTCACCGCCCGCACATCCTGTTTTATACTTACATATGTCCGTGTGTCCTGCAGTGTCCATCTCTCCCACCTAGAATGCACGCTCTTGAGGGCTCAAATTCTGACATTTTTTTCTCCCCCTGTTTATCTCTGCCAGGTGCATGGAATGGAGTTCAGCACATCCTAGTCATTAAATAAGAATTTGTTGAATGAGCAGTTATGGAATTAAAGCATGTAGACCAGTTAATAAAGAGAATTTCATCCATGTTTTTGTCTAGTACTTGTATGGTTTCATTTATTACATTTAGACGACTGGTGAATTTAGAGTTGTCTTGATTATGGTGTGAGGAATAAATCTAGTTTTATGTTTTACTAGCAGTTGTTCCAGCACCATTTTAAAAAAAGTCCTTATTTGCTCCTTTGATTTGACATAATACCTTTTACATAGTATGTATATACATAGGTATTTTTATATGTGTATGTATCCATATAAATGTAAATATATTTACATATATGTCATGTATATATAATTTATGTACATATAAATACATTTCTATATTTATTTTTATATGATCCTAGAAGAGACAGAGAGTTTATCTCTACACTTGAAAAAAGGAAACAAGTTATGAAAATATTTGAAAGTAAAGAATTCCAGATAGAAAGCACAGCATGTGTAAAAGGTCCTAAGGCAAGAACAGACTAAATTGATGTCTTGGGAGGAGTGGAAGTGTATTGCAAGATAAAGTCAGAGAAATAGGCAGGAGCCAGGTCAGGTAGGGCCTTGTAGACCATAAGAAGGCTTTGGATTTAATTTTAGGTGTGATGGGAGATCATTAAAGCCAATCAGGCAGTAAAGTAATGGGATCTGATTTACATTTTAACAAGGTAAGTCAGACCAAGGGAAGAAGGAAAGAAGGAACATGAGTTCCATGCAGAACTGATACCTGAACTTCTGACATGGTCTGGACACAACTGCTCTCTTGGGACACAATTTTTATAACTGGATAGCAGCCTTTTCCCCTCCTTGGACTGTCCACAGATGCTGCTCATTTCAACTGTGCAGTTTCCCAGTCCCTCTGCATTGAAAGAGACCTCTAAAGTTAACTCCCTGACTACCTTAGTGACCATCGCCTGGTCCAAGGTTTCTTATTACTATGTTCCACCTAGCAGTGTGTCTTCTGTCATCTTAGCTCTATCTGTGACGTCAGCAGTTTATTCTGGCTATGACATCTTCTGCCATGCATCCCGGGCTCTGCTTAGTGTCTTCACCCAGTCTGTTGCCTCTGTCTTTCCTCCTACACTTTGCCTTGTCTCACCCCCCAACCCCGCCCTACGTAGTGAACACATCCAATCTGTTTTAGCTTCATCTGTATACCTGCTGTTATTTCTCCTGTGACCAGCACACTATATATAATATATAGCCATGGTTGCTGTCCATTCACTCAACACATGCCTGTTGAACATGAACTAAATGCCATAGGCTGTACTAGTACTCTGGTGTCTAGACTCACAATCCCTGTCCTGAGTTTGGTGGGAGTGGCAAACAAATTAACGAGAAATATTTTTAATGAGAGGAGCACCGTGTGCAGTAAGGAAGTCGAAAAGGATCCCAAGAGGCAATGGTATTTACTTAAAACCTGAAAGATGAACATGGCACCATCAGGGGAAAAAGTTGAGGTAAGACTCTTTGAGGTAGAGTTTATAACAGACTCAACAGCATGAGAAAATGACAGGTTCGAGGGACTTAGAAAAGTCAGTGTGAAAGGTGGGAAGAATGAAGGATGCTATGATAAAGTCTTTCCATGACCATTCATAGTGTGGTCATCTTTGTTACTGAATAAATTAGCATCTGAAATGGTCTTCATTTGTCCCTTATGCCACTTGTGTTTCATCGGTGGAACCTCTAGAGCCCTTGGGTTGGCTTCAAGTCATGGATCGTAGAACAGATCTTTCCATCCTACTTTTCAAGACATAAATCAATGCTATTCCCTATGAAGAGGAAGCCTTTGTTCTCTTTCATTAGGAAAAGCTTCACAGACCTCAAGGATGTTTATTTGTTTTGTTCCAACTCTGCCTGGACAAGCAGGACCTAAGTTAGGGCCCCTAGAGGCTGGGCTGGACATAGGCTTTGGTGTTTCTGGCCATTGGGTGTAAGAGCAACTTGCTCAAATAGATCCAAGGATGGAGTTGAAATTAAAAGCCAGGAAGACAGTTAAAGGGCTCAATATCAAGCATCAAGGCAGAGGGGTAGAACCCACCCGTTATTCCTGGAATAAGGCATCTGGATGAGAGGCAAGTGAGTACTAGACTAGAACAAGGGATTTGGACAAGAGAGGGAGTAAACCCTGGGCATACTCCAGGAAATGTTGGAGTCACCCCTGGGACATTTTTACGGGGCACATATGGTCTTAGCTATGAGTGAGGAAGGAGCTGTTAAAGGCTAAGCTGGTCCTTAAGGAGTTATCAGTTCTCTCCGGGGTAAACATATGTGAGAACAAAAATAAATTACAATGTTATCTGGGAAGTTCTATAGTTGAACCATATGCCAAGTGGGAGCAAGTTTCAGGGTTTCCATGAAAACTTCCTAGGGTTGGCATTTGAAAGGCTGGAAAGGTTCGATGATTGGGCAAAGGTAAGAAAAGCTTCCGAAGAGCATCATGTTGTATTCAAGGATCAGTGGCCAGACTAGAAAGCTATAATTCATGTGAAGTATGCAGAAAGCACATTGGGACCCCTTAAATACAAAATGGAAAAGAATGAGTCAGCCTCGAATGGGTAGGGCAAGGATTGAGAAAATGCACCATTCTTTCAGTCTCAGAAGATCATTTGGTGCTATTGGGGTTAGCATTGACATGCTAAAGTATCTGACCTATTGGACAGAGCACAGCAGTAGGAGTCTCAAGATGGTGGTGATAGTTAAGTCTCATGTAGGTGATTATCATGGTGGATCAGCTCTCTAGACATCACTGAGGTTCCAGTAATATAGCATTTGCCCTGTGCTTAGATGGTTCTATAGGCCTATCTGAGTAGGCTGACCTTCTGGACAAGGCTGGAGTCCTGGTTGTAGAAGTGGGAATGAAAGCTGAGATATAGTAATAAGGAGACAACAAATATTGAGAGGTCATTAAGAAGGCTGAATCTTGGCGGGCTTGTACATGCAGTTGCCAATGTTAGGGCAGCAAGGCTCGTTCCAGACACTAAGGGTCTGATCCTCCCCAAAAATAGAACTGGCTCATGCAGGATCATTTCCAAACCTGAGGAAGATTGAGACTTTGGAGTGAAAAATTTTTAGAATGTATGGCTGAATAGGGGCTGCAGAGGTTATACCTATATTAATCAAAGGGTTGGCTATGTCATCATGAGAAGTCTAGACTTCATCCTTTGGGTAACTGGTAAGTTTTGAAGAATATTGACAAGTGGTCAAATATAGTATTTATTTTTTGGAAGATGACCCTGGTGGTGCTATGGAATCCCATCAAGAGGCATTTTGTCTTACTGTAAGCTACATTGTAGTAATGGGTTGAGTTGAGTGAATGACAATGGGGACTGGGCATCAGAAATATGAATTTATCCCTTTATGAATGATTTGTTCTAAAAAAGATGTGGTTTAAGACTTTTTGAAGAGGCATTTGCATGCCATGTGTTCTTTCATGTCTGTTGTCTACTGAGTTTCACCTGTAAATGAAAAGATGGATTCCTTATGTGTATATCCGTCTTTCTCTGAAACCTATAGTAAAATCCTTCTAGGTATTGGGTAATACCCTCGACCAGTATGAGTGTCTTTTGTTTTTTTCTTTTTCCTTTTAAATGTAAGACTTAGCTCTAATACCTCCTGATAAGATATTGAATCTTAAGCAATCAGCCATCTTTTCTGAGCATGAATGAAATCAGGTGCTACATTTGGAATGAAGAGTAGGGTAAATGTAACAAGATCGTAGCTCCCCTAGGTGGGGTAAAGGGGCGGTTATGCTCCCAGTTAGGGAGACAAAGATGACAAAGAATAAAGATTTTTGGCTACTCCAGTCTTGGCCAGGTGATGCAATAAGGAAAGGAAAACTTTTCACTAAGAATGAAATTTGAGCAGATTGGGTTTCCTGAGATGATTTGAAATGCTTTCATCAAGTGCACACACAGAGATTCAAAGAGCAAGTGATAATAGACTCCCGGAAGCTCTTCCCAGGCATTGTATTTGTACTAGATAATTCACACAAGGAGAGGCAATGAGCTAAGTCCAGTTTTCATTTCAAGCCACCTCCCTTTTTGTTTAAAGGAAACCCATGCTACTTTATGTAATTATCAAATTTGGCAAATTTGTCTATTTCTTTCATTGGCATCCACCCCAATTGTCTAAACTAAGGCAAATGGTCCTTCTCATTTTCTTTTCTCTTCTCTTCTCCTCTTTTCTTCTTTTTCCTCCTCCTTTCCTTTCCCTTCCCTTCCCTTCCTTTCCTTTTCTTTCTTTTTTTAATTTCCCCTCCCTCCATTCCTTCTTTCCCTTCTTCCTTACTTAACTCCTTCCCTCCCTCCCTTCCCTCCCTCCCTCCCTCCCTCCCTCCCTTCCTTCTTTCCTTCTTTCCTTCCTTCTTTCCTTCCTTCCCTCCCTCCCTCCCTCCCTTCCCTACCTCCCTCCCTTCCTTCTTTCCTTCCTTCCTTCCTTCTTTTCTTTCTTCCCTCCCTCCCTCCCTCCCTTCCTTCCTTCCTTCCTTCCTCCCTTCCTCCCTCCCTCCCTCCCTCCCTCCCTCCCTCCCTTCCTCCTTCCTCCCTTCTTTCCTTCCTTCCCTCCCTCCCTTCCTTCCTTCCTTCCTTCCTTCCTTCCTTCCTTCCTTCCTTCCTTCCTTCTTCCCTCCCTCCCTCCCTCCCTCCCTCCCTCCCTCCCTCCCTCCCTCCCTTCCTTCCTACTTTCCTTTCTTCCTACCTTCTTTCATTTGCTTTCAGTATGGATCAAATTTGTGTGCTGGTTGATATGAGGTAGTGTTGGTAACTATGTTATATACATGCTTTAGGTATACATTGTTAAAGGACATTGGTTATTCTATTTGCAGCCCACACTGTAGGCAAGTTTTTTGTCCTTCCACCCAAGAATTAAACATTTTAATATACTCTTCGTTCACAGAATGAGACAAATATTCTATTCACCCTCAAAGATGAAATCTCAGTCTAAAGGTTGTCTACATGGAACCTCTGACTCAAACATTTCCATCAAAATCTATTTAATTACTTATGCAAAATCAGGAAATTAATGTGTCTCCAGGAGTGAGATGAAAAGTCTCAATGAAACTAAAAAAAAAAAAAAATTGTTGTCATTGATTTTGAAGCAGATGTGATGCTGAGAGGAACATTTAGGAATTTTTATGTCCCATTTCAGGATGCAAAGAATTAATCATTGTCAAGGCTTACCTAGTACAGGGTATCAGAGACCCCAGAACTTTGAAATACCATGGCTATCCTTGTATAGTCCCCTACTGGGTAAATCCTACTTTCCAAGGTGGTGCCTCTTCCTACTGGGAGCAAGCATTTAATAGGTTTCAAGAAATTGGATGCACCCAAGGAAGACTTTGGTTTGGCACTGAATTATGTAGAGAAGTCTAATGGATGAGTGGCCTCCATGTCTCCTGTGGACTGGGGCAGGGCTGTTCATAGAAGCTTCCTGTATCTCAAGCTTCCTTATTTTGGCAGAGGCACCAGCTTCCTGGGTGGGCCAGTTGAAAGTGAGAATTTAGGAGTCGTTCCTGGAACTGAGCCTACAGTCTGTTTCCTTGTCCTCTTGATGATTCTGTGAGCTGCCCAAATCTTGTAATACAACCCTTTCTACTTTAAGTAGAATGGATTCTGTTATCACAACTAAGCATATTAGTATATCTGATAATTGTACTTGTAGGGTTGACAACAATGGCAGCCAGTTTTAACTGGGACCAAACCAAATCGTGTAATAAAAGGAACATAGGCATCAGGGGAAGTGCTCTTAAGAGACAGATCTCACTTGTTAGACTGTACTCATTTAATCTGGTATGACCAACAATATGATTTGAGCATTTGAAGGGTGAATTCTCTTATTTATTGTCAAATAAAGCACCTATTATGACTTAGAATTCTTGTCTTGAAACTATTTTGCTATAGAGATTTCTGATATTTATCTAGTATTTTGATGGTGTTATCTCATTTTTTAAAATGATAATCTTTAACATTGTTTCTCCCACATCTTAATTAGTGCCTGAGATGGTATACATTTGTGTAGAGAATAAAAGATTTTTTCTGGCATAGAGAAAACAAAACAAAACAAAAACCTACGTAAATGCCTTTGTCCCATTCCTGCATCTGAAATTCTGGGACTAGTGCCCAGGACCCTGAATTTTTAACAAAGTTGTAAATTCATCCTTAACTGTACTAAGTATTAGGACCAGTGTTTTAGAATACTGAGTGAACATTATTTTTAGAGAACACTAATACATTTATTGTAAAATTGTTGAAATTTGTTAACAAACTAACCACCTGGTTCTCAGTTCAATAACGTTCACTCTGCAAGTTAAACACTGCCTCTCAAAAAGATGTTCTTTTCCCAGAGAGGAAATTTTAATCATAATCGTTCCAACTATCTGTTAAAATTCACAGCCAATAGTTCAAATATTCAAAACAAACAAAAGATTCAACTTTTACCCAGTCATCTTTTCCCAACTAGTTTTTTAGCCTTTCTCTGGTCAGTATCATAGGAAAAATCATCTCGAAGAATCGGGGGAAATTTACAGTTCTCTTACATTTAATTTAACATTTATTGAATGCTTAGTTTATGCTAGTTATTGTCCTAGGCTCTTGATGTGAAAGGAAATGAAATAAATAAAATAAAATACAGGAGGAGGCAATGGTCCAGGAGGGGAGGTGGACACATGGACAGTCAGATTTGATGTAATGTGCCAAGGGCTGTGACAAATGACAAAGGTTGGCACGCAGTGTTTAGGAGCCTAAACCCATGGTGCTCATGCATTGCAACACACTGGAATTACTTTAGATGCTTTAAAAAAATACTGATTCCTGGCTCTGACTTTCTGAACTTTTAATGTTTTGCTCTGAGATGTGTGGCTTGGACATCAGGATTTTTAAAAGCCCTCTTGCTGATTCTAAAATACAGCTATGTTGAGAGTCCAGGTTCACAGTGGACTCTTGAAGGAGGTGATTCCTTGAATCAAGGCTTGAAGTAGACAAAGCAGATGTCACAATTAATCATTCTGTCTACATCACCATCTAATGAGCCATTCGTTCAATGTATCGTTTTCCAGGTTAACAAAGCGACTTTAGATAAATACTATAGCCACAAGAAAGTAATCCCACCCACCCCCTAATATTTTTACAGCGTACAAAGCCATTACACATAGTTTATCTCCTTTGGCTCCCTCAGCAACCCTGTGAGGAGTCAAAGGAAATTGGAGGGGTTGTTTGCATAGCTATGAAGTGAAGCCACTCTGCATGTGAAGGGAGTTCTGCTACCTAGACTTCCCTGTGCAGGAGTGGGCTCTTTTCCAGCAGCTGTTCTTATTCTTTGGATAAGTCAAGAAAATTCAAGTTCAAATACTTTGGCCTTGAATAAATAAATAAATAAATAAAGTAGAGACTAGAGACATCTGTAGAAAAGAATGATGCAAGGCTGTATACTTGGGTGGAGGTCAAAGGAGAGGCAAGGGATTTGGTGGCCAAAAAGCAAGTGAAAGAGGTTGATGGGCCATGCTACCATGACTCCGCAATAACAGTGAGCACTTGGGAAAATCAGCAGGTCATGTTGAAAACAACACATTCTGAGAAACGATGACAGATCCATTTATTTGCAACTTGGATTCAACTCCTGAGAATGAACAAAGGAGGCTGCTGAAAGAAATTGTGCTACAGGAAAAACCCTCAGAAAATGCAAGCTCAGACTTTACTTAACAAAGAGCAGGCTCTGAGTTGAAAGATAAATAAGAATTCTAAAATGCAGCTATCGGGGCATCCCCTTTGCACAAGTCGTTTAACCTTTTGGTTTGTGGGTAAGAGATATACATTTTGTTTAATAGGGCATGGGTTGTTTTTGTTTGGTATAACTTATTTGTGTCATAAAATAGGCTCCATTGAAAGAAAATGTTAGGCTGCAGAGTCATGCTAAGTCATCTATCCTGGGAGAGCTCAAATTACCTAATTAGAAACAGATGGTGCAAGGGCGGGGCCATAGAACACATTTAGCCACATGTGTGGAGATGAATGAAATATTAAAATTGAGACAAACCTATATGTCAAGAAAACAAAATACAGTGGTCCTTCATTTATTGTGGGGTGTTAGGTTCCAGAACCCCCTGTGGTAGGCGAAAATCTGCGAAGTAGTGACCTTACATTTATTTATTTATTTATTTATTTTCTTATATTTTTTATATATATATAGAACACAGTGCTCTTGTTGGTAGCCTCTCATTCATCAGCCAGTAATGTGCCCTGTATGATCTCACGTGGGCAAACTATTTAAGCAGAAGTGGCTGTAGTTGTGTTTTCTTTTTTTCTTTTTCTTTACAGGGACAGAGAGAGAGTCAGAGAGAGGGATAGATAGGGACAGACAAACAGGAACGGAGAGAGATGAGAAGCATCAATTATTAGTTTTTTGTTGCCGTTGCGACATCTTAGTTGTTCATTGATTGCTTTCTCACATGTGCTTTGACTGTGGGACTACAGCAGACCGAGCAACCCCTTGCTGAAGCCAGGGACCTTGAGTCCAAGCTGGTGAGCTCGGGGTCTTGAACCTGGGTCTTCTGCATCCCAGTCTGATGCTCTATCCACTGAGCCATCGCCTGGTCAGGCTGTAGTTGTGTTTTCCATAGTGCAAGTCTTTGTATACTCATCTGCTGTATGCTACATATTTTATTTGATTTTATATTCTTTTCATATGTTCTAATTAATATTTTTTATATTGTTTTTATTTTTAGGCTAGTAAATGCTTATTTTACTGCAAAAATAATTAAAATAATAAATATATAAAAATATCTATATACCGCCAAATCCCACAATATAGTGAAAAATCTGCGATTCAAAATTAGATGTACACAATTTAAAAATCTGCAATACAGTGAGACTATAAAAAGTGAATGGTGATATGGTGAGGAACGACTGTAATTTGGGGTAAAAAGTAATTGTGTTTTCTATAATTCTCCCTGCAGTCTACACGAGGGAAGAAAATGAAAGCTACTGTTTTCTTCTTTCTCTTTTATCTTGAGCATTTGTGCAAGATGGATTGCTTCTCAGAAGATTCTTCCCTGACTTCCGTTTGTCCTTCTCCCATGCACCCCAACTCCCCAGTCTTGCAAATATTGGGTTTGGTGGCTCTCTTCTGTGCTCGTGCTTCTTCGGTCCCCTTTGCTTAACGCTCTTTGTGTTTAATTCTCTAATTTGTGATTGTGTTCATATCTCCTCAGCAATTGAACTCATCCTGTGTCATCTATAACAAATAGAAGTTAATAATGAGTTATTAAATTAAAAGTATAGACTTTGCTGCTCCTACTGGAAAACTAAATATAATCCCCAGGAAGGCAGAGACTTATTGTCTAGTTGGCCATACATCCCTGTTCCTGCACATAATAGACACTTAAAACAAGGTTGTTGGGTAGAAGAATGAAGGAAGGAAGGAAAAAACAAACAGAAATGAGCTATTTGGGGACGTATTTCTTTTTATTCTTACCATTTAATGATCTTTTTAGAACTAAGAAGTGTTCTCCACTTGTTCAGTTGATTCTGTAAGTTACTGATATCTTGCTAATTCTTTAGTTTTCTGTTTAATTCGACCGAAGTCAGTACAACTTAAAACCCTGACAAGTGAGAACAGGTAATACTTCCGAGGAACTGGCAGTTTGTAAATTTTTGTTTATTGCATTTAATCATACAACTCTCTCAGGCAGTATTTATTTTCTTCATTTAACAGATAATTGGGGGCTTCAAGAGTTCAGTCTGCCCCCTGCCCCACAGCGTGTAAACAATGAAGTCAGGATGCAAGTCAGCTCTGCCCCATTCTCGAACTGCTACTCTTCATCCTTCCATAGTTTCAGTTTTAAGCTTTCCCCCATGACCCTCATAATCAATAACTGGAAAGGATCAATACAGATTGCTGAGTGTAATCAAGGAAGGGCTTACATATTGAGAGATCAAGGACGAGATGCTACAAATATTCATACAGCCTTCAATTTTAGTTGGGAGAAAAAGTATTTCTCCCAGGTTTTTTATTTAATGCATGCAGTGAGATACATTTTTTAGAGACTGACCTTCTCTTACCCACTTACCCCAACCCCAAATCTACAACTTCGCCACACGTGCCTTGGCAGCATAAACAGGCATCACACAGAGGGCCTGGTGACTTAACATACTTCATCATCTCCATGGCCTAACAGAGGGGTCCTTTTAGGTCATGGGCCACTTTACCCCCTGTTGGTTTACTGACAGTTTGTGTGCTCATGCTCATTAAGTAATTTCTAGCAACCGTGGCTAAATAAATGGTAAAAGGTTGAACTCAAAGTCAGCATTGCTTCATAACACACACACACACAGAACTCATAATGTATGTGACAGTTGACTCACTTAAATCACCCAATTAATTTTTTGTAGTCTTATATAAATATAATAAAGTAGTTATAGAGATGAAAGATGTTTTCAAGTTAAATTTGACTCTGCTGAACTCATAGAAGCCGAGTTAACTTATATTTCATTTTTAGGTGATTTTACAGAAAGTTGTTTTGAAGGCAAAATATTCTTAAAAGATTGAAGTTGTTCCTGCACCCTTCACACATTTCTTCTTTAAATTACTTTCTTGAAAAAAAAAGTCTACCGATTTTATAATCTATTAATTTTCAGGGGAAAAACTGTGCTCTTTTGTTGATGTGGAAAGTTTACTCTAGCAATAATGCACACGTATTTATATAATTCAACCTCATCTTAAATATATTTGGTTTCAAATCACATTTAACTGGCATTTTATTTATTTCTTGGCTTTTCCCACTCTCAGAACACTTCAGTGCCTTAAGAGGTGCATTCATACTTAAGTAAAATAGAACTGTGAGGACATTTGACAATAACTTAATTTAGTTGAGCACTAATGGTTGGTGTTTATCTCTCTTTTTGTCTGTGGGGAACGTTGATGTTGCCACAGCAACTCAGACTTGGTCAGGAGAGAGAAGTAACAAGAGTCCCACAAAGAGAAGGCAGAAGTACAAATCAAATTAAACTCTTCTCTGTTAATAGGGGTTTGTTTTTTGCAAAGGAGTAAAATGAGTGTTCAGAGTTTAGGGAGAAGCGTTCATTTCAGCGGTCATACAGCAGTTTGATTATTCTGGTTAAAAATACTAGTGTTTTCCACATGACTTAAAGGGCCATGGAAATTAGGCACAGAAAATATACATCTGTACAGAGAGAGGGACACGTGTCACAGGACTGACTCAGGGAAATCCATTTGGGGCTGAAAACCAAGGATTCCTCATCCTGACCATTTCTGTTGGTATTCCCTCAGAGAAGGAACATATGTTTTGTTGGACTTGGCGGTAGGATGACTTATTTAGTCTACACAGGTAGGAAGTGATGTAGATACAGGTAGGGAGTGGTTATGCACCTGGTCTGTATCATGGTTTGAGCTGAATGTATTGACCTAATGCATCATGTGATAGAGTCACAACTTAAGTCTCTATAGTGGCATATATTTCAGTCATGAAGATGTTCGAGACAGATACAGTTTTGGCTCCTGAGACCAGCACTTAAAGAGTTATTTCAGATTCAGTTTCCTCACCTTTAAGATGCTTCACAGGCCCTGACTGGTTGGCTTAGTGGTAGAGCGTTGGCCCAGTGTGTGGATGTCGTGGGTTTTATCTCCAGTCAGGGCACACAGGAGAAGTGACCATCGGCTTTTCCACCCTTCCTCTATCCCTTCCATATCTCTGTCTCTTCCCCTCCTGCAGCCATGGCTCAGTTGGAGCAAAGTTGGCCCTGGTGCTGAGAATGGCACCATGGCCTCACCTCAGGTGCTAAAATAGCTCAGTTGCAGAGCAATGGAGCAGTGGCCCCAGATGGGTAGAGCATCACCCCCTGGTGGGCATGCCAGGTGGATCTCTGTCAGACGTATATGGGAGTCTTCTCTCTGCCTCCCACTTCTCACTTCAAAGAAAGAAAAGAAGCATCATTTTACTTTCACTGGTTCTAAAAAGCAAAAAGGTACAGAAATCTCTGGACTTAGACTTCTGCACTCCTAACTGTGTTTTGTGATTCCCAAGATGCTTTGAGGGAAAAAGCCAGAAACAGATTTCTAAACTGCCCAGGAGACATACTATAAACATAAAACAAAACCAGGCTTATGTCAGAGCAGGTGATTGAAAACTCAGAGGACTTCAGGATGGAAGAGTCTCCAGTCCCAGATGGTTTGCATTCAAAGAGCATTGTGCACAGGGTGATAAGTGACTTGGGGGAATCTGTGGCCGATATGTGCGAGTCATCTCTGAAAACCGAGGACACACAGGTGGCTGGTTCAGGACTGAACACTACACCTGTCTTTGTAATAATACTTGACGCTCTGCCCTGCCTTTCATCGGGACTTCTTGACAAGCTTTGCAGACATACCACGACAGCTTTTAGAGGAGATGTGAAACCCATTTTGGAGAAAGAAACCTTAGATTAAACTCTTGTGACAAAGTAAATGTTTGAGGGCCTCACAGTGGATTGGAATAGAACAAAGGCATCCTGAGAGTCCTCTTTAAGTGGATAGCATGGACGATTTGTTTTTTATTTTTATTAAAACAATCTCTGTTTATATTTAGCTTAGAAATTAAACATTTAAAAGCACTATCCATGGGACAATATGTAAGCAAGAGGATTATATTGAAATGAGTACAGACTAGTTCTGCATAAAAGGAATTTGTATTTAAGGGATAAAAAGGCATCCATTCATAACTTGCAAAAAAAAAAAAAAAGGAAATACTGTAAGAGTGGTATAAATAAATGTCAATTGTGCATAGGAGAGGAAATCATTTTGGTGGAGTAATTGTGGAGGGCTTCATGGAGGAAGTGGAAATAGAATAGTTAATTTGGACCCTGGCCGGTTGGCTCAGTAGTATAGTGTTGGCCTGGTGTGTGGGTATCCTGGGTTCGGTTCCCAATCAGGGCACACAGGAGAAATGCCCATCTGCTTCTCCACCCCCAACCCTCACTTCTCTCTTGCTCTCCCTCACTATCTTTCTCTCTCTCTACCTCTCTCTTTCTCTTCCCCGCCTGAAGCCATGGCTCCATTGGTGCAAGTTGGCCCCGGGCACTTAGGATGGCTCCATGGCCTCTGCCTCAGGTGCAAAGAAGAGCTCGGTTGCTGCTCTGCCCATCTGGGGCGTTGCTGAGCAATGGAGCAATGCCCCAGATGGGCAGAGCATTGCCTCCTAGTGGGCTTTCCTTGTGGACTCTGGTTGGGCCGTGTGTAGGAGTCTATCTTTGCCTCCCTTCCTCTCACTGAAGAAAAACAAAAAGAATAGTTAATTTGATTTTTCATGGAAGTACAAGGAGTATAGACGGATGGTTGAAATAAATGCACACGTATGTGAAAGTTCATGACCAATTTATAAATTAGCAAATCATCTGGGATTGACAAGTAGTCTGGGTTGGCCAGGTTAGAGAGCTAACCTGGTGTGTGGCTGTGTGGATGAATGTGAGGGTTAAGGGATGAGAGTGATTGTGGGAGGTTGGAAGGTGAGACCTGAGGACAGAGTATCAAGACCTGCAAACTAAAAAGAAATTTGTTTCCCGTTCTATAGAAAATGGGGCAGGGATGGGGGACAGGTGATGAACATGGAAACAATAATTCTGGTGGATATATGGTCAGTGGCTTCAGGAGGGAGGGACAGAGAGCAATTGATTGTTATAATGAACCAATTATATGGTGAGGCTTGAATGAAGACAAAGTCCCCTATTTCAAATGTGAGCTGCAGCTTCTCTCTGATGAAATCCTGAGGGTTAGGGAAGAAGAAAATTGATGTTGACTCCGAGACCTTCAGCTTTAGCTGGTGACTGAGTGGGTGATGATGCTATTAATTGAGACACAAACTTGGACAAGTGGGTATGAGATGGAGAGGAAGATAATAACTTAACTTTTGATGTTTTAAGTTAGATGTGCACCTTTAAAAAGAGGAGCGAAGTCAGGATGAAGTCAGAAATTAATTGACTTAGAAAAGAGGCATGTATTTTCCTAAGGGCTGTCAGGTCCTCGAGTAACAATGGAAATGGAGGAGCACATGCCATATGTTAAGTATTTCAAAGTTATAAATCAAGCCACAGACTGTTAAACAAAATATGGTTTAACCTCCTATTATGGCAAAATTGCCTTCATGTCTACTTTGAAGGTCAGGTTTGAATTAGAACTCTGTGATTAGAAAAGCCTCCATCCCCCTTTCCTCCCACTCTGGCTCTGTCCATGCACTGCACAGCTCGGGGGCACTCCTGGGAAGCCTGGTCTGCAGACTCAAGCCCTGCCCACACCCCTTCTGCCTGCAGTCCTCTTTCTCACTAACAACCACTCCTTGGCCACCTCCAGGACCCGGGATACATTGTGCACATCAGGAGTGTGCTCTCAGTTAGGAAGAAGACATGGGGCCCTGGAAGCAGACTCAGCAAGATTCAGATGAGGAATTCTTGGTTCTGGGTCCCCAGAGCGTGGTTTAGAAGGAAGGGTGTGGGCTCTGGCTGAGCGCGTCCTATTGGGACCACCAATGCCTCACCCTATAGAGGGCAGAGTGAGTTGAAAGTCTGAAGACCAGAAGAAGGCTCCTCTTACCCTCGTCTAAAGGCAGTGAGGAGAAGAGAGTGGAAGCAATAGAGTGTGCAGAGGGAGAACAGAGATGGAGAAACACCACCAACCTGGAGGAGGTTCATAACGTAGAACCCGAGGATAAAACAAGAGAGGAGGTCAAAGCAGCATGTGTAGGGCACACTTTCAAGTGGTTGATCAGGAGGAAGGAGCAGCTGGAGGAGGAGCTCATGATGGATGAAGAACTGGACAGAGGTGTTTCTGGTTTAAACAATTGCAAAGTGACCTGACCAGGCGGTGGCGCAGTGGATAGAGCATCGGACTAGGACACAGAGGACCCAGGTTCGGGACTCCGAGGTCGCCAGCTTGAGCGTAGGCTCATCTGGTTTGAGCAAGGCTCACCAGCTTGAGCCCAAAGTTGCTGGCTTGAACAAGGAGTCACTTGGTCTGCCGTAGCCTCTCAGTCAAGGCACATATGAGAAAGCAATCAATGAACAACTAAGGTGCTGCAACAAAGAATTGATGCTTCTCATCTCCCTTCCTGTCTGCCCCTCTCTCTGTCTCTGTCATAAATAAATAAATAAATAAATAAATAAATAAATAAATAAATAAATAAAACAATTGCAAAGCATTTTTATTAGAGTAGAGTTCAGCTTTTCTTGAAGTGTGTTGCGCTTGCAAAAGATCGCCCAAGACTCAAGGAGTCAAAATGGAATAGCACTTAGAACAAGGAGTGTAATCAGTGAAGTCTAGATTTGTAAACACAAATAAGGGTAAGAAATATAAATGAGTCCAGAAATATGATTGTTTTGTGAAAAGAGTTTATGCTGACTAGCACCTATGCCAACTTTAATGAATGAAGTGTAGATATATAAGAGAGTTTCTATGCAGGGCGTTCCTGGTACTTTTGACAGCACCCCCATGTCAACTGTTTTAATGTTGTCTTGCCTGATTTTATGTGTGGATCAGGAGTGTCTGTGCTTCTGGGAAGGAAACATGGAAAAGGTGTACTCTCTGCACCTAGAGCTGGGCTAAGGGAAGAACAGAAGAGTGTCAATTACACCTTGGCGTGGAGCAACCACAGCCTCACTCAGTCTATTGGACAAACAAGAGTCAAATGTGTAAATCAGCGTTTTTCAACTACCAGTCTCCAGACTGGTCCGTCCAAAATTTTGTGGCCATTCATGAAAAAGTGAACCACCCTGATATTGTCTGAAGATTGCAGACCCAATGATCTTAGTCGAATTTGCTTATGCTCAGGGTGATTTCTGCCTTAGCAGTCCCCAAAATAATTCTCTTATTTTTATGGTCCCCGAGTATAAAAAGGTTGAAAATCACTAGTATAAAAAACAGAAGACACCAGAGAATCATCAATGGAAAACTGGATTTTAGTGGTAAAGAAAAAACAGATCAGTGTAGCTCGGCCACGTGTCCAAAGATCCTAGGATTTCAGTTGAGTTTTCCTCCTAGACTGTTTGAAAACCAGGATAGATATTCAACTGAAAGCCTTCATGCCTGCATTGATCATTTTGAACCATGGGGCTTCCCTCCCTCAAAACTCTGGAACTGATTGTTCTTGCAATTTCTTTCTTGGAGAGGTGAATTAATTTAAACGATGACATCAGTGCTGGAGTGGGAAGGGTGTGAGCCCTGGGATGCTGTTGCCCACGTGCACGTCCTGTCCTGTGTCTGACTCCCTTGTGGAAGGTTCTGGAGTGTCTCTGTGTCACACAGTTGGAAAACATTCGCACTGGCTCATCTCTTGAGATCCTTCCAAGTATCAGAGCCGGTGGCTCTGCTGAGCCAGGTGTAGCTTGTGGGTGAGGTCGAGCTCGCCTGGGCCCTTTGAAGCAGGGCCATCTCTGTGGATGAGTGGGGAAGGACAGGGAAGAGATCAAAAACAAGAAGAGGCACAGAATAAAAATAAAAATGTTTAAGGGGGTGATACTGGCTTCCTTGGCAGGTGCTGTGTGGAATAAAAAGGAGACTTCTCTAACAAAACCGTTGGGATTGTAAGGTAGAGCAGTGGGAAATGCAATTTAAGGACTTGTTTTTCAGAGGAAGGGACATGTAATTCCTGGAGACTTGGTGTGACTTAAAATTCAAATCATTCAAAAACGAATCTTCCCAAAGCAGGAAGGCATTTTATGGAACTTACACACTGATAATTATTTTAGTGTATATTTGCACTGAAGCTACTTTTTTTTACATGTTGTCTTCTATATTTCGCTGAGGGCTCTTGCCTACATCAATGTCAGTGGTTGTTCGCTCTGTGGATTGCTGTGGCCCATCTCATTTCTATCCCAAAGTTAGTGATTTGGGGAGTTTGTTTGCAGCACTGACTTGAGCAGCACTATTTAATGAACTTGGACAACATTGTGAAAAGATATTTTAAGAAAGAAACGAGATCTGAAATGATAATAACAGGGCTTGCTTGGATTATAAAACCAAAAGCCACTTTCAAAAATTCCAGTGCAGGGGATCAAGAGAGGTTGTCATACCACTCTGTGGTAGGGAGTGGCAGTCACTTAAAACGTGCAAAATTCACTCTGTTTTTAAATTATGCAGTTCTGCGAGAATTAAATAAAGGGAATTTCTCATTGGTTCAAAGTTGGCACAAGCATTCCTTCACCTCCACCATTTGAACTTTCTCATAACTGTGGATTTTGTAGGCATCTAAGTGTTGTGAAATGGTGTGCAGGCAGGGAGGTGCTCTGTTTGTCTTTGTAACTCCTCGGGGTCCTCATGTGGTCAGGACATAGACTCAGCTGAGCACTGGCTAAGTGACATTGTTCCACACAGCTCGCTCTGGGAGGAGATAGGAGTAGAGAGTAGAAATTTGTAATTCAGGGGTTCAGGACCTGGTTGCATGCTAAATGTAAGAGGAGTATTTTTATCAATGCTTATAGGTGGCTAGATGGATTGGGTGGTGGGCATGCCACATCACTCCAGTCTTACCAATTGCTCTCTCCTGGAAAGATAGAAAGGGGTAATTAGACCCCTAGTGACTTGTGACTGAGCAGGGCTTGAGGAGAATGTGTGTCTTGGGCAGGGAGCAGAGTGTGGCTTAGGGCTCAGCTAGGATGGGGGGATGGGGCGGGGGACATATGGAGGCCGGGCCGAGTGTAGCCAAGAAGAGAGGCAGAGCGGAGTGCAGTACGAAACTTGCAGCTGGAAGCAAGTTGCGGACCAAAGCCCAGAGCGATCCAGCTCTCTGTAGCCCATGCCAAAAGTCCAGGTGAAGAGTGGAGAAATTAAATCAATCATCAGAATGATTCAAAACATCCAGATGTGTGTTGTCATCAGGGCCATCACTAGGGGGTCTGTTGGCTACTCCCCCCAAATATTTTCATTAGTTGAAATCATTCTAAAGGTTGAAGTAGAAGTGAATTATAAAAGGCCTCTGCACATTCAGCCTGGAAGGAACTTGCATAAAGCTGAGGAGCCATTGCCATTCTTTGCTTTAGAGCCCTGATAATAGTATCAGGGTGCTCAACCTCTTAGAGTCTTGCAATAGAATCGGGTATTAGAAACAATTGAATGGTTAATTTAAAAAAAATATGCCTAGTTCCTTTAGTTCTACTATCTGAATTAAATGTGTTCTATCTTAACACATACGGCACCAGAAATACAGGAAGGCAGCTATAAATGAATTGAATGATCTGGGATAATTCACAGATATATATGTATATGTGTGTGTGTATGTATGTATGTATTTAAAAATAAATCCTAAGTGGACCATCAGAAAGAGGCCACAGAATTTGTGTTTTGTTTTATAGAGTCTCTCTGTGACAAAGTTAACTTTTTCCTAAGGCCAAAGGCTATGACTTACAAAACCCTTATAGCTCATACTAGAATGTTTTCTTTGGCCTAAATATAATTTTGAATGCACAGTTGTTGAAATGGGAAAGGACCTTTGATCTTTTGGTTTAGCCACGAGAACACTCGTAGTCAAAATTCATTGCCAGGTCAGACCTTCAATTCCCAAACCAAACTATCAAGCAAATAGTTCAATTGGGAATAAAGTGTTATGTTCTTAGACTGGGTTCAGAAAATGTTGAAGAGATATTTGAGTGAAACAAAGACAGAAAGCAGAAGATGAAGTTAAAGATACTGACATTTGGAACACAGAGGGCCAAGGATGCCTAAGAGTTCGTGTTTGAAGTCCACAGGGTTGTGGGCATGATACCTTCAACTAGGGGAGAGCTGGAGAATACTTGATATTTTTTACTTCAAGTGTGGATAACTCTACCATTTTTATTCTTTCTCATTATCTAATGGGAGAAAAATACTTCCTCCTATTTTTCTTTCTCAACAAACACTTTTTCAGTGCCTACCTTGTTCTGTGCCAAAGCCAGCTTCCATTCTAGAGGGGAAGATAGTCACGAAACAACAAAAAATGAATAGATACGTGATTTGTCTCATTTTTTTCAAATCCTCTGAATAGTCAAGAATATGTGAAGAGATAGGGATGAGGTATGTTCCCAGAAAAGTCACTATTGAATTAGGAAAAGGTCATGGAGAACTTTGGTATGTACTATTCAGATTGTTTTCTAGAACCATCATTTAGGCTATAGCCAGTTTGGGTCTTCAGATATACAAGGTATTTATAGACACAGCAGGATAGAAAGATATCACTTAATTAAAACCCTATTTTGCAATGAATCAGAGTTGGACCTTCAGTCCAGTAAGTTGAAACATCAGAATGCCAACTCGTACTTTTTCTTTAATATTAGCAAAAACTAAGATACAATTCATATTCCATAAAATTTTCCCTGTAAGAGTATACATTTTAGTGTGTTTTAGGATATTCACAAGGTTGTGTACCTATCACCATTATCTAATTCTAGAACATTTTCATTACCCCCCTCCGAAAACAGTGTACCTATTAGCAGTCATAGCTCATGATCTTCTCCCTTCAGCCCTCAGCAACTACCAATCTACTTTCTGTCTCTATGAATTTACCTGTTCTGTACATTTAAGTACATGTAATGTATATTATGTGGCCTTTTGTATATGATTTCTTTCACTTAGCATGTTTTCAAGTTCATCCATGTTGTAGCATGTATGAGTGCTTCAGTTCTTTTTATGGATTTTATTCCATTGTATGGACATACCATATTTTGTTTATCTATTTATCAATTGATGAGCATTTGGGTTGTTTACACTTTTTGGTATTATGAATAATGCTGCTGTGAAAATTTATTTACAAGTTTTTTGTTGGATATATACTCTTCAGTTCTTTTGGGCATATATGTTGTAGTGGAATTGCTGGGGCATATGGTAACTCTGTATTTAACTTTCTAAGGAACTGTCAAATGGTGTTCAAAGCAGCTGCAACATTTGTATTTCTACTAGCAAGATAGGAATACTGAAATTTCTCCAAATCCTTCTCAACACATGCTATTGTATACCTTCTGATTATAGCCTTTTTTGATGTGACATCTTATTGTGGTTTTGATTTGCATTTTTTTTGAATGACTAATGGTGGTGAGCATTTTCAAAGTGCTTGTCATTTGTGTACCTTTGGAGAAATGTCTATTCAAATTCTTTGCCCATTTTTGAGTTAAGTAGCCCTTTTATAATCGAATTGTAACATTTCATTGTATATTTGAATACTAAGCTCTTATGAGATATATGATTTCAAATATGTTCTCCCTTTTGATGACTTCTCAGGTTGAGGGATCTTTGTGGCCTGTTAGAGTAGAGTTTTAGTGATTAATTCTGACTAAGTGACTTTGGATAAGCTCATGTGTAGGCTGTTCTTCCACATTGAACTAGATAGATATATTGTCTGTGTTTGTACTTTGGCCACTGTCGGTGAGACTTGTGAAATCCTAATTATGTCTAGCCTGTTATTAACATTGTCTGGGTCACAATTATGAAGAACATTTGGGAGCCACCAATTTAAATAAGAATTGTAACATGAATCAGTAGGGGTAAAGCAGAACACAGAGGAACTAAGGATAAAGGAGCAGCTGTGGAGACGGACACATTTCCCTGCTGGTTTTATTGAGAATCTGGCTCCGATCTTTGACAGGAAATGCTATATGCTCTTCACCACTGTACAGATAACACACAGCTCCTGCCTGATGGAATTATATGATTATTTGAACCAAATAATTTCTAAAAGCTATTGTGTACCTAATAGGTAGTCACAAAAACATAGGGAATGTTGTTAATAGGTAAAATGCTACTTTAAGGAAATGGTACTGTGGAGTACAGAAAGCTCTAGGCACTCAGAGCGTCCTTTTTTACAGATGATGGGATGAAGATATCTGGGTGAGAAGGTAAGGTCCTATAGTATCAGCTCCATACAAGTAGGATCAAGAAGTTCTCCCTGAACTCTTTTTGTCTGATCACATCCCATGGCCAAGTATGTGTATCCAAAATGAAGCAATTATTAGCCAGATTTAAAAAAAAATACAATGAACCTTATTTATGGGTTGCACTTGGTATAATCCATGGGGACACGAAGGCTCTCCTCTTGTGGCCGGGTGTTCAGTGGCCTAGCTCACGATAGGAGAGTGTTTTCTCTCAGATCCTTGGCCACCCAGCCTGAAATCCACTGAGAGAGGGGCTGTGTCATCATCCATCTGTCCCGTCCTGGGCTGAGCGTTCTTTCTGCTTTTCCTTACTCTGAATAAAGTCCGCCTTTACAGCTGAGAGAAATTTGTCATCTTCTCAATTGTAATATGTCATCGCGTTCATGGCCTACCTCCAGCACGTGCTAGCCGCGGGGCGCTTGAATGCAAGTGCATTTGAGCTTGTCAGACTGTCTTTGAGAAGCAACATGGGGTTTGGAGGCGGCCTCTCTCACCCCTCTGTAACGGTATGGCACAGAAACAAGAGTCCTATGGTTTTTTATTGAATTTGCATTTTCGATCGTTTCCAAGGCACAATAATGCCTTCATTGGTTTTGGTTTTTTTTTTTCCTTTTTAGCATTACAGTACTTCATTATTGCCACAGGGGGAACTATTGGCTTAATTTTGTTTTGGAGATGCTGCTGCTGAAATTATTAAGCTAATGATTTATGCCCCCTGTGATACAGCAATCTCTTGTGCTTAAAAATGGTTACTATGTTTTGTTTACTGTTTATAACTACCAGCAATGTACCACCAGAAACCCAGGCTAGCTTGCTGGGTTTATTTATCCCTCTGGATCTTTAGAAACCACTGATTAATATAGAAAAAAATTTTTTTGAAAGCTTGATATTTTTAAAACTCCCAGAAGCTATGAATTAAACCACTGTGCTCTGCTATATAGGAGAAAAAGCTCAGTGAGAATGAACAATGGATGCCCAAACCCATGGCGCCCTTGCGTTTGCTCCTGGTTTTATCAAAATGGAAAGTCTGAGTGCTTTTCAGGAATACAGGGCTGTGACTCCATTAGTTTTGGGCTATGAGATCACCAGCATTTCCCCTTGGGTGCCGCACAGTTTACCATATTAAGGAACCAATTTGCTTAGAGAACTGTTGCACGTGTTTAAAGGCTGTTAAGTTTGATGGCTGGCAGAATGCACGCATTCAGTCCTGTGGCCGGGCCCTGGTGAAAGAAGTCCTACTACTCACTTGCGTCTCTTGTTCTGAAGTGATTTTTGCAACCAGAATATGACACAGGGCAGGTGAACCGTGGGACAGGAAGAGACGTGATTCACAAGTGTTGTTTTGTGTCCAATGCAAACGGTTCTTATACCATGTTTAAGTCTTGATCCCGTGGCTTCCCCAGGAGAAGTATAAAAAATGTCATTGCTGTCTCTGGTAGCTTCAGCACAATAACACCTCCTCTGATCTTGGCCATCACTTGATTGTCCTTCAGTTACACCTTCCTGCTGGCTCCTCAACCCCATCAAGTCCACTGGGCTTTGTGCCCACTGCAAAATGGGACCCCTGCCCCCTTGGACAGCTCCACCGCTCTGTACCTCCCCTGATGGACCAGTTCAAATTGTTCCCTGGCCTTTCCTCTGTGGCTCATTCAAATGACCACTGCTCTTCCTTGAAGGGACCTCCAGCATTTTTTTAAAATATTTATTTTATTTTATTCATTTTAGAGAGGACACACACACACATACACACAGAGAGAGAAAGAGAGAAAGAGAGAGAGAGAGAGAGAAAGAGAGAAAGGGGGGAGGAGCTGGAAGCATCAACTCCCATATGTGCCTTGACCAGACCAGTGCAGGGTTTTGAACTGGCGACCTCAGTGTTCCCAGGTCGACGCTTTACCCACTGTGCCACCACAGGTCAGGCGGACCTCCAGCATTTCCCACACCAAGCCAGGCCCAGGAACAAGACAGGCCCGTCGCTTATGTGACAGGGCTGGGTACAATGAGAAGGCGATTCTCAGTCAGGGATCTCTACATGTGATGAACGTAGGCAATCCTACCCAAAAGGCATGTCTTGAGAAAATCAACTTGTAAGTAGGAAAGTGAAAACAAGGCCGTGAGTATGGAAACAAAAACTACACTTATAATATGAACATCTGTGTATGGCTTTGGCCTCAGATATTCTCTTGATACAGACCTTTCTATATGAGAATGCAGCCAGACCTTTAAGAGAAAGAGATGAGTAGGTCACTGAAACACCAAACCACGGAGTAATAAGATCTGTTTTATCCTTTCTTATAACTCATTATTTTTCTTTATGACGATGCAAACTTTGATCATAAGACGTATTTACAGTATTCTAACACGTGTGACTATGAAAAACATATTATTCAAGTAGCAATTTTAATTGAAAATACTTCCCTCATTTTATAGGTGTTTTTATTTAGAATGCATTTTCAGTTAAGTCTTAGAATTACTCCCCTCCTTGTAGTAGAAAAGTAAAATGAAGTAGAAATTCTCTAAAGCTCTTAGGGGGTGTTTCATTTTTTATTTTTATTTTAACGCAATGTTTAAGCAACCTAATTCTATACAGGTTACTGTGAATGTCTTGCTGATCATTTTTTTTGCACTCAAACTGTGATTTAATTACAAATTACTTTTAAATCTTAGAAAGTCTAAACATCAGTACAGTATAGGATGTGAAATTTCATACAAGCACAGAACAGGTTAAATGTAATGTTTAGCTAGCATGACAGGCAAAATATCTGTAATGTGTAGGAATTTGTAGCATGAAAAATCCCAGCCTCTACTAGATATGGAGATTAGATTTCTCAAAGTTAAATCAACAGAATAAATTTTCAGCTATCCTTAGTGAAAATACTTTGAAAATAAAATGCTTTTTCAGGGAAACCAGTGATCAACAAATAAGTATGTCAACAACAACAAAAAACAATTGGCTTACTTTTTAACCATTATTTTTGATGCTATATTTCTAGTCTATAACCCTGTCACATTTCCTTGTAACATTCATGTATAACATTACCTAGACATAATAATCCCACTTGCTTTTGAGTGTCTGTCTCATGCTTTCTAACAGCTCCTCTTGTTCCTCTGAGGCCACAGGAGATTGAAGGTTGCACACGCAATCTAAAGGTGTCAGACATACCTTGACATTTAACCTCAACTTCAGAACACATAAAACTTGATTACTTAACCAGGGGAGACTCAAGTGGACTCCTCTCACTTGGTGACATTGGCGGGGGGGTGGGGGTGTAAAAATAAACAGGAGAGCAACGATTTTTACTTTTTAATTTACTTAGGTTTTCTTGACATACACACACACATACACACAAAATAGCAACTGTAAGAGTATGATCTGATGAGTTGTAACAGATTTAGTTGTATCTCTACCATCCCCATCATCAACATATTAAAACCTTTCCATCATCCTCCAATTTTTCTTTACGTCCTTTGACTTAATCTTCAAGCCCCAGCCCCCAGCGGATACTCATCTCCTTCTTATTTCTTCAAATAAACTTAAAGATTCCTCTTTTCTGTGATGGTGTTTTGTCTTATGTGATTAAAATCGGCTAAGCTGAGTCTTGGGGTGTTGTGTGCTGTCATTTACTGTGAGTTGTTGGTGATTCTTTTGGGGTATTTCAAAACTTGCTGCTTTTCCTGGTTCCTACGATGGCTTTTCTCATCCAAATCTCATCCAAACCGTTCAGAATAATGTCTGATCAAATATCCAGGCACCTCCTGGCGCAACCAGTTAGACACAGAATGTTAACCATTACAATGCCCAAGCAAGCTTCGGGGTAGACCTCTGAAGATTCACCTCTAGAAGACAAATCAAATGGGAAATGAATTAACCAATTTTGCGAAGGACGTTCAGTTATAGGAGCGGCCCCTTCTCTGCAGTTTCACTTTCACAGTTTCCAGCTACCCATAGTCAAGCACTATCCGAAAAGCATTAAGTGGAAAATTCCAGAAACAAACAATTCATAAGTTTTGAATTGTGCTCCATTTTGAGTAACATGATGACATGTGTCGTTGTCTTACTCTGTCCTGCCTGGGATATGAATCATCCCTTTGTCCAGTGTGTCCACGCCATACATGCCACCCACTATAATAGGACCCCGGGTAGCTAAGAGCCTTGCCTCTGATATTTTAAGGGCCATACTAGCAGTTAGATAGACGATCACAGTATCACAGCACTTATATTCAAGTCACCCTTATTGTACTTAATAATGTCACATCCCCATGACTTTTCTTTCAGTGTATTGTTACAATTGTTCTATTTTATTATTAGCTATTGTTAATCTCTTACTGTGCCTCATTTATAAATTAACTGTATGTACGTGTAGGGGAAAACATAGTAATCTATATATGGTTTGATATCGTCCACAGTTTCAGGTATCCATTGGGGGTCTTGGAAAGTATTCCCTGCAAATAAGGTGGGGAGGTGGTTCTGTGTAGATTATTCTTCTAGGGGATTACCAAGAAAAGAAATCCCTAACAGAATTTATGAGTGAAGTACACCTCATGAGAAGGTCATAGGGCTTAGAGTATCCCCAAAGAGTTATAATTTCCTGTAACTTACCCCCTCAAGGGGTCAAATGGAGTCTATGTCAGTAGGAAAACTAGATAATTTATACAAGCAACAAAAATTCCTTCATCTTAAGTTTTGCAGTAGCTCACCACACCATTATCTCCTGTCTAGATAACAGCTGAACTCAGCTCTACCAAGTCATTTTCCAAAGATGATTTTTTTAAATGATTCAGATGAAATCATTTTAATATTCGGAAGGGAAAGCAGTTATTATAAAGATAAAATTATCTGCGTAATCATGCGATCCCTGTGTCATGACGCTAAATCTATTTCTCGTTGGCATTTCACCAACACAAATTTCACCTAAAAACAAACAAGCAACAGTTTCTTTTACACATTTTAAAAAGATTATTGTTACTCAGAGAGGGATGGTGAAAATTCTCTGGGACATACTTTCCTGCTTCTGTTGAGTCTTATGAACACTTGAAGGACCAGCATAGAGTAGTATTTTCATCATTCAAAATACATTACTCTTTTTAAGTAGATTTTGTCCTTTTTCATTTGTTTATAAAACCCATTATATTACATGAATTGTGATTACTATACCTTGGGCTTTTCACTAAAATATCAGAGGCAAGGGCTTTTAGCTGCCCAGGGTCCTATTATAGTATATAACTTAACTGTAAATATGGCTCTTAAAACTTTTAATTGAATAATGTCATAAAAGTAGACTTGGCAACAGAGACTGATTTTAGCAAACCGGGTTTTGAACACTAAAAACACCTTATCCAATAAGGCTTTTAGGATAATTCCTTTTATATTTTTCTTTCCCTAAAAGACTTCCTGTACTTTAGATTATAGGATCATTATAGTCCCTAAGGCAAATCTCTGATCTATTAATGTCTGCCCTTAAAAGCCTCAGGATGTACAAATCAACCTTCATGTCATCCTTTATAGCTTTAGTCCTTGACTTCTCATTTCAGGGTTTTTTTTTGTTTGTTTGTTTGGTTGGTTGGTTGGTTTTGGAGTAAGGCAGGGGAGATCTTTGGTTGGTTTGAGATAATTTTGAATTTTGTATTTCATCACTGCTTTTTAGAACCCCAAAAGAGCAAGACATCCTTAAGGAACTCTTCAAGTGAAATGAAGGATTTAGCTTCATCACAGAGCATTTGTCTCCCCACTAAACATGCGTCTACTAGTGGTGCGATTAAACGTGTGGCATAGCAGCGTAGCATCTTGCTGAGTGGAAGAAGTATGGGGGTAAGTGTTAACCAGTGAGACAACACTAAGTGGGGGTAGAGAGGACCCCTGAAGCATCATCACTTCCACCCAGACTGTGATTAGTATCTCAAATGCTTGTTTCGTGTTCTGCATCCTCCCAGGAAATGAATCAGCAGAAATCCACGAGGTGTACTTATGTGGAAACAGTTAGCTCCAGAAAACAGTTAGGGCGGTACTAAACATGCCCCTCAGATCTGAAATAAAGAACGACTTTGCTAGAAAGGAAGGAATATTATGTATCAGATTGGCCCCTGTGCCAGACTGGGAAATTAAGGAGAGAAAGAGGTGTTGAAATCTTCTCTAATTGAGATAGCAGGTTTCACTAGACCTATGAAGGGATTGGAATGACATTGTTTTGTTTTCATACCTTTCCTAAAGGGTTGTGTATCATTTTGATCACTGTGGTAATGAGGATTACACTAGGCCGCGTTGCAGTAATGAACTACACAGATCCTCCGTGGCTTAGTGCACAAAGATTGGTTCTCATTCATGAAGTCTGATGCGTCTTAGGATGCTTTTCTTCATCTGGCAACTTTTCCATCCAGAGAGTGCGTGGCCTCCAAGGGTGCTGTGGCCGAGAATGAGAGTGCCATTGCGTTTATGGTTTGTTCCAGGTCTGGCACCCGTCGCTTTTGCCCAGGCGTTGGCCAGACCCTGGTAGCTACATGGTGTCCGTTAACTGCAAGGGAGGCTGGTGAATGGAGGGACTTGCCTTTGGTCTGCTGTATGGACTGTTTAGAAAGGACTACATGTCTCTGCCACAACCACAGACTGGAATTAGCTGGATCATGTGCTTTGTTTATACTGGGGCAGCAGATCCAGTCGACGCTGACTTAGAAATATTAGTTTCCCAACCATTGATCAGGCATGAGATAATCATAAGATGAACTGTGACTTTCTGAACAGTTCCTAAATTCCTGATACCATTCTGAGCAGCCCTGCATTTTCTTGTTTTGTCCTCACTAATGCCTTCGAGGTAGGCATGGCTATTATTAGCTCTGTTGTACAGGCGAGGGCACTGTGGCAAGGAATGGAGATCAATTTCCCCAAGGTCACATGGTAGATAAATGGGAAAGCCATTTTTGAACCCTGGACATCTGGCTCTGGAGCTAAATGCTTTGCTCATTGTGTTGTAAGGTGAAAGCAATAGAGAGCCATAAAAAAAAGCAAACTAAAAGCTTGCATTTCTGCCGTTAGCAGCCTCTCATGGGAAGTGTGGGTTTGTGTGGGTAGTGACTAAATAGGCAATAAAGAAACTAAAGATGTTTCTATCATTAACTATTATTTATCTAATAAGGGCATAGAGTCAATGAGAAAATGAACATCAAATATTTTATTAGAATAAATCATTTCCTTAGATAACTTACATCTCTGCCTTGTACTTTATATTACTACTAATGTCACCAAGGAATAGAAAATTCAGCATTAGAAATTGCATCATGGAACTCTCAAAGTTATTCTTGGCTGGAATGAATTGAAAAATAAAATTTAAAATCTCCTTTGTCTTCTGAATTTCACTTCTAACAAACTTATCTTTTTCTTTTTTCTCTTTCTTCTGAACTCATTTCTGCATGCAAACACCCTCTGTTTCCTACCTGTTTGCCAAATTTTAATCTAGTTTAATAGCCCAATCTTGGGAACGCATAGTTTTTGTTCCAATTAAACATTTAATACTTTATTTTAACCAGTGAATTTCACATAATGAGTTTCCATAATCATACTTCTTTGTTCAAAGAGAATAAAAAACGTAATTAAATTTACTATTATCTGTTAAGAATTAAAACTTTCTTACGTTTTCTTTTTTCCCATCATCGTATTACTTTGACATAAACACAGTCTAAGACAAGACATTTTCTCTCAACACACCACAAGAAAGTCTGTCAAGAGGGATAACAGTAAAAATAGCTTTTCTAGGAAGATGAAAATTTCTGCTTTTGCTCTGGACCATTTAATACGCTGCTGTGGCTCAAACCACGTTCCACATGCATTTCTTTGTCCGGCCTATAATGTTTACATTGAGTATCTCACTACATCATGTTTAAATGTAAACAATGGAGATTTGTTTCCCTCGGTTGGAATTCCTAAATAACAGTTCTGCATATTACAACTTTAAAGATGTGTCATGGCAGCTGCAAATAACGTTTAAAAAGAAACTTTGTGCAGCAAGTGATCATATTTCATCGACGCGCTGGCACACGGGGCTTGCTTTTTGGCCCTTGTTCAACCTTTGTTTTGTGAACCAACATCCTGCGCCATGAGGATATGTATTTTTCCCGGGCCAAATATTCCAAAGTGGACATTGATTTGGGACTCCTAGCATTTCCCAGTAATCCAGCTTTAGGACATATGAGCATTGGAACAGCCAGATTTCTAATATTCATGCCAAACATGTAGGCTTTGGAGGCTGAAAAGTATCCATTGTGGCTTAGAATGCCAGAAGTCAGCTGTCCTTTTGCAACAGTTTCTCCCTGGCCATGGGTCAGCATGCCACCACCTTTGAGGCGGTCTCAGTGTCATCTACACAGCACCAGCACCCCCAGAATCACCTTTTACTTCTAGCTCCGGGAGAGAACTTGAGTTATTGGAATGGGGTGTGGGGGGCAGGGCTCACGGACATGGGCAGTGTGACTAATTGATAAAATGGACGCTAACTCTTTTAATTTTTCACTTGCATTCTCTTTTTCAGCTACTAGGTCACTTCCTTTCTCTCCTCTGTTGTCTTCCGGGGTTGGGGAAGTAGTCACTTGTCCATTCTGCCATCCTGCTCAGCCTAAAGGCTTTAACCTACCATCGTGTCATGGAATAGGAAGTAACTCTAGGTGCTGGGGGACAGTTTCTGACAGAGTAACCTGAGAGAGTCTCTTGGAGGGGGTGACATTCCACATGAGACCTGGACGACAAAAGGAAGAAATTGTGAAAAGTGACGGGGGAGGGGTAGACGAAAGAGGTGGGTGTGTTTATGGAACAGAAAGAAAACCAATAGGGCAGATGCTATTATTTGGCTCACCTCTTCTTCTTTCCAATGGAGGGGCCGAAAGTTAGGTAGTCACTTTCCCAGCATTTCTAAGCGCCAGCATCAGTCATTAACCTACTTTGAAATAATGAGGCTTAGAAAAGAAGACTGTTTGTGGGTAATGAGACATAAGAGGAAATTTGGGGGAAAGCTTTCACTTTCCAAATAAAGAGACTGGGGCAGCTTCTCTCCTTTCCCCTTTCTTTAGAAATGTGAAAAAACTGGCACAGCAGCAGCCACATTGTAACCATGAGGGAATAAGCACAGAACTAAACTCCAACTTGTGAAGGATGGTAGAATAGAAACTTAATTAGCCTGGGTGTTTTTTTGACTAATTCTGAGTCCTGTTTATCTGGGCTTTTTTTTTTTTTTTGTAAGTAAATTATAAGTGTCCACATGGTGTAAGCCATTGTTTGTCAGATTGTTTGCAACTAAAAAGCATTGCTGTTTCTAAAGAGCAGAGCTAGTGTAGAATAGTGAGTATGAGGCCAGAGAAACAGGAAGAGCTCAGACCACTTAGGACTTTGTAGAGCATGATAAGGGATTTGGATTTTATTTCAATAAGCAGAAAAGTCTTGTTATCAGAATTTTTTGTGGATTTTAGATTACTCTGATACATGAAAGGTAGACTACAGAGAGAGAAAAGAAGAAGGCAGGAAGGCAAATTAGGAAACTGTCATAATTGTCTGGGAGAAAGATGCAAGATGGTAGCCCCTAAATCTGCTGCCCTTCAAATTTAGGTGGGGACAGGCGTGGTTATGTGTTGCTGATCACACATCTATGAGGGTCCCCTTCTCTCTTCTTCACAGCAGCATCTGCTATATTTTGCTGATTTTCTTGGGGGGGGGGATTGCATTTTATTTAAAAGGTGAAATGCTATTGTTTCCTAAATGTTAAAATACAAGAATGGCTTTTCTCTGTTCTTCTTGATTATTTATAATGTTTATATTTTAGAGGGGACTCTGAAAGGTGAGCACTGGGAGGCAGGACCCATTGGGAGGCTGTGACTATAATCTGATGACATGCTTAGGCTGTCTCAGTGGAAATGCAGGTAAATAGAAGGAAAAACACATTCAGCAGGTGGTTAACACGCTGCTCAATTTTTCTACCACACTGTAGCACAAAGGCTAGCACAAAGCAGTTTGTCAATAGATCGCGCTAAATGGATAAGCAAATTAGAAGGGAAAGGCAAAGGGAGAGGTTTAAAAGGATTCCTAGGTTTCTGGCTTTGATCACTAAGCGGGTATGTGTGTTATAATAAGGGAAATGCAAGAGGCAATATATGATGGTTCAGAGGGAGGAACACATTGGGTTTGGGGCCATACTGACTTTGTAATGCTCAGAAAGTATTCAAGTCCAGTAGGAAGTCCAGTGGGAAGTTAGAGAGGCACTGCGCTGCAAATAGTGATACGCATGTTTGTGAGAACTTAGTCCCCAGTAAGAGACAATGTGCAGAGTGAGAAGAAAGTAAGGAGGCACATCAGGCACCTGTCAGTTTCCCAGGTAACCCAGGGCCACACCCTCTTCTCTGCCAGGTCTTTGTTCAGATGTCATCTTCTGTATAACATTGTCCATGGCAGCCCTATCTCTACTCCACCCCTTTGCAGGACTTTCCCCTATCCTTCCACTTTATTTTCCCCAATACTACTTAGAAACATCTAATACATTCTATTTACTTAAATTTCTTTGCATACCTGTTACTCCCAGTGGAAGTTATTTTGTAAGAGAAGGATTTTACTTTTTCCTGCTATGGTTGTTGCTGTAAACCCAATATTTATAAGTGTTACTCACATAGAAAGCATTCAAAATATATTTATTTTGTGAATTAAGAGCCTGGGAAACCCACAGTAAGGAATGGGTATTCAGATTAGGCAAAGGTCAAAGTCCAAACCATAAAGGTGAGACCTGAGCTTAGGTGAAACTTCGGGAGACACTGATGTCAGAGGGATGGGATCCTAAGAAAAAGCTGAAATCTCAATTGGATGCAAACAATCACAGATTTTAATTAGAATGGAAGAACTCGCCCCCGGGGCATCGTGCATTCAGACTCACTGTGCGTGTAGGAATTTCTGTGGAAAGCTCCTTCTCACAATGAAGCAGGAAGTCAGGGAAAGCTACGAGAGCATCTGTTCTCATGAGATTTTCAGACTTGAATCACAAACCAAAGGAAGTTTGGATAGTTCGGATAAAGTTCAGATACTGATCTGAACTTTGGGGGTGGTTATTTAAACCAAACTGAATACAATATATCGCAGTTCATCTCCTAAAGTCTTGAAATTCACTTGAGAACGCTGGCCATTAATGGTATTCACAGCGAACAGTTACTAGCCTTTCGAATTTACTATACATTATAAAGGTGGAATGGAGAAAATGCATAGGTTTTCTGCTATCATTATACTTGCTAGAGGTGAAATTAAATAATCATGTTAATCTGGGTTTGCCCTGTGTTTAATAAACTAGCATCTTTATGCCCATCTTAGTTTTCTAGTGATATTCCAATGACATTTGCAAGTAAAATCAGAGGCACTAAAACAGCCCTTCAAATAACGGTAAATTTCTCCCACATACAGATTCATAAGTATTTTTGCTTTAATACAGTGGCTTGCAAATGATTTTTTAAAAGGTAGTTGTTCTTTGACTCACATCAGAAAAGAAGGCCCACAATATGGAGTATAAATTATATGTTGGGTAGTGTTTCGGTTTAATGCAGGAGAACAGAGTAATTCCCTTCTGTTTATATAATGATTTGCTGAACTTGGCCTGCATTTTAAAGCAATCGACAGATAATGCATACTGCGGGAAGCAACCCAATGGGAAGTGGGCTTAATACATGGTATCAATCAGAAGTGGGTCAATTTAACTGCATTTTTGGTTTGGCTAACACCTTAAAACCAGTTTTCAAATATCTGGATTTAGCCAAATTTGAAAGACACATTGTATGGTCCAATTCTTCCTTTTTAAACTTATGTGCATTTAATAGGAAATGGGATCTGTAAAACCTTATGTTTTTATGGCTAACTCATCATCATACCTCATAAAGCCTATGGAATGGCCAAAAAGTCAACAGGTCCAATTTTCTTAAAAAGCAGCTTTTATAAGGAACACCCAGAATTGAAATCTTCAGTTCTACTTTTAGGGAGTATTCAAACCTAAACTGATGCCTAGGGCGTTCGACTTTAAGAAGCACTCTTTGATCTTGAGTTGAATTATATTAGGAAAGGAAGGGACCTCTGGCAGAAACCCAGACCCTGAAGGGATGTCCTTTGAAGCAGGGTGACCCTGTTTTCCTTACTCATCTCTAGGAAGCTTTCTATCCTGATGCTGAATGAGTTGGCATCCCAGAAAATGCCATTACAAACCAATTAATTAAGCGATGAGGGTCACAGGATATGGTGTGCCTCTGTTCTAACAGAAGAGGAGAGTCGTGGGTAGAGTTGAGTTTGTCTCTGAGAGGTCAGGGAAGGGCGCAAGCCCCTCTCCCACACTGCTGCAGTGCATGGTTCATCTCCAAGGCTTTAGGGGAAAACAGTGGCATAGGAAAGGTTAAGGAAAAACACAGAAGAGAAGAGGGTTGGAGAAAGGAGTCTGAATGATCAGCTAAGAAGAGAAAGCAAGGCTGGAGACTGTTCAAATGAATTCTTCTCATTTCTAGGATTCTTTTTTTTATTAAGTGCTTATTAGGAAATGAGGGTTATAAGAGTGTGGGAGCTTTAGAGATTCAACAAAGGGATTTAGGGGATTACAGATAATTAATTGGTAACCTTTTGTGTTAAGGTTTTTAAATACCTTTGAGTGAGGACAGGACAATGGCTGCGGAACATGCACTTCGGGTTGTTACCCAGTTGTGTTTAATCAAGTCACAGACCTGTGATGTGACCGAGCATCGCTCTCTGAGGATTAGGGATTAGGAGAACGTCACTAATGGAAGTGGAAAAGAGAAATTTATATTCAGAATCCTCTGATAGCCTTGTTTCATGACTAGACAGCGCTGTCACATAGCCAAGGTTAGTCATTACTGACGTGTACAAGAAGTCTAAAGGTAAATGTTGTGTACTCCCAACTCTTCCTTTCACATCCCTCATCATTTAATCATTCTTTCTTTAAAGTGGTCTGTGACATCCAACTGGGGAAAGGCCCCCAGGAAACAACAAAGGGTAAAAGAGACTAAATAGAAAGGATGGAGAAAACAGAACACTCAGAGAGGACTTGATCCAAGGTATTGAGATGTTAAAAGATGTTTAGAGAGTAAGAAAGGATAGAGCCTCAAGTGGTGTGAAAAACCTAAGGAGACCAATAGGGATCATGTGAAGGAGAGAGAAGTTTAGAGAACAGCAGAAACAGCTCCAAACCACGAAAACTATCTGTTTGGTAGTGGATTTCCAGTAAGAGGGCTCAGGTTACCTTTCGGTTCAATTCAGAAAACTTTCCAGATGGTATCTTGTTTTATTGTTTTGTTGCAGTCAATTACTACTGTTACGTGTGTATATTTTACTGTTTTCTTTGTTTTTATAGTTATTTTTATCACTTCACATAATGTAAAGGATCAGATAGTTCCACCAGATTTTCTTTTTGTTTTTTTTTCCAAAGCAGTCCCCCAAACCCACCTTCCTTGTCCCATTTTTCTCTACCTAGAAGGAAATAATTTCACTTTATTTTTTTAAAGATGATCCTTTTGTCATTAAGCTCTATATCTCTATTTCCCCTTGATTTTTACAATATTAAATCATTATCTGCTGTGATTCTGTGATGAAATAACTTAAATCAAGGAGATGGATTTGGGCAACTGTTATTTATTAGGTTTTGATACAGTCGTGCTGCATAACAAAGAACCCCCAAATGTCAGTCATTATGAAATCAAATGTTTCTTTTGAATTTGTTATGAATGAATGCATGGGGTCTCCGGCAACTGTGTCTCGGGATGTGGGGTTAGAGTCATGTTTTTCTGGGACTAGTGGCTTCTCAGGGAATGCTCTTCTTAGGTGAAAATATAGATGAGAGGCCAAGACAAGTCACTCAGGCTCGTATACAGTGTCGGCTCACATTGCTTCTATACAAGTTCCATTGGCCAAAGTGCGTCATATGGCCGAGTCCACATCAATGGGGCTAGAAGATGAGAAGAGGGAATATTTATTTGCTGAACACTAATACACTGTCACACATACTGATTTGTTTCTTGTGTGAGATATTTGTTTCTTGTATTTTGATTTCTTTCTCTGAGTCTAGCATCTTTGTAGTTCAGCTCCCAGTGCTCCAAGTCCAAACCAGAAAACATAAAGGCAATTGGGAACACCTCCTCCCTTGTGATAGTAAATATGTAAAAATTAAGTTACCAGGGCTGAGGAACACTGCACTTGTTCAGTCCCTGGGTAGGATGTTTGGTTTGTCCTCTAGATTCTTTGGTAGGTTCAGGCAGGAGTCATCACCTTTTGTTTTAGTCCTCTTTTCATGATGTGGGGGATATAACTCGGTTCCTTCATACAAATAGTGAGCCTTGTTTTGGAGTCCTGCCTTGCACATAGAATTTTGAGTGCATCTCTTTTTCTCTACTGAGCCAAATTCTCAGTCAACACTTCCAACTTCCAGACCTGGAGTCCATTGCTTATGTGGATTCATCCAATCTCACCAATAATTCTAGTCCGTGAAAGTATTTCTCTCTTCTTTAAGCAATGCTTATATTTATTTTTCTTCTATTTTTTTTCATGTCATTAATCACTGCTTTGCATTGGGCTATAGAAAGTGAGTCAAAACATGAATTCAAAATACCATCTTTAGAATACATCTTTTGATTAGCTATGAACAACTTCTTCTAACACATAACCATTAGATTATCATGTTCTTACCCATATTTTTAATGTGTTTTGATTCTTGAAACATGTCAAGCTCTTTCCCCCCTGAATAAATAATTTTCTCCACCTAAAACACTCTTGTCCAAGCTCTACAGGGGGTTGACATTTCATTCTCCAGGGCTAAAGACAACTCATCAGAGAGGGAATTCCTGATCACTCAATGTAAGTGGGTCCTCCTCTCCCTCCCAGTACTTCTTTCTTTTACCTCAGAATTCCTTAAAATGTATAATTAATTTATTTATTGGATTATTGGCTGGTTATATGACCTTGTCCCCCCATCAGAAAGTAAGCTCCATACACAGCATTTCTACGAAAGTTGTGTGGTTCAGCCACAGTCTGGCATCTGTTGAATGAATGTCCAAAATACATCGTTTTTTTTATGAATGATGTATATCACTGCTTAACAGGAATTAACTTTACATACACACAAAATTTATAAGAGCCTAGATTGTTAAAACACTCTTTTTTTCCCCTCCTGAATATAATGGGCGAACTAAACTCTAAATCAATGAAGTCTTATAGAGAGCACGTGGTAAAGAGATCTACATTTTCAGGTTACCAATCAGACATAATTATTGAAAATTTATTTGGAATTATCATAAGAAATTATCTAAAGGTAATTGTTGGAGTTATTTTTGTTGTAGTTCTCTGCATTTGCTTGAGGTTTTCAGAAACACTTTTATTTTCTCAACTCAAAGACTATAATATTTCGTATCTGGTGATGGAAAATGATGGTAAGATTTACTTTGAGCTCAGAAGCAAAATTTTAGGTACTTGTTCAAGAATTATCTTATTCATTGAAGCATAGCATCTTTACATGATTAAAAGCCTGCAGAGATTAATTCCCACGTGAATGTTCTAAGAAATATTTTAGAACTTTTACTTCAGAAATATTTTAGAACCTCTTAAAGGTATAGACTGAGACCAAAAAAAACAAACAAACCATTTCTTAGAATATTAGTTTCTAAAAGCTTCAGTTCAAATAACTTAGATTTTCAGATTGAAAGAAAGTGAATACTTAAGTATCATACCAGTAGCATATTTTGCTATTAACAAATCTAATTGATAAAAATATGCTTGTAGATCACGTGTTCTATTTTCTTACCAAAATATAACTGGAATTCTATGCTTTGGAAAAAATATAGACTTGAATTAGGAAATTTAATTAAATGTAGAACAGTAGGGAAATTGTGCAAAGGAAGGTAAAGGGAACCCAAACTCTTACACTTTTGTGTTTGTGCAGTGTTTACAAAACCCTGTCAAATTTTGGATCTCTGTTACCATGTGATAAAGCACAATATGAAAATTCAGCTTCTGCCTTAGTCATCTCTATTCATGTGCACTGTATTAGCTTGGGACGTTAAAGAAATATTTTAGCAACACCGCAAGAATTGCAGCCAACCATCTTTTCCGGGTTATGTGCAAAGTAAATAGTGACTAGGAAGAAAACTTGCTCAGTGAGAGCACTTTGAAATGTCGTAATTAGAACGTTTTGGTATAGGGAGAGGAAACTTCAGGACATTCATTGCTAGGCTGTTCGTGAATTCTGGTTTTCTGTAGGTGTGGTATCTTTTTGCCAAGAGGGTATGTTGTGTATCTTTTAGCTTGATAAGATCATAGAAAAATAATAACTGTTAAAAGAGCTGTTTGTGGACTGGAAGATCCAACAGTTGCAAACCAAGTGAGGGGTTCCTCTGAGGACAAGAAGGTTTCATCTCCTGTTTTCTATGCAGGGGAGCCAGTGGATAGATTTGGGAAGGCTCATGCAGTTCTCTTTGTGAAGCCCCCTTTGCTGTTGCCATTTAAATAATAAATACTTTATAGAATGTTCAAAACTGTGAGAGGATCATTGGATTCTTTGCATATTGTTTTCTTAAATTTTAAGCAGACTTGCTTTTATATCCTTGTCTATTTGTCATATAGATTCATCTTGCAGGGAACATTCATTATCAACTCGAAATGCAAAACTTCCATTTAGAATCACAGTAGATTAAAAAAAAATCAGAAGACTTGCTTATTTTATTTTTTTCAGCTTTTCCACTCAGTACTTAGCATGTTATTTTCCTTTTCATCGAGGTTGGTTTCATTGTAAGGATTTTATACGTCCAGGTCAAAAAACAAAAGACAAAAAAACTAGATTCCAAATAGCCTCATTTTTCAGAGATGATTTTTGTCCCTGTATGGGCCTCTGTTGTCCTGAGCTCTGGGCTGGGAGTGTGATTTTGTCACGTCATTATCCCCAGTGCTTTTTACCTTCACACTCACCCCAACATCTAGGGATGTTCATTTCCAATGAGGAGGGCTGGGAGCGAGACAAGAAAATATTTACTTCATAACCAAGGAGCAAATTGGCTTATGCCCTGAAAACCTATCACACCTGAGCCCAGAGAAAGAAACAAACACAACCCCTGGCTCATTTCTTACAAAAATCAGCCATAGTCATTCAACCTTGTTCCGCCAGACTGGAGGTAGCCCAACCATGGAGTGGAGAGCCGAGCTCAGGGTTGTTTTCACAACTGAAATTTTAATCCTGTCCCAGAAATTCCTATCTAGGTAATATTAAACTTGTTCTTTGGTTTTAAAAATATGAAGGTCTACCGTCTTTCTTACAAAAAGCAGGGAGCATATCACCCATTCTGATTAATGATCTTCCCTTTCCCAACATCCCTATAAACCAAGGCTTCATAACCATGCCCTTTAACTTCATACCTCTTTTTCTTTTCCTTATCAGGCTTAAAAAGAAAAAACACATACACTCACATAATAGGAACAAAACAACATAAAAAATAAAACTTAAAAGTATACTAGGAAAGCCTGACCAGGTGGTGGCACAGTGGATAGAGCATTGGGTTGGGACATGGAGGACCCAGGTTTGAAACCCCAAGGTTGCTGGCTTGAGTGTGGGATTCATGGCTTGAGCATGGGATGATAGACATGACCCCATGGTCACTGGCTGGAGCCCAAAGGTCACTGGCTTGAAGCCCAAGGTTGATGGCTTGAGCCCAAAGGTCACTGGCTTGAAGCCCAAGGTTGATGGCTTGAGCCCAAAGGTCACTGGCTTGAAGCCCAAGGTTGATGGCTTGAGCCCAAAGTTCATTGGCTTGAAGCCCAAGGTTGCTGGCTTGAGCCCAAGGTCGCTGGCTTGAGCAAGGGGTCACTCACTCTGCTGTCGGCCCCTCCCTAGTCAAGGCACATATGAGAAAGCAATCAATAAACGACTAAGGTGCCGCAATGAAGAATTGATGCTTCTCATCTCTCCCTTCCTGTCTGTCTGTCCCTATCCATCCCTCTCTCTGACTCTCTCTGTCTCTGTCAAAAAAATAAAAAGAAAAAAAAAGGAGGTGGACTAGGACAGAAAATTCTGGTATATAGGAAAAGCCAGTTTAGACCTACAACATAATTTGCCACATGAAAAATATTAATGTCTTACTTAAAAAAAAACAAAAAACAGAGCAGGAGAATAGAAAGATCAAAGAATTTCATTCAAGAGAAAACCATGGGATGTAGTCTGTGTTATGACAAGATTCTGAAGGAGAAAATTAGGAGGAAAAGAAAGGGAATATAGTTACATGGTTGAATGTTGAACTTACCTTGAGTTTAGATGTGATGATTCCAGATAGTTAAGGAACTAAAGAGTGATCCACATTAAAAAACGCAGTCATATTTTGTCAGTAAATATTTATATTATCTTGACAAAAACCACATAATCTTAAAATCTTAAATTGGAAATATTTGCTATCTCCTTGCCTGAACACTTAGCTTGCATGAATAATGGATAAATAAGTGATCACATAAGTAAAATATATGTCCAAAACTGAGGTTTCCATTTTGATAATAGGTAATACTCCTAATGACTCTTTTCTGAAAAGGTCCAGAAGTTAATAAAGGAATGTTTTTTAGGAATATGTGCGAATTATTAGTACATAATTCCTTTAAGTGCAACAAGAATATTTGAATTTACTGATACCTTAAAAATATTTGTTTGGAGTCAAAGCATTGGATGTAATAATAAGAAATTAGAAATAATATCCATAGAGCCAGTTTTACCCAGTTCAAATAAGTGACAGATTCAGAGGTATAAAAATGATAAACCTTATTCAGAGACTTCACATATTATTTTTACTGGTATTGGCAGGTGTTTTCAGTCTAAGGCAGGTATAAACCTAAGAGGAAGTTTTCAAGCTTTAGTCTGATAATCCTTATACTGTATTCCTATTCCTATGGCGTGTCCTACAATAACTAAAATCTGAAAACAACAAAGCCAAGATCCTAGAAATGAGCAACAATGGAAAAATGTGGTAAACTCTAGAGAAAAATGATTTAAAAAAATATTGGCATAGGCCCTGGCCTGTTGGCTCAGCGGTAGAACGTTGGCCCAGCATGTGAAAGTCCTGGGTTGGATTCCGGGTCAGGGTACATAGGAGAAGTGATCATCTGGTTCTCTACCCCTCCCACTTCTCTCTCTCTTTCTCTCTTTCTCTCTCTCTCTCTCTCTCTCTCTCTCTCTCTCTCTCTCTTCTCCTCCTGCAGCCATGGCTTGATTCAAGCAAGTTGGCCTTAGGCGCTGAGGATGGCTCCATGGCCTCACTTCAGGTGCTAAAATAGGTCAGTTGCTGAGCAATGGAGCAGTGACCCCAGATAGGCAGAGCATCGCCTTGTAGGGCCTTGCCAGGTGGATCCCGGTCGGGGCGCATGAGGAGTCTGTCTCTCTGCCTTCCCGCCTCTAAGTAAAAGAAAAAATAATATTGACATATACTTCTTTTTCTCATTGATGAGAGTACACAGTTGATTCAGCATGTATTTTTCTCATTCAGTAATGAGAATTTTAATACTTGAATCAATTAGATTTATGAGGAGAATAATGTTCCCCAACATTTCATTTATTTTTGATATGTGATTGTTAGCAAATTGCTTAATCTGGGACTATGAGATCCTAGGATATGCACCTTCTTAGAATTGGGTTTAACACCAACTTCTAGGTTCCAGAGAAAGAAAGATACTTGTGTTTCATTGTCTGCCCCCCTGTCTCAAGTGATTAGTAGCTTAGTTTAAGTTTACAACTCATGACAGTAGGTATGGCAAGGGTTGTATTATTCTAATTTCACAAATAAAATAACCAAGACCCAATGTAGTGGCCAGAAGTTCCTCCTTCTCCAGGCTTTTCCCTCCAACAAGAAAAGGAAAAGATTTGCATTTGTAACTAGCCAAGTTGTTAGAATCATCAGGGTCAGGGTCCCAGTCTAGTCTTAGACACAACAGTGGTGTCAGGGAGGGGGATAGAGACCCAAACTGACCCTGAAACTATTGGGCTCTTTACCACATTCTGAATTGGACCCAAACTTGTGCTCTTGCTTGAGGATATTGTTAAAGTCAACTGGCCTTGCCTGACCAGGCGGTGGCGCAGTGTATAGAGCATCGGACTGGGATGCGGGAGACCCAGGTTCAAGACCCCGAGGTTGCCAGCTTGAGCACGGGCTCATCTGGCTTGAGCAAAAAGCTCACCAACTTGGATCCAAGGTCGCTGGCTTGAGCAAGGGGTTACTTGGTCTGCTGAAGGCCCGCGATCAATGAACAACTAAAATGTTGCAACGAAAAATTGAGAAAAATATATGAGAAAGCAATCAATGAACAATTAAGATGTCGCAACAAAAAACTGTTGATTGATGCTTCTCGTCTCTCTCCATTCCTGTCTGTCATTCCCTATCTATCCCTCTCTCTGACTCTCTCTCTGTCCCTGTAAAAAAAAATAAATAAAAATAAAAAAATAAAGTAAACTGGCCGGCAGTCCCTAATTGATCCTTCTCCAAAATCCCACTAATACACTTACACAGTCAGTGAGAAATTGGAAAATTCCTCACCATCACACACTAGGACTGACCATTAATTTATTTCTAGGTTCTGCTTGTCAGGACAATCTTTTCTGGCTATTTTGTTCGGGACAGTTTTAACTGCCAGGAATGGATAGTCCTTCAGAAGGGGGTACACTTTTCCCTCTCCAAACATCTTCCTGCTAGCACCTTATTTTCTCCTGAGAGGCTTTCTTTTCCTCTCTCAAGATATCATGTCTTCTGAACCCCATTGATAATGGTGAACATTAAATAAAATAAGTTTCTTCTTTTTTTCTAATAAATAATGTTGATGTGTATTTTTACAAAGTTCTGGGTATAATATGATATTCTGTTTCTCTCTCTCTCTTTCTTGTTTTTTCATTTTCCACAAAGGGCCTAAGGTCTGCACTAAACAGAACACTGGGTGGCAGTTTCTCTTTTGAGGTACCAACCAGTGAGCCATCTCTCTGCCTCCTTTGTCTCAGGATGCACCTGTCAGAGGACAATTGGGAAGATGCTCATCTGAGCCCATCCATAGGACAGACCCCGCGGGTTCGGGAGCGCAGTAGCCTAAGACTGTCCCTGTCTGAGATGCCAGTTGCAACACCTAGGTTCTTAGGCTGCTTGAAATTCTGACCGACTGTCTTGACTCAGGGGGTCTTAGGATATCCCTCTGCTGCTCTGATAATTTTGTAGAACCATTCACAGAAGTCACTAGAAGGATTGTGCACAAGGTTATGGTTTTATTATAAGGGACACAGCCAAATGGGAAATGGAACTGGGTACAGAACATCCCTGTCCCCTTAGGCAGACGTCCTACCCTCCCCAGCACATTGATTTGCCCACCCTTAGCAAGCTCTGGGAGTCTTATTGTTTCAGAATTTTTATCTGGGGGTGAGGGTCATTACATAGGAATGGTTGATTAAATAATTGCCTCCCCCCTCATGGTTAAACACAATTTCCAGTTCCTTTCCTCTTCTTCAGAGGTCAAACAGTGAGGCTAAAAGTCCCAACTGTCTAATTAGGTGTTGGGTATTAGGGTGGCCAGCCCCTCCCTGGAAACTAAGAGCCCACCATGAGTCACCTTGTCAGCATAAACTCGGGTATGGTAGGAAGGAACTCTTTGTGAATAACAAAAGACACTCCTCTCTCTCAGGAAATTCCAAGGTTTTAGGAGCTCTGTGCCAGGAACTGGGTACAAAGACCAAATATATATGCATATTTTTATTATTTCACATGAAGTATACTCTGTATTTTTTTACTCCCTCGCTAGTATTGTGCTCTGCAGCAATAGTAGCTGTACAATAATTATACGTTAAATTAGTGGACACCAGAGGGAATGAGCTGTATTAGTGCCAGTTATGTAATAAGGCTGTAGTTGATGGTAAGAAACTTGAACTAGCCTTTGTACAAGCTGTTGGGTGATGCTACTTCATTGAATTTCCATGTGGACCTCTGCACAGTGCAGGTAATCCAAAGCCCTGCCCTCCATGGACCTGAAATCCTGATTTAAGAATCACCAATGTGAACTTTTTGATCAAGGGCTTCACTGTAATTTACCAAGCCTTCTGTTTTCACAAAAGCATGGACTCCTATTGACTCAAGTGGGAGATATCTAGGATAAACCCAAGCATTGGTTTTCTTTATTGCTTTTTTTATTTATGACAGAGGTACATTTTGAGGGATTTTTTTTTAAATGAGAAGAGGGGATACAGAGATAGACTCCTGCATGCTCCCCCACTGGGATACACCTGGCAACTCCCACCTGGGGCTTCACAACCGAGCTCCTTTTAGCACATAAAGTGGAGGCCATCCTCAGCGCCAAGGGCTGATATACTCAAATCAATCAAGTCTAGCTGCAGGAGGAGAGGGAGAGGGAGAGGAGGAGGGGGAGGAGGAAGGAGAGGGAGAGGGAAAGGTAGGGAAGAAGAAGCAGATGGGTGCTTCTCCTGTGTGCCCTGACTGGGAATCAAACCTGGGACATCTACACGCTGGGCCAATGCTCTACCACTGAGCCAACCAGCCAGGGCCACATTTTGATTTTTTAGTTCTATTTCCTCTAAAGAGTTTAAAGTCTAGATAAAAGTGTGTGTGTGCATGCGTGCAATCTCTCATATTCCAATGGGGCAAGTTCTAGTGTTCAGATAGGACCACTTGAGAATGGGAACCAGTCCAATTTGAAAGTCATACCTGATTCTCAGTTAATCCTCGAGATTTTAATCATCTGGATGTTGTAATTCTAATGGGTTTTGTAGCAAAAGCAACTGTGTTATGTGAGAGAGGAAACTTGGCCATTTTCATCCTGTCTGATTTTTTCAAGTCTGTCTTAGAATTTTTCCAGCAGGATGACTAATGCAGAGGGATTTTTCTATTCCATTGCTATCCTCCCTTATGTGGATTATTAATATATGTTTTTATTTATAATCCATTACCTTTAAAACAGAGTCATGGATGAGCAAGCCCCAGCTGTACTTGGGCCCATCAAATGTCCCTAACGATTTTTCAGAGTTTGAGGGTCTTTCCAAGCATGTTTCCAGGAACGTTTTCCCTGTATTTACATCCCTGGTGTGCTTCAGGGCAATGTAAGCCTTATGTTTCTCTTTCATTTATACTTAACTCATCAAAATGTTTTCGTGAAGCAATTTAAATGTCCAAGAAGATTTTTCTTACTGATTTTTTTAGAAATACAAAGTCCTGTTTTGCCAACTGTAGAGGAGAGAAAAACCCCATAGAAACCCAACAACTAAAGTTTGGTTCAGAACTTGAAACCAACAGAATTTGAGTAGTTTCTAGACTTGGCAAATCGCACCCTAAATCATGTGTAGGAAATCTCCATTTGCTGGCTACAAATAAGCAGTTTTGTGTGTGAACTGGTAACTGTAAGTTTCACTGCCCCATTTGCTTATGCTTGTATCTAGGTGGAAACCAAACTGTAGAATTTCAGAAAATATAAAAAAGAGTTACAAACCATCTGGGCATGTTACAGAACGGATTTATCAGCTAACCTGGGATGAATAAGATTTAAATCTTAATTTTTGAAGAAACATAGTGAAACTGAATTTTTCTGTGACTTTATAAAGTTTTCCATGTTGATTAATTAAAGAATAAGTTGAGTTAGAGATCTTTCACTTACTTAAAAGATCAAAATGCTTTTCAAGTATTTTAGTGGTTTCTTTATAGGCAATCATGAATCTTGGCTGGTCATGAAAATAAGTTAATTAAACTTCATTATGACAACAATGATAGCAGATTGAATGAGTATATTGGGGACTAAATATATATTGCCCAATATACTAAGCTTCTGGGAAAAACAGTTCATGCTGTTTATGAAGCATTAATTGCTATGCCCTCTAAGTTCTCCAAATTAGTAAAATGGACATTGATGTATTTAATACTGAGGTTTATTCTTTCTTTTATATATATATATATATATATATATATATATATATATATATATATATATATATATATATATATATTATTATTAATTCTAATGGGGTGACACCAATAAATCAGGGTACATATGTACAATGAAAACATCTCCACGTTATCTTATCATTCAATTGTGTTGTATACCCATCACCAAAAGTCAAGGTGTCCTCTGTCACCTTCTATCTGGTTTTCCCTGTGTCCCTCCCCTCCTCCCTATCCCACTCTTCCCTCCCTCCCCCCATCCCATAACCACCACTCTCTTGTCCATGTCTCATATTCTCACTTTTATGTCCCACCTATGTATGTAATCATGCTGTTCTCAGTTTTTCTTTTTTTCTGATTTACTTATTTCACTCTGTATAATGTTATAAAGATACATCCATTTTGTTATAAATGATCCGATGTCATCGTTTCTTATGGCTGAGTAGTATTACATAGTATATATGTACCATAGCTTTTTAATCCACTCGTCTTCTGACAGACACTTGGGCTGGTTCCAGATCTTTGCTATTGTCAACAATGCTGCCACGGACATGGGGGCGCATTTGTTCTTTCGAACAGTGCTATGGTGTTCTTAGGGTATATTCCTATAAGTGGGATAGCTGGGTCAAAAGGCAGTTCGATTTTTAATTTTCTGAGGAATCTCCAAACTGTTTTCCACAGTGGCTGCACCAGTCTGCATTCCCATCAGCAGTGCAGAAGGGTTCCCTTTTCTCCACATCCTCGCCAGCACTTATTCTGTGTTGTTTTGCTGATGAGTGCCATTCTGAATGGTGTGAGGTGATATCTCATTGTGGATTTAATTGGCATTTCTCTAATGATTAGTGATGTTGAGCATTTTTTCATATGCCTATTGGCTATCTGTATGTCCTCTTTGGAGAAATTTCTATTCATTTCTTTTGCCCATTTTTTGATTAGATTGTTTGTCTTCCTGGTGTTGAGTTTTATAAGTTCTTTATAAATTTTAGTTATTAACCCCTTATCAGATGTGCTGTCGAATATGTTCTCCCATTGTGTGGATTGTCTTTTTATTCTGTTCTTACTGTCTTTAGCTGTGCAAAAACTTTTTAGTTTGATATAGTCCCATTTGTTTATCTTGCCTTTTATTTCATTTGCCTGTGGAGATAAATCGGCAAATATACTGCTGCTACAGATACCGGAGAACTTGCTGCCTATGTTTTCTTCTAAGATGCTTATGGTTTCACAGCTTACATTTAAGTCTTTTATCCATTTTGAGTTTGTTTTTGTGAATGGTGTAAGTTGATGGTCTAGTTTCATTTTTTTGCAGGTAGATATCCAATTTTCCCAACACCATTTGTTAAAGAGGCTGTCTTTACTCCATTGTATGTTCTTTCCTCCTTTGTCAAATATCAGTTGTCCATAAAGATGTGGGTTTATTTCTGGGTCCTTCATTCTGTTCCATTGAAATATGTGCCTGTTCTTATGGCAGTACCAGGCTGTCTTGAGTATAATGGCCTTATAGTAAACCTTGATATCTGGAAGAGTGAAACCTCCTGCTTTATTTTTTCTTTTTAAGATTGCTGAGGCTATTCGTGTTCTTTTGGTTCCATATAAATTTTTGGAATATGTGTTCTATATCTTTGAAGTATGTCATTGGTATTTTAATTGGTATTGCATTGAATTTATAAATTGCTTTGGGTAATATAGACATTTTAATGATGTTTATTCTTCCTAGCCATGAGCACGGTATATGCTTCCACTTGTTTGTATCTTCCTTGATTTCTTTTATCAATGTTCTATAATTTTCTGAGTACAAGTACTTAACCCCCTTGGTTAAATTATTCCTAGGTACCTTATTTTATTGGCTGCAATAGTGAAGGGGATTGTTTCCTTAATTTCTTTTGCTGACAGTTCATTGTTGGTATATAGAAATGCCTCTGATTTCTGAGTATTAATTTTATATCCTGCCACCTTGCTGAATTCATTTATAAGGTCCAGTAGTTTTTTGACTGAGACTTTAGGGTTTTCTATATACAATATCATATCATCTGCAAATAGTGACAGTTTTACTTCTTCTTTTCCAATATGGATGCCTTTTATTTCTTCTTCTTGTCTGATTGCTGTAGCTAGGACTTCCAGAACTATGTTGAATAAGAGTGGTGAAATGGGGCATCCCTGCCTGGTTCCTGATCTTAAGGGGATTGCTTTTAATTTTTGTCCATTTAGTATGATGTTTGCTGTCGGTTTATCGTAGATGGCCTTTATCATGTTAAGGAATGATCCCTGTATTCCCACTTTACTGAGAGTTTTGAGCATGAATGGGTGCTGGATTTTATCAAATGCCTTTTCTGCATCTATTGAAATTATCATGTGATTTTTGTCTTTCCTTTTGTTTATGTGATGAATCACACTGATTGATTTGCAAATATTGAACCAGCCTTGCATCTCCAGAATAAATCCCACTTGATCATGGTGTATGATTTTTTTCATATATTGCTGGATCCGGTTGGCTAATATTTTGTTGAGAATTTTAGCATCTAAATTCATCAGAGATATAGGCCTATAATTTTCTTTCCTTGCGTTGTCTTTGCCCGGTTTTGGGATCAGAATTATGCTTGCCTCATAAAAGGAGTTTGGAAGTCTTCCTTCCTCTTGAATTTTTTGAAATAGCATGAGGAGGATAGGAGTTAGTTCTTCTTTGAGTTTTTGATAGGATTCACTTGTGAAGCCATCAGGCCCAGGAGTTTTTTTTTGTTGGGAGTTTTTTGATAACTGTTTTGATCTTATTTGTTGTAATTGGTCTGTTTAGGTGTTCTGATTCTTCCAGATTGATTTTTGGAAGGTTATATGATTCAAGAAATTTGTCCATTTCACCAAGATTGTCTAATTTTTTGGCCTATAGTTCTTCATAGTATTTTCTTACAATGCTTTGTATTTTTGTTGTGTCAGTTGTTATTTTTCCACTGTCCTTTCTAATTTTATTTATTTGAGTCCTCTCTCTTTTTTTCTTGGTGAGTCTAGTTAAAGGTTCATCAATCTTGTTTACCTTTTCAAAGAACCAGCTTCTGGTTTCATTGATCCTCTGTATTGTTTCCTTAGCCTCTATGTCATTTATTTCTGCTCTGATCTTTATTATTTCCTTCCTTCTACTTGTCTTGGGTTTTATTTGTTGTTGTTTTTCTAGTTCTTTTAGATGCAGGGTCAGGTTGCTTATTTGAGCTTTTTCTAGCTTCTTATGATATGCCTGTAGTGCAATAAACTTCCCTCTCAGTAGGGCTTTTGCTGTGTCCCATATATTTTTAGTTGATGTATGCTCATTATCATTTGTTTCTAGAAACTTTTTTATTTCTTCTTTGATCTCATTGTTAATCCATTCATTATTTAATATCATGCTATTTAGTTTCCAAGTGTTTGAGTATTTTTCAGTTTTTCTTTTGTGGTTAATTTCTAGTTTCATGGCATTGTGATCAGAGAAAATGCTTGATATGATTTCAATCTTCTTAAATTTATAGAGACCATTTTTGTGTCCTAACATGTGGTCTATGGTAGAAAACATACCATGAGCGCTTGAGAAGAATGTATATTCTACTGCTTTAGGGTGAAAAGTTCTGAAGATATCTATTAAATCAAGTTGATCTAGTGTATCCTTTCAGTCTGCTTTTTCTTTATTAAGTTTCTTTCTTGAGGATCTATCCAGTGTTGTTAGAGGGGTATTGAAATCCCCTACTATGATAGTATTGCTGTTAATCTCGCCCTCTATATCCATCAAAGTCTGCTTTATGTATGTCGGGGCTCCTATATTTGGTGCATAGATATTTGTAATAGTTATATCTTCCTGTTGAATTTTTCCCATTATCATTATGTAGTGTCCTTTTTTATGTCTTACTACAGCCTTTGTTTTCAAGTCCATTTTGTCAGATATAAGTATTGCTACCCCTGCTTTTTTTTCATTTCCATTTGCATGAAATATTTTTTTCCATCCTTTTACCTTCAGTCTATGTGCATCTTTTGTTTAAGGTGTGTCTCTTGTAGACAGCATATGTATGGGTCCTGTTTCTTTATCCATGCAGCTACCCTATGTCTTTTGATTGAATCATTTAATCCATTTACATTTAAGGTTATTATTAATATGTAGTTGTTTATTGCCATTTTATTCTTTAAAGCTGTATTCTTTTTTTGCTATATTCTTTCCTCCCTTTAAACTGTTCACAAGAGGCCCATTAGAATCTCTTGCAGAATTGGTTTGGTTTTTATGAATTCCTTCAGGCTTTCTTTTTCTGGGAAGCTCTTTATTTCTCCTTTCTTTTAAACGTTTTCCTTGCTGGATAATGTAGTCTTGGTTGTAGGTTCTTGTTCTGCATTACTTTGATTATATCTTGCCATTTCTTTCTGGCCTCAAGTGTTTCTGTTGAGAAGTCCGATGTCATCCTTATGGGGGCTCCTTTGTAGGTGATAGCCTTTCTTTCTCTAGCAGCTTTTAAAATTTTTTCTTTATCCATTAGGTTTGGTATTTTAACTATGATGTGTCTTGGTGTAGATCTTTTTGGGTTTCTCTTTAATGGAGTTTTGTGTGCTTCTTGAACATGTGGAGTGTTTTTCAGCCTAAATTTAGGAAAGTTTTCTGCTATTTTGATTGAACAAAGTTTTCATTTTCTGTCCTCTCTCCTCTTCTTCAGGCACCCCTATGATGCGAATGTTGTTTCTCTTCAGGTTGTCACAGAGCTCCCTTAGAGTTTCCTCACATTTTTTGAGTCTCTTTTCCTTTTTCTTCTCTGCTTCTGTGTATTTGTTTTCTGTGTCCTCTAAGTCGCTTATTCGATCCTCAGCGTGATTCATCCTGCTTTTAATTCCTTCCATTGTGGTCTTCAGTTCTGATACTGTATTTGTCATTTCTGTCTGATTCTTTTTTATTATTTCAATTTTGTTTTTTATACTTGTTATCTCTTTATTTTGGTGTTCATAATGACTATCTTTTGTTGCTCCAATTTCTTTGAACATCCTATCATTATTCTAAATTCTGCTTTTGGTAATTTGGTTATATCTGGTTCATTCAGGTCCTTCTCTGGGGATTTCTCTTGATTCATTTGGTTTGCATTCCTCTGCCTGCCCATTTTGTCTGTGTATAAGCAAGTTGTTGCCACTGGAGTCCAGTAGGTTTTGCCTTTGTGTTCTCTAGGTGTGGTCTGTCTGCAGGCCCCCTACCCCCTCTGCCGGTGCCTAGGGTGGTTGTGTATGTGCGTTGCCAGTGCCAGCCCACTGTGACTTTTGCTGTGATTTCTTCCTCTCCTCCGCAGGAGGGGTTGTCACTCAAGCCACAAGCCTTAGCACCAACGGTAGAGGTGAGCACCTTTGCTCAGCTGCGGACCCAGCCTATTTCCGGACTTCCGCCCAGAACCCGCAGACAGAGCCTGCTCGCCAGAGTTTCGCGGGTTGGGCGGGGCTTTTGACATGCTCTCAGCTGTGAGTCTTTGCCAGTCCGGAGCTTTAGCCCCTCCCTCGAGGTCCGGGCCCTTCTGCGCAGAGTCGCAAACCCAGGTTTATAGGGCCGGGCATGTTTGCTGGCTTCCACTCAGCTGCGTACTTCCCCTCGTCCTGGCCTCTACCCCGCCCCCATGTTCGGAGCCCACTTGTTTACGTAGGAATGCAATCCGCGGTTTCTCCGGCTGGGTGGGGATAGTAGCGTGGGCCCCGGGTGGGGGGGCTGGTAGCGTGAGCTCAGCCATGAGCCCTCGCTCGTCCCAGGTCCTAGCCTGGTCCCCGCAGTCAGGGCCGTCTTGCTCAGGGTCGCAGAGCAGATTTCTGCCCGTTCCTGGCCTCCCGCTTTGTCCCCGTAAGTGGGATTAAAGGCGGGCCCACAGCTTCCGGACCCCTTTTGCTCGTCCCCTCTGACCATGCTGGTCTAGACCGAGCTCACACTGGCTTGGCCTCTGCCCATGCCGACAGAACCGCGTTTCTGCATCCTGCCACCCCAAACCCTTCAGCAACCCTCAGCAGAGTAGGAAGGGACCTAATACTCCACACTGTAGGTCTTGGAGCTCCCTCACTTGTTTCATAGCTCAAAACTGTCCAAACGCCTCTTCTACGCTCTGGGACTAGGCTCTGGAACTGCAGGCTGGGGCTTGGTTCCTGGGACCCAGGTCCCTCCCTCTCCGCCAAACTTTCCTCCCGCCCCGCGGGTCTCTCCAGGCTGCCATTTGCTCCATGGAGCTGGGCAGCCCTCTTTGCGTTTTCGCTATTCCTACCAGTCTCAATGTGGCTTCTTCTGTGTTCCTTGGTTGAAGAGTCCACTTAGTTTAGTTCATATTTGGTTTATCCAGATGATGGTTATTTAAATTGAGTTATAATCCACTTTGGTTCTGGGAGTTGGAAGTTGGTATGTCCGCCTACTCCGTCGCCATCTTGCTTCTCCCGAGGTCTATTCTTTCTTTCATACATTTTAATGTTTGGGGTGGTGGAAAGGGTAGGAGTTGTGATGCCATAAAAAAGTCCCATCTATTTGGTTTCAAATTCTGGCTCATATGTTTCACTGCCTGCACTAATTTGCCAACTACAGGTATTGATCGACTTATGACCTATGCAACTTATGACCATTCGACTTTACGACCACAATTGCTAGCCACGACTGCTCCGTGTCTGGAGCAGTTTTTGTATTCACCTGTATTTTGTAATTTTGTATGTTTTGCAAATATTAAACCAGTTGTACTGGCAATGCAGTGTTTTACTTAAACCTGACGAATATAAAAATAAGAAACAAAATGGTGTAGAGATGATACAAATGGCATAAAATGAACAAAGAAAATTATGATATATAACAATAATGAAAGACAATTATGATAAAAAAGACTTAAAGATTTTTATTACATCATTTTACAGTACTGTATGTATAGTCTACTCAACTTACAACCAAATCGTGTTACCTCCGGTCTGTCGGAACCAATCATGGTCGTAAGTTGAGCACTAGCTGTATAAATAGAAGAAAGTTGACTTTGTAGAGCTGCTGTGTAAAGGTCTGGAAATTTGCAGGCACTCACTAAATACCAGTCCTCTGATAGCCCAAGAGCTCCCAGTGAGCGGTGGTTTTCAAGCCTCGGTAAGACTAGGACCTGGTGAGGGTTACATAAAAATGGCCTCAGCAGCCCCTGGGGACCTAATCTTGATGATTTCAAGGCTCCTTCTGACCTCAATCTATCTCTTTCTGATTTTCCTTCACCAGGGATATGTCCATATCGGTTTTTAAGTGTGTGTGCCCTAGACTCACGCAGCATTATTTTGACATGTGCTCTGTAATCTAAAAAACACTTACTAAAGTCAGTTGAGAATTGGCACTTGCGAGTTTGATGGAGGTTAGCACTGCAAATGGCATTCCTAATTCAATGAGACCTGAAAAGGATCCAGGAGGCTCAGCGAAGTGTGTTCCTCTCTCAAAAACGTAAAAAGGCACATTTTGAACTCTTGAGTGCTGGTAGAAAAAGGTCAGAGTTCAATTAGAAACTTTTGTTTGTTTAAAGAATTTTTTAAAAGTATGAGTTAATGAAAAGTAAGACATAGACAACTTTGTTCATAAAACCATAGACATAGAATGGACCCTCAGAGGAAGCAGTCAGTAATAGGACATCTGTTTTGCACATAATGCCCCCCCCCAGACTTTCCCCATCAACCAATCACAGTTCCTTTTCCCACTGAGCTCTTGGCAAGTCCCAAAGTACTTGACAATGAACCCCTCGTTCCATGACATCCTTACAAATCTACAGGTGCTCATAAGTGGACATTTTTGTTTAGTCCAGGCCATTCTTCCACTCTTGATTTATTCTGAGTCACATATTTATCAACTTCATCCCCATTATTAATCAGAAAATAAATTTAGGTCATGAGTTCTCTTTATAATAAAGAATTCTCAAAAAAGAAATTCTACAAAGAAATTTATTTTTGGTAATTGGCACAATTTACTCAAATTGCTGCCGTGGTTAATAGATTTATCACGAGAATACACAAGTGATCACAGAAATCCTGAATTGGTCTTGGTAAGTATCCACTTAATAACAAAAATCAGTACTTTCTTGTTTGTATTAAAACGACAATTGTTTTATTATTATTATACTTGTGACATGAGATACAAATCAGCACGACACTGATTTGTTTGTTGTTTTTGACAACTGTTTAAAAAGTTTGATGAAAACTCCATCTACACATTATACATAAAAAATACAAAGCACCATGAAGGGAAAATGGAACATTTTTAACTACCTGAAAATTTATAACTCAGTCCTTCAAAAGACCAAAATCAAAGATTAAAGACAAAGAGCACTAAAATAATTATTTATGATGTGTAATTAAAAAATAGGAATATGTTTTCTAAAAATAAATGTAAATATGGTGAGAAGACTGACCAGAGAGACAGGGGTCCATTAATAGCAGTTATCGCCTGTGGCAAGATTTTTAACTTCTTTCTACATCTTTTATATTTTTCAAAAATTCTAACATAAATAGGTATTACATCGACATTTAAGGACACCTAGCATTATGTATAAAGAGAAAAAAATGTAATCCTGGTATAACAGATTTGGATATTTGGGTAATTCTGAATGCCACATGCTTAGGCGTGTACCTTAATGTAAAGTGGAAGAAACGGTTTTTCCATTTTCCTGAACAGAGCTGAATCAAGTTGATGACTGCCTGCAGAGGTGGGCAGGCATAGATAGGGCAGGCCGGGCTGTGAGTCTTCGGTATCTGTTTGTCATTAGGAATTGTTTTTTTTTTCCTCCTAAGACCTAAACGTCTTTTAATTGTAGGTCAACTGATTCCATAACTGAAAAGCTGAGTAGCAGATTAAGTATAGCCTGCTGTTACTGTAATGAGGGATGATTAGGGTCTGAAATAGTTTTCTCCCTTGCATGAAAAAAAAAAAAAAGCACCAATTAGTATTAATGAATCACTGCTGGTATGAGAGAACCAGGGTTCTAGTTTTCCCCAAACATGAGAATGACGAATGACATAATTTTGGTCAAGATATTTTGTTTCCTCCTCCTCCTTCTTTTATTGATATTATTTTAATAGAATCTCTTATAAAAGTAATTGAAGTTTTAGGGGTACTCTCATTGAACACAAGTATACTGAGGTTGAAAGCTCCTTAGCAGGCTTTCTGTTGTTTTCTGGTTGTGTATCTGAGGGAACAGGTGTACTTTTATTTTGCTAGCTTAGTCAAGGGGGAATTTTGTCTTAATTAAAAAAGGGAAAAATGCTGTGTGTTCGGGAGTGTCAGAAAGGTCATAGTTTTTCATCTGAGGTATGTGATATAAATTCTGTGAAACTTTTGGAAGGTATTTTGGCATATTTGTAAAAAAAAAAAAAAAAGCCTTTAAAATGTTTATATTCTTTATGCAGTAGAATCAGTTCTAGGAATATATCCTAAGAAAATACTTTTAAGTGCACACAGATTCCTAGTTACAGTGTGGAAAGTTGGAAACAACTTAAAATGTCCAATTAGAGATTCCTCTTCCAAAGGTAAGAAGTATTTCTGTCTTATTCTGTATCACTGTTGTATCACAAGTGCAGAGAACAGGGCCTGTTACATAATTGATGCTCAATAAGTAATTGTTATACAATTGAATAAATATATGCAATCAAGAGAAGTCATTGCCTCTGAAAATATTTAAGAGAAAAATCTATGTGAAAAGAAAGGCAAGAAGAAATTGTAAGCACAGTACGATAGTACGCTTGCTTGTATAAAAGTGAGCATATTTGTAGGTTTGCAAGCTTCTGTAAGCCAGTAAACATTTTGGAAAGGTGCAGAAAATAGGGCTCAAAGCAACTGGAGAAGCTTTCCAAAAATGCAAAGGAGAAAGAGAAGAAAGGGAGGGAGGGGAATCTGAAGGACACAAAGGACAGAGAACAGACATCTAACATAAGGATTGTAGTTTTTCCGGGACAAGAAGTCAAAAAATCAAAAATAATTGGAACCGAAGAACTAACACAATTAAGGAAAATTTTGTGGAGCTAAAAAAATGTTTACTTATGAAATTCAAAAGCCTCAACACATTCTTGGCAAAATTAATAAAGAAAAATGAATTTGCATGTTATTTGGGTAAAAATATAAGATATCATGAAGAAACAACAAAATGAATCAGTCAGGCTTTTAACTTTTTTATCTGCCATGTTTACAATTTTCAAGGGGAAGATTTTGTGATATAACCATTTTATTCACAGCCAATTAGTAACTGACGTATGAAAGCAGTACAAAAACATCAGGTAGACAAGTTTCAGAAAATGAATTGTTTGTGAACAGTTTGACAAGTTTTCTAAAGCTATGTAGTTCATCTGAGCTATGCTATGAGGGGAAATGAATGCTCAAACTAGGCAGAGTAATATTGCTATAGGAGTCATAGATCAATCTACAGGACTCTCACCAGCTGTAATATACCCTCATCACAGTGGCTATAATAACAGTTTGTACTTTAGCATCACAAGTTGACTAAACTAACTACAAAAAATAAAACAGCAGGAAAAAGTGTACAGCTTAGTAATGCCTCTCAGTTTTGTACCTGGATAAAGATTATACTAAAGCAATCTCACTGCTTATTCTTTGATTTATTCTGGAAATAAACAAGTGATTGGACACATTTATTCCTGGTATGACTGGAACCTCCTTCAGTCAGAATGTACCTACAGGTTAATAGTTTCTTTTTTTTAAGTGAGAAAAGGGGAGATACAGAGACAGACTCCCACATGCACTCTGACTGGGATCCACCCAGCAACCCCATCTAGGGCTGATGCTCTGCCCATCTGGGGCCATGCTCATAACCAAGCTATTTTTTGCAACTGAAGCCGAGGCTCCACAGAGCCATCAGCAGTGCCTGGGCCGATGTGCTCAAATCAGTTGAACCATGGCTGTGGGAGGAGAAGAGAGACAGGGTAGTATAAGGGATGGTGAAACAGATGGTTGACTCTCCTGTGTGCCCTGACCAGGAATCAAACCTGGGACTTCCACATTCCCTGTTGATGCTCTACTGGTGAGCCAACTGGTCAGGGGCAGTAGTTTCAATTAAATAATAAAACAACTATGTTTTTAATGTACCATGGGATTTAGAGTGATCTCTAGGTAATGGGATTATAAGATTTGATCTTTCCTTCTTTGGGTTGACCTATATTTTCTTACTTTCTCACACTGATCAGGAACTGATTTTGCAATTAGAAAATGATTTAAACTTTAAAATGCTGTTTAAATGTTCTAAAAAATGGCCCACCATAACTATATCATTTGAAAAGAGGCACCAAGGAGAGCTTATATATGAGAGATTAAAGAGTGAGTGACGGGAAGATGGTCCACAGACTGTTAGTTCTTTGAGAAATCTGAAATAACACCAGAAATATTTATTGGAAATAACAGGATGGGCATAACAAAGCCACACCTGGGAATAACTTACTTAAACACTAAGATGTGGGTCGTTTTCTACAGTTCTGGGATGTAATTTTACTCCTTTACCTTTCCTAAATGAAAATAACAGGAATGACTAGAGTCAGGTTGCAATTTTCTGTGATGAAACTAAAGGTATTTTTTTTTGAAAACAATGAAATTGTAACAGTTATTTCCTGATCACTCATGATCATCATAAGAAAAATCCTAATTATTTATATATTTCACCATTTTGAGAAATAAATTGGCACATATATATTCAGAAGGGTAATGCTTAAGGCAATTATTCATTTTTCACAATTATTTCTGTAAACCATGTATAAAGTGTAGAAAAATTTTCAAACTATAAACCAAAACATTCATACTTTATAACCCAGGGAATATTGCTGTTAACATTTTAACAATTATACTTTTGGTGTACATCCTTATGCACATTTTAAACATATTTATATATAGTAAACATACTGCTTTAGAAATTAGTTTTCATTTAAAATAGGCTCAGACCATTTTTCTGTATCAGAAAAGTCTTAGAAAACAAAAATGTTGTTTTCTAGTCATCTTTTTGTAAATAATTTTTAGGCTGCTGCATAGTATTTTAGTTTAAAACCTGACTATTACAAACAATACTAGGGGAATCAAACTGGTCCATGAAACTTTGAGTATCTCTTTAATTACTTTCTTGGGCTTAACTCCAGAATTACAGTTACTGGGTCCATATGTACACAGGTCAAAAGGTATTTACATGTCCTCTCCTTTCTTTCCCTTCGGGAAGACTGTGTATCTGCTAATATACCCATCCTTTTTGAGTACACATCAAAGTGTTTGTAGCCCATGCTAAGGACTTTGTGAAAAGAAACCCCAGAGATCCCACTTTAATTTATGCATACATCTGTACTTGGTATTCGGACCTAAAAAGGACATCGCAATCTTATTGTAATTATACGTTCTTGCAGAATTTCCTCACCGATAGAAAGGATGATGGAAAAACTGCCGAGGAGAAATCCTCCCACCTCCATTTTGCAGATGGCAGAAAACAGGTTTGATAGTTAGCAGAGCTGACAACTCCATCACTGCACAATTTCTGAAGAAAATGGAGGACAGGGCAGGGACCTTCAATGCTTTGCATTTGACAGTCATTTTCCAGAGTATAATAAACATCCCGGGATACGCTCTTGAAGTGAGTCAGAAATTAAGACCCCCCAAGGCCTGGAAACCATTTAATTGCTATTCGGGCATTTCTGGAAGTGGTTGGAGACCCTCACAGGGAGGAAAATCCCCTTTTGCAGAAGATGAAGGAATTGCTAATAAGAGTGGGTGGGAAGAAAGCCATTCTTAAAGATCCCAATTGGCTTGGGATGCCAGAGATAAAACGTTCAATGTGTCAGGTCTACCTTTACATTAAATTAGACATTTGCAAGTTTGCTTTTTGGATAAGAAACAGAAATGGTTTTATATTTGTTCCTTTGCTTATTTTTAATGTTGAGAAAGAGTAAATGGGCTGCATTATTTGACCTTGGCCCTGACCTCACCTCCAGGGGTGTCCTAATGAGAAGCCCAGCAATGTAAACATTGCATCTTTCCACAGGACTATACCTTATATGTCAAGTGCACCTGAAAAAGGTTGAATTCCAATGGTGCTAGCCCATATCTACACCATGGGCTTCAGTAACAGTAGCATTATGTGTGTGTGCCTTACTCTATCTACAGCCACACTTACAGCCTTCAAAGTCTTTGACAGTTTCATGTCTATTTCTGCTTGTTTTTCCAGAAGACCAGGCGTCCCCCTGTCTTTCTTTAGTCGCCTTTGTTTCTGCCACACAGAAATACAGTACTGCTGACCTGGCGGGGTGTCAGAAGCCCGCTTTTTCTTAATCTCACCATCAAAGGGAATTCATTCTGGTTTTTAACCTTTGCCAACATAATAGCCAAACGTGGAACTCATTGTGTGGTGCTGGTAAAGTCGGACATAAACTCGTATGTTTATTTTTCTTTTGTAATTTGCCTCTTTGTGTCCTTTGCCCACTTTTTCAAATTAAGGACTCCTTTTTTTTCTTGTTGATGTAAAAGCACATTTTCATAAATGAATTGAGGACAGTAACCCTTTGTCTATCATATATTTTGCAAATACTGTATCCTCGGTAAATTATTCATAGTGCATTTAATTTTTTTTTCCAATCTACTGGGTTTTTTTAAATAGTTTTCCTTTATGCTTAGAAAGCCCTTCTCTACTACATGTTAATTTCCTTTTTCTTTTCCAGTGGCTTAATTTTTAAAATTAACCCAATTTACATTCAACAAGACATTGTTTTAAGAACTGTAATTTTTTGCAAATATTTCAATTCACCCAATTGAATTTTTATATTTCAACTTGATAATCTGAAAATGCCATGAGGTGAGAAATTCATAGTGTTAGAAATATCAAATTTGATTAACATTTTTGGGTGTTCTTACTTAGAAAGCTGATATTTCATTGAATCAAATCATTTAAAAGTAAGCTATGCCATTTAGGCCATTCTCTTCCTCCAACACATTTTTTTTAACACAAGCTTCTGGTGAGCCTAGTAGAACTTTTACTTTATGTTGCCAAAAATTTTTGATACGCTTTTAGATTGGGACACTGAAAGAGTCTATTTTTAATTAGTGTTATATGAATTTGGAGCTCTAGATATATTAAAAACGAAATAAATGGAAGACAATAAAAATGCTTCTATGCTTGGAGGAGCAAGATGGCGATGGAGTAGGCGGACGTACCAACTTCCAACTCCCAGAACCAAAGTGGATTATAACTCAATTTTAAGAACCATCATATGCATAAACCAACTTTGAACTAAACTAAGTGGACTCTTCAACCAAGGAACACAGAAGAAGCCACATTGAGACTGGTAGGAATAGCGAAAACGCGAAGAGGGCTGCCCAGAACCCAGAGCAAATGGCAGCCCGGAGAGACCCGTGTGGCGGGAGGAGAGTTTGGTGGAGAGGGAGAAACCTGGGTCCCAGGAATGAAGCCCCAGCCTGCAGTCCCAGAGCCTAGAAGAGGCATTTGGACAAGTTTTGAGCTGTGAAACAAGAGAGGGAGCTCCCAGACCTACAGTGTGGAGTATTAGGGCCCTTCCTACTCTGTTGAGGGTTGCTGAAGGGTATGGTGGCGGCAGGACCCTGAAACACGGTTCTGTTGGCGTGGGCGGAGGCCAAGCCAGTGTGAGCTTGGTCTAGCCCAGCAGGGGCAAAGGAGATGCGCGAAAGCGGTCTGGCAGCTGCGGGCCCGCCTGTAATCCCACCTGCGGGGACAAAGTGGGAGGCCAGGAACGGGCAGAGATCTGCTCTGAGACCCTGCGCAAGCCGGCCCTGACCACGGGGACACGGCTAGGACCAGGGATGGGCAGGGGCTCGCGGCTGAGCTCACGCTATCAGCCCCGCCCGGCCGGAGAAACTGTGGCTTGCCATTCTAATTGCGCGAGCGGGCTCAGAGCGCGGGGACAGGGTAGACCCCGAGACGACCGAAGGCTTGCAGCTGAGCCCACGCTACTATTCCCATCCGGCTGGAGAAACCACAGTTTGTCATCCCACGTGCAGGAGCAGGCTCTGAATGTGGGGGCGGGGTAGAGTCCTGGACGAGCGGAAGTCCACAGCTGAGCGGAAGCCAGCAAACACCCCGGCCCAATAAACCTTGGTTTGCGACCCTGAGCAGAAGGGCCCTGGCCTCAAGGGTGGGGCTAAAGCTTCGGATGGGCAAAGGCTCACAGCTGAGAGCATGTCAAAAGCCCCGCCCAACCGCGAAACTGTGGCGAGCAGGCTCTGACTGCGGGTTCTGAGCGGATGTCCGGAAACTGGCTGGGTCCACAGCTGAGAAAACGTGCTCACCCCTACCCTTGGTGATAAGGCTTGTGGCTTGAGTGACAGCCTCTCCCGTGGAGGAGAGGCAGAAATCACAGCAAAAGCCACAGTGGGCCGGTGCTGGCAACGCCCATACCCAACCGCCCTAGGCAGTGGCAGAGGGGTTGGCGGGCCTGCAAACAGACCACACCTAGAGAACACAAAGGCAACACCTACTGGACTCCAGTGGCCACAACTTGCTTATACACAACAAAATGGGCAGGCAGAGGAATGCAAACCAAATGAATCAAGAGAAATCCCAAGAGAAGGACCTGAATAAACCAGATATAACCAAATTACCAAAAGCAGAATTTAGAATAATGACAGGTAGGATGTTGAAAGAAATTAGAGCAACAATGGATAGTCATTATGAACACCTAAATAAAGAGATAACAAGTATAAAAAACGGAATTGGAATAATAAAAAAGAATCAGACAGAAATGACAAATACAGTATCAGAACTAAAGACCACAATGGAAGGAATTAAAAGAAGGATGAATCACGCTGAGGATCGAATCAGCGAGTTAGAGGACACAATAAACAAAGGCACAGAAGCAGAGAAGAAAAAGGAAAAGAGACTCAAAATATGTGAGGAAACTCTAAGGGAGCTCTGTGACAACCTGAAGAGAAACAACATTCGTATCATAGGGGTGCCTGAAGAAGAGGAGAGAGGACAGGAAATGGAAACTTTGTTCAATCAAATCATAGCTGAAAACTTTCCTAAATTAAGGCTAGGAAATACCCCACACATTCAAGAAGCACACAGAACTCCCTTAAAGAGAAACCCAAAAAGACCTACACCAATACACATCATAGTTAAAATACCAAAGCTAATGGATAAAGAAAAATTTTCAAAGCTGCTACGGAAAAAGGCTATCACCCACAAAGAAGCCCCCATAAGGATGACATCGGACTTCTCAAAGAAACACTAGAGGCCAGAAGGAAAAGGCAAGATATATTCAAAGTAATGCAGAACAAGAACCTACAACCAAGATTACTTTATCCAGCAAGGCTACCGTTTAAAATTGAAGGAGAAATAAAGAGCTTCCCAGAAAAAGAAAGCCTGAAGGAATTCATTAAATCCAACCAATCATGCAAGAGGTATTAAGGGGCCTGTAGTCAACAGTTTAAAGGGAGGAAAGAATATAGCTTTAAAGAATAAAATGGCAATAAACAACTACATATCAATAATAACCTTAAATGTAAAAAGATTAAATGATCCACTCAAAAGACATAGGGTAGCTGCATGGATAAAGAAACAGGACCCATACATATGCTGTCTACAAGAGACACACCTTAAAACAGAAGATGCACATAGACTGAAGGTAAAAGGATGGAAAAAAATATTTCATGCAAATGGAAATGAAAACAAAGCTGGGTAGCAGTACTTATATCTGGCAAAAAGGACTTTAAAATAAAGGCTGTAGTAAGACATAAAGAAGGACACTAGATAATGATAATGGGAACAATTCAACAGGAAGATATAACTATTATAAATATCTACGCACCAAATATAGGAGCCCCGACAAACATAAAGCAGACTTTGATGGATATAAAGAGCGAGATTAATAGAAATACTATCATAGTAGGGGATTTCAATACCCCTCTAACAACACTGGACAGATCCTCAAGAAAGAAAATTAATAAAGAAACAGCAAACTTGATACACTAGATCAACTTGATTTAATAGATATCTTCAGAACTTTTCACCCTCAAGCAGTAGAATATACATTCTTCTCAAGTGCTCATGGTACATTTTCTAGGATAGACCACATGTTAGGACACAAAAATGCTCTCAATAAATTATGAAGATTGAAATCATATCAAGCATTTTCTCTGATCACAATGCCATGAAACTAGAAATTAACCACAAAAGAAAAACTGAAAAATACTCAAACACTTGGAAACTAAATAGCATGTTATTAAATAATGAATGGATTAACAATGAGATCAAAGAAGAAATTAAAAAGTTTCTAGAAACAAATGATAATGAGCATACATCAACTCAAAATTTATTGGACATAGCAAAAGCAGTTCTGAGAGCGAAGTTCATTGCACTACAGGCATATCATAAGAAGCTAGAAAAAGTTCAAATAAGCAACCTGACCCTGCAGCTAAAAGAACTAGAAAAAACACAGCAAATAAAACCGAGGACAAGTAGAAGGAAGGAAATAATAAAGATCAGAGCAGAAATAAATGACATAGAGGCTAAGGAAACAATACAGAGGATCAATGAAACCAGAAGCTGGTTCTTTGAAAAGGTAAACAAGATTGATGAACCTTTAACTAGACTCACCAAGAAAAAAAGAGAGAGGACTCAAATAAATAAAATTAGAGAGGAGAGTGGAGAAATAACAACTGACACAACAGAAATACAAAGCATTGTAAGAAAATACTATGAAGAACTCTATGCCAAAAAATTAGACAATCTCGGTGAAATGGACAAATTTTTTGAATCATATAACCTTCCAAAAATCAATCTGGAAGAATCAGAACACCTAAACAGACCAATTACAACCAATGAGATCAAAAAAGTTATCCAAAAACTCCCAAAAAAGAAAAGTCCTGGGCCTGATGTCTTCACAAGTGAATTCTATCAAAAATTCAAAGAAGGAATAACTCCTATCCTCCTCAAGCTATTTCAAAAAATTCAAGAGGAAGGAAGACTTTCACATTCCATTTATGAGGCGAGCATAATTCTGATCCCAAAACCGGGCAAAGACAACACAAAGAAAGAAAATTATAGGCCTATATCTCTGATGAATTTAGACACTAAAATTCTCAACAAAATATTAGCCAACCGGATCCAGCAATATATGAAAAAAATCATACACCATGATCAAGTGGGATTTATTCTGGAGAGGCAAGGCTGGTTCAATATTTGCAAATCAATCAATGTGATTCATCACATAAACAAAAGAAAGAACAAAAATCACATGATAATTTCAATAGATGCAGAAAAGGCATTTGATAAAATCCAGCACCCATTCATGCTCAAAACTCTCAGTAAAGTGGGAATACCGGGATCATTCCTTAACATGATAAAGGCCATCTACGATAAACCGACAGCAAACATCATACTAAATGGACAAAAATTAAAAGCAATCCCCTTAAGATCAGGAACCAGGCAGGGATGCCTCCTTTTACCTCTCTTATTCAACATAGTTCTGGAAGTCCTAGCTACAGCAATCAGACAAGAAGAAGAAATAAAAGGCATCCATATTGGAAAAGAAGAAGTAAAACTGTCACTATTTGCAGATGATATGATATTGTATATAGAAAACCCTAAAGTCTCAGTCAAAAAACTACTGGACCTTATAAATGAATTCAGCAAGGTGGCAGGATATAAAATTAATACTCAGAAATCAGAGGCATTTCTATATACCAACAATGAACTGTCAGCAAAAGAAATTAAGGAAACAATCCCCTTCACTATTGCAGCCAAAAATATAAAGTACCTAGAAGTAAATTTAACCAAGGAGGTTAAGGACTTGTACTCGGAAAATTATAAAACATTGATAAAAGAAATCAAGGAAGATACAAACAAGTGGAAGCATATACCATGCTCATGGCTAGGAAGAATAAACATCATTAAAATGTCTATATTACCCAAAGCAATTTATAAATTCAATGCAATACCAATTAAAATTCCAATGACATACTTTAAAGATATAGAAGTATCACATATTCCAAAAATTTTGGAATATCACATATTCCAAAAATTTATATGGAACCAAAAAAGAACACGAATAGCCTCAGCAATCTTAAAAAATAATAATAAAGCAGGAGGTATCACTTTTCCTGATATCAAGGTTTACGATAAGGCCATTATACTCAAGACAACCTGGTACTGGCATAAGAACAGGCACATAGATCAATGGAACAGAACAGAGAACCCAGAAATAAACCCACACCTTAATGGACAACTGATATTTGACAAAGGAGGAAAGAACATACAATGGAGTGAAGACAGCCTCTTTAACAAATGGTGTTGGGAAAATTGGACATCTACCTGCAAAAAAAATGAAACTAGACCATCAACTTACACCATTCACAAAACTCAAAATGGATAAAAGACTTAAACGTAAGCCGTGAAACCATAAGCATCTTAGAAGGAAACATAGGCAGCAAGCTCTCCAACATCTGTAGCAGCAATATATTTGCTGATTTATCTCCACGGGCAAATGAAATAAAAGGCCAGATAAACAAATGGGACTATATTAAACTAAAAAGTTTTTGCACAGCTAAAGACAATAAGAACAGAACAAAAAGACAAACCACACAATGGGAGAACATATTTGACAGCATGTCTGATACGGGGTTAATAACCAAAATTTATAAAGAACTTATAAAACTCAACACCAGGAAGACAAACAATCCAATCAATAAATGGGCAAAAGAAATAAATAGAAATTTCTCCAAAGAGAACATACAGATGGCCAATAGGCATATGAAAAAATGCTCAACATCACTAATCATTAGGGAAATGCAAATTAAAACCACAATGAGATATCACCTCACACCAGTCAGAATGGCACTCATCAGCAAAACAACACAGAATAAGTGCTGGCGAGGATGTGGAGAAAAGGGAATCCTTCTGCACTGCTGGTGGGAATGCAGACTTGTGCAGCCACTGTGGAAAACAGTTTGGAGATTCCTCAAAAAATTAAAAATCGAACTGCCTTTTGACCCAGCTATCCCACTTATAGGAATATACCCTAAGAACACCATAGTACTGTTCGAAAAGAAGAAATGCGCCCCCATGTTCGTGGCAGCATTGTTCACAATAGCAAAGATCTGGAACCAGCCCAAGTGTCCGTCAGAAGACGAGTGGATTAAAAAGCTTTGGTACATATATACTATGAAATACTACTCAGCCATAAGAAATGATGACATTGGATCATTTATAACAAAATGGATGTACCTTGATAACATTATACGGAGTGAAATAAGTAAATCAGAAAAAAAGAAAAACTGAGAACAGCATGATTTCATACATAGGTGGGACATAAAAGTGAGACTATGAGACATGGACAAGAGTGTGGTGGTTACGGGGTGGGGGGGGGAGGGAAGGGTGGGATAGGGAGGTGTGGAGTGACACCGGGAAAACCAGATAGAAAGTGACAGAGGACAATTTGACTTTTGGTGACGGGTATGCAACACAATTGAATGATAAGATAACCTGGAGATGTTTTCTTTGTACATATGTACCCTGATTTATTGGTGTCACCCCATTAAAATTAATAATAATAAAATATAAAAATGAAATGCTTCTATGCTTGCTCCCTAAAGGAGATGCATGGGTCAGTGTGGTCGCACAAGTGTCTGTGGAGATGATATTGTTAAATCTGGTAGAATATACCCAGCTAACCAGGAGGCACCATCTGGCTATGTAGTTCCCTTGATTTAGGATTAATTTCCTTGAAGCCTGATTCTTACTATATACTTTTGTGCTTGTGATTTGCATAGACTTTGTTTTCCAGGACCTTATAGATCAAAACACTTACTAAATCTCAGTGGACACAAGATATATTGCATTCCTTTCACTTCTTCAAAATCTTTGGACGTGTTAATTGGGGCAGTAAGAACATGGGGTCCAGTGGATCTGACACAAAGGAGATTTGTGGGGCTCAGGCCACCTGGGCATCGTGGAATGGACTTCCTGTTTGATAAACTTAATCAGGAGAAGGAAGCAATCGGGCTTCCTGGCTTGGTTGTGGTGGGATTCAGTGGGTGTGGGTGTGAGATGAGAGCCATGTCTGTGTCTCTGACCACATAGACCTTCCCATGGGCCTCACTCTTGGTCTTCACAGTATTCTGCTAACTGATGTCTTCAAAGATGCATGTGGGTTCTCTCAGGCAACTCCTGTCTTTCAACACTGGTCGATATCTTCGGTGGAACTGGTTAGCGGAGTCTGATTAGCTCTGTTCCCTACTCATCAGTGAAGAGGAGGAGATCATCCCACTCAAGGTTGAAGGGACCTTCTCAAATGTTTAGTTCTACTAGATTGTAAAGGGGGTGGCAGAAGTAGGTTTACACTTGTGAGTTCACGAAACACAGAGTTTTTTCCTTGTATTATTATCTATTGATTATTGGATTATTTTCCATGCGAACAACTGTCAACCTACTTTTGCCTCACCCTGTGCTTTGTTTAAAAAGCTCATGTTCTTCAGGCATTTATTATCTAATCATTAGGGTGGTCAAACATGCCCTTGTGCTTCTTTCACTCACATTCTCAGGTTGATCGGCTCTCTGATTCTATCGGATTCATTGACTGACAAGTGTTGTATTTGAATATCTATGCTAGTTTAGACAGTCTTACGTGGAAACAAAGGTCAGAGGATAATTCATTAGAAAGGACATTAAACCAGGTGTCAGGGGATGACAGCTGCTACCTCTCAATCTGAGGGAACCTTTCTCCAAGCCTCCCCTTGCCCCACCCACCCATCATGGGTGCTTGTGCTGCTCTGTTCAGAGAAGCACGCTACATATGGTGGCATGGATATAGACCCGGATCATGGGGTCACTGCCGTGTTTCCATTACAAACACCCGGGTCTCCTACCTGCCAAATTCCATCAGCGTCCCGTGTGCTGAGAGCCTTCTGGAGCAGGCCCAGCAGTTCCAGGGGAGGACACCATTTGGATTTGGCCTGCGGGCAACATCAGCCCAAGCTTTCTGGGGACAGAGAGGAGGTCCCATCCCACAGTCTCTCAAAGTGAAACCCTCTCTGGGGCCTGGAAGGTCTGGACAGTCTTCAGTAATAAGGAGTACCTCCTCTAGAATTGAACTCTAGGGAGGGCCCTTGAACCAGAGTGGAGCTTACATCTTGTATCACAAGCTGGCTGTTCCTCTGCATCTGTGTGGCCTCCCGCTGGAAATAAATAAGCAAAGGATATGGTTTTAAGTACAGTGGTTTCCACACTCCCAAGCCTGATTTTTCTCTTTGCAACCCCCCCACCCCCACGGATGGTGGTCGAAGAAATGAATCTAAATGGATTTTTCAGAGCTAGTCAGACAGCCATGCCAACTTGGCTTCTCAGGAGCATGCAGTACAGTAAATAGCTACCAGACAGAGAGGAGAGGGTCCCGAGTAAGTGACTGATGGCACTGACTATAGCTCCTCCGTAGGGTCAGCCAGCTACAGATGCAAATGTATCCCCACACCCAGATGTGACTGTGGAGAATTAGGGGCTCATGCACAGAACATTCTGCCAAAGCAGAGGTGGCAGCCGGATGCAGAACGAGCCAGGTTTTCGTGAACCTGTCACTTTTACTACATCGTTGTCCAGTATCTCTGTGCGGTGACATTATCCATGAGTCCAGAGTGGGCACACAGACCCAGGGAAAGGCTGGCGAATGAGGGTGAGATCAGTGGTACCCAGTTATCATCTGTGGTGACCCCAGAGTCGCCAGTACGCTGGCAGTTGAGCATGGAGAGGCTGACACCAGGGCCCCTGGACATTCTCTGCATTACGGTTCCCTGGAGTCATCTTTCCAAGATGCCTGTTAGGGCTGTAAGTGTCTCTGCACATCATATTTTCTCAAATTATAGTTGATATTTAATATTATATGAGTTTCAGATGTATAGCATGGTGGTTAGACATTTATACAACTTACAAAGTGATCCTTCGGTAAGTCCAGTACCCACCTGGCACCCCACACTTATTTATTACAATACAATTGACTGTATTCCCTACATTTACTTTACATCCCTGTGACTATTTTGTAACTGCCGATGAGTACTTCTTACCCCCCACACCTTTTTTTGTTATTTTTCAATAAAATCAGTTTCTCTCTTTAAAAATGCACAAGCCAGGCCTGACCTGTGGTGGCGCAGTGGATAAAGCGTTGACCTGGAAACACTGAGGTCGCCAGTTCAAAACCCTGCACTGGTCTGTCTGGTCAAGGCACATATGGGAGTTGATGCTTCTAGCTCCTCCCCCCTTTCTCTCTCTCTCTCTCTCTGTGTGTGTGTGTGTGTGTGTGTGTGTGTCCTCTCTAAAATAAATAAATAAAAAGAAATTAAAAATGCACAAGCCAGTAATGTCCATGGGAAAATGAAGCAATCACATTAAAACATAATCCTCAGAGAAGTGCAAGTCACCTGAATTAGGGTGTTTATCAGGAGACCCTCCATTTAGGTGAGAGTGAACAGGCAGCTTAATTCTAGTGGCCAAAGTTTAATACAATTTCTACACAGGACCAGGACTAGATAGTAACTATTCTTAGCTTTGTGGGCCATAAGGGGACTCCACTGTAAATACCTAACTCTCTATTGTAACATAAAAGCAGCATAATCAATACTTAAATAAATGGACATGGTTTGGTCCCAATAAAATTTTATTTACAAAAATAGACAGTACACTGGCCAGTTGGCTCAGTGGTACAGCGTTGGCCTGGTGTGTGGAAGTCCCGGGTTTGATTCCCGACCAAGGCACACAGGAGAAATGCCCGTCTGATTCTTTACCCTTCCCCCTCTCCTTTCTCTATCTCTCTCTTCCCCTCCTGTAGCCAAGGCTCCATTGAAGCAAAGTTGGCCTGGGTGCTGAGGATGGCTCCATGGCTTCCGCCTCAGGTGCTAGGATGGCTCTGGTTGCAATGGAGCAATGCTCCAGATGGGCAAAGCATCGCCCCCTAGTGGGCATACCAGGTGGATTCTGTTCAGTCGCATGCGGGAGACTGTTTCTCTGCCTCCCACTTCTCATTTTAGAAAAAAAAATACAAATATATATATATAGATAGATAGATAAATACATATCTCTCTATATACATGTATATATATACATGTATATATATAGATATGTGTATGTATGTGTGTGTGTGTGCATATATATATATATATATATATATATATATATATATATGTATATGTATATGTATATAGACTGTGGGCCACAAAGTGTAGTTGACTGACCCCCTATTGTATTGTAGGTTACTGTGCCCAGAAATATATGTATGGACAGTTGAAAAAATTCAGCAGCAACAATAATTAGCACCTATTATGTGCTGCTGTAGATGCCAAAATGAATTAAGACCCAGTTTTGTGCATGTACATTACTGTTTGTGGCATCCAGCAGCAGTAGGGGGAGTGGGGTCTGGCGTTGTGTCCATCAGCATGACTCCTCAGTGCACCTGCCTGTCGCCACTGCTCATCTCCCACACTCAGTCTATTCACGGTGCCCAGAGGGCACAAAGTGATGGCTTCATCCTCGAAATTGGCAACAGATTCGTGTTTAACTGCAACCCTCACTGCCTGAGTCTCCCTCACCTGAATTCTCTTTCATCTTCACAACAATCCATGAAGTCCACTCCTCCTAGTTTACAGGTGAGACCACGCCAACTTAGAGAAGTCCAGTCTTGTCTGGTAGCAGAGCCGGGTCCAACCCAGACCGCAAGGACATTACCATAGTTGTCCTACAGGGACACATTTTCTTCAAGCATAAATAGTTTATTTTGAGCAAGAGGAGAAAAGATAGGAAACATCTTGAATCTGAATAAGGGAGCTGAGAGGAGGAAGGCTGGGTGTTCAGATCTTTCTTTAGGGTGGGTTTCTCTTTTGTTTTATTTTACTTTGTTTTAACGTTAACATTGTGGCTTGCTGCTGGAAGGGACACACATTCTTCATTCTTTTTTCATTACTTGAGCATTGTTGCAACCATTATGCAAAACCAGTAAAGGGAAAATGTTTCAAAAAAAGAAAAAGAGAAAAACAAAAACATGTCCTTTGGCAGGCAATGCCCAGCTGAGGGACAGCTGGGTCTCACGGGAAAACAATATGCATTTTATAAACTTTCTTAAGAGACAATTTATGGTTTTGAAAAAACAAAACAGGAAATTGAACTAAAAGGAGAAATGTAGTTAAATAATGGTCGGGTGTTGACATAATCGACCAAATCGAACAATCAAGACTTAAAGGCAGACATTGTCAGCTACAAGAATGTTCTGGCATTGGTTGGTAGTGACTGTAAGTGAAGAGAGATGTTTTATTATTCAATTGGTACTGCATTCCAACTTTAGAATAGATGGAAAGTAATTTCTTATATTGGAAATTTGGCCCAAAATGCAAAGGCTCCTGGGATATCTTTGCTGAAAAGCCTGAAGTATGACCTTCGTTCTGACATCATGAATTTGGGTGCCTGTCTCTGGGTTGGCAGAGCTTTATGCTGGAGTGAATTTAGGGTTTGTAAAGGGGGTGTTCTTTCTTCTTGTTACCCCATGCTCAATACCTCCTGGAGTGTGAGGATTAAAAAACACCCATTTCAACAAAGCTGAGTTTTTATCAGAAATAAAGAAAATCGGGAGTCATTTGCTATCATCATAGTAAACACCCACGTACTTTTCTTTATGTTATGTCTAATAAAAAATGTATTTCATGAAAAGAAAGTTGATTCCTAATTTAAACAAGTATTCGACATCTGGCATCTCCTTATATTAATTTTTGTTTAGTTTTCCAAGAGCACAGGGTAAAAAAGAGAAACTATGGCTATTTCTTACATTTAAATTCTGGATCATTACGTAGACATTTATGTAAGAAATTTCTTTATTTTTCATTAGTTATAAAACAACACTTATATATGAAAACTAAGAGTTTTATACACTTTACATTTTCTTTATTTCACAGTATAATTAAATGAGTATGTATATATATATATATATATATATATATATATATATATATATATATATATGGTATAACCTGTATTTTACAATGAGGATATTGAAATTTATTATTATTATTATTATTATTATTATTATTAATTTTGCATAGTCAAGATCTTAGCCAATACCCTAATCTGCTTCAAAAGAGGATCAAACACCTGTGCTGTCATTTGAGTATGATAACAAAGTAATTAGCTCAGTTTCAGTAAAAAATATTTTATGATGAGCTTGATTCTGTTGTAGTGTTGTGATGAGGTTATATTTACAAACAAAACATAGAAGTCTTATGGCTCAGGTTATTTTGTGATGAATGGTACACACCTCTAGAATGCCTGGCCTATCACTTCAGCTGAGCACAAGTAACAACATCCCATGGTCATGGAGCCACTTCCTGTGCAGGAAGTCTACTGACCTTCTTCTCTGGCAGAGATGGAATCCCTTAGAGCATCAGCCATTTATATCCCCTTTTGTATCACTAGCCCCTGGAGCACAGTAGAGAGTAAAAGAGGGTCAGCTAAACAAACCAGGAAGAAGATGAGGATTATTCTCCTAAAGGTTTACGTGGCATGGTCAATTATTTGCAGCATGGCTGCTATAATTTGCCTCTGTGTATGCATGACTCTGGGCTTGGCCACATGACTTGACTTGGATGACAAGCAGTGGAAATGATTGCATATGAACCTGTACCAAGAGGGCTTGTAGCTCCTGCTCTTGAATTCTTGCAAGTGAGACACCAGCCCAGACTATTCTGCTGGAGACCTGGGACCCACCTGACTGTGACCACCAGTCTTTGGAGATGTCAGGGAGACCACATGAACTCATTAAGTCCCAGTGTAATCACTGGATGACTGAATGCAGCTTCATAAGTGACCTTAAGTGACATAGGCCACTTAAGCTGAGCTCAGCTCAAATGGCTGACCTATAAAATGAGCAAATAAAAGAAATAATATGATCCCCCCTATAAGTCACTCGGTTTTAGAGTAGTTTTTTATATAGCAATAGATAACTGATACCTATGAACTTTGAAAGCTGAATATTTTCATCTAAATCCCCTTTAATGTGAATAAAAGCAGTCAATTTAAGAAAAACCACCCATTCAGAAAACCTCTTATGGTTGGACCTGTTTCTTCCACATTAGGAATATTCTTTAGAGATGATAAGCAGGGTCTCTGTTCTTATTTTGTTTATTTTTTTAGAGGAGCCAGGGATCAGAAACCAAATTTGAAGGTCAATTCATGGGTGTTTCTTCACAGACTGAGGACACATGTTTGGTTACACCTACGGCTCATACTGTTTGATACTATGTTAAGTGAAAATAAATCTTCTGATGCTGTTTTTCTTTGGAGTTTGATTTACAACAATAATAGTTCCATGATAATTGATTTGGCTTTGAGGTGTGGTCATTGGGGTATAGGGTGAAAATTAAATAACACATTGAGAGAAAGTCCTGCCAATTAAGGTGTGGGGAGCTCAGACCACTGAGGGGTGGGTGTGTATCAGAGGAGAGAAGGCCAACCTTACTTGAATAAAGAGTAATTACACATTGACCAGGTATCAGAAGTGGTCAGTAATCATGTGCTGGATGGCTGAGGGTCTCGTCCTGGGGGGAGGAAAAGGGGATTCCCACATTTTAAAAGGCTTATAGCAGGGGTGCTCAATATGTCGATCGCGATCTACTGGTCAATCGCGAAGGAAGTGTGGATAGATCACGTGACATTAAAAAGACATTTGTCTTTTGATTGGCATACAGGGTAGCCAGTCTGACGTCTGAACTTTTGACACCCTATGCATGTGCGTTAAACCGCGCTAACTTGTTCAGTTACATTGCTGCATAGTTAGCCTTCAATTTATTTAAACTAAATACAACAAAGGTATAAAAATGAGTGCCGTAGCTGGTCCAAATAAGAAGCCTAAAACCTACCACTTTCATACAGAATGGGAGGGGATTTTTTTCACTTTGTCATATTCTAAGTGCGTTTGCTTCATCTGTCTGTGTGCCATTGCTATTCCAAAGAAGGGAAATGTGGAGCAGCTTTTTCGGACTGTTCATAAAAACTATGACATTGACTTTCCTCCAAAAAGAGAGCTGAGAAGGAGAAAGTTGAAAGAAGAATACACAATATTAAATAGTAATAATAGTAACTTAAATAATGATAATATAGAAGAAATAAATGTATGTTTTGCATTTTTATTGTAGGTAGATCATTTTGACTTGGTCATCTTATAAGTATCTCACAAGCTGAAAAAGTGTGGGCACTCCTGGCTTATAGTGTTTCATAGCCAGATTGGTCAAAGCAGCAGAAAAATCACTCTCTTGGTATAAAAACTTTGCCAGTTTAATATTAAATATAGTGCAATCACCATATTTTTGGCAATGAGTGAAGCACTTACACACATTGTCTCAATTTCACAACAATTTCAACAGGGAAGAAATACTGTCACTCTTTTATACATAAGGAAACTGAGGCTCAGGAAGGTTGAGTAACTTGCCAAGGTCACAGCAAAGAAGAGATTGATGGAAGACTCTGGCTCAGGCTCCTCTCTGCCCCAGGGCACCTCCACTTAACAACAATGCTAATTGTTAGATTCCTGGAAACAGGAGAATGTGATGAGAGACCTGGAGAAAGAAAAAACATCCAAAGGGCTGACATCAACCCATTACAAAATTACAACACAGGGACCTGAATGGCTCTCTTGCCCCTATCTGTGTCATTGTGCCACCTACATTGTCTCAGATGAAAATGGAATTTGTTATGAGGAAGACACAAATTCTAGTACGTTTATTTACTTTCAAAATACAAAGTGGGAGTGTTACTTGAAAAAGAAATCCCCCCCCCCAACTAAAACAATATTATTTTCACTTCGAAGATTGGCCATTGTGTAGAAATAACTTTTTGTTCATTGTGTAGGCTATAATCAAGATTGAAACAAATTCAAAAATCTGTCCCAGGGATGTTGTTGCAAAATCCCAACAGATATGAGTTCCCTAAGAATGCAGTACTCTTAGCTGTGTTTTCTACTTGCTGTGAAATTAGGGAGACTTTATATATGTGAAAGCAAATTCAGAGGCTAAACCCCCTTTTTTAAACTATCTCCACTAAGAGAGCTTTCCATGGTAGACCATGTATGCATGATTCTTTTTGTAAGTCAACTAGAAGGTATCGTTATCCTGTTATGAACCTCTGGAATAGTCACAAAAATATGGAGTAAATGTGGAATTGTCACAGATGGCAGACAAAATGAGCCGAGTGGAAAAGGTTTCCGAACCCCTGCTTATGCAATATCAGAATTTTAATATCAAGTCAGTTTAGAATTTATAAATTATAGTAAAATTGGAGTAACATTGAGAGGTTCTCACATACAAGTTTCTCTTTGTATTTTTTCCATTTCCTACCAAGATAGGAAATGTTTCCAATCCAAACCCAATCAGCTAGAACTGAGGTGCTCACACTCTATCCTAAAGAAAGTCTCTGTTCTGCATGAGGGGTACGATCTATATGATTCATTTATTGGTTCAGGATGCCATTCTAATGTGCCTTTGATGAGTAGTGTCATTTCTTTTTCTTTTTAATTGTTTATTTGGTTCAAATACCGGCAACTTGGGATAGGAATAAAAAGGACAGAACACAATTGGGAGCAATTTGAAAAGCTTGCATCATATAATGAAGTAAGATCTCTATAGATGAAATGAACCAGACTACCGCTCAAACTGTGACCCTGTCATGTCATCACGAGACAATGACATCATTGCAAAACGGGGACGGGACAACCTTGCCTCTGGAGGACTGACCCCAGTCAGTTCCCCAGTGACTGTCCCAGCTGGCTTTGCCATTTCTTTCACAAATTTTATTTCAGGTTGAGTCATCTCTGATGATTTCCAATGTCATTGGTACACACTCCTCTGTCAGATAGGAAAACAGGAAAAATCTCTCTCATCAGTTTTTCTTTGGTGATTTGGGGTAAGATAAGGAAGGAGGACAGCAAGCAGCTGGAATAGGGACTTTCTCTGTCCCAGCCTGAGGGGGGTGTGAAACTTGGGGGGGAGAAGGTGCAAGTGTCAGATGGTGGGTTTTCTCACCAGTTTCCATGCTGAAATGTACAGTGCACTTTGTTTATGGCATCTCGGGGCTGTGAATCAGGCATGATTGCAGCTGGCTGGGGGCAGAGTTGAACGGGCAGCAAAACCCAGATCATTTTTTAAAAAAAATTTTTTAAAAAACACAAATCCTTTTTACTACCTGTAGACAAAATTACCGGCTGACATACTAAACCTATTAAATATGTATTTTGCAAATTTTGAAATGAGGGAAGAATGCTATGTAAAAATTTTTACAGATGCTGAATGATTGTAAATGTGGTTGAAGATGTGGGATGCTCTCCAACTTTGTTCTTTCGCGGATTGCTATTAGCTTACATTTGAAATCTCTGTTGGCCACGTATTTCATATTGTTCTTCCAAATGTAATCATTTCTCTCTTTTATCTGATCTCCTACAGTCTCTTCGTTTTCATCAATATCTGACAGCAATTCCCAATATAGTCCACTCTCATATCCTTATGTGTACTCTCTCCTCTCTTTGAAATCTAATCCCTTAGCAGTGAAATAATTTATTGTGCTTTATTTAGACTTTTATTTTTTGCATGTGTTTTGATATTATCCTTTGGAAAAGAGTTATTTGGAAATTTAAACCAACTGTTTGCTAAAAGTTATGAAAGCATGATTAAGAAATTTTCTCTCTTTTAAAATCCCTTTTGAATCTTTCATTATTATTATTATTATTATTAATTTTTTAGTGTATTGTGGCAAATGCTACAATGTCCCTGGGTCTGGCAACAGTGGGAATATGAAGATGAATCCTTGGAGCCCAGCCATCCAGAAGATAAAAATGAGCCAGCAAAATTAGTGACAGTCTTATTTTTCTCGAGAACCCTTGGCGTATGTGGTTGTCAGAACCAGGAGATGTTTCATTCCTTGAATACGACCTTCTCGCAAAATGACAGTGGCCCCGGCATACTGGCCCAGTAAATTTAGTGGGAGCTACTTGGTTTCAAATTGCATATACCATATTTCTGTTTGTCTTGAGCCCGAAAGAAAGGAATTTGGTAAGCTCTATCTGAAACGAAGTTTTTATGGGCACATTACAGTGTAATAGGTGCATTGTTAAATTAAAGGGAAAACTTGTTCCAGTGAAGTAGTTGGCAGAAAACCGTAAATCTTAATGGCTAGGAAAATATGCCTTTCAATAAAAAGGAAAGAGAGAAACAGACACAAGAAGCAAGCAAGCAGGAAACCCTGCATAAGGACGCCTTAAAATATCAGGCCTTGGAGTGGCATCTAGCAATGGTCATTCCAACTGCATATTGTCATTCTTGTCTTTGCTCTTCCCTTTCTCCTTCAGAAAACTGTCCCTTGGTGGTGCCAAATATTTGAGGCAAGCATGAAAAATGTCTTTCTTTATTGCTAACCTGTGAAAATGTGTTTTTTTGCCAGTGCTGTGGTGGTTGGGATTTTTTTTTTCCTTTTTTCACAAGGCCCTAATATCCTGGCTGGATGGATCTTGACGTGCAAATAAAATTCCATCCTCAATAAGTAAACTGTATTTGTTGGTCAGAGGCTGAAACACTCTGTTTCTCATTCTTCTGCTCAGGGAAGATACATTTTCTACTGCTTGTTACTGAAGTTTGCTCCTCACTGCCTAGATGGATGAGCAAAGGGGATATCTGGTTAAAAAGGAAGTTTCTGCCCTTCTTTAACTGAGACACAAGAATATGAATTAAGTAGCCTCCGTGGGTACTTCCTGCAGCGATAAGCATTCTCAAGATATCTGTAGGATACTCAACTCTGTTGGCAAAATTTGGTCTGTAGAGACTATGACCACTGTATATAGACATGAATGATTATACTTGCTCATCAGTAAGAGCTTATTGAGTGCGTTAGGCCCTCTGGACTCATATGTGGACCACACAGAGATAGCTGCCTCTTGGAGCTATTTGAATTAAGTAACATTCAACACATTTAATGAATTGTTCAACCAACCCATTGATTATTTGACAGTGTTGATTGAACCTGCCTTATGTACCACAGTTATGTTGCTGCGTTGCGTGCTAGGATTCAAAGACTTGACCCTGACACTCAAGGGACTCTTAGTTGAGTAGTGAAGAAAGATGTCTGAGCCAATACATACAATAAATTATAATTGCCCTGGTGATGGGAATAGAGTGAGTGCTCCATAATAGTGGGTCATGTGATTAGGGTAGACGGAATTTTTAAATCTGACTCCATTATCTCTCATGGCCAGTATTTTCTCCAAGTCTGTCGCACTAGAACTTGGTGTTTTCTTGATGTGACTTCTGATTTTCTTGTGTGCTTATGCTTTACAAAATTTGTGTTGTGAATATTAACTGTTTTTATATATCAGATTTTAGTTCACCTCATAAATCCTGACCCCATTAATTCAATAATTTTGATGCACCAGATACTTGATATAATAATTGCTCTAAAGGTATAATGCGGCTCAATCTTGGTTCTCATAGACTAAGGGACACAGCCAGCCTTAACATGGGTATTTTTTGTAGCGGCAAACTCTCATAACCTGGAGGCCAGAGATGGCTTTGTTGTGTGAGCACCAGATAATTTAGACATAGGATAGATTGATGCAATAAAGATGAGTAGTCTAAGGAAAAATATTAATAAATATGAGTGTAATGGCAATGCTTAGAGAAGCGCTATTCTGAAGATGCAAATTCTTCTGGAAAAAAACAAGCCAGGAGACTTTTCACAGAATTTGATACACTTCTGTGGAAAGTTTTCCTTGACTACCTGTGTATGTGGGGTTGGAGCTCCTAAGGGCTAAGTCCTGTCTAGGGCTCACCATGTGGAACTCTATTTGCCTATTTAGATATCAGCATTTCCCACTAGACTGAGGGTCCAGGGATACATATTTGATTCTAAATGTGCACTTAATAGGTGTTCAACTCACAGCACAGGTTCTGGCCAAATGTTTTAATTATTTAATTGACTTTTGTAGCATTCTCTTTAACTTTGCTGAAGGACTCCATGAATATTATGGCAAGAAGTGGGCACTAGACTTTAAAAAATACTACTAGGGCATAAAACTTAAAAAAAAAATTATTATGACCAGGTATATATGTATTTACAACAGACGGTGCTTAATCTTAAAAGTTTATACTTCTGTTAGCTCTGAGTAATCTTCACATTAGAAGACTTGCCACTTGACCTCACAACGTCATCTTAAAATTGGGACATAAAGGAATAATTTTGAGATGTTTGCCACATTTGAAGCAAAGGGAGTGTACCAAATAGTGGCAGGGAGGAAATGTCATTTCTGGGCATCTTGTAAACTGCTAACTTACCCAGATATGTCCAAGGATAAAAATCAAAACACTTTTCAACAGGGTTCTACTTAGTAGTCACATTCTTGACTACTTCACCTTGTCACTATTATTTCTCCAAACAAATGTAGAAAGTGGTCCCAAAGGTTTTCTTTGTTTTTCTTCCTGTGAGATGGCAGAACTATTTTGCTCAACTTGGAATAACACAACTTATTTTTTCCTTAAACTTTTTAAGTTAAAAAAATATTCAGCCTAGAATTTCTTTACCTTCCTTCCACCAAAAGTAGTGGATAAAGGAAGAATAAGTAACAATTTGTGCAAAAAGAACATCCTAAGCTTGAGCACCTACTATGTTTGAGAGAGCAGGAGGAGTTACCATGCAAGATAAGAAATTGCAAAATGAATACAACAGGATTCCCTTAGAGGTTCACAATCTAATGGGGATGATAGATATACAAACAAGAAACTAGTTTCACTCTACTTAGTCAATAACTGTTTACTTAGCACCTGCTATGTACTAGACATCAGAGGAGGCACCAGGAATAATGAATGAATGACTCAGATTCCAGCCCTCATGGACCTTACATTCAAGATAGGAAAACAGGCAATGGAGGAATGAATACCAAAAAACTAAAAGATAAAATACTTTCATAAAGAATGTGATTAAGTCAAGGAGGCAAGTGAAGAGGGAGCTGTGATGGTGATTGGTGGAGTTTATCATCACAGAAGGTCGTGAACATGAAGATTTCTGTAATTAACAGGTTTATACTTGAAGAACAGTTGTTAGTCATGCAATGAAAGACTTGAAGCATGGATGCTCCAGGAAGAAAACATTGCTTATACTGAGAGCTAGAGGTGTGGTTCAGTTCAAATGTCATATCCTTGTTTTAAAAACTTTCCTGAAACCCTCCAGACAAAGTAGGAGAGTTACTTCTCCTTACCTGGTACTTGATTTGATTGTGTTGTAAATCATGTTGCTCTGATCTATTCCAAATAATGTGAAAATGATTTGTATAGACGCCTGATCACACTGGGCTGAGTTTTCATTCCCCATTGGTCTGCTATACTCTTTGCCATACCTGGTATGTGTGTCAGTGTTTTTTGTCTTGGCTCATTCCTCTTTCTTCGATCAGGTTGGAACACGTAGTAGGTGAGAATCTGAGAAGGGTGCAGACTGTTGCCTAATGCCAGTGGAATAATTCACCAAGGCACTGTGGACAACTCCCATTGATACTTCACCCTGAGAGCAGAATAGGTTTCTTTTCCACTCTTCCACTATAAAAAAGAACCTGTAATGGTGTCATGACAGTAGGGAGCTATGGGGAGCAGAAGGAACAAACTAGCCAGAGAATGTGGGGTCACAGGACTGACACACAGAAACAATATGGAGGGAATGCAAGAGTGGAAGAAGAGATAGGAGATAATTGGGAGCAAAGCTTCTCTGTTCCTCTTCAATGGCAGGAAGAGCATCAAGAATGGAAAATTGAGGTTCTATACCCGTAAGAGCATCTGGGCAATAACCCGAATCCCCAACTTATCCTTAGAATTTTTATAGTAAGTTAAAGTATATGACCCCAATGTGTAAGGTTGGGCAATGTTATCTAACTGTCCAGAGTATGTGTGTGTTATCTACTAACAGTTTGAAGACATGAACAGAGGTAGCACCCTTGACCTTGATCTCTCAAAGAGAGAAGTAAAATGATGGATTTGTAAATAGTAGGAGCTCAGTAAAGTGTTAGCAAGACCTAAATAAAAATTAAAAGCAAGGGGTATGTCATTACTAAACTAGTCCTGCTGGGTTGTTTGAAATAAAATGAACTGTATCAGTCATACTCCTTCAGCTGGAGGGAGGACACATAGATTCTAGAGAGGGAAGAGTATCAAGGCACCATCCCATAATGGAACAAAATACTTCTACAAAGAATCAACTGGTTGGGTTAAAAGTTTTAAGTCTTAAAAGTACAAAATGGGGATTAAAAAAGGTCTAGAAAAATTTAAATTATGAGGAAAAAAACCTTAGGTATCTCAAGGGGATCTTATTGGCAGAAAGGTGTGGCACTCCTCTTGGAAAAACCGATGATGAAGAAAATAACCTTTACACTTTGCAAGAGGTCCTGAAAACGACCACTTCTAGGTGTGATGTATTTGCTAGAGCTCAAATTGATTTGCCAGAACTCATTGTACACTATTACCTACCTTCAAGGGGTTGAAAATACAGTTTTTCATATTTCAGGAATGAGGAATGTGGAGCAGGTTGTGGTGAACATTTAGTATTATCTCTGGCATGAAAACTCTTTTATATAATCTTTGTCAATTGATCAGAAAGTATTATAATCAGTTAAGCAAAATTTTCCTCAGATATTGTTTATTCAGACTGAACTCTGAAATCTGTGTATTAACTTTTCCAATTAATTTTCTTACTTTTTCACTTTTGCAAATCTTTACAAAATTCCTGATATGTATATTTTAAAAGAGATCATATTACATAAGGGCAGTATTTTATTTTCCTGATTTGATCTTCTAGTCTTTTCCCCATATTCTAAAAATATGAGGCATAAAAAATATCTATTCTTCGTCACACTCCCAGGCCCTACCCATGTGTTCTATGATGGAGAGAGAACAATCATTTCTGTCCTGTCCTTTGGTTTAAGGGAACCAAGTAAAATCAAATGTTGGTGTGCAGATGTAACATTTTTTATTTGCAAACCACAGTTGGCAAATAAATACTGTGTGATCGAAACAACAGAGACCTTAGTTCAGAGTTTGTGCCATCACTCAGCTCTGAAAAGGGAAAAAGAACAAAACATTGTTTGCCTCACGTATAAACATACTGGAAGGCATTCTAATAAGCTGTGTGTGTGGGAGGGTAAGCTGGGGCTGACTCTTCTGCTTTTGATAACTTAAAGTCTTTAATCTGAGAGGAAGAAAAATTTGTAATTAGTCATCAACACACATATTGCTCTTATGACACTATGACATGTGCTAAGGGGATAGAAGGGTGGGACAAGGCAGGGGGGATGCCATCAGCTAGAAGGCAGAAGTACGGGGCAGGGGTGGTGGAGAAAGTGACAGGGGACGGAGAGCTCTGGCTTTCAAGTCAGGCAGTCAGACCCGGGTTCAAATCTTGTTTCTTCCTCTTAGTCGCTTTGTCACTGGGCCCAGTTTTGTCAGCTCAGAGTCCTCCTCTCCAATATGGTGACAATCCTACTTTCTTTGTAAGGTTGGGATTTGAGGAATAACTGTATCTGTGTCTGTCTGGGACATATGCAGTCCTCAATAACTATAATCACTGGTTGTGGAGGATTCAGAAGTTATCGATGCTTCTGGTCAGTGAATTCTGAAACCTCTTGCCTGGAAAATGGTTTCAAGTTGTTGGAACCTGATAATGATGGCAATTTGCTTCATCCTCACCTAATATGAATAAGCATAGCCAGGAGCAAGCAGAGTAGATTATAGCTATTATACTTTTATTTTGGTTGTTTTCCCTACCCCTAATTTATTTGCATTTTTAATACACACACATCTCCTCTTTCTCCTTCCCTGTGTGACTGGATTGAGACTTGTTGAGACCAAGAGCAGTGGAAAGTGAGGTCCTAAAATAAACAGTATGAACATCAGTAATACTTTAATTTCCATGTTCCATGGTTATGCAAGTCCACTCCTTTGGAATTTCAACATAACCTTGAACCATCACCAACTTTAATTTTCTTCACACTTCAACCAGTAGTAATTGGGCCCTCCCTCCTGCTGTGGCTGCTGCTGCTGGCATTGTTGTGACTGCCTTGCCTTTGCTTCCAGTCCCTCCATTTAATTCCTTTTGGCAGCTGCGGGAGCTGGACGCCAAACTCCTACGTTTGTCACATCGGAGCCATGACTTGCAGCAGGGCAGCTGGACCAGGCTTCTGACTCTGAAACAGAGTTGCGTTGGTGAGGTCTCTGGGCTCACCTGGAGTTCCCTCCCACACTGACCTGGAAAGCAGGGTTTTTAGGGTGACAGGTACAATTAGATCGGAATCCTGACTTGTCTTTTTGTTACTGGAGCAACATTGGACAAGGTTCTTGATTCGTGGAAGCCTCTGCTTTCTCTTTACTAAACAGTATTTACTCATCAGTTAGGTAGTGTTTACTAAACAGTATTTAGCTCAAAGGGTTCGTTGGGGAGTAAATGAACTACTGTAGGTAATGTGTAGTGTTTCAGTTTCTCATGGGATCCAGCTGCCCCCTTCAATTCACCTCTAGTTGTGGTGCTTAAACATTCATGATGAGCTGTTCCTGGTGGACTTAGAGAGCTCTGGGGGCATTCTACACACAGTACTGGGATTCATCCCCATGCACGTGGTGACTGGTTTCCTACAGCTTCCAGAAAAAATTACCAACCATGGCATGGCTTAAAACAACAGAAGTTTATTCTCACAGTTCTAGAGTCTAGAAATCTAAATGCAAGGCATCTGCAAGGTCATACATCCTCAGAAACCTGTAGAAGGATTTCTTGCTTCTTCCCCACTTCTGGTGTTTGCCAGAAATCATTGGTGTTCTTTGGCTTGTAGATGCCTCAGTCCAGTCTTTGCCTCTGTTTTCATGGGGTTGCCTTCTCCCTGTGTGTCTATGTGTCTTCATGTGTCTTCTCCCGTCTTTGTTTCTCTTCTTCTTTTCTTCTAAGGACACCAGTCCTATTGGATGAAAGGCCCACTGTGCTCCAGGATGACCTCATCTTAACTAACGACACCGGCAATGACCCTGTTTCCAAAGAAAGCCACATTCTAAGGCTCTCAGGGTTAGGAAACATCTTTTGGGGAGACAGGATTCAACCCATAACATGTAGACTCCTTCTGTTGACCAATTCCAGTTATTATTTGCAACTGTTTGTGCCTTAGGTGGGCGGGTGCTGTCCTGATCTGGTCACGGAGGGCTGAGAGAGCCAATGTCTGGTTGATTGGCTCAACCAGATAAAACTGTTTGAATGATGGAGTCAGGACCAGACAGCAGCTCTCCGACAGGCAGACATTGGAGATGGCTGGGGAATTTCAGAACTGACGATGCTATTGTCCCTCCCCGGTGATGCTGATTAAATGGTCTTGGGGAAAGCCTGTGAAAGAGAACTTTTAAAAGCTCCCCAATGACTATAATGTGAGGGCTGGTCTGAGAATCACTGAACTAGAAGAACTCAGAGCTAATGGGGACAACTTTTCTACTTGATGGGATCAAAACTCATTGAAAGGAGTGGCCTGTATTTTTTTCCCCCAAATCCCTGGAGCCAAATCTATTTGGAAAATTTACATTTAGGACTTTTAATTTTTTTTTCTGGAATTTAAAAAAGTAATAAAAAATTTACAGTATATAACATAACACTGGCAGTGTGAAAGGGTCTCTGAACAGCACTCCGTAATCAAACTGAACATTTTCTTCAGTGAAATGTGTAAATATTTGCATATTTACACATGTTTACAAAACTGACACAGGCATAATAAAGAGGCCTGTGTCAGTTTTGTGTAGATTTTGCTATCAGAAGAAAATTGGTACAGGACTTACAAAATTTTTCAGTTTTCAGTTCTTTATAGATTCTGAAATAGAGGATAAGGAATTGTGAATAGATTACAGGACTCTGTGTTATAGAGCCCAAGAATTGTATCTCAACACTGAACCCGGCTGAAGAAGTCTTAGGTGGAAGTCATGTGTAAAGAGAGAGTCCTGATGCATGGCCTAGCATTTGAGAGGTTGGACCCAGGAATGAGAAGGACCAGACCTGGGTTTTCAAAATACCTCTGTCTCTAAATTACCTGAGTGACCTTGAGCAAGTGATTTAAATGATAGCATTCCTGGTTTTCTCAGCTGCAAAATGAAGTCTCGTCTAACTGCCCCAGGAAGTTGGATAAATGTGCTAATATCCACAAAGATCTGACTGAAGCATTAGAAGAGGCTATTAATACTTGAAAAAAAATAACACAATTTTTCTTTTTAGAGGAGCTGAAAGTATCCAAAGTCATGAAGTAGTCTCATAACCAGGTGAAATATACCAGGACAGAAAGCCCTATGTTCCTCCTTCCATGGCATCTATTATTAGACATTTGCATTCATCTTGGCCTCAAAAGATGTTCTCTTGCTTGCTTTGCTGTCCGGTTAGGAGTGGGGAAGAGAGTTGGAATAAAGATGTATCTAGATAGCTGTTGAGCTCCTGTCATTGTCATGGCCAGCACCATTATTATGCATAGGGGACCAGTCGGTAACAGTTTTCCCAATGTAGTGCCTTATGGGTCCCCACCTTGATCCCCACAGTTTATTAGACTGCTTTGATAACCCCTCATTCTGTCTGACACCGGAGAGTGTGACCTTGTTAGTTTTGATGAAGGTCTCTCTCTGATTCCCAGTTATGTGCCAACAGGGGATATGCCAGTCAGGCATAGGAAATAATAAGTAGCCACAGCTATGAAGAACGGTTTCCTGAACCATTCATTGCCAAAGAGAAACCGTGTTCAGTGAAAGGAAGTGATCTACTCAGAAAAGGGGAGTGTTCCCAGACTAATTGATAAAGAGACTGCCCTGGAGTCTCAGGAAGGTGGTGTTGTCTCCAGGAGCTGGAGGCAAGTGCCCCATGCCTTTGAGACAGAGAACTCCATTTTTGTGCAGACTTAATTAGCAGGGATTTTCATAGGCAGTTAGCTGGTCCAGGGTAAAAAAAAAAAAAATTGTAAGTAGGAAAAAATACAGATATTATGTAGTTGATAAATATCCCTCTCCTCCCCAATTAAACAAAGTGGTTTGGAGACAACTGGCAGGACTTTTTATGTTTGTCTGTATATGGGCAGAGAAGAGGGGTAACTAGTCTATATTCTGTATGTCCTGTGTTTGGCGTTTGGGGGTCCTTGTCATAGTTTGGTCCTAAGCTGACTTGGAAGGGGACAATGCTTATATACGTGGAAATGAAATATAAGAAATCTTGACTAATCAGTGACCTGAATAGTTAAGGACTCTGGAAGATAAAAATAAAAACCCTATTTATTAGTCATTAATGACACCAGTGGGGTCCCAGCTCATGGCCATTATGTTTCAAAGCTTTAGCTGTGGGAACTGGGGACCAAGGTAGTGTTGGGGTTACCATAGATCCAGCCAAAGACACTTGGTCAAGTCCTGTTAGACCTAGCAGCCTACTCCAGGTAATGCCTCATCATCTCTAATGGAAAATTAAGTGCAAGGGAAGAGCCTCAAGGTAGGAAACGTGGCCTCTTCATGCTGAGCGGGCATCACACAGATTTGCTGATGCTGAGTCGCATAGCTTGTTATTTCTGGAGTTAATCTGGGGCATTGCATGAAATAGTACTGTTTAAGTGTGTACCTACCTTCCTTTGCAATAAAAAACTTAAGACTTCAATAAACACCACCAATGCCACTCTTAATCATACTGGAAGAATTTTGTATAAATGGTATATAATGAACAATATCAATTTAACTTTGGTTATGCATGTAGAAAATAACAGTATATGAATACATACATAGGTAACATATAGGTAATCCCTTATAAATATCTACATATATAACATAGATAAAAATATATAAGGTATAAAAAAACCTGTTGACACATACAATTCTCTTTGCTTTATGAAGCAAACTGGTAGGACAGTGAGGCTCCCCCAGGGTGTGGCCAAGATGGACCAGAGGAAAAGACAAGTTATTTGCTCTACAGACAAATAGAAAGGGGCATGTGAAGTATTTGGGGCATTTTTACTTCGATCTTATTATTCTTTGTATTTTACAAATGAGAAAAGTGACATTTAAAACAGATAAATGACAAGCCCCATGTGTCTATTTAATCACTCAAACAATTATTGAGTGCCTGCTGCATACGAGTCACTGGTGACTCCACCCTCATGGACCTCTGTGGAGTGAGGGAGGGATTACACATTGACAAAGTAAACAAGTATATAATTTAGACTTATCGTAAGTGCTCTAAAGAAAGAAATGAAGGACTGATGAAACAGAACGTGAGTGAGGGTCGTCCATTCTAACTGAGGGCAAGTCAACTGCTAATGACTCTCCTAGTATGGGTTAAAACGAATCACAGATAAACGTGCTATGTTGAATTCAAGGTGAAATCACAGACAATAAAAACCTAGTGAAGTAGCATTCCAGGCAGAAACTAACTTCGACAACAAATGCCCTGAGATGGGTTGAGCTTGTCATGTTAAAGAAAGCCAGAGACAGTGGAGAGTGTGATCAAAGATGGACACAGAGAGGTAGGTATTGTCCAGATCACCAAGGATTTGTCAACTATGATAAACTATGTGGAGGAGGTGCCACCAGACAGGTTAGAATCCAGAAGTGACATAGTTTGTCTTATGTTTTGGAGGATCGTGATGGTTTTTGTAAAAGGATCAGAACGTAGGGTGGCAGGCAAGCATGCAAACAGTAAAACAGTAGGCAATAGGAGGCTCTTGCTCTTGTCCAGGTGAGAGATGATACTATTATGGGAGGTGGTGAGAAAGGATTAGATTCAGTGTATATTTTGAAAATAAACTGGGCATATTACTTGGTATATTGGGGAAGAGGAAAACCAACGATGACTCCAGGATTTTTAGCTCAAGGAATGAGATTAATGGTAGTGGCATTTTCTGAGATGGAGAAAATGACAGAAACAGGTGCGTGTATGGGGGTGGGGGAGAGAGTTTGGTGTTGTGTACTTTAAGTGTGAGATGCTTGTCAGATACCCAAGCTGAGTGTTGAAAATGAATTTAGGAAATTCATTCCAGAGCTCTCAGGGAGGATAAAATCTGGGAGTCATTGGCATGTGTGCAACACAAGGAAGAAAGCAGCCCTTCGGACCTAGAATCAAAACAAAGCAGGAAATTGGAGCCCAGGTGACAAGGAGAGGTGCATAGTAAAAATATAACCCCCCATTCCATCCCACCTGTTCCCTCTTCTTCAAGAGTCCTTGGAAATATCGAGCTACATTATATGGGATGAGGCTTTTAGCTTTTTTCATCTTTTTACCATTAAAGAAGTCCAGATGTCTGGAGGTTTGGGGCATTCAGGTCCCAGACACTAGGATTTTGATTATAAAATCCAATTTAGGACATCTGTAGCTACATGCTCAGGCTTTTATAAAAGAAACATTATCTGAATGTTTTCATTGAACATGTTTTGAACAGGTGCCATCTAGGTAGACGGGGTATAATAGGTGAACTACCAGCTAATTGGAAATATGAGTCTGAATCGCAGAAGAGGAGTCAGGGTCAGAATGTGAATTTGGGAACAATCTAGAAAGCTGAGCTTTAGTGGCTACCTAGGGAATAAGAAAAGAAATGATGTCCAGGGCCTGCAACAGCAAGAAGATAGAGAAAACATCAAAGAAAAAGACTAGCAATAAGAATGCAGAATGTAGTTTCAGTAAAGGCCGAAGAAGAGATTTAACATTTTATAGCAATGACATTCATCTGATAAATATTTCTTGCAAAGGAGCCCTGGCTGGTTTTAAAGAACTCTCTATGGGTTTTTTTTTTCATGCTGATCTGTGAGGCTATATACCTTTGCATAATGTTTTCCCAATAAGGGCTAAAGAATTTAGGGGGGCAGGGGTTAGGCTTCGGTGTAGGGCTTGCTGAGGTGGAAAGAGAACCCAAACGCCAAGTCACATTTTTGGTGACCTTCAAAATAGTGTAGCAGTGGCATCCGCCCTAATGATTCTGTGCAAGGAACTTAAAATAGCAACTTGGAAGGTCAGCAGCTCACATCCAGCCTCCACCCTTCTCTCATCTTTCTTTGTTTTCATTTGCTCATTACATGGAGCCACTGGTCTAAGGAGGGTTCCCATCCTTCCTGCACAACCCCTGCCCTCTGGTATCCTGCCCTGTGCTCAAGAGTAGTTCAAAATCCCTTCACCAGAGAGACGAACAAAACGTGGAGAGGCCAGAACATGGACTGCTCTTTAGTATCCTTAGCTCCTCTCTGGTAAATAAATCCAGCGTGGATACACAGGGACTTGTTTGCCTGAAGTCAGTCCTGACATCCTGAAACTCTCAGTGTTTTCTGCTTCAGTGTATCTTAAGGATTTCTGCTTTTTGATGATTTCAGTCTGATTTTTTTTTTTAATATAGGAGTAAAAAAGTTACATCTTTCTTATTTAGAAAAAGCTTTTTCCAAATCATCAGTCACTTCCCATGCATTTTCAGCTGTTTTGATCTTAAATATAGTAAGCTTCAGTTTGTTGTCAACTGTCTAAGAATAGTATGGTCCAGCCTGACCTGTGGTGGCGCAGTGGATAAAGCGTCGACCTGGGAACACTGAGGTCGCCAGTTCAAAACCCTGCACTGGTCTGGTCAAGGCACATATGGGAGTTGATGCTTCTAGCTCCTCCTCCTCCTCTTTCTCTCTCTCTCTCTCTCTCTCTCTCTCTCTCTCTCTCTCTCTCTCTCTGTCTCCTCTCTAAAATGAATAAAATAAAAAAAAAATTAAAAAAAAAAGAATAGTATGGTCCATTCTCCACTGTTCAAGTGAATAGATTGTTAATAATATTATTTGATTATTCTCTCACTGAATAGGTCTATATTTTTACCATTTCCACCCCCCTACCCCACCCCTACCCCCACACACCAACTCTCATATCAATAGAAAGCATGGTATTCAAAGGAGAAGATGTGTAGAGGACGGAGTTACTTATGGCACGTGGCGAACTTCACGTTATGGAAGAAATGTACCTCGACACTCTTCCATTGCCCTTTCTGGCCATTTGGAAACTTCTGCTTTCGACACAACCCCAGGGCAATCACCGTGCTTCCTTTGGTAACTCAATGTCCCACAGACAGATATCCAGTCCTTATCCTGTCTCTACAGACAACTCAGCCAGTTGGATGAAGTTAACAGACCTCCTCTCCCTTGGCCTTCAGTTTCTGGCTCCCTTCTACAGCAATGCTAATTCTACTGGACCAACTTTCTATCCCCACTGCAAAGTGTATTAGAGCAAATCAATAATACCATAATATATTGTTTCCCTTCCTTTACCCAACCTCTTTTTTTTAAAATTTATTTTATTTATTCAGTTTTTTAGAGAGGAGAAAAAGAGAGAGAGAGAAACAGAGAAGGGTGGTGGGGGAGGAGCAGGAAGCATCAACTCCCATAGGTGCCTTGACCAGACATGTAGGATTTTGAACCAGCGACCTCAGCATTCCAGGTTGATGCTTTATCCACTGCACCACCACAGGTCAGAATACTCAAAATAATTAAAAATTATTTCTTTTTACCTTTAATATTATGTCTTCGGCTTTAAAAAGTTAAGCCCATGCGAATTACTTTAAGATCAGGTGAAGGGTCCATGGCCAGTTGGCTCGGTGGTAAGTGTTGGCCTGCTCTGTGGATCTCCCGGATTCAATTCCCAGTCAGGGCACACAGGAGAAGTACCCATCTGCTTCTCCACACCTCCCCCTCCCACTTCTCTTTCTCTCTCTCTCTGCTCCTCTCCTCCTGCAGCCAAGGCTTGATTAGAGCAAATTGACCTCGGGCACTGAGGATGGCTCCATGGCCTCTACCTCAGTTGCTAAAATATGGTTCTTGTTGCAAAGAAGCCAGAGCCTCAGATGGGCAGAGCATCACCCCCTAGTGGGTTTGCCACGTGGATTCTGGTTGGTGCATATGAGGAAGTCGGTTTCTGCCTCCCCTCCTCTCACTTAAAAAAAAAAGATCAGGTGAAAGGAGTGATTGTATATGACATTTGTGAGGACAGCAAATCATGCTTTTCTTGGGGGGGAAATACACTAGAACTCCGTTCTTGCATTTGAGTATTCTTCTTTGATTATTTTTTTTCTTTAATAATTTTACAAAGACCTTGGCCAACTGCAAAACAAACAAACAAACAAACAGTATTTTAATTGTAGTTTTATAATAGTTTAAAAATTAACCTAAGGATAATTGCATCTTTTGGATGTTGATTTTTTTTCTATTCAAGACACTAGTATGACTTCCCATTAATTCATGTCTATTTTTTGAGTCTTCCTATATGGTTTTAAAGTTTTGTGTTATATAATTTTAATTGTTTTATTTATTCTTGGGTAGTTTTTGTGATACTGATGTATACAGGGAATTCTATTAATTATATCTTGTAACTGATGATTTTTGTATAGAAGGCAGATTGGTTACTCTAGTTAAATTTATATCCTACCTTTCTATTATTTTTATATGTTTTTGGCATTTAGAGCCAAAATCTGGTGCTAGATGGACTCATTGCTAATGGTATGTCATTGCTTGTAAATAGCCCAAAGAAAATAAAAATCAGTCCAGTTTTAAATGTCCTCTTTCTAAGAAGCCAGAACATTGGAGCTTATATTGTAGCAAGGTTTAAGGATTCCGTGGCCAAATAAAATGGGCATTGTGTAATTTTACTGTCATTTCAGAATCTTTCCACGTGACTTTGTTATTACCCAAGACGTGCAATGTATTTGTGTTGAGCTCATCACTTCTGTGAAAGTCTCCCTGGTCTGTTACATGGTTTTCAACTGGGTTTCAGGAGACTGCTCCTCTGTTCTAGATCCTTCTATATATGCTTGTTGTATCAACCCCCAGATTGTGTCATATGTAAAGTGAATAGAATAATAGTCATTACAGTCTCCCTAGGAAATTTGTGAGGATTGATTTTTTAATTAGGTGGAATGCTTTGAGATCTTAGAAGAAAGAGGTTTTATAGATAAAGTACAAACATTTTATAATGTGTGTGAGGTTCTGCTTCATGAGTGGGATGACACCCTCTCAAAAAAGGTCACAGAAATGGCCTGCAGGCCTGTGGAATGACAACAATCTAATCTCCCCCACTGCACAGCTCCCTGTCCGGACACCATTGTTCTCTGTTTTCTAGCCCTCCCTCTGCGGAACCCTTAAACATTGAGCAACCCTCCTGGCTTGCAGGAAAACTAAGTGCATACTTGCCTATAGTCCAAAACCAAGATGACGTATACTTCCCATCGAACAGATGTGGTCAGCCGTTGATTGAACCCAGAGGAGAAGAAATTAAACGCGTCCAAAACAACCCAGGGTGGGAAACAGCAATGGGCGATGGCGAGTACGTGCACAGCACATATCCTTTCTGCCATCCTCCATTGCTTCTCCCCTGTCCACGTGTCCCCTCTTTCTCTGGAAGGATATGTTCCATGTCTCTTTCTCTCCTTGGCTCTCTTTGCCTGGCCATAAGCATAGGTGTGTTCGGAGGAGTGAATATTTCCATTGCCTTCCAAGCACTCGCAGCCGAGCAGAGATTTTTGAATGATGCTGAGTAAGTGTTGCCAATTCCCATCATTCAGACTTATTGTATCTGTGGAGAGCCCAGCCAGGCCCTGCTTTTTGGGTGCTCTCTGTGAACAATCTCATTGAAAATCACCAACAAACTCACAGAGTCTTACAGGAATTGAGTTGGAAGAAGATATGGAGGGCTTCTCACCCCAAACTCCCTCTTTCTCATACCCCATTGTAAAAGCCCCCCCACCAGAATCTCTGCAGAATTCCCTCCGGCTTAGACAGCTCCAAGAACGGGGAGCTCACACCCTCCTAGCACATGTCTGTCCAGCTTTAATAATTACAAAGTCCATCTTTACTGTAATCCAGAATGAGCCTCTTTATGACTTCTACCCTTCTTAGTTTTCCTCTCTAGAGCGACATGTAATAGCGATAGCCCCTATCCTTATACACTTGATTTCTCCTTCTTTTTTCCTCATCTGGGGTAAGCAGCCTTAGTCTGCCTGTTGTCTCTGTGTGTGAGGTCAAGTGTGTCTTCCAGTATGGCACACTAGCTTTATATTTATCTCCTTCAAGTTTTATGCTGTTGATCCTGGCTGGTTTGCCCAGTGGTAGGGCATCGGCCTGATATGTAGATGTCCCAAGTTTGATTCCTGGTCAGAACATGCAGGAGAAATGCCATCTGATTCTCTACCCCTCCACCTCTCTCTTATCTCTTTCTTCCCATTCTGCAGCCATGGCTTGATTGGAGCGAGTTGACCCTGGGCACTGAGGATGGCTCCATGACATCTGCCTCAGATGCTAAGAAAAGCTTGGTTGCTGAGCAATGGAGCAACGGCCCCAGAGGGGCAGACCATCGCCTCCTGGTGGGCTTGCCAGGTAGACCCTGGTGGGGCACATGCGGGAGCTATCTCTGCCTCCCCTCCTCTCACTGAGTTAAAAAAAAATTTATTTATTCTGTTAGTTTGGGTCTATTGTTTAACCTTTTCCAGTTTTGAAATATCTAGGTAGCTAGCTCATTAGCTATTCCTCCCACCTTTGGACTCCACAGATTGGAAACTGGGGTCCAGGCATAGATGAGTGAAGGTCTGTCTCCTTTGAGGGAAGGACCAGCTGCTGTGGGAGTCAGGCCATATCCCCTCAACTTCCCTTTCGCTTTTCTGCACACAGGCCACAGGCATGCCTTTCATTTCTCAGCCAGCAACGTGCTGGCTGGAGGCTGCTTCAGGCTGTCAGAGCTCCTGTTGCTGAAACCCATGTAGAACCTTTCTGGGAATTAACGTTTTCCTGGGGGTAGCTCTTAACCAATGAGCATTGGATCCACAGGAGTGTAAATACCCCAGCTCTCCACATCCGATGCAGTCACCTCCACAGTGTGGTCTCTACTGTTATCATAGCCCCTCTGCAGGGTTAAGTCAAAGCAGCCTGCACTGGGCTTTGCCAGATAACATGCCTTTCGTGTGTGTGTGTGTGTGTGTGTGTGTGTGTGCGCGCGCGCATGTGTGCACACACATACACCTCTATTATATAAAATCAACATATCTAACTTGCTAATCTATGCTTTCACTATTGGTGTGCAGTAATAGCTACTTGATCACCTGTATTTTTGCCTTTAAGAATAATAATATTTTCCCTATTGATTGGTCTCTTTATTATATTCTATACCGACGTATGAGGTAGAGAAAATTTTCTCCTCACTCAGTTCTTTAACCACAGCAAGATGGATGTCTTCATTTATTTTATTAAGTGAGAGGAGGGGAGGCAGAGACAGACCCCTGCATGCTCCCCAAGCAGGATCCACCTGGCAAGCCCACTAGGGGATGATGCTCTGCCCATCTGGGGCCATTAATTCATTGCTCAGCAACCGAGCTCTTCTTAGCATCTGAGATGAGGTCAGGGACCCATTCTCAGAACCTGGGGACTCTCATTTGAGCCATTACTGCAGCAGGGAAAGAGGAAGGTGGTGGAGAAGCAGAAGGTCACTTCTGTGTGCCCTGACTGGGAATTGAACCTGGGATTTCCACATGCTGGGCTGACGCTTTACCTCTGAGCCAACTCACTAACCAAGGCCTGGATGTTCTTTTTTTTTTAACCAAATATTGATACATTTATTTAACAAATATTTATAAAGCACTTTACAAATTTTCTTCAAAGGAGTAAGCTTTTAAAGAAACACGCCTAAGAATCTTATTCTATTATCCCATCTTTTTTATTATTATTATTAATTTTAATGGGGTGACACCAATAAATCAGGGTACATATGTACAATGAAAACATCTCCAGGTTATCTTATCATTCAATTGTGTTGCATACTCATCACCCAAAGTCAAATTGTACTCTGTCACCTTCTATCTGGTTTTCCCTGTGTCCTTCCCTTCCTCCCTATCCCACCATTCCCTCCTTCCCCCCACCCCGTAACCACCACTCTCTTGTCCCTGTCTCATAGTCTCACTATTATGTCCCACTTATGTATAAAATCATGCTGTTCTCAGATGTTCTTTCTTTCTGATTTACTTATTTCACTCCGTATAATGTTATCAAGGTCCATCCATTTTGTTATAAATGATCCGATGTCATCATTTCTTATGGCTGAGTAGTATTCCATGGTATATATGTACCATAGCTTTTTAATCCACTTGTCTTCTGACGGACACTTGGGCTGTTTCCAGACCTTTGCTATTGTGAACAATGCTGCCACGAACATGGGGGCCCATTTCTTCTTTTCGAACAGTGCTATGGTGTTCTTAGGGTATATTCCTATAAGTGGGATAGCTGGGTCAAAAGGCAGTTCGATTTTTAATTTTTTGAGGAATATCCAAACTGTTTTGCACAGTGGCTGCACCAGTCTGCATTCCCACCGGCAGTGCAGAAGGGTTCCCTTTTCTCCACATCCTTGCCAGCAATTATTCTGTGTTGTTTTGCTGTTGAGTGCCATTCTGACTGGTGTGAGGTAATATCTCATTGTGGTTTTAATTTGCATTTCTCTAATGATTAGTGATGTTGAGCATTTTTTCATATGCCTATTCGCCATCTGTATGTTCTCTTTGGAGAAATTTCTATTCATTTCTTTTGCCCATTTTTTGATTGGATTTTTTGTCTTCCTGGTGTTGAGTTTTATAAGTTCTTTATAAATTTTGGTAATTAACCCCTTATCAGATGTGCTGTCGAATATGTTTTCCCATTGTGTGGTTTGTCTTTTTATTTTGTTCTTACTGTCTTTAGCTGTGCAAAAACTTTTTAGTTTGATATAGTCCCATTTGTTTATCTTGCCTTTTATTTCATTTGCCCGTGGAGATAAATCAGCAAATATATTGCTGCTACAGATGTCGGAGAGCTTGCTGCCTATGTTTTCTTCTAAGATGTTTATGGTTTCATGGCTTATGTTTAAGTCTTTTATCCATTTCGAGTTTGTTTTTGTGAATGGTGTAAGTTGATGGTCTAGTTTCATTTTTTTGCAGGTAGATGTCCTATTTTCCCAACACCATTTGTTAAAGAGGCTATCTTTACTCCATTGTATGTTCTTTCCTCCTTTGTCAAATATCAGTTGTCCATAAAGCTGTGGGTTTATTTCTGGGTCCTCTGTTCTGTTCCATTGATCTATGTGCCTGTTCTTATGCCAGTACCAGGCTGTCTTGAGTATAATGGACTTATAGTAAACCTTGATATCTGGAAGAGTGATACCTCCTGCTTTATTTTTTTTTTTAAGATTGCTGAGGCTATATGTGTTCTTTTTTGATTCCATATAAATTTTTGGAATATGTATTCTATATCTTTGAAGTATGTCATTGGTATTTTAATTGGTATTGCATTTAATTTATGAATTGCTTTGGGTAATATAGACATTTTAATGATGTTTATTCTTCCTAGCCATGAGCACGGTATATGCTTCCACTTGTTTGAATCTTCCTTGATTTCTTTTATCAATGTTTTATAATTGATAAAAGAGTACAAGTCCTTAACCTCCTCGGTTAAATTTACTCCTAGGTACTTTATTTTTTTGGCTGCAATAGTGAAGGGTATTATTTCCTTAATTTCTTTTGCTGACAGTTCATTGTTGGTATATAGAAATGCCTCTGATTTCTGAGTATTAATTTTATATCCTACCACCTTACTGAATTCATTTATAAGGTCCAGTAGTTTTTTGACTGAGACTTTAGGGTTTTCTATATACAATATCATATCATCTGCAAATAGTGACAGTTTTACTTCTTCTTTTCCAATATGGATGCCTTTTATTTCTTCTTCTTGTCTGATTGCTGTAGCTAGGACTTCCAGAACTATGTTGAATAAAAGTGGTGAAAGGGGTCACCCCTGCCTGGTTCCTGATCTTAAGGGGATTGCTTTTAATTTTTGTCCATTTAGTATGATGTTTGCTGTGGGTTTGTCGTAGATGGCCTTTATCATGTTAAGGAATGATCCCGGTATTCCCACTTTACTGAGAGTTTTGAGCATGAATGGGTGCTGGATTTTATCAAATGCCTTTTCTGCATCTATTGAAATTATCATGTGATTTTTGTCCTTCCTTTTCTTTATGTGATGAATCACATTGATTGATTTGCGAATATTGAACCAGCCTTGCCTCTCCAGAATAAATCCCACTTGATCATGGTGTATGATTTTTTTCATATATTGCTGGATCCGGTTGGCTAATATTTTGTTGAGAATTTTAGCGTCTAAATTCATCAGAGATATAGGCCTATAATTTTCTTTCTTTGTGTTGTCTTTGCCCGGTTTTGGGATCAGAATTATGCTCGCCTCATAAAAGGAATTTGGAAGTCTTCCTTCCTCTTGAATTTTTTGAAATAGCTTGAGGAGGATAGGAGTTATTCCTTCTTTGAATTTTTGATAGAATTCACTTGTGAAGCCATCAGGCCCAGGACTTTTCTTTTTTGGGAGTTTTTAGATAACTTTTTCGATCTCATTGGTTGTAATTGGTCTGTTTAGGTGTTCTGATTCTTCCAGATTGATTTTTGGAAGGTTATATGATTCAAGAAATTTGTCCATTTCACCAAGATTGTCTAATTTTTTGGCATATAGTTCTTCATAGTATTTTCTTACAATGCTTTGTATTTCTGTTGTGTCAGTTGTTATTTCTCCACTCTCCTCTCTAATTTTATTTATTTGAGTCCTCTCTCTTTTTTTTTTTGGTGAATCTAGTTAAAGGTCCATCAATCTTGTTTACCTTTTCAAAGAACCAGCTTCTGGTTTCATTGATCCTCTGTATTGTTTCATTAGCCTCTATGTCATTTATTTCTGCTCTGATCTTTATTATTTCCTTTCTTCTACTTGTCCTGGGTTTTATTTGCTGTTGTTTTTCTAGTTCTTTTAGATGCAGGGTCAGGTTGCTTATTTGAGTTTTTTCTAGCTTCTTATGATATGCCTGTAGTGCAATGAACTTCCCTCTCAGAACTGCTTTTGCTGTGTTCCATCAATTTTGAGTTGATGTATGCTCATTATCATTTGTTTCTAGAAACTTTTTTCTTTCTTCTTTGATCTCATTGTTAATCCATTCATTATTTAATATCATGCTATTTAGTTTCCAAGTGTTTGAGTATTTTTCAGTTTTTCTTTTGTGGTTAATTTCTAGTTTCATGGCATTGTGATCAGAGAAAATGCTTGATATGATTTCAATCTTCTTAAATTTATTGAGAGCATTTTTGTGTCCTAACATGTGGTCTATCTTAGAAAACGTACCATGAGCGCTTGAGAAGAATGTATATTCTACTGCTTTAGGGTGAAAAGTTCTGAAGACATCTATTAAATCAAGTTGATCTAGTGTATCCTTTAAGTCTGTTGTTTCTTTATTAAGTTTCTTTCTTGAGGATCCAGTGTTGTTAGAGGTGTATTAAAATCCCCTACTATGATAGTATTGCTGTTAATCTCGCCCTCTATATCCATCAAAGTCTGCTTTATGTATGTCGGGGCTCCTATATTTGGTGCATAGATATTTATAATAGTTATATCTTCCTGTTGAATTTTTCCCATTATCATTATGTAGTGTCCTTCTTTATGTCTTACTACAGCCTTTGTTTTCAAGACCATTTTGTCAGATATAAGTATTGCTACCCCGGCTTTGTTTTCATTTCCATTTGCATGAAATATTTTTTTTCCCATCCTTTTACCTTCAGTCTTTGTGCATATTTTGTTTTAAGGTGTGTCTCTTGTAGACAGCATATGTATGGGTCCTGATTCTTTATCCATGCAGCTACGGTATGTCTTTTGATTGGATCATTTAATCCATTTACATTTAAGGTTATTATTGATATGTATTTGTTTATTGCCATCTTATTCTTTACAGCTGTATTATTTTTTTGGTATATTCTTTTCTCCCTTTAAACTGTTCACAAGAGGCCCCTTAGAATCTCTTGCAGAATTGGTTTGGTTTTTATGAATTCCTTCAGGCTTTCTTTTTCTGGGAAGCTCTTTATTTCTCCTTTCTTTTAAACGTTTTCCTTGCTGGATAATGTAGTCTTGGTTGTAGGTTCTTGTTCTGCATTACTTTGATTATATCTTGCCATTCCCTTCTGGCCTCAAGTGTTTCTGTTGAGAAGTCCAATGTCATCCTTATGGGGGCTCCTTTGTAGGTGATAGCCTTTTTTTCCCTAGCAGTTTTTAAAATTTTTTCTTTATCCATTAGCTTTGGTATTTTAACTATGATGTGTCTTGGTGTAGATCTTTTTGGGTTTCTCTTTAAGGGAGTTCTGTGTGCTTCTTGAACGTGTGGGGTGTTTCCCAGCCTTAATATAGGGAAGTTTGCAGCTATGATTTGATTGAACAAAGTTTGCATTTCTTGTCCTCTCTCCTCTTCTTCAGGTACCCCTATGATGGGAATGTTGTTTCTCTTCAGGTTGTCACAGAGCTCCCTTAGAGTTTTCTCACATTTTTTGAGTCTCTTTTCCTTTTTCTTCTCTGCTTCTGTGCCTTTGTTTATTGTGTCCTCTAACTCGCTGATTCGATCCTCAGCGTGATTCATCCTGCTTTTAATTTCTTCCATTGTGGTCTTCAGTTCTGATACTGTATTTGTCATTTCTGTCTGATTCTTTTTTATTATTTCAATTTCGTTTTTTATACTTGTTATCTCTTTATTTTGGTGTTTATAATGACTATCCATTGTTGCTCTAATTTCTTTCAACATCCTACCTATAATTATTCTAAATTCTGCTTCTGGTAATTTGGTTATATCTGGTTCATTCAGGTCCTTCTCTGGGGATTTCTCTTGATTCATTTGGTTTGCATTCTTCTGCCTGCCCATTTTGTCTGTGTATAAGCAAGTTTTGGCCACTGGAGTCCAGTAGGTGTTGCCTTTGTGTTCTCTAGGTGTGGTCTGTTTGCAGGCCCGCCACCCCCTCTGCCGCTGCATAGGGCAGTTGGGTATGGACATTGCCAGTTCCGGCCTACTGTGGCTTTTGCTGTGATTTCTGCCTCTCCTCCACGGGAGGGGCTGTCACTCAAGCCACAGGCCTCAGCATCAAGGGTAGAAGTGTGCACCTTTGCTCAGCTGTGGACCCAGCCTGTTTCCAGTCTTCCGCCCAGAACCCGCAGTCAGAGCCTGCTCACGACAGTTTCGTGGGTTGGGCGAGGCTTTTGACGTGCTTTCAGCTGTGAGCCTCTGCCCGTCGGAAGCTTTAGCCCCGCCCTCGAGGCCAGGGCCCTTCTGCACAGGGTCGCAAACCAAGGTTTATTGGGCCGGGCGTGTTTGCTAGCTTCCACCTAGCTGCTAGCTTCCACTCGTCCCGGACTCTAACCCTTCCCCACATTCGGAGTCCGCTCCTGCACGTAGGATGTCAAACCACGGTTTTTCCGGCCAGGCAGGGCTGTAGCGTGAGCTCAGCCACGAGCCCCTGCCCGTCCCTGGTCCTAGCCCCGTCCCGCGGTCAGGGCCGGCTTTGGCAGGGTCGCAGAGCAGATCTCTGCCCTTTCCTGGCCTCCCGCTTTCTCCCAGCAGGTGGGATTACAGGCGGGCCCGCAGCTTCCGGACTGCTTTTGCGCATCCCCTTCGCCCCTGCTGGGCTAGACTGAGCTCATACCGGCTTGGCCTTTGCCCACGCCGACAGAACTGCGTTTCAGCATCTTGCCACCACCATACCCTTCAGCAACTCTCAACAGAGTAGGAAGGGCCCTAATACTCCACACTGTAGGCCTGGGAGCTCCCTCACTTGTTTCACAGCTCAAAACTGTCCAAACGCCTCTTCTAGGCTCTGGGACTGTAGGCTGGGGTTTGGTTCCTGGGACCCTGGTCCCTCCCTCTCCGCCAAACTCTTCTCTCGCCACGCGGGTCTCTTTGGGCTGCCGTTTGCTCCGGGGAGCTGGGTAGCCCTCTTTGCATTTTCGCTATTCCTACCAGTCTCAATGTGGCTTCTTCTGTGTTCCTTGGTTGAAGAGTCCACTTAGTTTAGTTCAAAGTTGGTTTATGCATATGATGGTTCTTAAAATTGAGTTATAATCCACTTTGGTTCTGAGAGTTGGAAGTTGGTACATCCGCCTACTCTGTCGCCATCTTGCTCCTTCTGGATGTTCTTTTAATTTGAAGATCATCCTCCTTTAAAGAGAATATAAAGCAAAGGTGGAATGAATAAGCGTGGCCTTTTTATTGTTGATTTCTTAATGCTACATGGATAGGCCAATAGTATCAAGGCTCTTGATATTTTTTTTCTTTTGTTCCAAATGTATTTTTAAAGGGCATTTTCACTATTGCCAGCATTTGTTACAAACTGACCTCATTCTGAAGTGGGTCATTCCTGACTGTTTCTCCCCTATGACAGGTTTAAAAAGTCCATCAGAGCAAAAATCCAGATGCTTTCAGGTGTTTATCAGGATGGGGTGGCAGAAATCTTGGTGGTTCTTTGAGGCTCTGCTCCTTGTGTGCAAGTGCTCTGAATGAAGACAGTGTCCTCTCTCTCCTCCTCCCAACTGGACATCTTATAGATGGAGGGGAATCATTTCTGTCTTCCTATACCAAGTGCTTTCTAGTATCATCTCCAACGCATTTTATTTCTCATAATGCCTGTGTCCTTGGGCTGAAGGGTTTCCCAGGAGTTTAAGACAGTGTTTTTCCTTTGTTCATCTATTAGATACTTCTTAGTCGACTCAGATAGACTGTGCTATCAGCACGCATCAGCTCTGGGCTCACAAGTTGTGCTGTTACCCCTGCCGTGAATAGATAAACTCTGCAACCTTACATTTGGTCCCCAGACATTTTTTTCCTGTTATTTTATTCAGTGAATCGGAGTATGTTCTTTCCCTGGCTATTCTTATTTCTAGAATCTGTTATATCAATTTATTCTAAATTTTAATTTTGTGGGATTAAAATAAGTTACCTCATAAAAATATGGTGGAAGTATAAATAGGTATACATACACAAATATATGAATATGTACATACATTCATGTATTTACACATATATATGTTATATCTATGATCTCTATTGTATCCAGATTCATTATTTTCCTCTTTTTAATCAGATTTTAATATCTTTTAGGGTAATGATGTTTAAGCCTTGAAAGTACTTTAAATAAAATCGAATCCAACCTTATACTACTTTTGTAGACATGGAAATTTTGACTGTGAAGATGTTCACTAATTCAAGGTCACAGTTAAGTGACACGGAGTGGCCTGAACTTTGAATTCTGGTTTCCTGTCAAAAAAAGCCATTTTCCTTCATTCACCCATTATAGAACTGCTCGCGTCCCACCCATTGACCCAGGAAGTTAAGTGGCCATGAGAAGGGAAACAGAAAAAAAGAAATGAGTTCATTTTACCCTTCTGGGTAAGTAGAATAAAAAGACTGAGAAGGGATCCGCTCTGAAAAGGGCACCTTGTAACGGAATTTGAGGGCTGCCTCATGATTCTCAGCGTCAGCGCGAACCTCGCCCTTCACCCTTCGTTAGGGAAAGAAATCCCCGGAGAGTGACTGTCCTCCCAGCAGCACAACACCTGCGTTTCTCCTGTGTGGGCAACACCACAGAGCAGCAACGCGATGCTATGACCACAAAAGCCTTTTTGTGGTTCCCACTTCTCTTGGCTTCTTTTCCTGGCTCCACAAATAAACCAATCAGCAGAGAAGCAAGCAATCTGAAGGCACAGGACACCCAGTTGTTCCAGCTTGTCACAAGGCATATTTTCAAATCGCCATCAACTCACTTTGAAAAGCACTCCACAACCGAAATCCAACCTCAGTGTCGGGCAGCAGGTGTTCTTTCCAGATGGAGGATTAGGAAGGTCTGTGGGAGACATGGAAGTAATTCAAACAGGAGAGGAACTATTTTGTTCTTCTGGGGGAGGGGGTGAAGGGCCCATTTCAAGCAGAGGCAGCATTGGTGATGAGTTAGAAAGGTTGTTGGAATGGACATTTTGTGCTCATGTCCAGGTTGGATGGGGTCTCGGAGGCCAGTCAATGAACTAGTGACCTTTGAGTGAATCCAAACACCATAATTAGGCTAAGAAAAATCCAAGAATATACTTTTTATTTCCCCCAGGTGACTTGAGACACTATATGTGCTTGAGTTTCTCTGCTGTTCTCAGTAATACGTGTGTCTTTCAGTCTCACCTGATGAGTAGCATCACGTCACAACAACCAAGTTAAGAAGTTTCTTACATAAACACATGATATTCTTCTAAAAACTTTGTACATATTTCTTTTCCTCTAATATGTGTTTGAGCATCTAAAAATATAGTGAATCATTTTGTGAATCGATAGTAATTCATGTGGGTATGGTTTAGATAATTTATATATATATATATATGAATTTGGTTTGCCGTGGAGTATGGATTTTTTTTCCTACTTGGCCATTGTAGTAAAGCAATTACTATAAGAGACCATAGATATAAATGGTGGAGAGTCTACCTTGAGAAATAAACCTCTAGTTGTGTGTGAACAGATTTTAATTACCAGCAGAGAAGTTAATAAACAACACCAGTGTTGTTTCCTTATTTGAGGAAAAGAGGAGAGCAAGTAATGTCCCTTTTTATTTTTTCTGTGCGGTTGGGAGACTGTCCCCAGTGTTGGCTTTCATCCTAGATAATCAATTTTCCAAGTAACTGAATGAAAGGAGGGCGGGTTTGTTAGTGACGGGAGCCGTGTCCCAACTAGGATCAACTCAAGTTTTTTTTTTCTACTTCCTGACATATCAGCAAATTATTTTTATTGAGCCATTTGGGGAGGAGGGTCAGAGGGCAAGGGTTCTATTTACCAGAGCAGGTTTAAGCTGGGGAGGGCAAGGTCAGAGGCGCAGGGGACCCTCATTATTCTGGGAGAGTTCGGGTTGGCTCTGCGCCTGCCTGACTATGTTAGGCTCACCCTGGGTGTTTGCTAGCAAGAGGCACGGGGTTGCAGGTGTTCCACACTCAGCAGCGTCTTCAAAGATCAGCCTCAAATGTTTCTGTTACTATAAAGAGGATTAAAAGATTTAAAAACATAGGAGTCCTCTCCAACTGCTGGCGTTATTTTGCCAACATTTGCTGAGAGGGAGAAAAAAGAGGGAGGCTGTATCAGCTATAGTCGGGAGAAACATACTTTTCCAGTTTCATTTTTCCCCCCTTTTACTCCTTTATTTTATTTTATTTTTTAACAGCCTGAATGTGGAACTGTAGCACTTTCAACTGGAACTCATTAAGAATTCATGGGGCAGAAAATGTAAGGGGTTCTGGAAACAGGGACTTTGAAAGGCCAGAAGTAAGCTATAAATAAAATGCTGCTGAAATTCATTTCTTTTTTCTGGTGGTTAAATACACTTATTACAGCAGAATGCAAACGGGGAGTAAACCAAGTGATTTTTGATCTGAAAACCAGTTTACGTTGAGAGGTACATTGACATTTATAGACTTACTTACCACATATAGGTGTCATACCAGCCATTATACAGTCTCACAAACCACTTTCGTTGTCCCATACAGGCTGCAGACCCTGGTAACAGTATGGAGGCCAGGCATCTGGAATCGTCGTGAAGGCACCACTGCTACCACTTAGGGTTAATGGTTTCAAACATCAGATTCCAATTTCTTTGCTTTCAGCTTTGCCTCAATCCAATAATCTACTTGTAGTGGTTCGGGTTCTGTTTGGAGCATATTGATTTTCAACAAGGTCCAGTGACGAGGCAGAGAATTGAGCGGTGTTCATTGTATGACTTTGGGTAGACCAAATAACCCCTCTGAACTTAGCTTCCCCTTCAGTCAAATGGGGATGATAATCAACTGCCCTATTCACCTCATAAGACTCATCATTTCTATAATAAGGATAAAGCTGAAACTAAACAGACTCACTCGCATGTGTTCTAGATAAAATATGAACACATTCCTATGTGTACACACACACACACACACACAGCCATATCACCCATTCACATTATACCTAGTCTCTAATTTCTAGGGTAATATTGTAAAAGTTTGCTTGTCAGATGGGTATTGATTTTGGAGGACACTGCAGAAACTATTTATTTGAATATGTCCTATCATATCATGATTGTTATAGTAATTCCTAACCTCGGTCCATGGACATTTCAGACCCAGAGCTGGGCATTAGAGGTCCTTTCCCCCAGAAATTGAATGTAGACATTTAGTGTGCAAATCATGCATTTTTCTAGAAAGAAGTTTCATAACTTTTATCTGATTCTTGAAATTCTGTAAGCTCTGAGGCAGTGGGTGAGAGCACAGGCTGTCTCTCCAAAGAGACATGCAACTCTTTGTCTTTCCTAGAAACAGATAGCTCTTGGTTTTTCTCTTGGCTCTCCCTCTGAACTTCTCTTTTCTCCATTTCCTCATCTATAAAGAAATTATAAAACAATACATATTTTTTGTTTTTCTTAGATTTTATTTTTTCATTTCTATAGAGAGAGAGTAAGAGAGAGATAAGGGGGGAGGAGCAGTAAGCATCAACTCCCATATGTGCCCTGACCAGGCAAGCCCAGGGCCTCAAACTGATTACTTCAATGCTCCAGGTTGACGCTCCATCCACGGCACCATCTCAGGTGAGGAAAATGCATATTTTAAATTCAAATTAAATAATGCATTGTAACATAGTTTTTTGTAATGCTCAGTAAGTATTAGCTATTTGTTTAGTATGTTAATATCACATAATATCTTCTAAGGCAAGAGAGATATGGTGGGAGATGTTGGCCTTGATCCACTTGCCTTTGAGTAACTTCAGGAAGTCAGATACATTAATATGCGACATCATATAGCTATGACAAGAATGCTGATGATCATTGTGTATGTGTTCACATTAAGGAGCAGTCTGTGTGAGTTGAGAAAGGAAGACTGGATGAAGGTGCCTTTGGGCAGGGAGACTGAGGAGGGAATGAGTTGGCTTCAAGTTGAGAAGCACGCAGAGGTGAGTTTAGCCAGACAGGTTGAAGCAAGATTTTAGAAAATGCAGAGCGGCAAAATGCAGAGTTGACATTTGACCTGGAGGTGATGGGATCCCAGATAATTTTGAGAAGGGAAATTATATGATGACACAATATATTGAGACCATTAAACTGGCCTATGTGTCCAGTATGGAGTTGTATGGACGAGAGTCAGGGGGTGAGCTGAGAGCTATGGCAATAACCAAGGTGTCAGGGGTTGAGGCCACGGCAGGAGAGCGTGTATAAGGTGTTGGGGGAGGGGTATTGTGTCTACCTTAATTGCTTATTTGCTATAATTTCTTTTTCCAATTATAGTTTGCCTTAGCTACTAATCATTCCTAACTTTGAAATATTCATTACAGTCTTCCAACAGAGAAAGGGTGGAGAAAAGAAAGAGAGAAAGGAAGAATGGAGGAAGGGGATCATTGGAGCAGGCATACTGGGGCCATTGGAGTATAGACTGGCTTTTAATCAACAGATATAGCCTCAGGGGGAAGAAAGAGAGGAAAGGTAAGGATGGTCATTTGAACTTACTCAATTCAGGGGTCACTTCCTGAAAAGGAACCAACATGACTGCAGAATGAGTCATGCAGAAAAGGCCATAAGGTGCAGAGAAGGAGACGCATCTGCTCTTCTGAGACTCAAGTCCACCTGAACTGATGGCTTTCAAACTCTTTGACCCAACACTCCATCATAATACGTTTACATTATGAACAACACGCACATATAAAAACATCTACATAAACATAAAAATAAAAGTTCTTTAGAACATTTTTACACTGACTGCCTATGGTGCATTTTGATAGTTTTCTGCTTTGTGTTTGCATGTGTGTATGCTTGTGTGTACTTTTTAGAAAGGATGATTGTGACTTACTAAGTTGAGTTTTTGGTCAACTAATGGGTCACAACCTTCTCTTATAAACCATAGACTTCTTAGAGCCTGGGATTCAGCCCCAGGATTAGGAGATTCATAGATTTACAAGGCATAAGGGGAATGCTTTAGTCTGTTTCTGCTTCCTACCTACTGCCCCCACCACCACCACCACCACCAAGCCTTTCTTCTCTGTGGAGTGTTAAGAACTTAGAATAAATTGAAACAGTTGCCTAGTTAAGTTTAGAACTCAGTTTCTGAACCCAATCTCAGATCCAGTGCCTGCACCCAAACCCTTGGGCAGGACCAGCCCATTCACTCACTTGATGGTCCTCACTTAGGACGTGAAGCCCACACACAGAGATCCATCAACAGAGCTCACTCTTTAATGAGACCTGAACCCAGACACAATGGTCGCAATTGGTGCAGACATTTTAATTTTCCTTCTATTATCTTTGGCTCTAGTGGAGAGAGGCACATACAGTAACATTCTTTACCTGTAGTTAGCTGTAATTTCAGACTAGGTGGAATTCTTTCCTACCTTTGAAACCACAAAATAAAATCAAAGAAATAGGATCTTTTACAAACTGGGGCTCTGTGTTGACGGGGAAGGGGTGAAAGGTGAGCACATCGCCTCAGGTTGGAAATAACTTCTCAAATGTCTGATTTTGATCATGAGGCCAAATTACCTAGGCACACGGTGATCATTAAAGCCTCTGTCTCTAAGCCCCTCACGTGTGGATATGCATACCTGTAATTGACCATTCCAGCTCAACAGTTAGTGGAACATCAAAGCAGAGCAGGAAAAGGGAACCAAGGCAATGAAAATCAATCTAGTTTAAGGGCATTGGGTCTGCCTATGAGCTCAGTGAGTTATCAATATCCTGAGAAGAAACAAATGTAGAGTATCAATTCTAGGAGCCATAAATCAAAATGGGTGGTATAATGATTCCCACTTATGTGCTCACCTGTTTTAAGAAAAGGCTCAGGTTGTGTGCCTAGCTGGTGGGAATGAACTTGAGTATTTTTCAGTGGTCATTCTTTTTTTAGGAACAGTGGCCTGCTTGTAACCTGACTTTGAGCATTAGCATGGAAATCTGAGTTTGTATTTGAGACAGCATTGAGTATTTTGGTGGGCCCCTGGTTTCCTTTACAGTCTGAAGATTGGGTGAATGTGTTGTCTGCTTGATTTCCAAGTAAAAGCCCCCAGTCAAGTGGTTCTAGAACTGTGGTATAGTGATCCTCAGAAGAAAGCCAATGGATACGTTGTGAAATTATATGGAAAATTCTGTGTGTGTATACACACATGGGTTTTTCTAGGAAGAGGGCCATAGCTTTCATCAGTCTGCCAAAAATATCTGTAAAACATTTAAGAATCACTGCACCAGAATATCACCAGCGCCTAGAGGTGGCAACATAATGTGATTATTAGGCTCTGTCTTCAGGGACCGGTCAAACCACGGATTGGTTAAGGGAAAACACCAAGGGTGGTTGCACATGACCACATGGAAAGTGACTTCAGTCTGAGTGGGTGCTGGGGTGGCCTGGGACATGACTTAGGTTTCTAGAGGTCTGCTTCCTTCTGCCCCGCAGCTGTGTGCTGCATAACAAGCAGCTCATAGTGTGAGCAGTTGGTCAATTGTTAAAAATGTAATATTTCGATGAAGGCAGTTTGAGTCCATCTCTGCCACAGGGCAACTTAACTCAAACCTCATGTGCAGCCAACAGCCAATCAATACTCATGAGATAATAGCCGAGTTTTAGTGCTGAAAGAGACTACTAACACCTAGGCAAATCTCCATTCAGTACAGTAATTTTTCTCTTCTTTGCCTAACATTTAAAAGAATTTTCATTTATAGTGTTGACATGGTTTCAAATGTCCCCTCTTTTATTTATTTATTTTTAATATGGTAGTTTTTCAAAACTGTTAACAGTCTGTGGAACTCATGTCCCTTCCTGGTCTTCATCATTTTATTGTTGGATGGCTCAAGTTTCTGAAAAACCTCTTATATGTATTAAACACAGTTCTCCTGGGGTTTCCAATTGCTGGTCTTAATTATGCCTTCTGGTTACAGTGAGGTTGAGGCTTTTTGAAAGTCAGTGTGAAAAGTATTATTGCGGGTATATGGGTATTTAGATAGAGGTGTTCTCGCCATCTGTTAACGTGATCAATAAGTCACATTTAACAGATCTTGCAGATGTCTGTCTACCTGACCATGGTACTGCATAGGAACAAAATTGACATTAGGGCATATGTCATGTTTTATGCTCACCACTGTCCTCCGAAGACATGGCAGCCACTTGATACCTAGGCAGTGATCATCATAGGATAGGTGGGCAGCTTTATAAAATAGTTAGATTTTTATCTTCAACCCAAGATAGATTCAAAACTGTTATAATATTTATAATATGGTACAATTAAGGTGACCAATTGTCCTCCTTTAGGGAGGACAGTTCTTCTTTTGTGAAATCCATCCTCCCTCAAAAAGTATACTCCTACATGTCCTCCTTTTTGATATTGGAAGACTAATCTGTGAATGTTTGTATTCGATTGATGCAGAGTCAATCCCATGGCATGTGATGTGACATATTTGTATTTGACATGATGATTCATCCAGGATCAGTACAGTATGGCGAGACACGATTATGAGACACGTCTCCGCATGGGAGACCTTGAGAGAGCGTGTGATATACTGAGCATGCAAATGGCTTTGTGTACTTCTTACTGAAACACAACACAGCACATACAACATTGCAGACTAATGATTATTTCTTTGGCAGTGAATATTCAATCATAGACAGGTAAGCACAATTCATGTAAAATTCAATATGAAGGATATTTCTTGTTCAGATATTTCCAATATATTGTTACAAGATGATGCATGGACAAAAAATATTCATTCAATGGAATTAAAAATTAATAGGCATGTAAGCATAATTATAATATAAAATATTACAAATGTTTTTATTATGCATTTATCATATTATAGTGTATTGTTGCAATGAATAAAATGTTTCTTTTATTTACAATATTGTTTTCTTAAATTTTTTTTGCCTCCTTTTCATTGTAAAAAAGTTGGTCACCTTAGTAGAATATATAAGGAAGGGAGAAAGGTGAGAAGCATCGATCATTAGTTTTTTGTTGCTGTTGTGACACCTTAGTTGTTCTCTGATTGCTTTCTCACATGTGCCTTGACCGCGGGCCTTCAGCGGACCGAGCATCCCCTTGCTGGAGCCAGCAACCTTAGGTCCAAGCTGGTGAGCTTTTGCTCAAGCCAGATGGGCCCGCACTCAATCTGGCTACCTCGGGGTCTCGAACCTGGGTCTTCCGCATCCCAGTCTGATGCTCTATCCCCTGCGCCACAGCCTGGTCAGGCTATATATTATATTTGCATGTGTTTACGTTATATATATATATATTTTTTTCTATATATATTCTATATACTATACATATTATATATATATATATATATATATATATATATATATATATATATATATATATTTGTAGAACCATATAGAAAGAAATGCAATCTGAAACAAGTAATTCAAACATGATGACACATTTCTTCATGGGGATTTTCAAATTGCATACAAGAGTACCATTGAATAGTGTTCAAAGTCACAGCCCTCTTATTTTTAGTCACATGCAAAAAAGAGCTACGCAAGGTTGGATCTGAAACATCACTCTTTCTTTTCATCCGATGACAACATGGTATTTTTTTATACCACATACTGAGTGAATTTACTTGCTTTTCTCATTTTCTGTTAATTCTTAGCTATCCTGGGTAGCATTATAGTTTTAAGAGAAATTTTCATGTAGAAGCAAGTAGCATTTAAACAAGTTAAATTATATATATATAAACTATACTTATTTGCTGTGTGAAAACTTGATCATTACATAATTGTAAATGCTTCTGTGTTTTCTATTAGGTTATGGTAGGAGAAATGAGCAGATTTTAGATTGCATGCATTTTAATCATTCTAATTGTTTTTCCACTCTTTTCCACTATGGTCTCTCATATGTCAAATTCTGTTTGGAATGTAGGGATGTTTCTGTTGAGAAGAAAATAAAACTGATTTGCTTCGCTTAATGTTTCATTCAAATGGCTAATAATGGTGTCACTGTGATAATGGGGACATGATTTTTCTCTCTTCGGAGAGTCTCAGCTCCCACAATTTCCTGCAAAACCAGAACCTACTAAGAGGGTCCCATTCACAGAGAAATAAGTCAACAGGACATTCCAACAAAACAACCAGTGTCTTATGCTTAAATAGATTAATAGGAAGACAATGAAGTGGTTCTGTGCTAATGACTGCTTGGTTTCTAGTCTTTTCAGAAAAAATTGTCTGCCAGATAGTTTTTCTATGCAGTTCGAGGTCTGAAGAGGCCACTTTGCTCGACTTAGATTACTTTGTGTTTTTTAGTTTTGAAGAGGAAAACTTGGAGCCATACTGCTTGAGTTAGAATTCTACCCCCACCACTCACTCACTGTGTAATATTGAGCAAGTTGCCTAGCTTCTCTGTGCCCATGTCCTTATCAATAAAATGAGGTTTGTTTTAACATTTACCTCCATAGGGCTATGATGAGGATGAAATAAGCCAATGCATGTAAAGTACTTAGAATAGAACCAGACATAGATTAAGTGCTCAGTAAAATGTAGCTACCACTCATTCATTCATCTAGCAATGTTGTTATCATTGTTTTTTAATGATTTGAGTAAATGTTTGTAACTCAGGGACCTACCAGCAGGATCTCTTTCACAGAAGGTATCTTCATGCATTGAATATGGTTGCACAGGGGCTTCAAATTACCATACGGTTCACCGTATAGCAAACAAAAAATTCAAATGGATTCTCATGGATTCCCATAGAATTTCTCAGGAGGTCATGGGAAAATTCTTCCCACCCCCATGGGGTTGATAAAAGCTTATTTCTCTTCTGTTCTGCAGAATCTGCTACAAAAGTCTGGATAAAATTCACAAGTATTGGAAGAGAAACCCTGTTTGTATCACAGGAGCAGACAGGTATAGGAGGAATAATTCTGCCCACCCCTTTCATGTGGTGAAACCTCTACTAACTTAATACCTCTGACTTCTGTCTACCTTCACACACTTTTAAGTGGAATAGTTAGATTTATAGAGTGAAATAGGTGCGTTGTTTTGCATGTGTTTACGTTACACTTGATATTCAGAATCCACTGTGTACCCATTGCATTAGCCTGCCAGTTTCACTTAGTAAGTGGACAGCAGGGAGTCCAAGTTTAAGGATTTGCAGTAGGATTATTTCATTCCACAGATGGAAAAATGACAGAAGACTAGGCCTATGGGAGACAGGTAATTTTCCCGAAATCATGTGCCTTGGCTTCTGATTTTAATCACATTCTCTAAAATGACACGTGATTTTATTCATTGATGTGGGGGAAACCTTCCAACCATTCATTCAGCTTAGTCCATACAAACCTCTCCATTCCTATCTGTGAAATAATTGTTTAATGATAAAAACCTTCTAAACAAAGGGTTTCTGATAGGAATAGAAATCATGGTTACATTTCACGTAATGGAATTTGGGTGATTTAAAATTTTCATTTTAATTCATAAAAAAATGAGTAATAGTTAATATAATGAAGAGCCTTAACAATTTACAAGGAAAAATTCATGACTACATTAAACTATTGAATTATTTTGGAATTGGAGCAATTAGATTGAGCCAATTATTTTTTTTCTATTACTTCTTAGGTTTCTTAGACTTAGAGGACAAAACATGGCCATTTATACATGAGTTATTCCTTCCAGAGCCCTGGAGTGTTGACATGTACATGTTATTGACATTCAGCCACATTTCTTTGTTACCTTTAGGGGACAGTTCCTGGCATGTAGAACTCACCAAATTAATAAGCTAACCTCTGAATACAGCTTCAAACATGTAAAGCAAACTCTAAGACACTTACATTTCTTGATAAAGTGTTGCAAGAGTCAGAAGCTATGATTTTTGTCAAGTCTTTAAGAAGAAAATGTATAATCATCATCATCAGTATATCTTACTTTGAGGGGATGTCAAGCTTGTTTTTGCATCTGTGTTTGATTAGTTTGGCTTTATTTTATAAGTTCAGCTCTTGGATGAAAGTCAACATTGCAGGTTGAGCTGTGTGTGTTTCAGACTACACTATCAAAATGTTTCTTAGTTTTAAGAAGTCATAAGCATTCATTGAAAATCATTACCACCTTAAAAAAGGCTGATTATTTTGTTCTTCAATAAGTTTTTTTTTTATTTTCTAAAAATTATAAAGAGAGAAAAATAAGTCTATCATGATTTAGAGCCCAGCATCTTTTGGCTTTCTCCAATATGGAAAATTTCTTGTATTTGAATCCCAGTCCATTAAATTAGAAGTCAGACACATCTTCTGGTCTCCCTTGCAGCCGGGCAGAGACTCTTCCACTCAGATGGACCTCTGCCAAATTTTTATTTGGAGCCCTTATCATTTAATACATTTATTTTTCATTTAAAATAGGCAGATAAGGTTTTGTTGTTCACAACCAAGTACCCCGGTGTGTACATGTGTGTGTCTGCACAGAAGCACACAAACATCCTCCAGGACCAACTCCTTGCTCTTTTGGGAAAGGAATTCTCTCTGTATTCATTCATTTGACTGAAAGAAACAGGTATTGAGTGCCTACTTTGTGTGAGGCAGTACACTGAGCCTTGACTATGTATGTAGACATGGCCCCAGCCCTTTTTGGGTACACAGTCTGTAGTTCTCTCTACTTTCGTATTGATGCCCACCTTTACAAAACAGCATTGTTCTAAGTGTATTTATACTGTGTCACTGAAACCAGGCTCATCACTGTAGACGATATTAATCCCTCATTCTTCCATGACTTCAGAATCCACGAGGAGCACAGAATTGTGGCTATTGGAATTAAACTACTATTAATATGAATGTAACTTGCTATATTCATTTTTAACAATTGTTTAAAATACTAAAGCTATTTTTAGACAGCTAATAGAGTGTGCATTGATATTTACAATGTGTCTTAAGGCTAGTTCCAACTAAAACTCCACTGTATCCCTCCCAAAAATCAGTCGAAGAAGGGTAATTGAGTTAGCTCCTCATGACTTAACATGGCATGTTCATTTTAACAACTGTGCCTTCCTAGCAAAGTCCTGTGTTGTCCCCAGGATGTGGGGTAAAAGATTTAATAAAAGAAAGCAGGCAGTAAGATCAATGACTGACACGAGTCATCGTTTATGCCAACTGTTGTGGTATTGAGAAAAGAGTCAGATGATCTAGATTTGAGTTCCTGCATTTCTAGTTATTTCTGTGACTTATTTGTGATAATAAGGAAGTCCCTTATTATCCTTGCCGAACTTTGGTTCTCCATTTGCACAATGGCAACCATACCTCACAGAGCGAATGGAATAGCGTAAACCATGATCGGAGAGCAGAGGCCCATGCAGCCCTTTGAAACACTCCAAGAACGATGTGCGTGGTTGTGCCCATTGCCCTCTTCCATCAGAAGGGCAGTGGTTCCATTGTCCAAGGTGAGCCGAAAAGCTCTCTTCTAAGGAACACCAATGAACACTTCCTATGAGAACATTAAAAATTAAATTAGTTAAATGCCACTGTTTGCTCTAAAGCCACATTCTATTCCTGTGACACATGTGTCTTTTGCAAAATGGCATGACCACATAGTGAAATTACTAACTGCTTCTGCCTTTTCTTCACTCACCACTAGGGAAGGGTCTATTCATCAGAATAGTGGAGAATAGGAAGAACTTCAAAATGATGAAAAAAAAGAAACACAGAGGGAAATATTGTTTATTCCTTTGACCTGGAAAACATGAGACCATCTGGATTTCAAAAGACTTTTCTGTTTCTACCTGGCCTGGTTCTTAGATGGTTGAAAGGCAATGCCCTCTTCTCTGGTCTCCTCCACCCCCATTCTCAGGGTCATCTCTGTCAATATCTTAATCATCAAACTTTCTTTCTTAAATTCCTAAGAGGGTTTCCAATTCCCTCTTGACTCAAGGTAAAATCTGATTGTTCATAATGAATATTGCTCTCTTACCTCCCACATTGTTCTGATTTTTGGCTAGAGATCAACTTACCCCCTTTGGGAAAGACACTCAAATGTCTTCCCAGACCTGTCATCTCTTTCTACCTCTCAGACAATTGAAATGCTGTTCTCCTTGCCTGAAATGACCTTTCTCATCCTCTATCAACTAAATTCTGCTCAAGGTGAATTATCTGCAAAGCTTTTATCAGATTATCCCCTTTATTCTGTCAGTCTCTCTGCCCCTGTATACATAGATGCATAGTATTAGTCCTATATTGTTTGTAGTCTTCTGTGGGTTTTTCTACTTTCATTATGTATAGGTACCAAAGTAGAAGAAGAGGTTCCTGCTCTTTGAAGTTCCAGAAATTTTCATTAGAGAAAAAGTCAGCTTTGCAAAGCTACCAGGTGCTAAGAGTGGGCAGGGACCTTACACAGTATCAGCTGTGAGGTCTGCCCTGTCCAACCCATCCACATTCCCCACTCCTTTGCTGCAGGGGCCAAATGCTGGTCAAAGTGGAGTAGAGAGAGGGAGAAGGGAATGGACTACTTCTACACAAAGGACCCACGCACAGCAGGACCATCCTCGGAATGGGAGAATGTTTAGATTTCAATCAAATTTGGAGTTTTGATTATTACAAAGCTGTCCCTTGACATTCCTAATTACTGAACTAAGATTGTATTTTGACCTTTTCCTTCTTTCCTGAGAGTGACCAGAAAATCAGGAGGCTGCCCACGTGTTTATGTGAAGGGAGCTGTGTGTAAGATCTATCTTTACAGAATAGGTCAAAGAAGAAGTGCACTGTCTCTTTCCACCCTCACCTCCTTGGCTCCTCTATTGGTGAGATATCTCACTTAAGAGTAGAAGCCGAGAACTGAACCTTTTCCAGCTATAAACTCAACTGATACTCAGAGTTGGAGTGAACCTCTGATCAGATGAACCCTGAGCTGAGCAGAGAGCATCACTTACAAAGAAGGAACGCCAACATTTTTTTTCCATTTGTTTTAAAATCCAGCAAGAACTTCTGAACAGAAACCAACCCTATATTTTTGCAAACCACTGAATCAGAAGAAAACTAGAGTGTCAGAATAGTTTCTGAAATAAACTCGAACCAAATTGGTATTTTATTAGATCCAAGTCCCTGGTTAAGATAAAGTGTGTGGTCATGTAACAGAAGGAAGTTAAATAGGCCACCCAGTGACTAACCATGTGGTCTGTCGCTCATTAGTATCATATTTTAAAACTCAAACAACTGAGATGGCTTTCCACAAACCACTACAATGTACACGAACAGAGATCTGAGAATCGCTTCTCTAGGAAGGAAGGTTTGCGTCTAAAAAGGTTCAGTGACTTACCCAAGATTATATATATAGAATGTCAAAGAAGAGTTGGGATGTTTCAGACACTGGTTTCCTTTGGGCTTTGCCTAACAGACTCAAAGCTATAACCTAATTCATATAAACTCATTAACTTGGGGAATGCTTCCAGATTAACATTAGTAGTTGCCAGAGGTAGAGACTGTCAAGAAGAGAATTTGCATTTTCTTTACCAGATGAGTAAAGCTGTTAAAGAAAGATCTAGTGATTCTTACTTAAACACAGTGGAGTCAGTTGTTTTTCCTCTAAGAACAGCTCAAAAAGTGAGTAACATTTTCTTTCCCCTAAGTTAGTTCATTGATAGTATCTCTACTAAAAATTTAAATGTTTCCACTGTGGACTGGCCTACCTATGTCAGAATTTGTGACTTTCTTGTCATGGCCTAGGACTTACTGAACTGGAACCATAACCAAGTTGAACTAGAGGAAGTCTAGGTACCATATTCCCTCGTGTATAAGACGCTCCCATGTATAAAATGCACCTTAATTTGGGGGCTTGAAATTTGAAAAAAAATGTACGTAAAATTATTGAACTCAGATTTTATTCATCATAAAATTCACACAACTCCTCATCACTGTCAAAACTCCCATCCATTAGCTTGTCCTCATCTACAACCACTGTATAAGATGCACCCAGTTTTTAGACCCCAAATTTTTCAAAAATGGGTGCATCTTATACATGGGAGAATATGCTATGCCATTGGCTTAGCCACTGGATCCCAGCCCTAAGCCATCTGGGGGCTTCTGTGTGCCTGTGAGTTACATTTCCAAGCATTCCTTTTCATTTATTGAGGGTAACAAAGAATTCCCCACATGTCTAGGGCAAGTGACTATTTTTGTCTGCTTAGAAGCTATTGTTTTGGGAATTTTAAACAATAGAGATTTATTTTTCTCAGTTTTTTTTCACAATATATAAAAGCAAAAACTTTTTTTAAAAGATATATATTCATGAAAGACAATGGCCCAGGTTGCTCTAGGCCAGTGGTTCTTAACCTGAGTTCTATCGAACCCTAGGGGTTCGATGAGTCGTCTCAGGGGTTCGGAGAAACCTCTGCCGCGGAGGCCAGAATAAAGTAATACTGTAATTTGTTGTGAGTTCAGGCACTTTGTTGGTTTTGTTCTTTGAGCAAGGTGATGTTCATGCATGGCTCATTTTGTGCACCTGTAAAATAACATATACCCATGTCTTGAATTTGGAAAAAAAAAATTCATATTTTATTGATCACTAAAGAAGGATCTGGTGAATGTGCATACAAAACTGGTGGGTTCGGTACCTCAAAAAAGGTTAAGAACAACTACTCTAGGAGCATATATCAAAGGGTTGACTCCATTTTAAGTAATAAATCTCTTTGAAATTTTAGCAGTTTCAAAAGAGCAGTTATTTTAAATGGACAAGAAGTATTTATGTCATTTTCTTTTTAGAAACTGTGTGCCCATTCACAGCTGGTCACTTTTGAGCTATTTTGCAGACAGTGTTTCCAACAAGCTTTCATATGTCTACGAATTCCCTGTAGAAAAGTTGCTACTCTTTGGTAACCGAGTACTAACATTATCTAATCCTGAAGACACTGTATTAATATGATGATTAATAAATTCACCAAACATTATTACTTTGTCCTAAGAGATCACATGTCTAGATGATAGCATTTATTGCTGAGTCAATTCCTCTTTCTCCTGGGCACAAGTGTATCACACTCCTGATCCTATAAGATGTTTCAGTCACCATGTTTTCTGTGTTTTCTCTCCTGGGATGTCACCCTATTGTCCACTGATATGAAGGCAACTTGACATATGGCTCAAATAAGCACCCACATGAGGGTCATGACTGCAGTGGGGATTCCCAACGTGGGTCAACAGCACAAAAATATCCCTCCTTCCTTTCCACTCCCCACATTATATGTCCATAACTAACAATTATTCTACCAATGGAGAGTGAGTTTTCTGTTGCTTGGGAAGCAGTGTCACTTTCTATCCCTCTTTAGTCCTTGTGTGCACATCCTGTTCTGTTCTGCCTTTGCAGCTCAGCCCTGGACTCAATAGTCAATTTGTCACTAAATAGAATGAACATAAAGACATTTGGCTCAGTAGAGTACGTCTGTTTCTCCACCTTACATTAGCTTTTTCCACCTGTGAACTCTAAGCCAATTCCTATCCTAATTAACAAGCATTGAATAATGTCATTAACTCCCACAGCAACACTGCTAGCTCTCTCTCCGTCTGTGTCTGTCTCTCTTTCTCTCACACACACACTTTTGAAATGAACAACTCACTGCCAATAATCCTTGGTCAACAGAGCCTGACAATACAACTACGTTAATGACCTTCAGCACTCCCACCACCAACGTCCACAAGACAAAGGATTGTGTTTTGTGCTGTAGCATATGGGTCAACATTTTGAGAAGATTAGTTATTGTAAAAATAATAACTTACATTTGTATGGTTACTTTCAATTTATAGAGCCTCTCACATCATTTTATTTTATTCTTACTGTAACCCAGTGATGGGCACAGTGCATGTATTATTATTCCTCACATGCATGAATGTGTATGCATGCATGTGCAGACACACACTCACATGTACACACAAACACAAAATATCTTGCCCAAGTTCATGCAGTTAGATAATGGAAGTGTGGAACTCAATTCAGTTTCTGCTAACTCCCATTCCTGCTCTCCTCATTCCAATAATTTATCTACCTTGTTTTTGGCAGTACTATCATTGCAAGTCTACCCCAATAGGCTGTATAATCTGATACCTATATAGCTATAATATGCTCCATAGAAATATGGATACAATTTTACAAAGCGAATTCATTCTAAAATATATTTGCTGAATATAATGCCGTCATTTTAGATGCAAACAGTTTCTCTCTTATTTATCTTTTACAACCAAAAAATTGATCTTTATACACAGAGTTTTTAGGAGTAAGTATAACAGATATTTATTTTCTGCTTGGATTTCACGTACATTTGATACCAAAAGTGGGTTGCAGGTTGCTGTGATCATGGGAACGTTTTAGGGGCAGACCAACTTAAGTGTATTCTTGATTTTCTACTTGACCTTACCTACCACACTTGACCTTTCTGTTGGAACTTGCTCCATCTGCAAAAGATTCTGCATAATTAAACCACCTTATTATCTCATCAGTATGCAGGAATTCTAAGTTCTTCTGGAAATAAGAGAATACCATAAACTCTAGGACACACATTTCCCTAAAGCAAAGTGGTGACATGATTGCTGTATGGGTGGCAAAAAAACTGACATTATTGTAGACACTGCCATAACCAGGCCAAAAAATGACTCATAGACTGTATGTCACTCTCCACAAAAGCTAGAATTTAGTGTCAGAATTTTCTTTTTCTTTCTTTATTTTTTAATTCAGTGAGAGGAGATGAGGCTGAGAGACAGACTCCTGAATGTGCCCTGATGAGGATCCACCTGGAAAGCCCACTGGAGGGTGATGCTTTGCCCGTCTGGGGCGTTGCTCCATTGCTCAGCAACTGAGCTCCTTAGCACCTGTGGTGGAGGCCATGGAGCCATCCTCAGCACCGGGGGCCAACTCACTCCAATCAAGCCATGGTTGCAGGAGGAGAAGAGAGAGAAGTGAAAGGGGAAGGGGTGGAGAAGTAGATGGGTGCTTCTCCTGTGTGCCCTGACCAGTAATTGAACCCAGGACATCCACACAGTGGGCCAATGCTCTACCACTAAGCCAACTGGCCAGGAGCAGAATTTTATTTTTCAACACTGCCTACCAGGAAGCCACTACAAAAGTTCAACACTGGCTCTCACATCTCAGAGTAGGCTCTGAAGACCAGCTGGGTTGCCCGAGAGTTTGTTAGAATTGTCGACTCTCAGGCCTGTCCCAGAGCTCCTGAATCAGACTCTTTATTCAACAAGATCCCCAGGCAGCCCTGGCATGCTTTAACATTTGAGAAGCACTTTGCATCTTAAATATCTGTCCCATTCTTCAACACTTCTGTTGCTAGGCCCCCTGAGAAGTGTGTCAGTAGGCATGTGTGGATGTCTCCTTCTGATTGGGGGAGTCTATTTCCTTGGACAGGTGTTAGAGATAATCCCTAAGACCTCCACGGCCTCCACAGTTAATTTTGATAGAAAAGAAAGTAGCAGAAGGGACCCTTGCTCAATGTCCCTCCTGAAACTTCAGCCCTCCTGGGTTTTGTCACCTGTATGGGTTCCCTCACTCTCTTAGCTGCAGAAGAAAATGTTTGAACCTGACACGGTGACGGCTGTCTCCATCACGCACAGAAACACTAACGGGTAAATTACAACCACCTTTTACAACATTTAATTCTGCGGCAAGATGGATTATGATCTAAACTTGGCTTCCCGTGGAACTAAAACTGGGGTGTTTCTTTTCAAACGTCAGTTTGTTTACGCAGTGGCTTTAGCTCTGAGCAGTATCACCTTCAAAGAGAAAAGCAGATCTGCTCAGAGCTGCCAGTTCCCAGGAAACAACCCAAGGTGCCAGAATGCTAGAGGCCCTGACTTGTTTGTGTGGTATACCCTTCTACGTGTTCACTAACAAATACGTGCTACATCCCTGGCATCTCCTGTTAACTTAAAAAGTCAAATGAGTTTAACAAACATGGCATAGCCATTCCCTCTCCTGACTACATTTCCAGTTCTTTCTAACATTACTTTATGGTGTTTTGGGGAAAACAGCTGTGTTAGGCTTGCTCACTGGTACTTTACCTGGCAGTGCCAGATGTGTATAGTCTATGTAAGGCTGCAGATGTTTGCCCTTAGGGCTGATTGTGGATGGCCTGCCTGCCACTGTGAGAGGACGTTTTTACTGTTCATTTGCCTGAGAAGCGCCTACCCCTGTGCTCATCATCCACCATTAGGAGACTCTATTTATTACACGGGAATGGCCCTGCGCTTTCCGGGTCCACAGTTCCTCTACCGTCTGCCTGTGTCCAGTGTGGACCTGCCCAGCCTCGGCCACCAGCATTACAGGTGTGTTTTTAGAGATTTTGAAAATTATCTGGTTAGGGTGTAAGAACGTTTCAGATTCTTCTTATTATCAGTCTAGGATAAGTCTACTTATTACAATGAATCTCTGTCTAAATGGTGTGGCAGTTGGCAAAACTCTAATTTCATTTGGAGTAGCTAGGTTCAAGTGTTCGTGAAAGAAATACTTATTTTCTGCTGCCAAGGAAATAGCCTCCGGCCCCTGCCCAGCATTTGAATTCATTCTTGGAGGCAACAACAGCACTTGTGAGGAGTCTGAAAAGACGCTTCTGAACAAAAGTTGTAATGAGGGGAGCCCATGTTGAGGAGATGTGCACTCCATCACAGTCTGGTTTGGCCTGGGGTGCTTTGTCCCAATAGAAAGTGCTAGAATCCAGTAAAGGGTAAGACCAAGACTCAGCAACATCCTTTCCCACACATTCACTTTGGGATTGTTACATGTTTCTAATAAAAGGGAATGGTTACAGGTGTTTCTAAAAGTCTTTCTTTTCACACCTGTGTCAGGTGCAAAGGTACAAAGTCAGAACAGTCCTTCAGCCGGCCATAAGGTAAAGTGTAGGACATTTGAGCAGCAGTATTAGAAGCCAAATCCCTTTTTTGAACAACAGAATGTCAATATGTGGCTAAGAAGCATGTGTTAAGTGACCCAAAAACTGTTTTTCAGCTTGGTTTGATTTGGAGAATGAGAACTTTGTAATGGCACGTTTCATTAAAAACAGTTATACTGGAAAAGTAAGTTGATTAAGGGCTAACTTGTTCCTCTAACAATCAAGAGAGGGAAAATGTGGTTAACTACTTAATTTTCAAGATGTGCTTCCCAAGAGTTTGCATATTTCTTTTCAAAGCATTTTTTTATTTTAAAAGTGTCAATAATCCTCTCTGTCTTTTAATGTTGAAGAAAAATAAGAACAAAAGTTCATTGTGCTGGTAAATTATCTCAGGTATGTTGCCCAAGAACAAAGTTCCGTAGAAAGTTACAGAGCAAGTCTTCATTTTGGGGTTTGGATTATTTGTTTAGAGACTTGATATTTTTATTCATGGGGTTTGGGGGAAGGGTGGAGCAAAATCGTTTTTAAATATCAGGCCTCCTAGAATATCTCATGGGCCAATAAGCTTCATGGTAGTGGGAATCTCATCTTCTCGTTCATTCTCTGGTCCTCGGTACTTACACTGTATCTGGCATAACATTATATTCTCAACAAAGATTTAGTGAATGAATCATGAACAATCAATTAATACATGGCTAGATCCAAGCTGATGGCTTATAACAGGGATCAGCAAAATTTTCTGTGATTACCAAATAATAAATATTTTTGGCCTTACAAACCATATGATCTCTTTCACAGCTGTTTAGTGCAACCACAGTAACAAAAACATATGCATAGAATGTTCTAATGAAACTGGACTTACAGAAACAGCCACTGGGCTGTATTTAGCCCATGGACCACTGCTAGCTAACCCCTGGTTTCTGGGATACAATGTCCTGAGGCTTTGGGGTCAATGATCCTATCTTTGATTTTATTTTCTTTCCTTAGGCCTTCATATATTCTGTGTATTTGCTCATAAATTTTATAGTATTCATTGAGTAAAGCACAGTCCTAGGGCTGTGGAGGATGTTTGAATATATATAAAACATGCTTTTTCTTCCCTGGCCAAGTGGCCCTGTGGATAAAGTGTTAATCTGGTGCACAAGAGGTCACGAGTTTGACCTCTAGTCGGGGCACATATGAGAAGCAATCAGTGAGTGCACAACTAAATTGCGCAACTAAGTGAAATGAGTTGATGCGTCTCTCTCTCTTTCTCCCCATCCCTTTATCTCTCTCTCTCTCTCTCTTTCTCTCTCTCTCTCTCAAATTCGCAAACCAATGTTAAAATTAAAAACAAACCAAAAACCCTGCTGTCTCACCTCAAGAAACTTTCACTACAATAGCCCCTCTTCCAAACTCATCAATCCAATAAGGAATTCTTTCCTTCAGAGTCTGGGTATGAAAAAAGCAGGGTTACATCAACCGGTAAATCTCCATTTCTAAGAAACTGTCAAGTATGAGGGAGTATTTACCTCCTAAGATGTCTTAACATGTTTCTTTCTTTAAAAACCATTTTTAAGTAAACTTTCTATTGAAGTTTAAGATCCATACAGAAGTAAACTGCAAGCTTAAGTATGACTCAGTAGAATTTTGACCCTGTAACCAGCAACTAAATCAAGAAATGTATGTTACTATACTGCTCACAAAAATTAGGGATATTTCAAAATGAATATAAAGCTATAAAATATTCCCTAATTTTTGTGAGCAGTATATTACCCCCAAAGCCCCTCATATCCTTTCCCAGACATTACAAGACACCCCATCCCCCTAGTTAACCATCATCATGACCTTCACTGCATAGCCTGTTTGTGGCATGCATCTTTTAAGATGCTACAAGAGAATCCAGGAATCACAGAATCTTCCTTCAGGGAGATAACCCCTTCCCTGTCTTAGCCCATGTATTTCAGTTGGGAAGGACTCTGTTGTCATGGGCCCTGGGTACCAGAGCAACCACTGTATTCTCATTACAGGCTGCGTAGCTTCTCTTTCTGGTTCACAGGGGAGGATGAGGATGTGATTCTGAAACTCCCAGGAGTCACCACACACACTTGGGATGCAGCCAGCTCCAAGGATCTCTGAATCTAGCTGCGCCTTCTACTAACTCTGCCTCTGTCACGTTCAGTTTAGTGAGTCAGCTGCTCTCCTCCTGCTTAGCTCTTGACATTTCTACATCCAGCCACATAATGAAGACAGTACTCCACAATGCCAGGAACTTTGGGAAGTAGTCTGTCTTTGATGACTCACACAAGCCAATTTGAAAAAAATAGATGCAGATAAACTTAGTTAAGTAAAAATTTCTAATTCATTTAGTTAATTAATAATTGGTAGGTAACTCAACTGGAAACAAAACATTATGCAGTAAATAGGAGTGCATAGAGAAAGTTTATTATAAGACTTACTAAAACCAAACAAAGCTAAAGGAAATTAAAATGTTAAATGATTGTTAATTTTGGTTTATGCAATTCTCTTATTGTAGATTTACGTAGATTCTGCACATGTAGATTATGGGTTTCTTTTTTTGCTTGATTCTATTTTGCAAATTGAGTGGATTAAACTATCCTCAATGTACAACTAATAAGTATAGAGTTGGGGTCCAGGCTTGAACCCCGATTCTGTCACCTTGATCTGTCTTTAGATCCTGGTAGAGCAGCTGCCATTCAGATGACTGGGCTGAGGACCATCACAACATGGTGGCTTCGGAATCACAAGGTGAAGTGATCCCAGAGATCGTGGATGGTGTTGGCTACAAAAAGTCCAGATTTGACTCATCACTTAATAGATTTAGCTTAGGAGGAAAATTAATGATTTAGGTCATGTGAAGAAATAATGGCCTTGTGACACTTGGCAAAGGTCTTTTGGTCTCAAAAGATAGCACAAGGGTAAGCCAAAGAAATCTTATTTTGTTGGTAGTATAATTTCTTTTTGTTGGTAATGTGATTTAATTTTATGTATCTTGGAGCTTCCAAAGCTCCATCCAAATTGCTCTACTACTACACATATGTAAACTAGAAAATCTCAAAAGCAAAGAAAATACAGGGATACCTGCCACTCCCTTAATGATTTGCTCTTAAAATCATTCGGGTAATTATGTTTAATGAGCTACATCTCTCTTCATTTTAAGGCAGCCTGAATGCATCAGAGAGGAAATATTCTTGCAGAAGATAGATATACTTGTGTGTGTCTGTGTCTGTGAACACACCCCCTTTTCTACCTACCTTGGTCTTGGTCTTTTGCCCCTCCAAGGTACCAGAGATTCCATTATTAGAAGTGGGTGAGTCAGATCCCTGTGGTGGATAGTAGGTAGAGGCGCATTTAAGGGGGCTGTCATCTGGTAGATGAGATAGATGGCTGTCCATTCGGTGTTTTGAGATTGCTTTCTTTCCTGTGACTGTTAGACAAGCCTATTCACTTGTTAATGTATGCATTCTGTAGAGGTTAAAAATTACTCTCAAAACTCACCGTGCAGCACTTGATTTGTGGAACCAGAGTGTCGCTGTCTTCTCTATAAGTGTCCTTAGCCCCTGTCTTTTCCAGGTCACCCCAAACCTATTTCTTCTTCAGTACTTGAGGACACTGGGATCTAACAGCCCAGCAGACACTCATTTTCCCTAAGAAACCATAGAGAAAGAGAACATAGAAGAAATCTGAAGCATAGCCCTGTCCCCTGAGTCCGACTTAATGACTTCATAAGGCCTCTTGCAGATGTTTGAGCTTAGACCAATCTTTCTGGGACCTGCAGCTCGAAGCCAGTGCCTCTGGCCATGGGCACTGGAGAATCCTTTAGAAGTGTGTGTGCACACGCCTGCTCCCATGGCAGAAAAAGCCTTTCTGAAGGGCCTGCACTGTTCTTTTCCAAAAACTCTGAGCCCCAGATGTTCTCTCCCAGGCTACGAGTTGTGCTGAATTCAAAGGCGAGATGGTGCTTTCACAGAGCTGAGTGGTGGCAGATGTCCAATACGACATACATGGTGAAGTGCTCTGTATTGTGACTTATAAAATGTCCCCAATAAAACTAAAAGTGCAAAAAATGAAAAATCTGTTTCTTATTTACCCTACAGCAAGGGGTGGAGCGGGGGAAGCACCATGATGCATTTCTAAGAACACTTTAATTTTATGTGTGTGATCATAATCACTTGAACGCTTGCTCATGTTCTTCCAGGGGCCTCTTCTCCCTTAGAAGAGCCAAAGCACTTTCCCCACCCTGATTGTCACAAACAAAAAGTAACACACGTTTTCTTCCATGGGAAGTCTGGAGGGTATTTAGCTACGTGGCATATCTTGTTAGGGAAATTTGAAAGCTGTTTTTTTTTTTTTTAATTTATACTTTCCTTGAAAAGATGAAAGTGGGTCGCATTTAAATTAATCTTAGAAATCGACAGGGTTGGGAGGAAGGATGAAGGAAATTCCTGTTTGCCTTTCTCCCCGTTTTTACTTATAAATCACTAGATATGTTTCTTTTTTAAAAAAGAGTATGTGTATATTCATTTATAGAATGCCGTACACATGGTTTAGTAACCATTTTTCATATGACTAGAAGAGACTAGAATTTGGGTCAAAGCAAAAGCAGAACTGAAAAGGCCACAGATACCCACCCCACTGGGTCGTTTCTGTGGTCAACTCAATGCCCTAGCTCTAAAATAGAATGGCCAACACCTGAGCAACGAAATGTTAATGTGTCACCAGGCAGAATGAATGTGGAGCTTTGGAAATCTTCAGTGAAAAATACTATAAGGGCTCTATTGTAGGCTTTACCAAACAAATTTGCAAACACATGCACTGTTTTGTGTTTTTTTGTATTTTTCTGGAGTTAGAAGCAGGGAGGCAGTCAGACAGACTCCCACATGCACCCGACCAGGATCTACCTGGCATGCCCACCAGGGGGCGATGCTTTGCCCATCTGGGGCGTTTCTCCATTGGGGCTAGAGCCATTCTAGCACCTGAGGTGGAGGCCATGGAGCCATCCTTAGTGCCTGGGCCAACTTTGCACCAATGGAGCCTTGGCTGTGGGAGGGGAAGAGAGAGATAGAGAGGAAGAAGGGGAGAAGGGTGGAGAAGCAGATGGCGCTTCTCCTGTATGCTCTGACTGGGAATCAAACCCGGGACTTCCACACGCTAGGCTGACACTCTACTGCCAAGCCAACTGGCCAGGGCCCGTATACTGTCTTTTAATAAGAATTGTTACACATATGTGTATGCTGGCCAGTGAGGAGAACATTAGAAAGGAAGGTGTGGAAAAAAGGACACGAGGAATTTAGGCATTTTGAACTGATTGATGCTAACTTCAAATTCACTTGCACACTGCCCAGTGGTCATGGGAATAATTGCAAGTCTTAATTAAGTTTGAATTATAAATATTTTTTAAATTTTATTTGATTTTAAGATAGAGGGGGGTAACTGGGGTGGGGGAAGTGGGAAGCATCACCTCGTAGTAGATGCTTTTGTTATGTGCCTTGACCAGGAAAGCCCAGGGTTTCCAACCTCTACCTCAGTGTTCCAGGTTGATGCTTTATCCACTGCACCACCACAGGTCAAACTCCATGGTAAATTTTAAGAACAGAATTTGGATCATGCTAAAGGACTAATGGAGGGCATGGACTAATGTGGCTTCAAGAAAAGGAGCACATTTGTTTGGTTTTCTGAGTCAACTATCTTTATCTCATTTATATTTGACTCTTAGAAATCCATATTTTATCTGTCAACTCATGAATCTCATGTTGCCACTTCAAGCCAGAATATTAAACAGTTTATACAATAAAAACATTCACTACATTGAAGATGAACCAAAAACATTGCAAGGTTTTAACATTCACGTCTCTCATTTCCATGTGGATGGGACTTCATGGCAATGACATGATAAAACTGTGTCTGGGTGCCACTTAGGACTAAATTATATTGCTTCTTTCCAAAGTGTGTAATAGAGCCAAACATATTAATACACTGGGTTTGGCTAAGTAGTTAAGAGTGATCTCACATTGTATTTGTATTAAACCCAGAGATAGATTTCAGCATCAATCAACAACTAATAAAGATAATTCCTTTGCTTTGTAGTAATCTAAGGTGTAGTCCCAATTATATGTTTTCTTTTTCTGAAGAGCTGGTACTATGAGGCAGCATATAAATCTGTCTTCTAGATTTTTTTTTTTTTTGTATTTTTCCAAATTTAGAAGCAGGGAGGCCGTCAGACAGATTCCCAGGGGGCAGTGCTCTGCCCATCTGGGGCTGTTGCTCCATTGCAGCAGAGCCATTCTAGCATCTGAGGCAGAGGCCATGGAGCCGTCCTCAGTGCCCAGACCAACTTTGCTCCAATGGAGCCCTGGCTGCGGGAGGGGAAGAGAGAGACAGAAAGTAAAGAGAGGGGGAAGAAACTGATGGATGCTTCTCCTATGTGCCCTGACCGAGAATCGAACCCGATACTTCCACATGCTGGGCCAACACTTTACTGCTGAGCCAACCAGCCAGGGCCCATCATCTAGATTGTTAAAGTTCTTCAGGGCTCTTTCTCAGTATCTTCCTCCATGCTCTCGGTGTTCAGTTCAGTCTCCATTATCCTTTCATGAAACCCAAGTCAGTTTAAGCCCATGACAGTTTAAGGAGGGGAAGCTAAGAATGTAGAGTACAATATGAATTTAAGGCAAAAGCTGTTATCGCAAGAGGGATTTTCCAGGAGCTGGGAGAAAGAGCCACTGCCTTTTCAATTTTGAATAAGCTTATCTTCAAAACATTGGGCATACCAAAATAATCTGATATTCATAGGATTATTCACATGGAGTAAGTCAATGTAAGACTCATTTCTCACCTTTGGTAGTCTTAGTCTTCAGCAGAGGTATCTATAAATTAAAAACACGGTTAAAGGATAGAGCGTAGTGTGTGTGTGTGTGTGTGTGTGTGTGTGTGTGTGTGTGTGTGTGTGTGTGTGTGTTTGGTTTGTTTTCACCATCTTTGTCTTGGTCCTTGCCCACCCCAGCACCTGCCTTTGTACCTACCACTACACATGACCTTTCTCCTTCCTTTTCTCCTCCCCTTTATGGCCCCACCCCTTCCTCAACTAATTCCTTTCCATCCTGCCTTCAAGTCCGAAAACATGGACTCTGCAGAATTGGATGACATTGATTTCATGCTCATGCATTTAATTGAGTTACTGTTGATAGTCACTCTATCAAAGATGTGAGGTTTTTACCTTAATTTTGGGCTGTTTGTAGCAGGTAAATTAGCTAATTGGCAACTTTTTCATTTATCTGGAGTTTATCAAGTGCCATTTACATGGAATTCTGGTTCTGCTTTGGTCTTTGCTTTTTCGAATAGCACTAAGAAGTGCAGTATTTTCACATGTCTTCCCTTTGCCTTGCTGATAAAGCGTTTCCCATGTGAGAGAAACGCTTTCTCTACATAGAGGCAAGAAGATTACTTCTTTGCACTCACAACTGTGAAGGTTGAGCTATACATTTGCTTTGAAAAGGAGGAAAGAACATGCAATAGTATTGTGCACTTTGTGTGGTCTTGTAAAGATAGGTGACCTGGATATACTATGTCATTTGGTGCTGGTAAAAACTCTCTGAGGCTGGTTTTATCACTCTGCAGATGAGTCAACTGAAGACGAGAGAGAGGACTGATGGTCAGAGCAAATGCAGGCAGGTCCAGCTCGGTGTTTACTCAACATTAAGGCCTCAGGCTTCTCATCAGGGGTTCGTTCCTTCCATTGCTTTTTGAAATAACTTTATTTTACCTTGCTTTTTTGTACCCAGGCTAAGTTTACAAAAACAGTATTTTACATATGCATTTATTCAAAACATGCTTATTATATTATATCCATGATACGCCAGGCACTGGGTGAGAGGTTGAAGAATCGAAGTAACCCCATTCCTACCTGTCATTTGCCTGCATCCTGGTAAAGGAGCCAGGCACCTGGGCAGTAGCCAGCAGGGCAGAGAGGCAGTACTCACAATGTTTAGGGGTATCAGAGCCTCAAGTTCACACCGGTGTTGGATTCCAGGTTTTCTGAGAAATCCTGTGACAGTCCCTAGAGACCCCAGGACCTTGGATTTTGGCTCTTTTCCCCATAATCCATTATGCACCCTACAAATTGTTTGCTTCCTTTCTCAAGGAAATAACATCAAATGAGTCCATTTTGTGGTTAGAATTTTGTCTCTGTTCCCCGAGCTTTGATTTTCTATATAACTTCAGGCTGCCCGCTTAACCTTTCTTTGCTTTGGTTAATTATTTGCACAATGCAAGTAATAACTACCTTATGAACTGCTGCAGGGCTTCATTAATTGATGCTTATAACATCTTTGAAAGTGTAGTATGAAAGCTACTAAGTGTAAATTATTATCATTATCGACATCATTATGATTATCATCAATCTATTTCACATAATGGCCGAAGGCAGTCTCCAAGAGGTGAATCTTGACACCTCTGTGCAGCCTGGCTCGAGCTACTGTACTTGATTGGCAAATCCGAGAGTCTGAACCTAAGTGCAGACAGACCAATGGAAATGAGTTCTATTAGTCTCTGAAGAAACAGGTTGTCCCTTGCTCTCATTTCCTTGACTCCATTTCTGCAGCTAATTGCTCCAGCTTTCTCCTGATCCTCACACAATCATATCTGTGTATAGAGAACACATAGATATTCCCCTTCATCCACTGACCATTTATTGGTGGGCCAAAAGGAAGACCTGACATCTCATACCTCTAGGCATGTAGAGCAGGGAACTGAGACCATGGACGGTATGTCACAGATTCTTATGCCATGTCTGAGTGGCCCCATCTTTGGTTAGCAGTTCAGGATGTACGTATAAGCCTATCTGGAAGGAGAACAAGTAAATTAAGCCACATAAACATCCTTTTGAATGAGGTCATTTTTTATCTAGTTACTGTATAGTTATTTGATTTATATAAATCTGTTATTTCTAAAAGAGTATTCATTTGACAAAAATGCAATTACTTTAGTGAAAATTTTTTATTTTTATGCCTAAAAATATTGTCTTCCATCTTTTTTTCCCCTAGACACCTCATATATTTTTAAGGACCACCTAAAATTCTTCCTTGTTTAGGAAACCTCCCTGCATCACTCTGCCCATGATGAATTTCCCTCCCCTTTTTTAGACCATGTATTTGGTAATTAGTTGCTGTTTTTTGACATCTCCCATTTTTATCTTCACAACTCTTTCAGATGTCTACATCTTTTTTGTTTATTTGTTTTTCAATTATATTGCACAGCCCTGTGGGTAATAAGAAAGTAGTATACAACTTTGTACCCTCTAAAATGCCTAGGTTAGATCATTAGAAATAGGATTCAATGCATATTTATTTATTCTTTTTTTTTCAAATTTCTATGAGAGAAAGCTCCAGACTTTATATCCAAGAGACTATTTGACATCTGCACTGAATATTATGGCAAAGCCATTATACTATTGTTTTTCCCTGTCTTGGGCACAGAGCTGGACCACATTTCCCAGCATCTCTTGCAATGGGAGTAGACTGTGTGTGATTGAGGTTGGCCAATGCAATGTGGTGGGCAGTTGTCCGAACGAGTCTATAAAAACCTAGCACACAGATCTCCCTGCTTGCTGTGCTGTCTTAATTCATTAGTGGGCTGAATAGAAAAAAAACCCCAAGGACCTGGAGAAATGCAGAGTCACAGTATAAAAAGATGGGTCCCCACACCACCATTTGGAGAAGAGCAGTCTAGAGACTTATGTGGGTGGGAAGGCCCTTGGTGGTCTGTTGCATGAGTGAGAAACTTTTATTTTGATAAATCATGAAATTGGAGTAGGGCTTTCTACAGAAGTCTAAACTGACTTGTAAGAATATCTCACAATCATCTCGTTCCTAATACACTAACCATGGAAGTCTTGCTCCATTTCTCCTTCAGTCTCCAAAGCTAGTGCTTCAGCGAGTCTATTCTCCCTTTTTTCAAAGCACCTCTCTGCCCATTTCTCTTCCTTTGTCCGTGTCTCCCCTCTGTGATCTTACACAAAGTTCTCATTGTTTCTCATTTGAATTTTTTTATAGCCTCTAACAGCTATGGCTGCTTCTACTCTTGCCTTTTCTCTTTCTTCAATCCACAGCCAACCAATTCATCAATAAAAACAAACAAACCAACCAGTTAAAACCACACTACTGCCTTATATTGTCCCAAGAATGAAATACAACTCCTCACCTTGACCTGTAGGACCCTGCACATAATGTGGGTTAAAAGTATAGTGGGTTAAAAACTTTAATGTGTTGATATCCCAGATGGAAGTGTTTAAAGCAATCTTAAGACTTAAGGATAAGAGGAGACTCTCATGTTAGCTAGAAGGACTTCTTTAGGTAGGTATGCCTGGAGCATCGGGCATTTATTGATGAGAACAGAGGGAGAGGGCTGAAACTGAGAGAGTCACATCTGGAGGGACCAATATTCAATCATGAGTAGCCATAAGAGTTGCTAAATCTCAGTGTAACAGTTTGTGTCTATGGGATATCTGCTCAATATCTATCACTGAATATTTATAATCTCTTGCGTTGCCCTTTTTAAAGTTTCACAAATTATTTTTATTTCACTCTTTTCCTTGAACCTTTCAGTACAATTTCATTAATTGTGAAATATAAAATAATATGTTAATTGACCTCTTACTTTATTGACAGTATATTTTTAATGTGCAAAAACCAAATGCTAATCAAAAGTTGCTAAGCATGTGAAACTTAAATATTAGTTTATTAATGTGATAACTACTAGTTTTATTCCATATCAGAGTTGAGTTGTACCTTCTACTACAAGAGACTAAATATAGAATCTTCTTACTTCTATAGGAAAAAGGTGATAAATGATCAGACCACACATGAATAATAGATTTGCAGTGCTTTTAGGTATAGTCCCACATTTAATGATAAAAACCAGAAAGTGATCTAAGAACATTTTACATGTGTGTCCAAAATGGAAGGCACACCATCCTCTTTATAAAAAATACAAACAAACCAGAAGTGTTGATGTCAGAAAGGGCTGGTTAATTCCCATCTATGTGTTGGGGCTCTTACAGTGAGCACACCAGAAATTCAACATTGTTCATATTTGTGCTGCTTCTAAATGCAATCTCTTCCTATTGTGATAAGGATTCTCCCTATGCCTTCTGCATACACATTGGGTCAAGGCAAGCATCTGATTTCTCCCAAAAGACACAAAGAAAATGACCAAGCAACAAAGGTGCAAAAAATCCGGCAAGCGCTCCAGCACCATGTGGAGGATGGGAAAAACTGACACAGTTCTCCCACCAGCTTTTCCCCAGGATGGCAAATGCAATTCGCAAAGTGGGCAGTCTCCAAGCCGGGCCCAGTATGCCTGGAAAGAGTCAGAGACAGGTATTCCTTATAAGCAGATATCCGTTATCTCTCCTTTTTCTGAAAAACCCAGATAATTGTTAAGCCCCACCAGATTTGCATGTTTTGATGATAAATTCAGTTGCTACTTTCAAAAAGATCACTTTTTTTTGTGGAGGGGCAAGAATTTTAATTTCCTAACCCCCTTTTTTCACTCCACCAGCCTCCACTATTATCACCATAGCGAGTGAAGCCAGGCAGTTATATGTTTTCTTACGACAAGATAAAGTTAAACACTACAGGATTAGGGATTGCTAATGAGGTTCTCATTCTGGTCTACACCACTCAACAATAAAGTGGTTTGTTCAGTTCTTGTTCCGAGTGTCTTGTTTGTATTGACCCCCGACAGACAAATAAGTGAATAGACAGAACAAATACGTCCCCAGAAAGATTCTTCTAAGAAGCCCAACCAAAGAGCCAACAGATGAGAGCAGAGACCAGATAAAAAGAACCACATCAGGGAAAGGTGATAGCATGTTCTGGAAGGACAGTTGAAGACTGTGGTCATTGAAAGCTCTTCACTCTCAAGAGAGGGTATGAAGCTGAAAAGCAGCTCACATTGTGCAAGGGAGTAAATCAATGTTCTGCAAACAGGTGTCATTCACTGGCTGTTTCAGGAAGCTCTAGGGCTGGTCGAAAATGATTTGGGCATTAGGCCAGTTATCCATGAAATGACTCTAGCAGCTTTCAAGATCTGAGAGATGACACATTATTTTTTCATAGAGGCAAACTGATTTATTAGGGGGAATATATGTCAGGAAAGGGACCACCATGTTTTCTTTTCTCATCTCCTTTTCCAGATGTATTTTGTATTTGTATTATGTTGCTCTAATGAGCTGAACTATAATTTTATGAATATTTGAGCCCATCCTAACATACAACATTTATACAAAACCTTCCCCCTAGAAACTCTAGGGCACACCTTTCAGACTTTAAATGTCAAATTTGCATCAAAATCTCCTTAAGAAGGATGAGTCATTGTCAGTAAATAATAATTCACTGAATTCTGTCCAGGAGCACGCTTTGTTTTTGCTGGGCCTTCCCTGCTTATTAGTGTAGAGATTTCTGATTTTCATCTATAAGGCAGAGAGCTAAACAGTCACAGACATATTAAATAGGTTTAAGTAAGGCCAAGAGGTCCCTGAGATTTGGTCAGTTTAATTGTTGGCTACTCTTCAATTTAGTGTAAACCACAGTTATCACTGATCTGTTATGTTGCGTAACTTTTTCTACAGAAGAATGTTCATCTCTCCCATGCCACACAAGTAGAGCTGGCTGGCCTTTCCCAGAAGTGGGGGTTCTGAGAAGAGGAACATGGGCAGGATCAAGGTCTGAGATAACATCCTTCTACCAGGAAAGGTGCCATGGGAACAAAGGTAAAACCTTCTGAAGAACTGTTTCTCAGAATTGCTCTTCTTAAAATGTACTTCGTATACTACTTTATTGGTGATGTACATGAAATAAATACTGGAGATACATGTTTTCCTATGTGAAAAATAATTGAGTTTCTTATTTGGATAAAATTTGATAGAGTATCCCCACTGTTCTAGAAAGAACTCTTGGGAATCCAGGTGCCTACTTAATCTCTCAATTTCACATGTATTTAGAATATTCAGGGTAGAAAATAAGGGTGACGTCAGTCTCATTTTAAACTCTTCTTCAATTTAGCTGACATCATTGGGGTATCATTTGACTTGTACATCTTCAGCACACATGGGGAAGTTATTGGGCTAAATGAGGTAAGGGAGGAGTTCGCAGTATAATATCCTTGCCTGTGAACAGTCTATAAACATGGGTATTCATAGAAGCTTTGTTAACTCAAGATAATGCTTTGGTACTTTTGTAACTCAAAAATTCTAGCAAACGGTTTAGTATTTTTGGACCACGGTTGACCACAGATAACTGAAACCGTAGAGAGTGAAATCACAGATAAGGGGGGATTAATGTACCTCACTGCATAGGCTGGTCAGCAAGTTTTACCCTGATGAGAACTTACCCTTAGTCATACTTCTCCTATTCGATTCTATGCTCCCAAAGCAACTGAAATGCTTTGATTTCATTGTTCTACCCAGGTATCTGCCCAAGTACCTTTACCATAGTGGGCTCCCGAGAAGTAGTCAAAAAAAGGAGAAAGGAAAGAAGAAAAGGATGGAGAGAGAGGGAGAGAAGGTTCTATATTCTCTGTACATGGTGCTCATGCTGGGCACTATTTGTAGCTCAGATAGTCATAGATCTTTCTCTGTGTTGTTGGCTGACTCACCTGTTAATCAGGTGGCCAGAACAAATAGCATGCACCTAGAAAGCCAGCCATCACTTTAAAGACTGGATCCAGATAAATATCTACCTGTCTGATTAGATCTCTCATGTTCCCAAAAATGTGTTGTGTAGAGCATTTGAATCTTGCTGCCTTGGCCAGGCCATTTTGAAATTTTTAAAATAATTTTCCTTAAAAAGGAGTATATCCTTTTTCACTGCTAAACACAACCACTGTGTGCGTTCAGAGTTTCAAGTGGTTTCATGCAAAGATCTGGGATTCGGGGAGAACAGCACCTGTGTTGTGTTGCCATGCACAGATGCAGCCAGAGGCAGCCCCCTGCCTGGGAAGACACAAGGAAAAGAATCTGACCTTCAACACGTTAGATGTCCAAGGAAGGAGGGATGGGGCCCTTGGATGCCAGCCTTTTGTCCTCTCCTGCTGGACCTGCCCTTTTCTCCTTGCCGTGGCTAGAAGCACACCCGCTTTTCTGATGGCACACGTGGTTCGCAGGGAACACAAGGCTCTGTGCGTTATCATCATGGACTACCTGAGCACATGCAGTGCATGCCTGCTGGCTCTCTGCTAGCTGAGGAAGTTTGGGTTGGCTCCGTTCACAGTGTTGCCAGGGAATATCAGCTGGTTCCTTGCTGAGTGGTCTCTAAGGGCGACATTTCAGTAGTGAATTCTCCTTTGTGTGGCAGCTGATCCTGCAGCTCCCCATTTCAGGAAAGTGATCTTGCTTGTCTTGCTCAGTTTAGTGGGCACAGGGGACACTGACACATGTTTGAGTTGGGTTAAGTACACTTAGGGTTCACGCGACAGGTGAATCGTGCCGAGAGCGAGGGCTTGCTAGGAATTTCGTGTGAAAATAAAGACATTCATGTGTTAGGGCAGCCATGGAATGAGATATATTGTGGATAACTTTTTTGTATTGGCTAAGTTCAGATTTGGTAAAACATTTCTCCATAATCTGTTTTTTTTTACAACATGACGCCATCCAGCCAGAGCGGATTAGTCAGTCTAAGGATGATTGTCCATCTGAGCATGCCAAGATGAAGTGTAAGAGTCAATATATGCTCATGACCATCCTCCAGAGAAAAGAACATGGAACTGGGTGCAAGAAAACCCCAGTTCTAGTGAGACTGCTGTCAGTATATTCAGCCTGGGGCAAATCTCTCTCTCCTGACCTGACTTCCTATGTAAAAAGAAGGGTTTGGCACTAAAATATTCATTTCCCACTGTGTTTTCTATGGAATGTTTATGAGTACCATGCAAAGAAAGAAAACTGTGCTGGTCAGGTCTGTCTTTACTGAAGTTTCTTTGCAGTAAGACCTCTCAGAACATTTAATGTAATAATATGCACCGTGACTCTTCTAGAAAGACCTAAATATGCAGTATTTCTTTAATTCCTTTGGTATCAGACCATACTTTCCCCATGGAACTTCTCTAGGGTGATGTTTTCATGAAACACAGTTTGAAAAACATATGGTAAGACCTTCTCTGAGATCCTATGCTACTCCAAGATGCCCTGGGTTTCAAGATCCCAACATTCATTGGCTTACGGTGTAGCCCAGTGGGAAAGACAGCAGTTAATGTGGAGTCCCCATCCACTGAAAACAGCCCTTCACTTCAGTCTCAAAGCTCAGGAGGCCCCGAGATTGTTGCTTACACAGTGCCAAACAGGCGCCTTGACTGGCTTTTTGTGCAAAGCAGGCGAGCCTGTTGGCATAGAGTCGGCACAGTGAGAGCGTGCATTCCTGGGCTGCTCCATTTGCCACACAGCAGCTGAGGCCCGCGGCTGAACTGCTCTTTATCTCAGCTGGGCACATGGCCAGCAGCACAGAGGGTGGTAGAAGGGAGGCAAGGATGATGTGTTCCCTCTTAGGACTGGAAGGATGGTACTCTGCTACCTCTCTTGACTAAAAGTGTCCTAGTGTGGACCCAGGATTCCAGCATTGGAAGAAACTTGAAAGGTCATCTCATCCAGCTGCTCCATGGATACTTGACTCCTTTTTTGCCATTGTGTTAGACATTCACTGATAACAAACACCAACGACAATGCCATCTTGTGCACCCACAGAGATCTAAAGAACAAGCTATGTTGTGTTGGGTTGAGATAAGATTCCTGCAGATTTTATCGGATGGTTGAGTTCTACCTTCTGGGGTCCCTCAGGAGCCTGACTCCTTCTCACATGATGACCCTGAAAATCAGAAGGGGGGCTCATGTTATAGTTCTGAAGTTCAGATAAAAAGGCCATTGAAAAATGACAAACAAGTAGGGAATATTATGGTTTAGCGTGTTTAATAGCCTCCCTGTCCCATCATATTTTCTCAAAGTTTGGGTACACATTTCTTTCCTGGAGTTACAGGATAACTTAATCTTAAAAGAATATCTGTAAAGGTTATGTATGCAGTCTATGAAATGTAATGCTTTTGTTAGCATGTGAGTAGATGTCATGGACACGAGCCGCAAGATAGAAATCCCTGAATAGATATGCAGCAGCTGAAGTAGGGCCATGCACCGGGGTGAATGGGGGTCTGGGGGACCCTGTAATGAGCTCTGACATGGTCAAGGGGCCAGGCGCTGAGGGAAGTGGCCTGCAGGCGTTTGATTAAGGCACTCTTTGATCCAATGCCAGCTTGGTCACAGATATTGATTACAGTAAATTCTATAAGCTATGCATATAATTAACTTAGTAACCTAATATTTTGGTATCTACAGTGTTGCTCTTGAGTGTGTAAATGTAGCTAGCACGTGTTTCTGCCAATGAGAGAGATTTTTTAGATGGAGCACCAGAAAACCTGGGAGGAGTAAAGAGCTTTTAAATATTTTAATTTTAGAAACCAAGTATGCATGGATAAATTCTCGTAAAGTTTTTTTAGGAATCACTTTATATCCTAATGAATTGGAAAAAAATAAAACTTAAATGCCTGTAGTTACATTCATGAGTCACTCATACGACTAAAGCTCTTCTCAAGACCTGAAATGCCAGCAAAATGGAAAGTTAGAAGTTTCTAGTATGTGGGGTTTAACAAATTTTGCTATTTCTTCTGTTTAGTGGAGAATTTGCTGTATTTTGAGCATGTCCTGAGGATAATTTAGGCCAAATAATTACATTTTCCCATTTCTGTTATTTTAAGAGAGGGTTTTTTGTTATTATCTTAGCTAATTTACTTCAAATGACCATGCCTTTTCTTGAGAAATTTTTCACTGATACTTTTATCACAGATAAGTGATTCAGTTATTCTTTCTACTAAGCAGTTCATATACTTTCTAGTGACTATTTGAGAACAAAAAACATTGCTGCATTCTCTTTAGCCTCTTGTGTTTTTTTTCTTTTCCTCAGGAATTGAATTTTATTTGGTGGGTTGGTTGGCATGGGACTGAATACAGCACTTAAAATTACCAACAATGATCTGGAAATGGAGAGAGAGAACAACATTTATACAAAAGTTGCATAGACCTCTATCATTATCTGTAAATTTATTTTTTATCCAATGTAAAACTATAAAGAATTCTGCATAGGTGAATAGTCAATCTTCCTTTCTTCCTTCCAGATAGATGACAGATAGATAGATAGATAGATAGATAGATAGATAGATAGATAGATAGATAGATAGATAGATAGATATTATAGATAGATAGATAGATAGATAGATAGATAGATAGATAGATAGATAGATAATAGGTAGACAGACCAGATAGACAGATAGATAACTGACAGAAAACACAAAGTCTCTGCATCAGAGAACAGATCGTTTATTACTCACAGAGCATCTTACCATCAGTTTTCCAGTCTCCCATAGGGAAACACAGTGAAGGTAGATGTTCACTTGACCATTTACCAAGGTGGTACCAGAGAAGAGCAGCCCTGGAGTGGTGAGACTCCAAGCTTACATCCGGTGGCTGGCCCATGAGCCCATCCTGTCTTATAGAAAAAGGAAAGCCCTTCACACTCTGGAATGTAAATAAATCTTCTCTGAGTAGGGGAGGAGAAGTTCTCTGGGTCTTTACCACCCTGGAAGATAAGCAAATGGCCTTTGGGTAGATGAGTCTTAAAACATATTCACTGTACACTCTTTCTCACTCCTGAGACATGTTTTCTAGTCAGCCAGCCTTTAACCAAGTTTCCTAGTGTTCTTTCACAAACCATGCAGAAAGATGGGAAGTCCAAACACCATCCATTCATCTATCCAACTCAAGTCTCTTGACTTCCTTATAGGTCATCTTCTACAGGTAAACATATTACTTAGATAAAAGACTCAGAAACTTACAAATCATGGCGGTTGCCCTCCAGATATTCACAATATGGAGTTTGTTTTCCTTCAGTGGCAAGATCTTGTCTATTACCTTTGCAAGGAAGTTCATTAGTTTTATGAAATGTTCAAATTGTTCACAAGTTGTTTTTTATTTTTATTACATAAATATGAGTCTAATTCTGTGTAACTTCAACTTACTTATTGGTTCTTTCTAGACCCACTATAGTAACTCAAAAAATAAATCCTAATTGTATTACTAGCTGCTCAGTTATTTGAAGATTTTAACAATTCTTGTTCTTCTTCGCCCAAGTATTTTTTGTTCTGTGCTAAGTATCCATAAATTCTTGAACAGCTTTCTATATTAAATGAATAAAGCTCGTTTAACTGTTTTTTTTCTTATTATTTAAAATAATTTCTAGGCATTGCACTATCCTGGTTGTCTTACCCAATATGCTCTAGATTGCCAATGAGTCACCTAAAATGTTTCTTAAATAATTTTGGCCTTTTATGAACCATGCTAGATACAAAAATGAAATGATTACCTCCTTTTATTGGTGTATGACACACCTGTTTTGTCAACCCATTACACTATTAAATTGCTTTTCAATGAAATAAGTTATTTATAAGGAATCTTGGCTTCACTCATAAATACTGCTTGATAATAACCATTACAAAACAGTTTAAAAAACATTGAAGGCTGTTATTCTTCTAAAATTCTTCTTGTAGACACGTAAAATTAAAAAATAGTTTGTACTTTCTCATCAGGTCATCTGTTGGAGAGTAGTTTACTGATGAGATTCATTGAACCACCTTAATGTCACTCCTCAGATAACTAGACCAAGTCCAGCTATTTCAGTTCTTAAATTAACCCTATTGAATATGTTCATGATTGACAATAACATGTAATTTTTGAAAAATCCTACATTTGAATTGGTTTTCTGTGTGTTTGATCAGATTTCACCAATGAACCCTGTTGAATCTAATTTTCTCTTCTGAGTAGAAATATAAGATTCAATGTAAACTGAATATAAAAATTACTCTGAGATGGTGTAAAAACATGTGAAACTCATGAGCACGAAGATTTAGAACTCATTCAACAACAAACATTTCTAAAGTACTTTTAAATTCAACGCTCTGTCTTTGGCATAGACAAAAGTCTGTTCTCTGATGGTGCATACCTTCTAGTGGTGGAGACAAAATATAAAAAAAGGTAGAATAAATATGGTATATTATTGTATGCTAGATAATGATAGATGTTAAGTAGGGGGAAACTAAAGAAGAGAAAAGAGATAGATTGTAAAAGGATGAGGTGAACTGAAATTTTAGATAAGTTCCAACATGCCCAGGAAATTGTTATCCTGATGTTGGCCTTGATGTCAACTTCCATATCCCTTTATAATGAAAGAAAAGATTTAGCAATTTTTTTTCTTAATAATGTAGTTTGCTGTTGATTTTTCTTAGTTCAGAAATTCTCTTTACTGTTTAGTTTTTTCTTTCATCCTCACCAGCTTTGCCCTTATAAGAGACAGTCTACATGGGAAACCCCAAGCCCCACACATACCCTAATCCGTGGGATGGGAACTCTCAACAATTTTGTAAGTGGACACAAATCACTAGTGTGAAGAAAAATCCAAGCACCACAAACAAGAATGTGTAAAAATATGACAATTTGGAATTCAAATGAGGAAATCCCAGATGTTCTAATTCTGTTTGTGTTTAACCATGACAACATGAAATTGATTCAGAAGCATTTTATTTTATTTATTTATTTTTAAATCCTAGTTTGGTTTGCCCCTTCACCATCATCAAATGCTGAGCTGTGATTTCTGTGCTCTCTCAAGAATGCAAGCTTATTTGAACATTAGCCTGAACAAATTCAAAATAAGGAGGACCAATAGACTTCACGTAATAGCCTACATTTTAATCCAATTCCAAAGAACATTATTTTTGAGCTGTTTTTTCCCAGTGCAAATGATTGTGTGTTGATGAAATGTAGACATGTTTTCAAGTGGTGACATTGACCATAGAGAGCTTGTTTGGGGGAAAACAGGAGATCATATGAGTATGATTGTTGATATTTCAGCGTATTCAGCTGTCAGACTTCTTCCTGCCCACTCATCTTACAGATCACATCCTGTGTCTCCACATGGTTCATGCAGACCCCACCCGTCCACCTTGAAATTTCTTCTCATTTCCTCTGGTACTTACCAGACATGTCTGGATTTGTTCAATGTTCACATTTTGCTTCCTTCCTCTACTGTGTAAGGTCCTGAAAGAGAAGAAACATTTTGGTGACAGAGACAAAGAGAGGAACAGATAGGGACAAATAGACAGGAAGGGAGAGAGATAAGAAGCATCAAGTCTTCATTGTAACACCTTAGTTGTTCATTGATTGCTTTCTCATATGTGCCTTGACCCAGGGAGCTACAGCAGACCAAGTGACCCCTTGCTCAAGCCAGTGACCTTGGGCTCAAGCTGATGAGTCTTGCTCAAATCATATGAGCTGATGCTCAAGCCAGCCACTTGGGGTTTCGAACCTGGGTCCTCTGCGTCCTAGTCTGAAGCTCTATCCACTGAGCCATCACCTAGTCAGGCAGACAAGAAACTTTTCTTCCGCATTTTACATATTCTTTTTAGTACTCAAGCTTAAGTTTTGCCCAACAAACACATTCTTGTTGATGGACTAATTGATCCCTCCTACCTGGCTGGTGTCAGCAAGCTTTCCCATGGTAACTGTGTAGTGGTACCATGGATGGTTGGGAAATGACATATTTTTTATTCTGTATCTCCAAACACACATTTCTATAGGAGTAAAATTGCTAAGGCATGAGGTATAGAAATCTTCAACATTACTAAAAAATAACAAACTATGGATATGATCAATTAATGTTGCCCCCAGCATTACTCTATTTTCTTAGCATTTGATGCTCTCAGATTTTTAAAATTATTATTGTTTAATCAATCTGATTTGAATTTACTTTCCTATGGAGACTCTGGTCAAATTATTTTTTTATGTTTTATAGGTTTCCATTTTGTCTTTCATCTTTTTTAATTAATTTATTTTTTATTGATTTTAATTTATTGTGTTTACATAGATTTAAGTGTCCCACCAAATACATCCCCCAATGGCTGTGTTCTCCTCAATATCCCCCTTGCCCCTACTCCCCAAGGCCCTTCCCCCTTCCCTCCAGGATTTGCTTTCCTGCTCTCTATAATACTGTGTTATGTACTTATAATTTCACCAAATCTCTTTTCCTTCTCAGATCCCATCTTCTCATCCCCTTTCCTTCTGTCCACTTTCCCTCTGGTCCCTTTGATCCCACATCTTTCATCTTTTGCATAGAGGTTTGTTAATGCTTTGTAAATTTGAGATATGACCACTTTGTCAATTATCTATAGTACATATATACTGTTTCCTGTAGTTTGTCATTTTGATCTCGATTTCTCATTTAATCAACACATTTCATATTTTTAATGTCATGAATGTATTAATATTTTTTCTTTGTGGTCTGTAGCTTTTGTGCCTCATTTGGGATGTCATTTTTCTGCCCCTGATAATGAAGATATTCCACCATATTATCTGCTAAAAGAATTTTTATTTATTTTTATGGTTTTTTTAATTTTTGACAGAGACAGAGATAATCAAAGAGGGGACAGATAAGGACAGACAGGATGGGAGAGAGATGAGAAGCATCAATTCTTCGTTGCTGCACCTTAGTTGTTCATTGATTGCTTTCTCATATGTGCCTTGACTGGGGGGCTATAGCAGAGCGAGTGACCCCTTGCCCAAGCCAGCCACCTTGGGCTTCAAGCCAGCAACTTTGGGCTCAAACTAGCAACCATGGGGTCACATCTAAGATCCCATGCTCAAGCCAGCGACCCCACACTCAAGCTGGTGAGCCCAAGTTCAAGCTAGATTAGCTCACACTCAAGAATGCAACCTCAGGGTTTCAGACCTGGGTCCTCTGCTCTATCCACTGTTTCACCACCTGGTCAGGCTGTTTTTATGTTTTGATCTGTAATACCCCTACGGCTCTCTGTTGTGCATGTCTGAAATATATTCCAACTTCAGGCACCTAAGCAAATACCTGATTTTATCACGATAGCTTTTTTAAAGGATTCTCATCTCCCAGACTGCTCTGTGGGGTCACCTTTGTCATATTTAAGGGCCATGTGTGTGGGGGTCAGCTTCCTAGTTTTCCATTCTGTGCTATTCAACTCTTTCTATGTGCCTGCACAAATACCACAGTATTTCAATCCCTTAGAGCTTTACAACTCTATCTCTATAAAGCAAGACCTTCCCTTGCCCACACTTTCTTTTTCAGTTTTATCTTGTTTATTCTTGGCTCTTTACAGAAATATGTTAGTTTTAGTCAACCATCCTCTTCTTTTATGAATTTGCCCTTAAAATATTTTCCATATGAGCTTTAAAACTAGTTTCACAGAAAAAAAAAACTTTTGTTATTTGTATTGGAATCAAGTTATGTTTATAGATGAATTTAGGGAGAACTTATATTTTTATGTTAAGTTTTCCTATCCAAGAACATGATATGCTTTTCTATTTGTCCAAGACTTCCTTTCTCCATTGGTTCCATTTGAACATTTTTTTCATATAGATTTTAGGTGTTTCTTGGTAAGTTTATTCCTGAGTATTACCTTACTACTTTTCTTTCCTAAAGAGACTAACTACATATTATAACATACACAAGACCACAGTCTATGGGTTAAGAGCCCCTAAAATTAAAATGTACATCTCCTAATTATTAATTATATAAACATGAGCAAATTGCTTAAACTCTCTTTGTCTCTATTTCTTCATCTGTAAAATGCAGTTACTGGGAGAATTAAATAAATTAGGCCTATGAAAGCACGTAGAAGAGTGCCTAGCACATAATAACATTCAATATTCATTTAATAATAGGATTCAATATTGACTCTTGTTATTATAGATGATTGCCTTTTTCCATTCAATCTTCCAACTTCTTATTTATATAAACAGAAACTGTTGCTTTCTGTATGTATTTTGTTGCTAGCCAGCTTATTAAATTCTCTTATTGTTTACAATCATATTTTCAACTGATTTTCTAAGTATATAATCATGTAAAGTTCAAACAATATATTTTATTTCCTCCTTTCCAATTTTTATATTATGATTTCTTTCTCTTTTCTGTTTACATTGGCTAGCATGTCCAGAACAATATTTAAAACTTTAAAAAATATAAATAATCATTACAATTTTCTTTTCTCTCTTGGGTTCTGAGAGTTCAGTTTACCTTGCCAATCTGCTGGAGTTCTCCATAGATCTCATATCACATCCTTGTAGGTAGGATCTTCTTGTGATGGATGTCCGTGAATGTAGAACCTTCCCAGAATGCTCTCATCTACCACCGCATCTCCCAATACACATCATCCCTAAATAATTTTATTCAAAAATTTCAATTAATGCCCACAGTACAATAGCTCACTAAATTCAATATCCATCCTAGATATATTTCCTTCCATTCTAAATTCTTCTCTTATAACTTCCCATTTGATGTTTCCATCAGAATCTTGTACTTAATATGTTTAAAATGGAACTCATACTTCTACACACACGTGTGCATATGCATACACTTTCCTGTATGGTGACCACATAAATGTAGCAACTACAGTTAGAAACATAAGTTCAGTCCTCCACATATCCTTTCCTACCATACCTTAAATCCATTATCCACTCAGTCCTGTGGATTTTACCTCTCAAGGTCACCCTTCTTCTCTAGCTGAAAGTCTTTACTTCCTTTCACAGGGACTATTGCAACTGTCTTCTGACTTCACAGGAGGGTGAACAACTATTGCAGTTTTCCAGGAATTGAGAATTTTCCCAGGATGCAATACTCTCATTACTATAACTGGGAAAGTCCCAGACAAACCCAGATAAGTGGTTCACCACTTTCTTCCCATTTTAATGATTGAAAGTCAAATGTTTGTTATGGAATGTGTCCCTACTGAAAGTATGTGGGTGCAGAACTTCTGCTTTCAGTGTAGTTTAGAAGATTCTCTGAATCTATGCTCAATTGACCACAGATTTGGAAGACTGAAATTTGAGTTTTAACCAATCCTCTCTCTGACTGCCAAAATAATCTGTCCATAATCACAAATTTGGAAATGTTTTTCTCCATCTAAAAGTTCTCCAGTGGTTCCCCATTGCCTATAGAGCAAACATCAAATTTGATAGCATACCTAGAAGATTATTTGATCTAGGACTTGTCTTCATTTATCAATGAGACTTTGTTTCGAATTCCCCACACTCTAGCCAAATAAAAGGACTGACAGCCTCATGAAGGTGCTAAATTGCTTCATGCCCAAGAAAGAACTTGAGCACACGCTCATCCTGTGGTACAGGACGCCTCCCTCGTCGTCATCACATTTGCCTTAGAATACCTCGTCTTAGCTTAGAAAACTCATTCCGGGGTTTTCTCTCTCTGAAACACCCCCTCAATCGTTCTCTCAACTATGCCTTTTTAAATTTCCATCCCTGGACTTGGTGCCAACTTGTTATAATATTTAACATCTCCTGAAATGCTCTTTGACAAGCCTTTCCTTGCAAATCCACCAAAATTATAAAGCAGCAGTGGTATTGTACCTTACCATACTTTATATCTCTAGCACCTAGCAAGAAACCTAACACATTCTAGGCAATCAAGAGTTGACTGTTGAATGATTAATGAACGCAAGTGGCAGGAATACGAGGCTCATCTTACTCATGGCAAGGCAATGAACAGTAATCTACAACTCATTATGTAAAATTGTACTCTTAATAAAGATTTATGAATTAATTGAATCTCACCATTACCAATTTTCTCATTAACATAGTGGTATGTGATACCTTATGCCTCTATTATTAGCATTCTACATATAAGGAAGGGAAAATGCAATAATGAACTGAAACTGCTACTTTATAAATTGCAGCTAAGCTCTCCCTAGAGATTTCATAGTAGACTGGCTCAGAAAGGCAATGCAAGTAGTTTGCGAGAGAGATGGGGAAAGATCATAGAAAGTAAAAAGAAAGCAATTTCCACTGTTAAGGAATTACGTTATGCAGGTGTATAAGAGTTAGCTCTGCAATAATTTTCTGAGTTTCCTACTTGCCAAAATTCAAATCTTAACAAGAAATTGATCAAGAAATATTTTTACCATTTGAAACCTGCTTTTGATACCATTTTAAATGCAGACATGTGTAAGTGAAGGTGCCCATTTTTTCCCACAACTTTTAAAGAAGTATACTACTTTATGAGGTCCTGTGACTTCCAACGCATTTATAACACAGAATGGATCAAATGCACGTAAAACCAAATTTGCAACTCTGTAATAGGGATGAGCTCACAGTCTGCTGTTGTTCCATCCCAGAGGGAACTTCTCTGCTTCACTAATGAGGTCTACATACTGCATTGCTCTTTGTTGTTTGCCCGGGTCTCCGAAATGCTAACAAACAAGGCGGAAAGAAAAAATGGCTAATTAACTGTTTTGTTTTAGTGCATGATGAGACGTGCCTAGCTGTTGTTGAGGATCGGGCAGTGCTGAGGGTGAGGACTTGAATATGGGCCAGAGACACTGGGAAATATTACTGCTCGGCACAGTGGGAAGCAAGCGAGAAATCAGTGTACACAAGAGACTATGGAGAAGAATCAGAAGAATAGCTATTGTTAAAATGTCCACACTACCCCAAACCATCGGTAGATTCAATATGAGCCCTATCAAGATGGCAGTGGCCTTCTTCCCAGAAACAGTACAAACAGTAGTAAAATTGGTATGGGATCACAAGAGAGCCAGAATTACTGAGAGCAATACTGAGAGGGAAGAACAGAACTGGAGGGATCACGCATCCTGTTTCAGATCATACTGTATAGCTATAATCTCAAAACACTATGTTGCTGGTATAGAAAAAAGCATAGACCAATGGCACAGAATAAATGTGACAGTTGCCTGCCCCATGTATAGTCAACTAATATTTGACAGGGGAGTCAAGAATACTCAGTAGGAAAAGGATAATCTCTTCAGTAAATGATGTTGAGAAATTGAATACCACATTCAGGAAAAAAAATTGAACACCTATCTTATACCACTTGGCAAAGATTAACTTGAAATGCATTAAAGATTTCAATGAAGACCTAAAACCATACAAATCCTGGAAGTAAAAATAAAGGGACAGCTCCCTAACATGAGTCGTAGCAATGATTATTTTTTGATTGGACACCAAAAGGCCAAGCCACAAAGGCAAAAATAAATAAGATGACATAAAACCAAGAGGCTTTCGCACAGCAGAAGAAATAGTCAACAAAATGAAAAGACGCCCTTGCCGAATAGCTCAGTTGGTTAGATCATTGTCCTGAAGTGCAGAGGTTGCCACTTTGATCCCTGGTCAGGCCATATACAGGGATAGATCTATGTTCCTGTCTCTCCCTCTCTCTCTCTCTCTCTCCTTCTCCTTTCCTCTCTCGCTAAAATCAATGAATAAAATTTTTAGAAAAATGAAAAGACAACTACAGAATGGAAGGAAATATTTACAAACCATCTATCTGATAATGGTTTAATATTCAAAACATATAAAGAATTTATATAAACCAATAATAACAACAAATTTGATTTTAAAATGAGCAGAGAAACTGAATAGACTTTTTCTCTTCAAGAAAAGATGTACAGATGGCCGACCAGTACATGAAAAAGTGTTCAATATCACTAATCATCAGGAAAATGCAAATCAAATTCACCATGAGGTATCACCTCACACTTATCAAAAAGACAAGAGAGAAGAGGGAAAGGATGTAAGAAAATGAAACCCTCATACACAATTTGTAGGAATGTGAATTCATGCCACCACTATGAAAAACAATATGGGGGCTCCTTAAAAAATTAAAAATAGTCCTGCCATATGATCCAGCAGTAAAGAAAAGGGGAAAAGGAGATGGAAGGCATGTCTGCACTATCCATTGAAGCATCATTCACAGTAAAAAGTTATGTAAGCAACGTCACTGTCCATCAACAGATGGATGGATGAAGAAAAGGTCATGTGTATATTCCTATTTAATATTGTATATAAAAGATTCCTATTATAACCATGAGAAAGAAGGGAATTCTATTTGCAACAATGTGCATTGGCCCTGAGGGCATTATGACAAGGCATGTATAAGATGCTCCCATGTATAAGATGCACCTTAATTTTGGGGCCCGAAATTTGAAAAAAAATGTATTACATAAAGTTATTGAACTCAAGTTTTATTCATCATAAAATTCATACAACTCCTCATCACTGTCAAAACTCCTATCCATTAGCTTGTCATCATCTGTGTCTGATGATGAATCACTATCTTCATATATTGCCTCATCCTCAGTTCCATCTATGGCATATGAAATACCACACTTCTTAAATGCAAGTAAAGAAATCTACAACCACTGTATAAGACACACCCTATTTTTAGATCCCAAATTTTTCAAAAAAGGGTGCATCTTCTACACGGGGAAATACGGTAAGTCAGACACAGAAAGACAAATACTCTATGATAGTACTTAGATATGGAATGTATGAAGCTGAACCCCCAGAAGTAGGTAGTTGAATCCGTGGTTCCCAAGGTCTAATGGGCGGTGAAGATGGGGAGGTGTCAATCAAAGAGTACGAACTTGCATTTGGAAAGTTAATCAAGTCTGGCGCTCTCATAATGTATGGCATGGTGGTTATAGAGACCGGTACTGGATTCTATACTTGAACGTTGCTCCCAGAGTAGATCTTCAGTGTTCCCACGCACAAAGGAAATGGTCCCTATGTGACTTGAAGTAAGTAAGCCTGACCAAGTGTTGCTTTTCCGATTTTACAAACAAGAGTTCAAAATGTTGAGCGAATGAATGTTTCACTGAAAAGTGGCTGAGGTGAGGGAGAAGCTCCTGCCTGTGCCTTTTGTTGTGTGGACCATAGACTTGCTTCAGTCCTTTCCACATTGTACTGGGGCAGGGACTGGACCTGGAGTTGGCCAGTCACTGAAAAGAGCCTTATAAAGAGAGGACCACCAAAGCGATGCATCTGTACCTTGAGCTGCAAATTTCCATTTAACAAAGGCACAGTTACTCTTAGTTTTTTTTGTGTGTAGACCCATGCCCTTCCTTCGTGCTTGGGCTCCCGGGTTACAGTCCCACTCAGTCTTCCTCATATACACACACCCTTACTGCCTCATCTGCGATTTCTCAACTTCAGTTCCTTTAAAGCGTGGCCAGCATTGCGCAGACATGCAAAGGACTCGGACTCCAGAATCCTCGTCGATGTTTACAGTTTCTCCCAATCTTTTTCTACAATCCTCTTGCCCACACCTAATTTAGCAGAAGTATTTGCAGTGACCCTCCTTTTCAAGCCCATCCAAAGTATTCAGTGCAGTTTTCGTAGATACTGTAACTCTTCTGGAGGGCTCGTGTTTTATTGCTTTACACGCTGCTGAGCTTCAGAAAGGAGGACGTCTGGCACAGACATCGTGGAGATCAAACGGAACTGGCTTGGGGTCAGCGCACGATGCAGCGGCACTAACAGAAGTGTTGGTAGGGAGCCGAACACGGCATCCCCGGCATCTGCCAAGACTGAAGAAGAGGCATCCATTTCAATGGAGCGGTCATGTGTTGGACTCAGAGAAGATGCCAAAGAGAAACATTTTTTTTCCCCGAGGAGCATTTAAGAGTATTTACATTTGCTCAATGTTAAATTTAAAATCGTCTTTGACTACATATACTTCAGAATCTTTAAATTTAGGTATGTTATGGGAATAAAAGTAATAACAACACTTTTTACCTTTATTCTAACTATCTCAGAGAAGTCTGTCTCCACTTTCAAGCGCAGGGCTTATTCTGTGGTTTGTGCTCAGTACACATTTGCTGAAACTGGGGCTAAAGAGCCATCTTTGGAATAAAAAATAATCTGAGTTGTTGGAGCTTTTAAAGTTATCATTCTCCTTATAAGTAAAATCCCCTGTCCAGTCAGTTCTGTGTTAAGTGAAACAGTATGTGAGAATAACTTCATTAAGTGAGAGATATTATTAAAGAAGGTGGATGTTAATCTAAATCATTACTAAACAGTTTTTTATTTCCCTTTTTATTATTTATGGATTTTGAGAGAGAGATACAGAGATAGAAAGATTGATTTGTTGTTCTACTTATTCATGCACTCATTGGTTAATTCTTGTAAATGCCCTGACCAGGGATTGAACCCACAACCTTGGCATATGGGGAAGATGCTGTAACCAACTGAGCTACCCAGCCAGGGCGTCTTTAGATTTTCTTTTCAAAATTTTAACAGATGATATGAACTTGACTTATTATGTGATTATGTAAATACACTGACTCAGGGCTAAAGAGTTGGCAAAATAGTCTTCAGTTCTTTGTTTTTGTTTTTACATGAGATACATCAGCATGATGGACAGTTCTAGACTGTTCTTATTTGTTAAGGGTTTGGGCCACTGCCCTCTGTGGAGAGCTGTGTGGTCTGTCTTATCATCCAGGTTTATGTGTCCCTTCAGCTCAAAGGTATTAGGAGGGTGTGGTTTTCCCAGTAAGTCCTCCCCTGGAGTGCACTCACGCTACCAATGTTCACAGCCAAGAGCTTTGTAATAATAATTCTTGTTTGGAACAATTTTAGTCAAGTTCACTTGAGTCACCATTTTGTGATTTCTCTCAGGAGTGTAAAATCAAAGCTATTCTTATGGGACATTTAAGGATTAGTTTTTCTGCTTTTATGCTAAATGGGACTTAAGTGAATAATCCAAACAGAAATAAACGAACATGCAATATTATAGTTCACAGGCAAAGGGGCATGGCAAACTCCCTGCATATTGTGACCTAATTTCCCCTCCCTCTTCCTTGCCTTCTGCTGCTGCTCTCCCTTTTCCTTTTTTCTACTTCCCTTCTTTCTCCATACCCCTGCCCAGCTTTTTCACTTTTTCTCCTTTGAGTTCCCCTTATACTGTATATTTCTGTTCATTTAAGCTGCATCTCCTTCCTCTCCCTTCCTTCCTTCCCAGCGGCTATCTTAAAGATTCTGGCAAAGGCTCCTCCCAAGTGATGGGCAAGCTGCCATAGCAGGTATGGTTCTCGGCAACTAAGCTTTATTGGGCAAGGTTCAGAAATGGGACCAGCACAGGAAAGAGTCCAGAGCCGGGCACATTTTCCAATAGAACAAAAGACAAGGAGCACAGCAGAAAGGTGGACACAGCAGCACATTTCTGAGGGGGGGCGGACCAGGAAGCCTGCTGCTCCCTCTTTGTGGGTGCAGACCTGGTGCTTTGGGGGTGGTGAAGCCCAGGGTCAGGGCACGTGCCCAGGGTGAGTTCTCCTGTCCCTTGCCCCTCTTCTTTATTCTGTTCCCACCCATGTGTCTTGTTTCTTTCTTTCCTTCCTTTATTCTAGCTTATGAAGTTATCCATCAACACGTTGAAACTTAAACATATTTAGGTACAGAAAGTATCTCTTATTTTCTGACTGGCTGAGTTTGTCACCTCCAGTAGTTCTCGCATCCACATTACTGAATGTGCCAGAGAAATAAGGGGAAAGTGAACACCATAGGGGGAGTTCTGAGCCTGGGTGGGGGACTGACAGGCAAACAAACGATTGCAGTTTGTTGTGATATAAGGTAGAAGAGGTACCGTCGAAACGGCATGGCCAAACAGGAAGGCTCTGCTCATGCAAGTAACAAGGAGAGGAAGGGAATTCTGAGAGGCAACAAGTGGAACTCCAGGGACTTCCAAACAGCTGGAGGGCAGGCATCACCTGGTTGAAGGGATCTTACTGCTGTGGAAAGTCTTGAAAAGCATCTTGGAATTGATTCTCTTGATCATTGCTGGCCTTGACCGATCAAGGGTTAGTGTGAGATGGAAGAACGGAATGGTGGGGAGCAATCATGTAGATGTTTGCAATGAAACAGCCTCTAATCACATTAGTTACTGTATCCCACACGGGAACTTCATCCTTAATTCTTGTCCCGGTGTAAAAATATTTTCTGATAAACGGCTATATACAGTACCAAACAATTGATAGATTATAAATAAGTTAGACAGGTAGTCTCATTTAAAGATGAGCCTGGCCATAGTATTTGTGAATTTGATGGGGCAGGATTGGAAGGAGAAAAAACAGGGAAAAGGCTATTGCTATAGTCTAAATCCTGTACCCCAGCCACCAAAAATACTGCTGAGGACTTGATCTCTTATCAACAAAGATAGAAAAGGGCATGTTATCAAGATATTTAGCAAGCAGATGCTGGTGGATCTAATGATTATTTTGATGTGGGAATTGAGGGTAAGGAAGAACTAAAATAATGAGTTATTCTATAGAGATAGATGGGGGACAATGCCTATAGCTTCCAAGTATGTGAATGCTAAGTAAATCTCACATCTTTCCAGATTTTAGTCTAGGTAAATATCCCAATATCTGTAATATGCTACTTCTGGCAGTTCCTCTAAGAAACACAGGTTTGTTTTATTTTTTTAATCACATACCTTGACTATCAATACAACAAATAAGCCTAATGTTATGTAAAACAACAACCAACCAACCAACTAAAACCTTAGTTTGAAATGTGAAAGGCAAAGATTGCCATGAATATGCTCTTGCCATGGCAGGGACTTCAGTTTTGGGGATGTTGACGTGACCTTCACTTCATAGTCAACACCTGCAATTCTTCAGACTTCACTGTGTCCAAAGTTTATGCCAAATAAACAACCAAGGACACTGAATGGCTAAGTAATTTGCCTGTGAATACATATAGTTCACTGAACCATGCCCCCTCACTAATATGTTGAAATTCTAATCCCCCCCCCCCCAGGTCTTAAAATGATGTAACTCTTTGGAGATAGAATCTCTAAGGAGATGATTAGGTTAAAATGCAGTCTTTTTTTTTTTTTTTTTTTTTTTTAACAGGGACAGAGAGAGAGAGAGATAGATAGGGATAGACAGACAGGACCGGAGAGAGGTGAGAACCATCAATCATTAGTTTTTCGTTGCCGTCGCAACACCTTAGTTGTTCATTGATTGCTTTTTCACCTGTGCCTTGACCGCAGGCCTTCAGCAGACCAAGCAACCCCTTGCTGGAGCCAGCAACCTTGGGTCCAAGCTGAAGAGCTTTTGCTCAAGCCAGATGGGCCTGCGCTCAAGCTGGTGAGCTCGGGGTCTCGAACCTGGGTCTTCCACATTCCCAGTCCGACGCTCTATCCACTGTACCATCGCCTGGTCAGGCTAAAATGCAATCTTGAGGATGGGTCCTGCCCCAAATGATGGATGTCCTCATAGGAGGAAATTTGATTACAGATCATTGAAGACACAGGGAGAAGATGACTCCCTACAAGCCAAGGAGAGAGGCCTTAGAAGAAACCGACCTTGACAACTGTTCTTGGACTTCTAGACTCCAGGACTGAAACAATCATTTCTGTTGCTTAAGCCACTCAGGCTCTGGTGTTCTGTTACAAATGAATGTAGTACACAACTCATCAATGGTCAAGACTGGATGGGACTCTAGTCAGTCTGACTCAAATACCTATACTTTACCTGAAGCCTTCTCTACCACCTGCCCCAAGAGGAGAGTGACTATTGGCTGAATCATTTCGTCCCCACTGTGCAATTGAGATGTGTGTGATGCCAAGACCTTTTCCTCTGCTACATGAGCTGCTTCTCTGGGCTGATTATGATCTCTGTGTTTATTAGGACAGTGATCAGAGCCGAAAGAAGGGTTTAAAATTGTGATACTATATTAGGGGAAGAAGGAATTTCATGACGTGCTAAAGCTTTTGAACTCTGGCTTTCATAGATGACTGAGGACTTACTCAAAGACTAAGAACGGTATTTTTGGATTGCCCAACTGATAAGAGAGAGTGAGAGAGGAGAGAGAGAAAGAGAGAGAGAACACTGTTTGCCACAGACAAAGCTTTGCAATGAACTAAAAGGAGGAAGGAACTAGATAAGTTAGATATTAACTTAAACCACATCAATTTGGCTCAGCCTGAGGTTCTTTCAACAGAGTGAATGTCATATTTCTGATAGAGAGTCGGGATTTTTGCATGCTTTCATAATGATATTATAGCTTTGCCTAACTATGGCAGTTCCTAATTCAACACCCATGGCAATAACATCACAAATCAGTTTAGTCTCTCTGTTCAGAGCTTCCAAGTCTTTCCTTTGTAATACTTGAACTTCTATAACCTAGAATTTGTGAAATGGAACCATATGTGACCCCCCATCCTTTCTCCATTTTCAGAACCCTGTCTTACCAAACTAACCTTTTTGTAAGAGTTGGCTAAAGATTAACTGGTAAATCATGTTACATGGATGTTTATAAAACATTTTTTGACTTGGTCTGGGTGAACATCTCTTTCCTTACTAATGAAAGAATGCAGGGTATCCAGGAAAATGATAATTTTATCATCTCTCATCAATTTCTTAATATGTTTGATCTCTGACAGTGTTCCTGCCCTGTGAAAAATTCACATACTTTATCATAATTTCAACAATAATAAGTTTAACATTTTAATTCTCTTTTTTGAAAAAGAGAAGAGCTGAGGTCTTCAATACTATTCTTTCTGTTTCTTCCTTTCCTTCCTCCCCACCTGGTCCAAGCTATCCTTACCCATTCCTGGATTATTACAACAGTTAGTTCCTCTAGTTGTCCCCCTGACATTGGTTGCTTTTCTACCTCTAATTCATCCTTCACAGTGCTACCAGATTAATAACCCTAAGGCAGATCTCTGTTGTGTTGACTCCCTTACACATAAGGCATCGATGGTTTCCCATTAGCTAGCTACAGGATAAAGTCCAAATTCCTCAGTTATCCATATTCTGGTCCCACTTAATTTTTCAAACTTTCTAGCCTTATCTTCTAACACTCCCTAATTGTGAGCTAGCCAAACTAGTTTCCTGAACTCCTACAGAACTGACTGTCTATACTGTTTCTCCTCATCATCAATCAAACACAGTTTTCAGGAACTAGTTGTCTTAGCTTGATGCCCAAGCACCTTCTTTTTTATTTTTCCTTAAGTGAGAAACAGGGAGGCAGAGAGATAGACTCCCACATGCGCCCCCACTGGATCCATATGGCAAGCCCCCTATGGGGCACTGCTCTACCCATCTGGGTTGCTCCATTTCTTGGCAACCAAACTATTTTAGTGCCTGAAGTGAGGCCATGGAGCCATCCTCAGTGCCCGGGGTCAACTTGCTCCAACTGAGCCATGGCTGCGGGAGAGGAAGACAGAGATAAAGAGAAGGGAGAGAGGGAGGGGGGGAGTAGCAAATGTCACGCTTCTTCTGTGTGCCCTGACTAGGAATCAAACCCAGGACATCCACAAGCCAGGCTGATGCTCCACTGCTGAGCCAACCAGCCAGGGTTACCCAAGCACCTTCAAATAGTCTTCATCAAATGTTGTTATTCAGAAAATAATCTATGCCAATGTTGTTTGCTTCTTTGTATCCTTCACAAAGAGGAATGGGAATGATTATTTCTGGTTTATTAAAAGGGTTTGTTAAAAAGATGACAGGAAGCAAACACATAGAAGAACTTTTGCAGTCATGAAGTTTCTTAGCTACTCCTGCTTATAAGAATACAAAGTGTAGGTCTGACCTTTGGTGGCGCAGTGGATGGAGTGTCGACCTGGAAGGCTGATGTCGCCAGTTCAGAGCCCTGGGCTTGCCCGGTCAAGGCACATATGGGAGTTGCTGCTTCCTGCTCCTCCTATGTGTCTCCCTTCTCTCTCTCTCTCTCTCTCTCTCTCTCTCTCTCTCTCTCTCTCTCTTTCTCCCTCTCCTCTCTCAAATGAATAAGTAAAATCTTTAAAAAAAAAAAAAGAGCCTGACCTGTGGTGGCGCAGTGGATAAAGTGTCGACCTGGGAACACTGAGGTCGCCAGTTCAAAACCCTGCACTGGTCTGGTCAAGGCACATATGGGAGTTGAGCTTCCAGCTCCTCCCCCCTTTCTCTCTCTTTCTCTCTCTGTCTCTCACTCTGTCTCCTATCTAAAATGAATAAAATAAAAATTAAAAAAAGAAAAAATACAAAGTGTAGGGAGGAAAGCCACACTCACTGAGAGTCTACTATGAGCTTAACCACTTCATTACATCATCTCATTTGGTCCCCAAATAACCCTGGGAGGGCCACAAGCTTAAAGGAACCATGTTGCATGATGGTGGTAGACATGCTGGCAAAGCTTACATGGGAAGGAATAATATTAAATGCCATTCTGGGAAACTCGTGCTCAGATCACTTGATCCGCTGCTTTGTGTTCAAGGACAGCTGAATCTTCAAGTTCAAGATTGTCTTACAGAAAAGGCCACCAGCCAGCATGTGAATCCAGCACCATAGCCCAATCACAGCTCATGCCTGCTTGACTTTGTACATGCCAGACCTAGTACTAGGCATTCTGCTTCCTGGGCCTAAATAATCTTTGCTTCCCCCTGAGGGTGTTAGTACACTCATTTCGAGGAAACTGTAACTTAGAGTCCTTCAGTAACTTTCTCAAGGACCCATTTGAACAAGTGGTTGAGTCAGGCCTGAAAAGCACCAGAGCCTGGGCTTCTACACCCTCTGCTATCATAGGACATCTGCCACCCTTGGGTCATACTCCTATCTTCAAACATTCCCCCAAATCGTTATCTAAAGATAAGCATCCTCCTCACTCCAAGAGCATATGTCCATTCTGATAGCTCTGCTATAATTCTCCACCCATGGGAGAGAAGCTGAGGGGCCTGGCTGCCCCCACCACACAGAGGGCTGAGAAGAACAGTCTAGGAGCATTGGTTGCATTCTCCTATTGGCTTTAGGTTTTGTCTGGTTGTTTTTGTTTTTGTGGCCTTTGCTTACAAGTTCATGCCTTAGAGATGAAGACTTAAAAAGTGGTGTTTTGAAGATGAAAAGAAGAGTGTATTTAGTGTGTGTTATTCCATCCATGATTGGCCGCTTCCACCCCAACCTTCCTCTGACTGACATGCATCACCTGAAGGAGGGCATTAGAAATCCCACAGCGGCCCTGGCTGGGTAGCTCGGTTGGTTAGAGCATCGACCCAGAGTGCAGAGGTTGCTGGTTCAATTCCCAGTCAGGGCACATACAGGAACAAGTCGATGTTCCTCCTCCCCCCTCTTCCTTTCCCACTGAAATCAATAAATAAAAATAAAAATGTAGGAAGCCCACAGGAAAAGTAGTTCTCAAGAGCATAGCTTCCACGTCAAAAGTGAATGTATTTACCTGTTTGTGCCGCCGACGCTCTGCCTTGGTAGTCACAGAAGGACTAAAATTCCCCGTGAGAACAAAAATAATTTTGAGAGTCAGGAACGAATTAGAACCGACACTGATCTCAATTGCAGACTCTGGCAGGGGGTGAAATTATTTTTCAAACACTTTCTGCTCTTCCTGGTAAAGTAGTTAGTGTTGTATTTTCATGCTAGAGGGAAAAAGTGATGAAAAGTTTTTTAAACCCAAAGCAACAAAACCGTTGATTCGTGTCCAAAACTCCTGCAAGAACCAGATCCCCCTGTATGGCCAGTGCTGGTCTTAGTAGGGCTGAAAACCAATGGGAGGGTGCTGCTTTTTGGTTTGGCTTTTGTGTTCTGCCTCATTTTCATGGGGATTTTGCTGCTCAGTATGTGTATCAGCCTGGCTCCCAGAGGTTAGTGGAGGGGAGAAGTTCATTTCTTAACTTTTTTTTTAGTATCTGTGGTTCCAGGCTCACAAATGGCCAGCCTGGCTATCCCTGCATTCTGCATGTAGGAGTGTGTGTACCAGCAATGAGAAGTGGTGGTGGTGGGAAGGGGCAGGGGAGAGGGGAGATGGGTCCAGGGCATGCCCACAGTCATTACCATATGAGCCCAACACAGCCTAGCACCTCACTGAATGCTAAACAGCTTCCCAGTGCTCTATAGAGAAAATAGGAAACTGTTACCTGCTTCCTCCTGCTCAGGCCTTAAAGGGGATTGCTTCCACTGCCAAGCTTAGCCACAGTGTATCTTAAAGGGGAGAATTCCAGAGGATCAAGGGAGAATTTTCTGAGCAAGTTTGTGGTTGATGCCCCCTCCCATCCCAAGTTTAAAGAGAAAATTGTCTCATAAAAATGTCTTTTGGCTTTCCCTGGGGTAGGGTCAGGGGTGGGCCTTGGGGAGGCTTTCAGGCTTCAACAGTTAATTTTTCTGGAGTTAGAACTTACATGCATTTCTCTCTTTATTGGGGAGACATTATGATTGGTTTTACAAGCAAAATAAACAGCTCAGGAACAAATGAAAGCCTTTTTTAATTTCCCTTGTAACTGTAAATTCAAGAGCTTGAAATGAATTTGGCAAATAAGTTGTATTGCTGAGGAGCGCTATGGCCGAGAGGCAAGGTTTCCAAAAATTCTTGAAAATCCAAGTAATACCGGGAATAAATCCCAAATTCAACTTGTTGAGCCTTGTGTCTTTCTCAGAACACTTTTTCTTTTTATCCCTTCCTTTAAAAAAAGGGGGGGGGGAATCAATCACAGATCTTCTGCTCTCCTATTCGGCTGTCTCTTTGTCACAACAGTGCTGGGCTATGCTCAGACCTTGGGCCACCTGTTCTTACCCAGCCAAGGGAGCTGGGTGAACACGTGGCTCTCAGTGTGGGGGAAATACAGTGTGTCCATAAAGTCATGGTGCACTTTTGACCGGTCACAGGAAAGCAACAAAAGATGATAAAAATGTGCACCAAATAAAAGGAAAACTTTCCCAGTTTTATACCTATTCAGTGCAGTTCGATGTGGGCTCCATTTGTTGCCCTACACACATCCAAACGATAGTGAAGTTCTTGCCACACACGGGTAAGGATGTCTGGTGTAACAGAGTGAATAACATCTGTGATTCTCTGTTTTAAGTGATTAATGTCGTTGATACGTTCAATGTACACATGTTGCTTCACATAACCCCAAAAGTAAAAGTCTAAGGGCATCAGATCTGGGCATCGTGGTGGCCATGGCTTGACAGAACCCCTGCCTATCCACCGTCGGGGGAATGTTCTATCCAGAAACTCACGAACAATGGTGGCACAGTGTGGAGGAGCGTTGTCCTGTTGAAAGATGACACCTTCTGGAAATTGTGGCACTCCATACAATTCCAACATGTCAAGATAAGTGTTTGCCGTCACAGACTGCTCCATGAAAATAAATGGGCCTATCATGCATCAGGTCACACCACACACGTTTACTTTAGGGGTGTTACATTCGTACTCAACGCAGGCATGAGGATGTTCAGCAGCCCATATTCGGACGTTATGGCAATGAACATGTCCACAGATATGGAAGGTCGCCTCATCGCTAAACACAATCTTCTGCAAACATCTTGCATCATTGTCGATCTCATGAAACATATCTGTAGCAAACGCACATCATGTGGGTCTATCCGCCTTTTTGATAGCGTGCAACAGCTGCAATTTATACTCCGTAAAACAGAGACGTTTCTTTAACACCTTATGAGCTGTAGTCTTGCTTAGGTATAATTGTCGAGCCCACGCACGCACAGATTTTTTAGGGCTTTTTAGGTAGCTATCCTGTATGGCCTCTACAGACTCATCATTGACTGATGGCCTACCAGAACGGGGTTTCTCCACCAAACTGCCAGTTTCCTTCAACTGCTTATTCCACCAAGTAATGTTATTCCTATGTGGTGGTGCTTCATTATAAACGCGCCGATATTCACGTTGCACTTTGGTCATGGATTTGAATTTAGCGAGCCACAGAACACACTGAACTTTCCTCTGTACCATCCACATCTCAACTGACATGGCCGTGGGCTGCCCTGCTATATACACGATGTTACATCATCATTTGCGCATGCGCACATGCTGCCACATCATCCTACAGAAACTGGGAGGGTTTGCCTTTTATTTGGTGCAGATTTCATATTTCTACCGTCTTTTGTTGCTTTCCTGTGACCGGTCAAAAGTGCACCATGACTTTACGGACACACTGTAGCTCCCCCGGGACTGAGCTAAGGCCTTTAAAGTGCACTGCAGGGTCACAAGTATCTAAACGGACTCTTGATACATCTCCTATTGATTTCTTTTTCCTCTTATCTTTATATTCAACCTTGAAGTTTTTATCCAAGCTTTTCAAATTTGGACGAACTAACTTTTGACCTTGGACGTTGGTCTTGATTTATGTCAACTCAGTCTCTGAAAACAACAAATAAGGAACACGTTCATGGATACCAGGCAGATAGTCTGCACCATGGTCTTCCCCTAAAGGTCCAATTCAGAATCCTCTCCTTTGCATCAAAATCCTCCCTTAGTCAGTTTCCATCAAAATTATCTGCTGCATCTTTTAGATCATTGTTACATTCATTGAATGATGCTATGTATCAGGTATGAGAAAAGTGCCTACAGCTTAGATACTTTACTTTTAATTCTCCAAAGGTAAGGTCCATGCTACCTGAAGTTAAAAGCAGCTAGACTTGGAGGCTTGTCACTTTCTTCATGGGTTAGTCCTGCAGCAGATTTCTGAATGCAGATTCATTCATTTCTAGAATCTGTACTTTTTCCACCAAGGTCACTTCTGTTGCTGTATACTAATTTCTCTACACAGTATTTTCCACCCATTACTCAGATGAATGATGTTCCCTCTGGACTCCCCATGTTGTGCACTGACTCCTACATCCCCCTAAAAGCCCAGGGAATCTGTGTGGGGAGCACACCAGACTTTTGCTTTTAGGTTAGGCATACTTTTGCCTATGGTTAGGCATACTCTTTGTAATAGAACCCTTTGGGGCAAAACAATATCAACATCATTTCTTGAAAAAAATATATGGTCAATCAGAGAGCTTTAATGATTTTCTCTCCCAAGTCAGTGCCTTTTTCTATTTTTGGTGGCTACATAGTCATACTGTCAAATATTTGATGAATAAAACAAAAGACAATGCAATATCATTTGCTATAAAGACAATACAATCTAGTATAGTAAGTGTTTCTGATACCTCAACTAGTGATAGACTGTTGGGACTAAGGGAATGTTATCAGGATACTGGGTAATATTTTTGCTGTGCATATATCATTTTTCCCAAATCTGTTACTGTTTCGTGTCATAAAGCCACAGCCACAGAATGCAAAGGACACCGAACCAGCTGAGAATAGCACGCATGAAGGATTAGAGCATGATCACCAAGACCTTTCAGATGTTACTCCCTGGCCCGGTGTGGCATGTTTCTCTAAGGAGTGCTTACTGTGTGGTTCTCCATGCTTTTTATACATTGTTTTACCCTTTTCTCTGTAACTAAGCACACTTCTTCCCTAATCTGTTAGTATTCCCTCTATCAAGCTTCCTTTGACCTTCTTTCAAAAGTCCAGTATTTCTTATAGTATTTGTTGAATATAAATTTGAGATATTTATTTTTTCCTTTTTATTGAATTTGTTGGGATGACACTGGTTAACAAAATTATATAGGTTTTAAGTGCCAAATTCTACAACACATCTCTGTACACTGTATTGTGTTCACCCTTCCAAGTCAAGTCTCTGTCCATCACTGTTTATCCACCCCAACTCTCCTCTACCGCCCCTCCCTCCTCCCTGAGCAACCACCACACTGTTGTAAATTTGAGCTACCTGTAAACAGTTTTATTAGTGTTATTATTGTTTTTGTTAGTTATCTTTACAAAGGTGCACCGGTTTTAACTGCCCATCCCTATTTCCTCAAAAAGGGATCAATTTTGTAAAACTAGAGGTTCTTCTTTAGATCTACTACATTATGGGGAGGGGGTAATTTGCATGTCCAACAACGTCAACAATCAAGATCATAGAAGCAGCATAGAGAATGCAAAATAAAGGTCTCGGGCAAATTAGTGGTTCTCATGAACTAGACGCGGAGGGGAAGTGCGTAGGCATTTGCTTTGGACTCCGTTCTACCCGAGTCATAAATGAGCATGTGCAGATGATTTGGTGTCTATTCACTAATCTGAGTATCAGTGCTAATAGCTACTACTTCACAGATGGGTTATTAGGACAATATGGAATAACATGTTATCCATCTATCCCAGTACATAGCACAGCAGAAGTGCTTATTAAGGACTAATTCTTTTCTTTCCTAATGATCTGGTGATACATAGAGAGGTGTGATAGGTAATAGGGCGTTTTGGAAGTGGGATTCGCACTGTTCATTTCTGTGTATTTCTAATGCCATCACAGCCTCAGAAACAGTCCAACTTATAATGACAGCATGCTGTTATCACATATTATGAAGGCCCTGACTCAAAAGTGTCTAATTGTGTTTAACATATTTTTTTCCAAAACATGGGAATATATGTTATCCACCTAAATGTTGTCAACAAAATAGTTATTATTTTTAGCTTTTGATGTGTGAAATAGATGACTAATCAGCTGAAACACTTCATTCTCTAGTTATCTTTTGAAGAGCTATACAACTCAGTATCTCATTATCTTCTTTATTATTCCCAAAGGTGATGCTGTAACTCAGAATTTTACAACCAATATTAAAGAATGACTCCAGAGTTAAAATTGAAGCTCTATGGAATAGACAATAGTTAGCAATTATTACTGGTTTTCTTTTCTAAAACATGAAGGGCAGAGGAAATTGATTTAAATGACAGAAAAAGTGTTTGATTAGATATATAAAAATAGATAACTGTTGGATTGTAAATTTTGTAGAACAAGGTATGAAGATGTCTGTGTTGTCTCTTTTACTAGGGAAATAATTAAGAGTAGAAAATTACTATATTATTAGACTATTCATTTGAATGTTTCTCAGTTTCTTACTACACTAGTTTCTACCATTGGTAACTCACTTAACAATTTTCCATTTTTATTTTAGATTGAAAATTAATCAAGACTACCGCATGTGTCAACAAGGGATTACACACCCACTTCCCCATTGACAGCAAGGTAATACATAGTAGTGATTAAGGGTTTGGGTGCACATAAGCCTTAACAAACATATTCTGGTCCAAGTTTTGCTGCTTTGAACTTCAGATAACTTAAAATTTCTCTGGCTCATTTTCTCTTCTCTTTAGTAAAATAGGATTAATGTTGTCTATCTCCTGGTGCTGTTTTAAGCTTACACTGAGTGTGTACTTATATGCAGTTGTCAAAGTGCTTGGCACAAAGTTGTAATGAGTTGTTACAAGGGACTAACAAAGAATGAATCTGACATTTCTTTTGTTTTGCTTTTTTTGTGTGTGTTACATAATCACATAAATCTCTAAGGGAAAATGAACACAGCAAGAATTAAACATCCCAGAGTAGAGTATAACTTACATATTAACACTAAAAATGATGTGTATACGAACTATATTTTTAAATGTGTAATACATATGAAAAACTCCCTTTGAGACTCGTATCATCATCTTGTGGTGGACATAAATTTAATATCAAACCTTATATAAGTATAAGGTATTTTTCCCCACCAAGAAAGAAGGAAGGGGGGCCAAAAGCCACAAAGTGTGGAATAATAAGAGGCTTTATTAAGTACCACACATCCCACCTGACAAGGTTCCCTAGCCCCGGGGACAAAGGCTATGAAAGTCGTGCAAATTAGACTGCGTGAGAAGTATTTAAAGGGGTCCTAGGGGTCCTTTAGGGTCGTCGAGCTAATATGACGTGGTGAAATCTCACTGGCTGACAGATGGTCGCTCCTTTCCCAAAGATCTCTGGGAACTTTAGTTTTGGTGCTTGGTTGTGTGGGCGGCCCCAGCCAAAGTCTAGGATCTGAGTTCCTCATGTGACTGTCCCCATTAGCCACCCCACAATAAAATTGTGAATGAGAACACTTTAAAAGTTATATTTATAAAGCTATATTCTACTTAATATCTCTAACTTTCTGTGATATTTTCATTATCATCGTATTTGGATATATACTATATGTTTTATAATGGGAATTTTGCTTTATGCCATATGCCTGAGTCTTTGTTTAGTGTGTTTTGATTCATTTTTGACATTTCAACTAGCCTATCCATTGTAAGTGTCTAGAAAATGAAACAAATACTCAACTTCCCCTTTGGTGTCTTTTGTATTTGATACAGGTTATTCCTAGAACACTGTTTATAATGTTTGAACTCTAACCCTGGCATTTAACTTAATTTTCAAGTGTAACTTGGTCTTCATTTTTGATATCTCATAAAGCATAGTACCTGTTTAATGGTTAAGGTCATATTTACAAACGGAGAAAATGTGCAGCTGGCTCTTTAATGTGTTTAGTACCCTCAGTAAAAGAAGCTTACCACTAAATTCTTGCCATCTCTTGAAGCATAGTTTTAAAGATTGCCTGAATAAGAAATGTAGGGGGTATTATCTGGAATTACAATTATGTAATTTCCACTGCCATCACCACAATGGAATACCTTCTGTAATTAAAAGGCATGCTGTCTTGCTTGGGCGAGATGGAATAAAAAATCAAATTGTCCCCTGGTGGTGGTACAATAGAGCTTTCTTGGTTGCTCTGGGAAAGAGCACATGCTCTTATTGTATGCATGGGGAAAAAGGAAAGACTCAGTAAATAAGTTGTTTTTCATCACTCATCTGAATACCAGCTCTGCATCTCAAATAATAAGTCAATTGCAGTTACATGAAGGTACACCAAATGGCATTTTATCCTTTTTTAGATCTAGAGAGATGGGTTTAAGGGTGAGAAATGGCCGGCTTTAGCAAACAGATTAAAAACAGCACATTACCTAAATGCTGAGTGACTCAAATCTAAAAAGCACACAGGCCTTCACCTGTAAAAACCAAAGCATTCCTGGCTATTGAGAAGTAAGGTTGTGACCTGGCTTCTCGCCTGTCTCCATTCTTGCCCTCCTTTCTCTTAGTTCAAAGAGAATAAATCCAGGGTCCTGGGCCAGCTTTGGACGAGAACACTGTGGACACTTTGGCTTTGAGGTAGATAAGGAAGAGATGGACCAGGGGGACCATGAGCTCATAGGTCTTTTCCATCTCTGTCATCTGGGCTGCTGCCATTCCAGCCCACGCACCCCAAACTCCCGCCACCCCGGCTCTCTTCTGTTCCCCGAGCTCACTGAACATTTCTCTGAGTGCATCTGCACATCCTGTTCCCTCCACCTCTAATACCACCACCACCTCCATTTCTCTTTTTGCAAACTCCTACTCATCTGTCAGGAAGTTTCACCCACTCTGTGAAACCTTCCCTGATTCATAAGCAAAGCTCATCAGTCTTTCCTACGGGCTCTCATGCCATTTCTTTTTTTTTTTTAATTACCACTCTTACCACATTTAATGGAAATGTGTCTCTTTTAACATCTCTGCCTCTCACTTTCAACCTTTCCCTAGGGAAAGCGGCTGAGCCCTGCTCACCTCTGCCCCATCCCTTACAAAGAGCTATAGTAACCCATGAAAACTTGGGCATCCATGCAGAGGTAGGCAGATAAGTGGTGCTGTAGATACCGACAAAGACGGTGACAAAGGAAAAGAGATAGAGGTAGAGATATGGATGGAACCTTAGAGGGGTGCTTCAAGTTACTGAGAGAAAAGGCTCCAAAACTGATGGCCCTGCACCATTTATTTCCTCTGAGATCTGAAATTGAGGGGTAGAGGGGAGGAGTGATAGCTATGTTTGCAGTCAGGCTGCATGGACTCTGTGCACATTGGTCAGGGCTGGAGGGTGGGAAGCAGTTGCACTCCCGAAGACTTGCGGTGAATTTGTTCGATGAAATATGGTTGTCTTTACAACTGATTTATGAGTCCTGAATAGGAAGGATAGAGTGTGTTTGCATCAAGTATAAAGAAAAGTGAACTGTCTTAAACAGAGGGGAAGCTATTTTCAAATGAAGTGGCAGAGGCCTTTCTTCATTCACTTGGATCGAAATAGAGCCTTCACTACAGAAACATCAAATAGACATTCCAGGAAGAGGATGGACTTCAACAACGATTGAGAAATAAAGGAAAGTCACTTAAAACTCCTCTTCCTTTCCACATAAATCCACCTACTACATGCATGATGAAACACACCAACAAATGCATAGATGGAAATCTGAGAGTCCCTTCAAGTAGGAAGGTCAAACTCATGCCATAAAAGATCGAACTCATTGAGTACCTGCAATGGTTGAGAATGCCTTGAAGAATGAAAAATTAAGATCTATTCAACACTCAACACCTAGGCACTGAAGAAGAGAACCCAAATGAGCTAATCTGCAAAACTGGACTGAAAATGAGCTAATGCTGTTAGGGGATTGTATGCAAACTATGGCAAGAGATCAATAACAATTGAAAGAAGGAGGAAGAAAAAAAGTACTCAGCTGCTAACAATAAAGAAGCAGCAAATCTGCAAAATGCATTAACTGTTTCAGTAACTGGTAGGATAATGAAGGAATATTGGCTTGATTGATAGTATGTACCACTATGCTTATTGGGATATGTCTTTTTTCCTTTCTTCCTTTCTTTCTTTTTTTATTCTTTCCTTGGGTGTCAGTGGGAGGAACAAGAGGTGTGGAGGATGGTGGACTAGCTTATCTTTTTCTCATCCCCGCTGTCCCTGACTTACTTACCAATGCTATCACCATCATGATAAAGAGGCATGTGTAATGTTCTTCAGGTGGGCAGTAGAACTGACATCACGTTTTATGTATTACCCAAAACATGGAAGAAGAAAATTTGCAATAACCTAATAGTTATTTGTAAAAGCATGAAGTTGGCCCTATCATCTAAGAGATGGAATTTGCGAGCTGTTAAATGTCAGAGCTGACCTCTGGGAGTTTTAGAGGTGGGATGATGTGGCAGAGGGCAGGCTTCAGGTCATGTTTTATACAAGAAGTTTAATTGTTCTGGCTAGGAAGTAGAAGTGACTCATTGAGTTGAAGTGGTCTCTATCTCCCAACACAGCTTTCACATGGGGGAGGAGAGCGAAGCAATAATATCTTTAAAAAAATTGGACTCGGTCACTCTAGCCTTTTAACTACTTCCATCCACATTCATTTGTTTTGGATACAAAAGTTGATCACAGGCCAATGATAGCAAAAAATGATGTCTTGGTCACCTCTTTGAACCCATACAAACCTTTTCACTGTGTTTAAACCAGACTTTTGTTTTCCAAAGAAAATTGCATGTGATTCAAGCCTTCTGAGCTTTTAGAGAAGAACATGAAATGGTTTTATAGCTATAAAGAATTGTTAAGTCATCATGACACACCAGGTTCATGGTATAGGATTTCCCAGTTGTGTTTTGATCGTTCACAGAGATTTTCATCCTGCCCAGGTATGAACATTTTGGACTTGACATCAAAAGCTCATTCGTGATATTTTAGCCATGAAATTTAGATTCTTTGTCTCATGTCACCTTCAAGGGCTATGACCCACCAGGGATTTCTAAACACAACATTGGCTAGTTCTCTCCCGTTCTCTTCCACTGCTCCTCTTTGGCCACTGATATTGCTAAATCAGAAGCTTAAATTTAAGGTATCTCCTTATTGTTCTATAAAACTTGGTTCTCTGAAAAAAAATATATTGCTAGAAGAATGTGGTCATGAGCTCACAGGAACTGTTGTCTCCTCCATTCTCACCCCCCACAAGGTAATATAGCATTGCAAAGCTAAACTAAAATAGGTATTCTCAAGGGAGGGAAATAACCATCGAGAAGTGAGCCTGTATCAAAAAAACTAAAACCCACAAGTGTCACTGACCTAGACAATTGAGGAACACTCTGAAGGAAAAACAGAAGTCACCTAGGGAAATGGAGTAAGTATTACACCCAGAACAATGGAGACAGGGACCCAGAGTGGTGGGAGATAGCTTGTGGGTTAACTTAGAGATGTATCCTAAAGTATAAGATCAGAAAAGTATTTAAAAAATTCAAATAATTAGGCTGAAAAGTTTGACTTTTAATCTACCCACAGTGGTAAAGTAATCAAAACATAGAAAATGTATTTTGAAAAGTCTGAACCTAGAGTCCCCCTAGGGAAGGGGGTATGTGATTGGAAGGCATTTGAATGCCTGGGACAGCCATGCCTGATGCTTCCATCAACCCCCATTTTTCTCGACTTACCTGAGCAACCACATATAACATCGTGTCTTTTCTCTCCATTTGATACATGCCCTCATCTCTAAAGTTAAGCTCTTCACTAGTATCTTGGCAATTATTCCACTTCTTGACTGTGGCAACATTTTTAGAGACTAATGTGGGGATAAGGATAGGATCCCAGAATGGCCAGGGAGCACCTCCCTTCTTGCACTCCACCTCTTGTTCTGTCTAAGGCTTGTGGGGATACTCAAATCTGAAAGTCACTCTTAATTTCATCTAATTACACTGGGGAACAAAATTGTTGTTGCATCCACAGAAACACTTGTTCTTACCTAATTCAAGTGTGCTGATCTCAAATCTGCTATTAGTTTTTATCTGTAAGCTACAGTATTTTTGCAATTTAAGATTTTAGGTTTTCATCTTATTGTAAAATTTTTAACATTTAGTTTAACATAATGGAGTAGAATGTCTTCTTGGGCATCATCTTTGTGAAAATATAATAATTTGTATAATGCAGTTAATACACTAAAAGATATTATTGAATTGTCTACAGAATTTGTCTACCGTTTCAAAATAGCACATATCAAAACACTTATTTTAATCATAAAATTTGTGCAAAACTTATTTAAATTGTATTCAGGCAAAACTTTGCGTTTATAGTTCTTGCATTTGTATACTTGTTGAGGACAATCTTGTTTGATGCTCCAGCAGTAGTCTGCTCATCACTAACAGCTCCAAGATTTTCAGGAAACTTATTAAGGTGACAGTTCAGGAAGTGAATCTTAACACTCATGTTACATCCAGTGTCACAGAAACCCAACAGCATCCTTTGAACCAGAAGTTCATCGTTTTCTGCTTTTTTGTTGCCAAGGAAGTTCTTTGGAACTGCCACAAAAGACTGCCATGCTGTTTTCTCCTCCTTATTCATCTTCCTGGCAAATTCTTTGTCACGTATGAGGGTTTGAATTTGAGGTCCATCGAATACACCTGCTTTTATCTTCTTGAAAGACAAAGACAAGGCAGGAAAAGCAGAAATAATATGTTCAAAGCATTCACTTTCTCTATTCAAAGCCTGAACAAACTGCCTTATTAAGCCAAGTTTGATGTGAAGTGGGGGAAAAATTATCCTGTCTCGATTAACTACAGGTTCATTCACAATATTTTGCATCTCTACTTCCAGAGCTTCACGTTTCTGCCACTCCTTCTGTGTCCAGTGTTTCTCCCGAGCTCTGCTGTTCCACAAACGCAGAAAGCAAGGATACTTCATGAAACCTCTCTGTTGTCCTAGCAAGAAATATACCATTTTAAGATCCACACAAATGATCCAGTTATGCTCCTCAGACTTCAGAAAGTCGAGAACAATTTTTATGTCATTATAATCTTCTCGCAGATGAGTTGAATAACCAATTGGAACTGCTGCATAAACATAACCGTCATGTAGGAGAACACATTTCAGACTCCGTTTAGAGCTGTTAAGAAATAGCCGCCATTCTGTTGGACTGTAAGTGGTAACATCTAGCTGGCTGAGAAGACTACTGATATCATGACAGTAAACAAAGTGTTTGTCTTTCGAAAAAAGTCCACAAAAATTTGTTCACACTTCCTGAAATGGGATACTTTAGCTGACCAGTGAAGTACATTCTTTTCTTGAAGCCTGGAGGCTAATAACTCAGCTGCTTTCTTTGATAGGCCCAAATCTCTTACTAAGTCATTCAATTCGGGTTGGCTAAACTGCTGAGGGGTTAATAACTGCTTGGCATCAGAAGAAGACCCTTCAGATTCTACAACCATTTCCTCATGCATCTTATCAAAATACACTTGATCACCATGTTTACTTTCTTAATCCTTAGAAGAAATAAAACCATTGAAAACTGGAACCAGGAGTGTCTCAGAGTGTGGGATAGGTTGTATTGCTGAAGGAATATTAGGATATGCAATCATATGCCATTTTTTCTTGCCGATACCCTTTGTATGGATCAGACAGAAATAACAGCCCCTGCTGTGGTTCTTAGGTTCATGCCAAACCATAAGAATACCAAAAGGAATTCCTTTGCATTTTTCTTTTGTCCAGTCATGAAACATTTCCTCACAATTATGACACACAATATGAGGAGCCCAATTCTTGTCTTGATCGCCAAGGGGACCTTGAAAATAGGCAATAAATGCATGTGTCATAAATGATGAAATATTGCACCTTTGATGTTGAAATGTGCAACTGCCACATATATAACAGAGGATATTAGGACTATTCTTACATTTACGCCTACTTGAAGAAGCCATGATTCAATCTTAAAACAAAATAAGAGGCTATTTTTATCAGATAATAATTTTTTTACATTTAAAAACAACTACAGTTATGTAGAAATGATGTTTGTAAAACATTAATTGCCTTGTGGTTATGTTCAATCCAAGAGTCATTGCCCTTTAACTCCAATGTAAAAACCAATGCATGCCATTAAGTGCAACAAAAAGAAATTAAAATTGCATAAAAACTTGAGCATGCACCAAAAAATGGATTTCAGATTTGGAATCAGAGATGCAGCAATATATAGAAAATGTTCTAAAACCTCATGCAACAGAAAATGAAAAGAAAATTGTTCCCCAGTGTTATTGTTCTTCCTTCTGTGACCCAGACTTTGTCTTCTGTTAATTGTGGTGATGCTGCACAGAAAGGGTTCCAAGGTACAACTGCAACAAGATAGTCAGAGGTATGAGTTACGTTTCTTTGTTAACAGGTAGAGCTTCAGACTTTTTCCGCCTTCTCCTTTCTCTGCCCTTTCATTCTGTGGATTGGGCTCTGACTCTTCACACACACACTCCTATCCTTGGGTCCCTCATCTGTGATCTGCAAGAACAACCCAAGGAGGAGAAAAGAAAAATAACAGAAAGAGAGTAAGCTTCTATAGGTACCCATTCTTCTCATTTGGCAACTGATACTGCTCAATCAGAAGCTTAAATTTAAGACCTGGAAACAGGCCAGGGAGCTGGTTTCCCAGGTAACCTCCCTGGTTTTGGACCCATTTCTCCCAATCCACGTACTTTGGAAATTAAAGTCAATCTGTCTTTATTCTTTGTGGACTAAAACACTCACCATAAAAGATTTCAGAGGGTGAAGTTCGAGAGGTAAGAGAAACAAAGGAAAAATCTCCCAAATAAATCACCTAGACACCTACCAACAAAACAGCAAATCTTAAATATTGAGTCCAAGAAACCTTGATAAAATGCTGTCTGTGATTGGCAGTATTTGCCGTGGAGTTTACCTAGATGAATGGACATAGAAGCTACTTTCAGGGTGCTCATGGTATTCTGGAAGAGATGTGCCCATAAAAGGAAAACACAGTGCATCATAGTGAGTACTGGAGCTTGAAGAATACATGTAATCTGGTAAAAATTCAAGGGGCTGAAGCAAAAAGAAGTTCTTTGTCCCGCTGCCAGAGCTACGCACATGCGCACGTGTGTGTGTGTGTGTGTGTGTGTGTGTGTGTGTGTGTGTGTATCTTCTCAGGGAAAAGAGATCACAAAGTATGACAGAAAAACTTGGAGTTTTGGTTTGAATCTTAGCTCTGCCATAATCCGAGTAATTGTGGGAAAGTTGTTTCAACTCTCTAAGCTTCCATTTTCTCATATGTGAAGTAAGGATAATAATACCTCATTTACATCTCGTACAGTTGTGATGAAGATTAAATTAGAAAATGTAAGCAAGTCATCTAAAACCACAGCTGAAATAATGTTGGAGCTTCATAAATATGTGTTCTATTTAAAAATATTATTTAAGTTAGTGCTCAGAGTGAATTGGTTCTGTTTCTTTGAGGAACCCTGACAAATACAGAGGGCTAGCTATACCTTAGTTATGGGTCAGAAGACTTCATTTTGTTAAGATGACAGTTCTCCCCAAAATGATCTGTAGACTCAATGAAATCCCAATCCAAATGTCAGTGGCAACATTTTTGGTAGAAATTAATTATCTCCTTATACAATTTATATAAAAATTCAAGGACCTAGATTAGCCAAAAAAACACACAAAAGTCATAAGAGACAACATAAACACAAACACACCCACACTTTAGAAAAATTATCGAGTTACAAATTATTTTAAATTTTGTTGGTTACCTATGAAGGACTGTAAACTGGGAATAATGAATATTTCTCAACACATATATATGCTGGTGTAGTTATGAAATTTTAGGAGTAAACATAAAATCATGTGGGTAACAAGGTAGAGAAAACTGGATAGATAAGAGGTGGAAGAGTTTTCACCAAACGTTAAGAGACACTGGAACAATATTTGTAAATGCATAAAGGAAAGAAAACGTGACCCAGACTTTTATATCAAGTCAAATTGTCTTCAAAAGCCATAGATCCTCAGACATGCAGGAACTCAGTGAATGCTGAGCATGTCTTGATAAACATACTTGAAGGTCAAGTCCTGCCCTCTAAGTTTATTCATGATAAAGAATTCAGGATTGGAGAAATTCTAACAAAAATACTGTTAGTAAGCAAAGAATGAATGTGTTTTATATTCAACCTGAATGAATATGAGAAATATAGTTTCAGAATTGGATGTCAATTTTATACATTTTGATGATGGGAAAATAATAATATAACTATATTGCTCACAAAAATTGGGATATTTCAAAATAAATATGAAATTATAAAATATCCCCTAATTTTTGTGAGCAGTATAAATGAATACAGGAAGGGTATTGGAAGTCTAAGAACAAAAGAACTTTCCTTTTTTCAATAAGGGATTAATGAATATGATGTAGGTGAAAATATGTAATTAAACATAATGGTCATAGCCATTTAATGTTTTCTTAAACTATTTTTAAAATCTGAGTGATCATTTAGAAATTCTTACACCCTGCTATGAAGAAACAGCATTAAAAAGTTTCAGTTTCTCTGTTTCCATGTTTCTTTTTTCATTAAGTTTAACTAATAGTAAGTTCATCGTTTTCAATAAAAATTACATGTAGTGCTATTTTTGTAGAATTATCTACCTACCTACCTGTTTTTCTATTGTATATATACATCTAGGATGTTTGTCAAATGTTGACAATAATTGTTTCTGCATGAAGAAATTTAAGTAATTGTATTTCTCCCCTATCCATTGCATTTTTGATGATGTATATTTGTATGATGAATATGAATCGTTAAGGTTATTTGAAGGTGTAGTTAAATCAATTAATTAAAAAGATTAGATGTGTCAATCAGTAGAGGAATTAGTGAGTATTATAAGCTGAATTTTGTTCCCCAAAATTTTTAAGTTGATGTCCTAACTCCCTATGTGACTGTCTTTAGCAATAGGGACCTTAAGGGAGTAATTAAAGTTAAATGAAGTCATAAGGATAGGGCCCTAATCCAACAGGACTAGTGTTATAAGATGGAAAAACACTAGAAATGTGAATTCACAGAGGAAAGGCTATGTGAGGACATGATAAAAAATAAAAAAACTTACCACAAACTAATTTTATCAACACCTTGATTTTGGACTTCTATCTGCCAGGACTGTGAGAAAAGTTATGTTGCTTAAGACACTTGGTTGTGGTATTTTGTTATGGTAGCCCTAACAAACTAATACAATAATTAAATTCATATTTATGCTGCCATTAAAAAGAATAACTCAAATATATACATAAATACATAAAATATATATTATCTTTAATATATCAAGAAAGACAAAAGCAAATTTCAGGGTAAAATGCACATAATAAGATTCAGTTTCTGTTTCAAAGAAAAAGACTGGGAAACATAGTAAAGCCTATATGTACATGTTCTTATGTGTTTATATAAAGGGAGATTTACCAGACTAGAGACATTGATTTCCTCAGAGAGAGGATTATTATTGAAAAGAAGCCACCAATTATTTCATTTGTACATTTTTGTGTTGCTTGAAATTTTATAGTAGGTATGCATACTTTTGTGATTAAGAAAAAAGTAGAATTAATGAAAACTTGTGTAGTGAAAATTAACACAAAATATGTTTAATTTGTGTTTGTGTGGTACATACACTCCAAATTCCATCAATATGTCCTATATCCACCAGCACTTGGTCAGGGGTCCTAAAACCTTTCTACCCAGCTCTTCTTTGCTCAAATGCAAATAGCATAACAATGCCTTTTCTTGTATTCCTGGCAGTAACTCTCAAGGTACATAGTCATGTCTTTGTTTTCAAACAGGGATTCATTTTCTATATTCATTCTCTTAAGATTAGTGCATGCACACACATAAGTGTGTACACACACGTGTGTTTAAGTGGGCAATTAGATGGCCTACAAGATTTCATTCTTTTGGTATCTGAATTCAGAGTTGGCCATAAAACAAGAACGACAAAAACTCAAAAGAATTTCTTTTTTAGAGATTCGCCAGGACCTCTACTATGTGTGATAGCCTGTGCTGTTGAATTGTGGGTAGCAATTACTATGAGACAGCGATAAAAATAATTTAAACTGAGAAATCTAAGCAGTAAGGAGAATTTTTCCAGCCCCCAAACTCCCAGTCTAGAAAACCAGTATCTTACCTACAACCATTTTGATGAAACAAGCTAGGGAAAGCTAAGGGTTGAACGGTTGCCTGTGTAAGGCGAGATGGAATTTATCAAGTAAAACAGAAGCAGGAGTCACGAGGCCAAGAATAAAAAACAAATGCAAATCTAGGAGGCTGTTATTTTAAAACCAAAGAAAAGTAGGTTACACAAGCCGCTTCCATTTTTAAATGCTACCCCTCGGGTGGTGTGGGGAAACCTTTGCCCACTTGTCATTTTTCCCCCCTTGCAAAGGATGCTGTTTTTCCACAGAGGTAAAGAGTAATATTTGAGGAAGAGGTTTTCCAGATGCAGTTACAGCAAGACACTGAAGCTCAGGTTTGCACGTGGGTAAACACGTGCCTTCTCACCCAGGGAAAAGTTTAGCTTGGCATGCCTTACTACAAGCATGACTCTGGTCTTACAGAAAGCCAAAACTACAGAAACTCGAGATATCTCCAAAAATAACACCCAAAATAGAGCCTTGACACTCCTCATCTTGGCCAGGCTGCGAGTGATGATACCATTGCGGATGCTGAGGCCCCATAAAGCTCCGGAACTCTCCACCTTCTCCTTGTGAGCGGGACCTCATTCAGCGTTGCACCCTTTAGCAGAAGCTGTACTCTGGACTTGGGTTTGGGGGCTTAGTTATTAAATCTAAATACTTCTGGGAGCTTCTAGAAAACACACAGCATGTTTGAAACCTACACTAGACAAAGATTTTTTTTTATAGGACAAATAATAAATTGCACTTCAACAAAATGTGTAAAATTTTCTGCTCATTGAAACAATGCCTTTAGGAAGAAAGAAATGCTGGTCCCACAATGAAAGAAAATATTTGTATTAGCTCTTTCTGAATGACTTATATCCACAGAATGTAAAGAACTTCTGTGAGCTCAATTATGAAAAAGACTGACCTTTTTTATTTTTTTAAATGAAGGACAAGAGTGAGCAGAAGCTTTATAGAGGATGTTATACAAATGTTCGGTAAGCAGGTGAAAAATGCTATCATTTATCACCAGGGAAATGAAGACTAAAACAATTGTGAGGTACCACTTTTCATCCACTATGATGGCAAATGGCCTGAAAACAGCAAATATTGCAGAGCACGTGGTACAGTGAGAACTCAAGGAATTGCTGGTAAAGATGGTAAAATGGTGTGATCGCTGTGAGAGACATTTTTTTTTGACATTTTCTGATAAAGTTAAACAATTCTGTGACCCAGGAATTTCTCTCATGGGTTAAATTTAAAATACCACATTTCCCCATGTGTAAGACACATCTTAATTCATGGGCCCAAAATTTGAAAAAAAAAAGTATTACATAAAGTTATTGGACTCAAGTTTTTTTTGTTTGTTTGTTTTTTTACAGGGATAGAGAGAGCGTCAGAGAGAGGGATAGATAGGGACAGACAGGAACAGAGAGAGGTGAGAAGCATCAATCATTAGTTTTTCATTGCCGTTGTGACACCATAGTTGTTCATTGCTTGCTTTCTCACATGTGCCTTGACCGCGGGCCTTCAGCAGACCGAGCCACCCTTGCTGGAGCCAGCGACCTTGGGTCCTAGCTGGCGAGCTTTTTTTTTGCTCAAGCCAGATGGGCCCGTGCTCAAGCTGGCGAGCTCGGGGTCTCGAACCTGGGTCTTCTGCATCCCAGTCCGACGCTCTATCCACTGCGCCACCGCCTGGTCAGGCGGACTCAAGTTTTATTCATCATAAAAATTGTACGACTCCTCATCACTGTAAAAACTCGCATTCATTAGTTTGTCCTCATCTGTGTCTGATGATGAATCACTGTGTTCAACACTGAGCACAAAACAAGCGCAAAAAAAAACGGGAAATGCAAGTAAAAAAAAATCTATAACCACTGTATAAGACGCACCCAGTTTTTATACCCCAAATTTTTCTGAAAATGATGCATCTTATACATGGGGAAATATAGTATGTCCACTTTAAGACTTGTATAATAAATATTCCTAACAGCTTTTCTTGTATTAGCAAACAATTGCAAACAACCCGAACATTCATCAACAGGAAAATGGATAAAGAAATCATGGTATCTTCGTACAATGGAATGCTACTTAGCATGAAAAGGGAATACACCACTATGCACAGGAATCAATCTCAGACATCTTATGCTGAGTGCGAGTAAGATAGACACAAAAGATAACCACTACATGGCTCCATTAATATGAAATTCAAGAATAAGCAAAATTATGTATGATGATTGCGAGCAGACCAGTGGTAATCTATAAGGAGATTAAAACTGGCTGGAATGAGGCATAAGGGAACTTTCTGGAATGATGAAAGTGTTCTATGCCTTTACTTGGGTATTGGTTATACAGATATATGTATTTGTCACAATCATTAAACCTTGCGCTTACAACCTATGCACTTTTCCGTATTTAAGTTTTATCTTAATGTAAAAAAATTTTAAATACATTGCTCTGTTAGCCATTTAACCACTTAGAAAATCTCGGTATGCAATTGAGATTATGAGGATAGGAAAAATAAAAGGTATAATGAATATAATTTTCCTTGCATACTATTCTGTTTTCTATGGAATTTGGGGGTTTTCTCTAATATTTTAAAGAAAAAGAGGCATGAACATCCTATACTCAATAAGATAAAGTTTTATTTTATTTCTCTCTGGATTTATATAAAACAAAACACAGGAACTCATGGGGCCCCAAGATAATTGTTTATTATTCCATCCAACAATAGAAGGCATTTGATAGTAAAGGTTTTATGACTGTCTACATTAAGGGACTACTAATGTCATCAGACTGAACAAGGCCCTGGGGACACAGGCAACACTTCTATTTAAGATTTCCTAGGACCTTGTTCTGCAGTGAGCATTAGTGTCAGATATGAGTAAATGTACTGGCTTCAGAGCCTTCAGGCAGCCAGCTAAGTCTAGTTGCTCAGGAGGACAGGAAGCTTATTCTGGGCTCTTGGTGAGCCAGCTTTGCTGTTATTGCCTTTTTTTTTTTCCCCTTAAGTGAGAAGCAGGGAGGCAGAGCAATAGACTCCCATATATGCCCCAACTGGGATCTACCTAGCAAGCCCCCTACCCAACAATGCTCTGCCCATCTGGGGCTGTTGCTTCATTGCTCGGCAACTGAGCTATTTTAGCACCTGATGTAAGGCCATGGAGCCATCCTCAGCACCCAGGGCCAACTTGCTCCAACTTAACCATTGCTGTGAGAGGGCAAGAGAGAGACAGGCAGACAGAAGGGAGAGGGGGAGAGGTGGAGAAGCAGATGGTTGCTTCTCCTGTGTGCCCTAACCAGGAATTGAACCTGGGACTTCCACACAGTAGACCAACACTCTACCTCTGATTCTACTAGCCAGAGGCATGCTGTTACTGCCTTATGTTAACTTTTGTGCATTCTCTGGCATTGGTATGATAACGCCACCCTCAGTGTGACTCTCCTTCATTTCCCCTGATGCCCATTGTTGTAAGTTATATGAACAACCAACCAAATGTTGATTTAATTTTGGCTGAGGTGACTTTTATTTATACCCCTGAGCAACAAATGTGACCCTATTGGGGCTGGTTCCTTCCATCTGTGACTGAGAGCCGGGGCATTGCCTCGGACCAAGTGGAAGGGCAGGTGAACTGCTCTGACAAGTACGTGTTATGGCTGGTGCTCACTCAGACATGTAGTGGAGCTCGGGCCTGAGCTGGGGTCACTTTCTACCCAGAGTGACTGCTGTCCTTGACCTGGCCCTGCTATTTTAACCTGGACCCCATGCCCCACCCATCCCCACCCTCAGCCTCCCCCCCCTCACTCTGTGGATTGCTGCAGATGAAATACTGCTCACTTAAAAAAGAAATTGCCTACTGGCTATTTGTGGACTCACCAGGGAAACGGTTCAGCTCCCTCCTCAGTTTACAGAAGCCTCTCGTCTTCCCTAAATAGAGTTACGGGCAGGCTCTGGGGAGCTAGGATTCAGATCTGCAAACACATTTGTGTTGGAATAGAAAGCAGCATTGAGAATGATGTGGGCTGCGTGCGGCAGGCGGACTGATGACACCACCCAGTTTTTGGCAGTTTGGGCAAGTGCTATTGGGGAACCTTCAGCTCTGTAGCTGAGTCAGCCAGATGGGGCAGCAGGGGACAACGGATCAGCCCCATTAGAGGATGCTCCCAGTTCATGCCCTGTGATAGGGAAGGGCTCTTTATTCTGGCCCAACAGAAAGTCTCCCTGTGAATCCAGACCTAGGAAAATCTGTGTCACACGCGAGTGCCCCTGTGCAATATTTTCCACATGGGAACGTGCCCACACAGTATTACTCAGCATGAATGGTTCCATCTCCAGGGTAAAGGTTATAATTTTGAAATGTTGACAATACATTGAAGACTCTGTTTCTACCTTTGTGAATACCTCAGGGCCCTGGGACTTAAGGGTGAAAACCACAAGTTTAACCACAACAAAAATGTCAACATTGTGAAGGGAAGGAGAGGTGGCTCCCAGGCTGTCTGGGGACAGGAGCTGCTTTGCAGGTCCGAGGAGTCCCAGCAGCAAGCCCAGTTCCCGTTGCAGAGAGGTGCTTCATCTGAGCATGTTGAACTTAGCTGAGCTGAGCCAGGGCTTGCGTTAAGGTCTTTTAACTAGAAAGCCTTTCCTATCTGCATTAGACCTATGGTAACAGCATTGTGCTACTCAACACGCGAGTGTGCTGTGAGCATGTCGTGGGACAGCCCTTTGTACACTACAGAAGACTGCTATGTAACTGTCAGGGGCGACGATGAGGAGGAATGAGCTAATGACTGAGGTGACGACAATGAGCACAGTACTGATGATTCTGTTAGGATGATTTTCAGAGCTGACTGCAAGCCCCAGGTGCACCAGCCTCCCAAATTGGTATGTGTGAATGGAGAGAGAGTGTGTGTGCTAGCGTGGGTGTTAAGAGCACAGGTGGGGAAGGAAGCTGAGAAAAGTAGAGTGCAGCTACCTAGACCTGTGCCGATGTTACCACTCTTTGCACGGTGGGGTCTTTGCCAAAAGGATCCCAATGAGGATGCTACGGTGGGACACCAGCTTGATGAGAACTCCATCAGAGGGGACCTGCCCTCTGGTGCTGGTTCTTTTTTTGTGAATGAAGAGAAAACTACAGTTTCCAGAACTGCCAATCCATGGCATTTTGATCATCTTCCAATTTGTTTCTTCCCTTGTCATGTTAAACTTCTTCTATAGTTGCACGTTTCCTTTGAAAGAGGCAGACACCACTTCTGGGGGAAAAAAATCTGTTGGACAACTTGCTTTAATCTAGTGGGTGGCAGTGAGAAATCTCAGATGATCATGCTCATTCTTTTTGCACCAATTTGACATGGGTAGAGTTCTATGGTTAGCTCTGAGCTCCAGCAATTCTCTAAACGGGGGGACAGTGATGGTTATTTTTTTTAATTTTATGCAAATGTATCCATTTCTCATCTCACAGGAATTACATCAACAACTGGAAGGCACTGATCTCTCTATATGTAATACAAAAGTTGAAAATAGAAAAACCAACTTTTCAGTAAAATAGAATCTCTCATATTAACACACAGTGAGCCTTTCAGATAGCCTCACAACAGCTCTGAGATAAGAGACCTAATTTACAGAAAGTCCACTTTGACTGGGAATATCGTAACACATCAGCCAAAAGATTGGAATGTTTCAGATACTGTTTCAGTTTTTAAAAGTTTTACTTTAGTGTTGAGAATCAGATTTTATAGGAAACACATTTTACAATCTATTTAAGATAGAAATGCAACATTCTAAGCAGTAAATTATAAATGAAAAGTAAATTAAACATGTTAACTAAAATATTGCCAAATTATATTTTGAAAGCCATGTAACTAATTAAGATCACTGTAAATTTCTAGTCACACAGAAATAGTATTTCCTGTCTAGGATATTTGTGAAATATATGTGACAAAGACCCAGTGGTGTGGCTACCTCTGTGATACTTAAAAGGCAAGCAACAGGTCCTCAAAACCAAAACCGATCAGCATTATGTATAGAAACCTCAGCTCACTCTTCACAGGTCCCATTGACAACAAAGGGATTACTCACTTGGCATGTGTGCAAAAGGAGGCAGCTTGCTAGAAATGACACAAGTCGTAAGAAGCTAAGGTTTTAGCATCACACACATGCACACACGCACACCGTCAATGTAAAGGACTTCATTTATTTTTTAAGTCCTGCGCAAGAGTTAATTATTATTCATAGAACTATCTATAGCAGGTATAGAATTTCATCCTCTTACAAGTAAGGCATTAATTTGGTTGTTTTTATGCCTCAATTTTCAGACTTTAGTTTCAAATCACGACTCACATAGCCACTTCTCTGAATAATACCCCGGGGGAGATAAAGCCATGGTTGTTCGGAGAATGCCTGCCACGAATCGTGTCAGCCACTGTCCTTTATGCAGTTAGCTTTATAATTGACTTTGCATGCATCAGCTCTGCCTCCCAGTGAGGAGACACAGCTTCCAGGGATTGTCCAAAGACGCCTGTCTGGAGAGCTGATCTAATCCAGTTGGTACCATTGGAAAACCTTAAATGGCAGCTTTCATCTTATTTGTAAAAACTCCCTTGGTTCAGGTTGCATTTTAATCCCCGTTGCTATATCAGCTTTATGGAAGCAGGGATGGGGGTAGTCTTGGGGGGACTGTTTTTGGCTACGCTTTACTTTAGTTTTCCTCTTTTATGTAAATTGTTAACTCAAGCAGAATCCCATAGTGGGCCAAGTATCTAAGTCTAGAGGGCTGGGCAGTTGGGGGGCTTAAACTCCTAAGAGCTGTTGCTGAAAGCTAGGTATAATATACTAAGATAGTTAAAGCAGACTGTTTGTGCTTTGATGATCAGAGGAGACTACAGCCTGTGATAGAGAAACAGGCTCATTAGGGTGCCTTTTTCTTTATTGGTAGGGAAAATTTGATCCCTATGACACATGTACAGATCTTTATGACCCAAAGCAAAATCATAACCCTAGTGGGGACACTTTAGCCCTAAGTGGCTTTCCAAAATAAACAATGTAGCTTTGTCACATTTTTTTTCATCCAAACCCACACTGGGCTTCATATTCTTGGATTAAAATATTATTCAGATTCTCAGCTTCCCAATCCTCTGTCGTTCACTCTGAATGTGTATGTGTCCATATGCACATTTAAGAAAATGATACCAATCATCTTAGGTTTGGTTCCCATTTATGTCCCACATAGGATTTGGTACGTCTATTTTTGCCTCTAAATGTGAATGAAGAGGTGGATGAGGGCAAACAGCTGACACTACAGCAGGGACCACGCTCTCTGAATAGGGGTGATGGTGGCCGTTCCTCTCATCTTACAGATGAGTAAACCTGAAGTCCATGTGGTCTTCGTGAAACTGTCAAGGTCATACATGTCAAGTATGACCTGGTTGGGGACTGGGCGAGAGGTTGCATCCTCCCACTGGCCACATGGCTTCAGAGTCCGGCGTTTTCGTAGATCTATAGGGAAGACCACGGCTCTTCCCTGTCGCTTCCCCAATCTCTCTGCATGTGTCTGTGTCCCATTATGCCTGGCACATCCAGGGACACTCCCTGGGAACCTTTAAAGATCAGTTACAAAACACCTGTGGCTCTCCTGTCTCAGGAGGGTTTGCTCTTACACAAAGCCATTGCTGGGTCTGATCACATGTGGTGTGATCTCCGGGTTGCCAGGAAGCACCTATCTACTTTTCTTTCCCAAGCACACCCATGGGGTATCATCAGATGTCTACTCTCTGATCGATCATGATCGCTGTCAGTACCGAGGGCCTTCTTTGCGGTACTCTGGGTAAACAGGGTGCTGGGGTCCCAACATAGAGGAATGATGTGCCATCCTCAGCATTGACTACCATGTCATTCATCAGAGCTTAAGCCCAGTCAGCAGCTGCCACCCGGTCAGCTTGAGAACAAGGGAATGCCTGGTGTTACAGTAATGGCAAGATGAAATAATCAGATAACCCTGGCATTTAGACACAGGAGAAATGGGATCCAAACCTCAGCCATGTGCCCTTGGATGAGTGCCATGATCCCTCAGAGCTCAGCATCCTCATCTTTGAAGTAAAGATACCATCATCTTTCATGAGGGGGGTGGGAGGATGACATGAGCATAAGTGAAGCCACAGAGCTGTGGCACTGGTCGATGTCCCCTAAATGGCAGCTCTGATCAGTCTCAGTATTCAGACCAGTACTGTCTAGGGAGACGAGTCAGGGGGCTACATTCATGCTGGACAGAACATGTGGTGCCTTGGTCCATTGAGACTGCTGTAACAAATGCTGTGCACTGGATTGTAACAGAACATTATTTCTCACCAGAAGTTCAAGAGCAGGGTGCCTGCAAGGCTGAGTTTTGAAGGTGCTCTTGTATGTTGCAGCACTGGGTTGACATGCCCTGCCCTGATTGAGTTTCATCTTTAACACAACAAACAAATACACCCCATTCATTATCATGGCAGGGGCTCCCTGGGCCATGGAGGAGGCTCTCTGTGATCCTTGGGTATGGCCCAGATCCAGGCTTTTTCCTTCGTTTGGATGAAGTGAGTTTAAACTCTGCTTCACAAATCCCTGCCTATACCCAAGGAAAACCAGCAAAGAACTTCCCTTCTCTAGTGACAATATATAAAATGGCTCACACCTGAGCTGGCTAATGGCTGAGCAGTGAGGACTCAAGGTGGCCAGGGAAGGCACTTGTAGGACCCATGTAGGAACTCTGTTCTCAGCTGTTACAGGAGCATGTCAATGTTTTGGTAAGCCCTATGGCCGTCCTGGTATACACCAATCAAATACCACTTCTACTTTCCTCTCCACCTTAGATGAAATTTGCAATCTGTTCTCTTAGAAGTGTCTGTGCTGATGGGCACTCTTCAAGTCTGCGAATTCCAAGCGAGGTTAGGGTGGCTTTGACCACAGTCACCTCTGGGCTTTGCCCTGTGTGAAGAATTTCATAGTGTTCCTCTAACTGCTAGTACATGGGTGGTGATTACATAACTATCCATACTGGGGTCTCCCACCCTCTTCAAACCCGTGTCTACAGATTTGAGTAGCCTTGTCCCATCAAACAGCACCAGTGATAGATCTGGCCAAATGACAGTGACAAAAGCCACCAATTCTTTTTTTAAAAAATACGCAATCTTTATAGCTTTCTGAGAAAACACTTGTCACAAAGGCCCCTGGAAAGAGTTTTCTGCCTAATGTCCTCATCTGCAAAATGTGCTGGGGTCTGTCAGCCTCATTTCTTATCGCCCCCAGGGAAACAGAAAGACAGATGTAGGATGGCAGCCTAACTCACCCAGCAGCCAAACATTGTGCAGTGAACTACACCAGGCTGTGCCCACAGAGCCCCTGGGTGAGGATGGGGAGCATTTTCTAACAGACCCACAGAAATAATAAGCCAGGTAGTGTACCCACCCAAAACAAACAAACCACCAAGTGTGAGAGTCAAGACGGGGCGTGTGGTGTTGTCAGTTTGATATGACCAGGAGCCCTCCCCCTCTTCCTCCATGAGTTCCACTCTTTCTAATCTTGGGTGAAGAAGAGTGAAGCCATTTGTATAACCCACACGGCGACCTCCCACCCCCACATCCCTTCACTGCATCCAGGTCTGGAAAAGTTAAAATGATTTTTTTTTTTTTAATGAGAGTCATTTTTTTTTTTATTATTCATTTTAGAGAGGAGACACAGAGAGAGAGAGAGAGAGAGAAACAGGGGAGGAGCTGGAAGCATCAACTTCCATATGTGCCTTGACCAGACCAGTGCAGGGTTTTGAACTGGCGACCTCAGTGTTCCCAGGTCGACACTTTATCCACTGTGCCACCACAGGTCAGGCTAAAATGATTTTTGAGTGCTCCGTGAAAACCAGGTTGCTTATCACTCTGCTTTGGCTACTTGCCTGCCTTTAGCTCCCAGTTAATCTCAGTGCTGCTGGGCCACTCTCCTGGTGGGAGGAGGCCTCCCAGGGGGAGGGAGCATGCTTACTAATGCAGAACTGTGTAGGCAAACTGAGCAGTGGATTCACCCCCCCCCCTAGTTCTCCAAAGGTGTCCTAGAAAATAAGTAAAACCAACCTCTTGATACCCAAGGTGGTGGGGCGGAGCAGGGGGCATGTGGCGGCAGGGAGAGAAGGCTCAAAATCTTAAAAGTGCCTCCAAGGCCCAAGTCTAAGGAAGTACTTACTTGGGAAGAAATCTGTTGTTATCTGCCCGCTGAATGAAAACATCAGTTCTGCGTGAACAAGGAATGTTTTTCATGGCTGCTTAACCAAAAGCTTGCATCCGACTGATATCACTGAGATGGAAAGATGTCGGGCAATCTCACAAGAATTGATTCCAGTCAGAGCAATTCTGTGTGATGGTTATGTGACTTTGAACAAGGCATTGATCCTCTGAATCTCAGTATCATCACAAGGAAATTAAAAATACCTTTTTCACAGCCATGTAGGATTAGGTTTAAGACTAACAGAAGTCCCATAATGTATGTCAGCAGCAACTGGCATATATAGTTGGCCATTTGTGTGTGCGGGTTCCACACAGATGCAACCAACTGCTGATTAAAAATATTTTTAAAAAAGTAAAGTTACATTGTTGCTGGTGTGTGCTATGTAGACAAGCCTAAAATGGTTGCATCTGTCTCCCAATGTGTTAGGTTGAATAACACCCCCTTCCAAAGTGTCCACTCCCTAACCCATGCACCTTATATGGCCAAGAACTTTTCCAACGTAATTAAGGTTATGGGTCTTCAAAGAGGGAGATTATTTTGGTCTCTCCATGGAGGCCTAAAAAATCACATGAGCCCTTCAAAGCAAAGATCTTTCTTCTGCTGGTCAGAGGGCTGCTGCAGCCACACAATAGGCAGGAGTGATGGTGGCCGAGGGTAGGTCACAGATGCACAGTGTGGAAAGGTCTCCACCCACTGTTGTTAGCTTTGAAGATGTCACTAGCCTTAGCCAAGGACTGTGGTGGTTCTCTAGAATGGCAGTTAGCCTGACAGGCAATGAGGACGTAGGCACCTCAGTCCTACAACAACATAGAACTGAATTCTGCCAATAGTTTGAATGATCTTGGACGTGGAGCCATCATACGTATTCTGGCCTCGTGAGATCCTTGAGTAGAAAACCTGGTCAAGGTCACCCCAACTTAGGATCTACAGAGATAAAAGAGCTCTACCACGTGTGCATTGGGATAAGCTGCTAACTTTGTGATCATCTGTTAGCATAGTAACACACTCCCATTTCCACGGAGCACTTCCTTCTTCCCATAAAGCAGCATGAGTGACATAATCAGCCCCAGGGCCTGGAGATATCTCAGCTATTTGAAACTGAAAGCTGACCAGTCTTCCTTTGGGAATGGGAAGCAGAGAGATACTCTCTCAAACAAAGATTGTTTATTAATTAGATCCAGGATCGACAGATAAGAAAAAGAGAATTCCTACAAATTTGCTTTCTCAGATAATCCCAGAATCCAGTTAATAAGCAACATATTCCTTTGTTTCCACAATTTGAAGGATAGCCGTCATTAAAGGTTGAGGTAGTAACCTGAGCCCCAAAGCGTGGACATTGTATGTCCATTAAAGTGCAGGGTTGCAGGTATCAGGTATCAAGGGGGATGCTGCTAGAGTCTACTTCCGGTGCTTTCTCTGAATATGTCATCCAAGAGTTTGGGGAGATAAGAGCTTCCTCTGGGGAAAACATAATACATAATAGAGGAATTGAGAGAAAATGGCTTTTGTTTCTGGGAAAGTGATATTTAACTGCCATGTGCAGGAAGAAGCCCACAGTCATGCAGGGTACATGAGCAGAGAACCTCCATGTGCAGAGAACAGGTGGCTGTGTACGAACTCCATCCCGTAGGACCCAGAGAGCTGAGAAAGCTAACTCACCCAGAACACGCACACTGCAACCACGTGGTTTGGATTAGGACCTTTTTGATGATGTGGCCAGTGGAGAATATGACTCATCCTTATGAGGTATAGAAATGGGTGAACCAAGAATTCACTTGTTAGAGAGGAGAAGGTCAACAAGTTTCTATAGACCATCTGCACAGGGGCAAAACAATTGAAGAACAGTGAAAGTCGTGGTCGGAAGGTGAAAGGAGACAGGTTGGCCAAGCAGCATTGACTGATGGCAGAGTGTCAGTTCCTCCTTCCTAAGTCCCCATAACAGCTAGAGTGGTCACTATAACAAAATGCCAATAGAGGGGAAATGGTGAGACTAATGATACCTGGCCTGAAAGCGGTCTTTTCTAAGCACTTAACATGCAAACACACGGGTGTAAACCCTTCGAGGTAGGTATGTCTGAGGCTTACCTGCCATCACTACGGTACATATCCTGCTGCAATTTAAACATGTATTTTTAAACATGGACCTTGTCCAGCCGCAAGAAACAGATGCTTTTTGGAATTACAGACATGGAGATTTATTTTGTTCGCATCAACAAGGTGAAATGAAAGAATAGAGTATTTGGGGTGAAGCCTTTAAAAATTTCCATCACACCATCTGCATTCCCACTCAGTCCCCAGATTACTTGGGAAATAAGCAGGACTTCACTTTCAGGCCAAAGTTACTCAAAATCAATTACTTAAACACTTCCCCACAGGGATTATCTGGACTTGCAGGACCACGTGTGCCTTTTAGACTTACGATTTCTTTTTCTTCTTTTTTATTAAAAGACATCTGAAATAACTCAGATCTCTCAGAAAAGCAGAGACTAATTTATTGAACAGAGTTGTAATGACTGTACAGCTTTTTAAATATTTTTATTCTTCTTATTATTTTTTGGTCAAATGTGTCATCAGATCATCTCACGTAAAAATTGCTGAACGTATCTGATCAGTCCCCAACAGTGACGAGGCATGTTAATTTTATATTAAGGACACAGGATAGAAGGTATAGGTTTGAGTTCAGCAAGGCATCTGTCCTTTCTCTGTTTCCTTTTTTTTTTCTAGAGCCATTACTGAGGTCATTCTGTTTTCTAAAAAAGAAAGGAAGGAAAGTTTTACTGGGGAGTTCTCTAATGTGGTTTCTTTGAATTTGATATTTGGTGCTGCACCCTTGTCTTTGTGAACCTCCCTCCATCAGCACTATCTTCCTTGACTTTAGATGAGTCACTCCTCTCCTCCACCCTCCTCCCACCATAATGAGATAGTCACTTACTAAGGCTGCTAAGAGCTAAAATACGTCCCTTCCTATCCTGACGCCTACTGAAGAATAGTCTAGCTCTCTCTGGCTTTCCTTCCCTGTCTCCTGGTAACAGGCACTCACTCCATCACCCCTACCCCCTACTGCCTGGAACCCACAGACAGATCCTCATTGTCAGCAAGCGCACTAGTTCCTGAAGAGGATCTCCCTTTCACTCCCTGGCTCCATTTTTCTTCTTATCTCTGCCTTTTCTGAGCACACTTGGAATTCTTTGTTGCCAAAGAATACACAAGACAGATCTTGGAAAAACAAAGGAGGGAATTAAGGCCTTTCTGGGATGGTGCTTGGGCATCCTCTTTGAAGTGCACACTACTGTGTGGAAACGGCTGCCTGTTTTCTATTCCGGATGGGCATTTTACGAAGGAATGAAGTCGATACCTGACACTTCTGTGGATTAAGAGGAAAAAATAAGGGGTTGGCTCAAAAATGAAGTAGCTTGTCCAGATTCTCATCAGTGTAGCCAGGGATTGACTACCCACTGAGCTGCCTCCGAGTATGTTTTCTGCTCGATATGATACCCAAGGAGCTGGCAGTTTTGTGGCCTTTGTCTCAAAGGAAGGGTTAACTATAGAGCTTCACCTCCTCATTAGAGCCGGGAGGCCTTTTCTCTCTTCCACAGCCACAGACAGTGCCACAGGTCGGTTGTCTTATAGTTCAGGTTGTCGCTCAGTGTTCGACAGCCAGAACAATTAAAAGAAATATATCCGCTCTTTGGAAAACTTCATGGGTGTCATCCGTATAGTTCTTCATTTCTTTTATTTTGACAGCAGTACTTCTTATATGGTCATATTTATAATATTATAATTTATATATGGTCCATTCCAATGGCTTGAAGAATATTTCAATGATTAAAAGAAAATTTAAGATGAATTCACATTAAGATAGCCTGCTTCAGAACACATTGAGATAAACTTCCTTGAAAGTTCATATTTAACCACATTAATGCTTTTGGAATACTTTGTTTGATTAATCATTCCAGAAGTCATGGCTTTCAAGATGGCTTAGAAGGAAGACAATCTCTCTGACTCGGCGTTGGTTGCAGGACTGTTGACCCAAAGAGAGAAGAGAAAAAGGGCCTGTTCTTTCCACTTTAACCCAAGCCTCTACTTCCAGCCACACGTGGAATAGGAAAATGTATACCATAAAATTAGGATGCCTTTTTGAGAACATTTCTATGACAGAGTACTGTGAACTTCATGCAGAATTCAATTTGGAGTCTTCTTGGTTTAGGTGAAGGGTTGGCTCATGTCTTTTTCCCCCCCATAGTTCATTCACCTCAGCCTGAATCTCAGCTGAGAGAATTGAATCTCGAGCCACGTTTTTTGGTTGTTTCTTGAGGATAGTGAGGGAGTCTTGGAATGTCACATGTCCCCGATGCTGAAGCAGTTAGAGGCCTACTGTGTACTCCCAAGTCAACATTATCCGTTCAAGGAGAATTGAGCCTTCCTGTGGAAAGCACAGACTTTAAAGGTTTCCATTTTCACTGCTCATCTGAAATCATGTAGGATTTATAATTTCATACTACATACAAGTAGAGAGCCTCCATTTGATGGTAGGCTATTCCCATAGCTTTTGTGAGTATCGGCCTGAGAGTGGAGGGGCAGGTAGCCAGGGTCCAGATGTGTGCGGAAGCACATGTGCTGTGCTCTCCTGTGGAACCAGAGATTTGTAGCCATGGGGTGTGGGGTATGTTCCTGCACTCCATTTCCTGTGAATCCTTTTAAGAGCCTTGGCCCATTTCGCCATGTGGATGTTGCTTTACTGCTCTTTTATAGATTATGCCTCATGGTGACACAAATAAGTGAAGATTTTACTTTGGGATCCTATGAAATCAGTTTTTGTAATGTTGCTTGTTAGTACTTTTCCTTTCAAACTTTTTTTTTTCCTTGTGTTCCTGGGTGGAATGGGGAACTAAAACCATAATTATCTCTACCGCAAAGAATGTCAAATGTATTACACAGTACTTGTCAGCAAGCATACAACGACATTCAACAACTAGGTTATTTCTCTCCCTCTTATTGCACAATAAACACTGAAATGAAAAGGCTGATCAGAGCAATATTTCTGCCTATTTAAGACAAAGACCTGGCCCAGCAATCGACCTCAACCTGGCTCTTTGGGCGATATCCCAATTTCTCATATCTCTTAGTTATGTAAACAAAGCACTTTTCAGAGATATTAAAAACAAATTTGCATAAAACCTTAGTCTTCTCAAACACCTTTTCTGTTTTTTAAGAGGAAATAGGAAATCTAGAAGAGTAGGTAGTAGATAAATAGTAATTGAGAAGAGATATATCCAGAATGCTACAATATCATTCTTAATAACTCTTACAGAAACACAAACTATCTGCCCACAAAATAGGCCAACTCAACCACCAGTCACGTTGATCCCATTTTTATATAATCACTTCTAAAAATCACATTAAGTTATACTAAAAATAATTTGGGCTCAAAGAACTAAACAACACCAAATTTAAACAATATATCAATTAATCTATTTTTTTTTCTCCTTCCTAAATTAACATAGTTTAGGTCTATACTAGGTTTAACATGCCACTCATCATGATGTAGATATATCATAGTTGCATTTTTCACCAAACTTGTAAGAATCAAACATTTTTTTTTTTTTTAGTCATTATAATGGTCATTAAAAGTAGTTCCAGGAAGGGAAGATGGCGATGGAGTAGGCAGACGTACCAACTTTCAACTCCCAGAACCAAAGTGCATTATAACTCAATTTTAAGAACCATCATCTGGATAAAACAACTTTGAGCAAAACTAAGTGGACTCTTCAACCAAGGAACACAGAAGAAGCCACATTGAGACTGGTAGGAATAGCGAAAACGCGAGGAGGGCTGCCCAGCTCCCCGGAGCAAACGGCAGCCCGGAGAGACCCGCGTGGCGGGAGGAGAGTTTGGTGGAGAGGGAGGGACCTGGGTCCCAGGAACCAAGCCCCAGACTGCAGTCCCAGAGCCTAGAAGAGGTGTTTGGACAGTATCGAGCTGTGAAGCAAGTGAGGATACTATTTGTGAAAAAGAGAGAGTCTTCTCAGACCCAAAAATCTTTTTAAAGGGACAGCTCAGAAAGCCTCTCTCACAACCACGCACCCGGGGCTCCGGGGAACTGGGACAGAGGAGAGGAACAGAGCAGCGGGAACAAAGAGTGGACTGAAGGCATGGAGACACTCTGAGGGACAGCCACCCCAACCTATGGGCTAAGTCACTTCCCTAATTGAAAATGAATATTTCCCCTGGAACTAGCAATACCAGCAAAGGGAGACAGGACACTAGCCAAACAAGCTTTCCCGCGGCAATTAGAGCAGACCTGCTTAGAGGGAGGGAGCTCCCAAGCCTACAGTGTGGAGACTTAGGGCACTTCTAGCCCCCTGAGGTTGCTGAAGCCTATAATTGGGACAGGACTCCGAAACGCGGTCCTGTCGGTGTGGGCGTAACAGTGTGGGCTCGGGTTAGCCCAGCAGGGGCGGAGAGGACGCGCAAAAGCTGTCCAGCAGCTGCGGGCCACCTGTGACCCAACTTGTGGGGAAAAATACGGGCAGAGATCAGCCCTGCGACCCTGCGCTAGCTGGCCCTGACCGCGGGCACGGGGCTAAGACCAGGGACAGGCGAGGGGCCCGAGGCTGAGCGCACGCTGCCAACCACGCCCAGAAGGAGAAACCACGGTGTGCCATCTGTGTGTGCCAGCGGGATCCTAAGGCAGGGGCGAGGGAGACACTGAGACCAGCAGAAGTTCCCTGCTGAGCTCACGCTGCTCTCCCCGCCCAGCCGGAGAAACTGCGGAGTACCACTCTACGTGCCGAGCTTGCTCCGAGCGTGGGGGCAGGGTAGGATCCGGAACGACCGGAAGCTAGCCGCTGTGCGCACGCCAGCAAACACGCCCGGCCCAATAATTCCCGGTTTTCGGTTTCAGTACCTGCGCAGGAGGGCCCTGGCCTCGAGGGCGAGGCTAAATTCTGGACGGGCAAAGGCTCACAGCTGAGAGCACGTCAAAAGCCCCGCCCAACCCACAAAACAGTGGCGAGCAGGCTCTGACTGAGGGGGCTGGGCATAAGCCTTCCGGAAAAAGGCCGGTTCCGCAGCTGAGCAAAGGTGCTCACCTCTGCCCTGGGTGCTAACGCTAGTGACTTGAGTGACAGCCCCTCCCGCAAAGAAGAGGCAGAAACCACAGCAATAGCTGCAGTGAGCCGGCGCTGGCAACGCCCACACCCAACCGCCCTAGGCAGCGACAGAGGGGGTGGCATGCCTGCAGACAGAACACACCTGGAGAACACAAAGGCAACACATACTGGACTCCAGTGGCCACAAATTGCTTACACTCAGATAAAATGGGCAGGCAGAGAAATGCAAACCAAATCAACCAAGAGAAATCCCCAGAGAAGGACCTGAATGAACCAGATATAACCAAACTACCAGAAGCAGAATTTAGAATAATGATAGTTAGGATGTTCAAAGAACTTAGAGCAACAATGGATAGTCACTATGAGCACCTAAATAAAGAGATAACTGTTTAAAAAATGAAATTGAAATAATAAAAAAGAACCAGACAGAAATGACAAATACAGTATCACAACTGAAGACCACAATGGAAGGAATTAAAAGCAGGATGAATCACGCTGAGGATCGAATCAGTGAGTTAGAGGACACAATAAACATAGTTACAGAAGCAGAGAAAAAAAAGGAAAAGAGATTCAAAAAATGTGAGGAAACTCTAAGGGAGCTCTGTGACAACCTGAAGAGAAACAACATTCGCATCATAGGGGTACCTGAAGAAGAGGAAAGAGGACAGGAAATGGAAACTTTGTTCAATCAAATCATAGCAGAAAACTTCCCTAAATTAAGGCTGGGAAACATTCTACATGTTCAAGAGGCACACAGGACCCCATTAAAGAGAAACCCAAAAAGATCTACACCAAGACACATCATAGTTAAAATACCAAAGCTATTAGATAAAGAAAAAATCTTAAAAGCTGCTAGAGAAAAAATGACTCTCACCTACAAAGGAGCCACCATAAGGATGACATCGGACTTCTCAACAGAAACACTTGAGGCCAGAAGGGAATGGCAAGATATAATCAAAGTAATGCAGAACAAGAACCTACAACCAAGACTACTTTATCCAGCAAGGCTAACGTTTAAAATTGAAGGAGAAATAAAGAGCTTTCCAGACAAAGAAAACCTCAAGGAATTCATTAAAACCAAACCAATCCTGCAAGAGATTCTAAGGGGCCTAGTGTGAACAGTTCAAAGGGAGAAAAGAATATAGCAAAAAAAAAAAAAAAAATACAGCTTTAAAGAATAAAATGGCAATAAACAACTACATATCAATAATAACCTTAAATGTAAATAGATTAAATGATCCAATCAAAAGACATAGGGTAGCTGCGTGGATAAAGAAACAGGACCCATACATATGCTGTCTACAAGAGACACACCTTAAAACAAAAGATGCACATAAACTGAAGGTAAAAGGGTGGAAAAAAATATTTCATGCAAATGGAAATGAAAAAAAAACAGGGGTAGCAGTACTTATATCTGACAAAATGGACTTTAAAACAAAGACTGTAGTAAGAGATAAAGAAGGACACTACATAATGATAAAGGGAACAATTCAACAGGAAGATATAACTATTATAAATATCTACGCACCAAATATAGGAGCCCCGACATTCATAAAGCAGACTTTGATGGACATTAAGGGCGAGATTAACAGTAATACTATCATAGTAGGGGATTTCAATACCCCACTAACAACACTGGATAGATCCACAAGAAAGAAAATCAATAAAGAAACAGCAGATTTAAAGGATACACTAGATCAACTTGATTTAATAGATATATTCAGAACTTTTCACCCTAAAGCAGTAGAATATACATTCTTCTCATGCGCTCATGGTACGTTTTCTAGGATAAACCACATGTTAGGACACAAAAAAGGCCTCAACAAATTTAAGAAGATTGAAATTATATCAAGCATTTTCTCTGATCACAATGCCATGAAACTAGAAATTAACCACAAAAGAAAAACTGAAAAATACTCAAACACTTGGAAACTAAATAGCATGTTATTAAATAATGAATGGATTAACATTGAGATCAAAGAAGAAATAAAAAAGTTTCTAGAAACAAATGATAATGAGCATACGTCAACTCAAAATCTATGGGACACGGCAAAAGCAGTTCTGAGAGGGAAGTTTATTGCACTACAGGCATATCATAAGAAGCTAGAAAAAGAACAAATAAGCAACTTAACCCTGCAGCTAAAAGAACTTGAAAAACAACAACAAATAAAATGCAGGACAAGTAGAAGGACGGAAATAATAAAGATTAGAGCAGAAATAAATGACATAGAGGCTAAGGAAACAATACAGAGGATCAATGAAACCAGAAGCTGGTTCTTTGAAAAGGTAAACAAGATTGATGAACCCTTAACTAGACTCACCAAGAAAAAAAGAGAGAGGTCTCAAATAGATAAAATTAGAAAGGACAGTGGAGAAATTACAACTAATACAACAGAGATACAAAGCATTGTAAGAAAATACTATGAAGAACTCTATGCCAAAAAATTAGACAATCTAGATGAAATGGACAAATTTCTTGAATCATATAAACTTACAAAAATCAATCTGGAAGAATCAGAGCACCTAAACAGACCAATTACAACAGAGGAGATTGAAACAGTTATCAAAAAACTCCCAAAAAAGAAAAGTCCTGGGCCTGATGGCTTCACAAGTGAATTCTATCAAAAATTCAAAGAAGAACTAACTCCTATCCTCATCAAGCTATTTCAAAAAATTCAAGAGGAAGGCAGACTTCCAAACTCCTTTTATGAGGCGAGCATAATTCTGATCCCCAAACCGGGCAAAGACAACACAAAGAAAGAAAATTATAGGCCTATATCCCTGATGAATTTAGACGCTAAAATTCTCAACAAAATATTAGCCAACTGGATTCAGCAATATATGAAAAAAATCATACACCATGACCAAGTGGGATTTATTCTGGAGAGGCAAGGCTGGTTCAATATTCGCAAATCAATCAATGTGATTCATCATATAAACAAAAGGAAGGACAAAAATCACATGATAATTTCAATAGATGCAGAAAAGGCATTTGATAAAATCCAGCACCCATTCATGCTTAAAACTCTCAATAAAGTGGGAATACAAGGAACATTCCTTAACATGATAAAGGCCATCTACTACAAACCCACAGCAAAATTCATACTAAATGGACAAAAATTAAAAGCAATCCCCTTAAGATCAGGAACCAGGCAGGGTTGCCCACTTTCACCACTTTTGTTCAACATAGTTCTGGAAGTCCTAGCTACAGCAATCAGACAAGAAGAAGAAATAAAAGGCATCCAAATTGGAAAAGAAGAAGTAAAACTGTCACTATTTGCAGATCCTATGATATTGTACATAGAAAACCCTAAAGTCTCAGTTAAAAAACTACTGGACCTTATAAATGAATTCAGCAAGGTGGCAGGATATAAAATTAATACCCAGAAATCAGAGGCATTTCTATATACAAACAATGAACTGTCAGCAAAAGAAATTAAGGAAACAATCCCCTTCACTACTGCAACCAAAAAAATAAAATACCTAGGAGTAAATTTAACCAAGGAGGTTAAGGACTTGTATTCGGAAAATTATAAAACATTGATAAAAGAAATCAAGGAAGATACAAACAAGTGGAAGCATATACCGTGCTCATGGCTAGGAAGAATAAACATCATTAAAATGTCTATATTACCCAAAGCAATTTATAAATTCAATGCAATACCAATTAAAATACCAATGACATACTTCAAAGATATAGAAAACATATTCCAAAAATTTATATGGAACCAAAAGAACACGAATAGCCTCAGAAATCTTAAAAAGAAAAAATAAAGCAGGAGGCATCACTCTTCCGGATATCAAGGTTTACTACAAGGCCATTGTACTCAAGACTGCCTGGTACTGGCATAAGAACAGGCACAGTGATCAATGGAACAAAACAGAAAACCCAGAAATAAACCCACAGCTTTACGGACAACTGATATTTGACAAAGGAGGAAAGAACATACAATGGAGTAAAGACAGCCTCTTTAACAAATGGTGCTGTAAAAATTGGACATCTACCTGCAAAAAAATGAAACTAGACCATCAACTTACACCGTGCACAAAAACAAATTCAAAATGGATAAAGGACTTAAACATAAGCAGTGAAACTATAAGCATCTTAGAAGAAAACATAGGCAGCAAGCTCTCCGACATCTGTAGCAGCAATTTATTTGCCGATTTATCTCCACGGGCAAATGAAATAAAAGGCAAGATAAACAAATGGGACTACATCAAACTAAAAAGCTTTTGCACAGCTAAAGACAATAAGAACAGAATAAAAAGACAAACTACACAATGGGAGAACATATTCGACAGCACGTCTGATAAGGGGTTAATAACCAAAATTTATAAAGAACTTATAAAACTCAACACCAGGAAGACAAACAATCCAATCAAAAAATGGGCAAAAGAAATAAATAGAAATTTTACCAAAGAAGACATACAGATGGCCAAAAGACATATGAAAAAATGCTCAACATCACTAATTATTAGAGAAATGCAAATTAAAACCACAATGAGATATAACCTCACACCAGTCAGAATGGCGCTCATCAGCAAAACAACACAGAACAAGTGCTGGCGAGGATGTGGAGAAAGGGGAACCCTTCTGCACTGCTGGTGGGAATGCAGACTGGTGCAGTCACTGTGGAAAACAGTTTGGAGATTCCTCAAAAAATTAAAAGTCGAACTGCCTTTTGACCCAGCTATCCCACTTTTAGGAATATACCCTAAGAACACCATAACACTGTTCGAAAAGAAGAAATGCGCCCCCATGTTTGTGGCAGCATTGTTCACAATAGCAAAGAGCTGGAAACAGCCCAAGTGTCCGTCAGAAGACGAGTGTATTAAAAAGCTTTGGTATATATATACTATGGAACAATATTCAGCCATAAGAAATGATGACATCGGATCATTTATAACAAAATGGATGTACCTTGATAACATTATACGGAGTGAAATAAGTAAATCAGAATAAAAGAAAAACTGAGAACAGCATGATTTCATACATAGGTGGGACATTAAAGTGAGACTATGAAACATGGACAAGAGTGTGGTGGTCACGGGATGGGGGGAGGGAAGGGAGGGTGGAATAGGGAGAAGGGGAGGGGTACAGGGAAAACCAGATAGAAGGTGACAGAGGACAATTTGACTTTGGGTAATGGGTATGCAGCACAATTGAATGATAAGATAATCTGGAGATGTTTTCATTGTACATATGTACCCTGATTTATTGGTGTCACCCCATTAAAGTTAATAAAAAAAAAAAAGTAGTTCCATTGAGTCAATGTAACATAATTTACTTAACTATTGTTGAGCAGTTATCAGTTGTGTGACCTTGGGCATGTTGCATTAACTTCACATGCTCAGGTGACCTCATCTATGAAACGGTAGTAATAATAGTTATGTCCTGAGGTTATTGTCGAAGTCTAGATGAGCTAATGTGTATAAAGCATTTAAAACAGTCTCTGACACTTAAGAACTCAATATACATTAGCTTTTTTAAACACTTTTTATTGGAAATGTATAACTTCTTTAATGAACATCTTCAAGAAACTTTGTTTCCTTAAAGGAAACTCCCAAGTGTGAAATTCCAGATCAGAAAAAAATTTTTTTTTTCCCATAGAACTCAAAGTTCTTTATGCAGATAGGATTATATGTTAGAAAAATGGTCAGAAAGCATCGATGAAACACCTATGTCTCCATGACATTGTGTAGAATACCTCACTGAACAAATTAAATTGACTTAGTCTCTGATTATTACATTCTGAAACAATACAATAGGAAAACTAGGAGAGCTAGTTTTGGAATAAGCTAAAGTCATAGAACATAAGGCAAGGTATGATGTGTCACTGGAGTGTTACTAGCTGCAGGTTTTAAAATTGTAAATAAAATACCATGTTATAGCCTGACCTGTGGTGGCGCAGTGGATAAAGCGTCGACCTGGGAACACTGAGGTCGCCAGTTCAAAACCCTGCACTGGTCTGGTCAAGGCACATATGGGAGTTGATGCTTCCAGCTCCTCCCCCCTTTCTCTCTCTCTCTCTCTCTCTCTCTCTCTCTCTCTCTCACTCTGTGTCTCCTCTCTAAAATGAATAAAATAAAAATAAATTTTAAAAATACCATGTTATACAAAAAGCGTGTGTTATAAGCAACTGAGTCTGAACAGTGAGCAACAGAATGAACACTGATGGGTACTAAGGGACAAGGAGGAGAACAAATCAGCTCTTGTTGGAATGGTCAGCAGGGAAAGAGCAGGGTTGGCCTGTGATGACTCATAGTCAGCCATGCAAAAGTAAGAAAGACAGCCAATGTGTAAAAGAAGAGAAGATTGGTCAGGACCATTCATTCATCCAGGCAGGTACTAGAAGACAAAAACAAGTGAAAGAACAGGGAGGTATAGCAGAAAAATGAAATCGTAGCTCTGAAGGTCAATGAATGTCCTACCAGACTAGTGGTCCACCTTATATGCCCAGAACTTCTGTCCCCCTTATCAGAGATTGCTATTTTCCTGTACATGTCCTCCTAACTGAAATCCTTCCTATCTCTAAAAACCTGCCTCCTACTTGAAGCTTTCCCTGATTGTCCCAGGACTGATGACATCATTTTGGCAATTACTTGGGCAGATGTGCAGGTGAGAGATTAGGTGAGATATAACCCAGAGGAGATAAAGGAATAGAATGCTTAAATGTTGAGAATGGGGCTAAAAAAGAAAAGAGAACAGGCAAAGAAAAGACAGGACCAGGATGGTGCCATATCTGGATATCTAAGGGGGATGAGCATTTTCAAGGAAGCTATTTATAAATGGAGTCAAACTTAGTCTAGATTCCTTACTCATTGATCTCTCAGCTGAGGATGTCTTTAGCCTCTAAGGACATCGAAGTTTCCTCATAAAATCAAAGAACACATCACAACAGTCACCCAACAATCACAACGCCTTCATATACTATAAACATAAATGTCTCCTCCATTTTTCTTGTTTTCCCCTCTTTATGTATCAAGACAAAAAAATAAAAAAGAAGCACCAGTCCTGTTCTTTTAAAGTTGAGAAAATTAAAAACTTTCCAGAGGACCATAAAGGGTCAGTGACAGGGATACTTTGCATGCCCTAAAAAACTCCATTGTGGGCATTCCATAAAAAAAATGGGCTTTTGTGCCTTTCATAGATTACAGTTCTTTATACAATGGACTTGTCTACGGTTCTTCCTGTTTTCCAATCAGTTAAATTTAGAACAATTGTTTCCATCTCTTATGAGATATGATGTCTAGGAAAGTGAATGTCTTGATGTGATACCAGGACCCAGCATGTCTGTGAAACCCAGCAGTAGCTGAGGTGTCACCCACCTCTCCATAGGGTTTCCCATGGGCACACAGCATTTCCCTCACAGTCCCTCTTGGTGAGTCTGTAATATCAACACTGGCACCTTAACACAATAGAACTTCATGTCTATAATACAAAACCCTTTATTTTTAAGAACCCCCCCTCTGTTTTTAATTTTAAAAAAAAATGTTTTTTCTTGGTAGAACATTTTGAATTAAACAATTTACGATTATTGTAATAAAAATGGAAAATGCACTTAGATAAGAAGAGAAAAAATATCCATTCTCTCGTCATCACATATACCCCGTGTTAACAGGAGTATGTTCTTTTAGAGTCGGTATAATCTTTATAAATTGATTCTACATTTATATTTTTATTTAACTATGTATTACATAATTTTATGTTCCTTTTATAAAAATAAAAGAGGAAAAGATGAATGCCTTCTGTTATATGGCTTTGAAATTTGCTTTTAGCTCTCCATGTAGTGATTGTCCATGTAATTTATGGCAATACGATTTTCAGTTGTGCAGATGAGCCATAATGCATGTACCCAGTTGAGTAATTAAACAAGGAGGCCATTAGAATGAGGTGTCTCCAATGCCCTAGCAACCTATGTAAGCAGACCAAAATCTAAGTCTGTAAATTCCTCAAGGTTATGAAATCAAAATGCTGAGGACAACGAGTCACAAGCAGCCACTCTGTCTTAAGCTAAGCTGTAGCCAACCAAAAAATTTCCTTTCTTTGCTTCCATATCTTCTCTGTATAACTCTCTTCCTCTGGTTCCTGTGGGCTGAGGGCTCCTAACCACTTCCAGCTTAATGCTGCCCCTATGGAATCATTTTTCTGCTCAAGTAAACTCTTAAAATGTTTCATTTGCCTTTGTGTATCATCTAATAACTCATCCACTATTGTCAAAGATCTAGATTATATTAAGTCTAATAAATAATACCACTAGAAATGACTAGTGTGCTTAGCCCAGGCTCTGGCGCCTGTCTCTGCTACTTAGTGTCACCTTAAGTAATTTACTTAACCTCTTTGATCTCATCTGGGAAATGAGGATAATCACAGTACTTAGTTCACTGGGTTTATTCTTTTTTTATTATTATTATCATTAATTCTAATGGGGTGGCACCAATAAATCAGGGTACATATGTACAATGAAAACATCTCCAGGTTATCTTATCATTCAATTGTGTTGCATAACCGTCACACAAAGTCAAATTGTCCTCTGTCACCTTCTATCTGGTTTTCCCTGTGCCCCTCCCCTCCTTCCTATCACACTCTCCCCTCCCACCACCACCCCATAACCACCACTCTCTTGTCCATGTCACATAATCTCACTTTTATGTCCCACCTATGTATGAAATCATGCTGTTCTCAGTTTTTCTTTTTTTCTGATTTACTTATTTCACTCCGTATAATGTTATCAAGGTACATCCATTTTGTTGTAAATGATCTGATGTCATCATTTCTTATGGCTGAGTAGAATTCCATAGTATATATATACCAAAACTTTTTAATCCACTCGTCCTCTGATGGAGCTGGGCTGTTTCCAGATCTTCGCCATTGTGAACAATGCTGCCAGGAACATGGGGGCGCATTTCTTCTTTTCAAACAGTGCTATGGTGTTCTTAGGGTATATTCCTATAAGTGGGATAGCTGGATCAAAAGGCAGTTCAATTTTTAATTTTTTGAGGAATCTCCATACTATTTTCCACAGTGGTTGCACCAGTCTGCATTCCCAGAAGCAGTGAAGGAGGGTTGACTTTTCTCCACATCCTCGCCAGCACTTATTCTGTGTTGTTTTGCTGATGAGCGCCATTCTGACTGGTGTGAGGTGATATCTCATTGTGGTTTTAATTTGCATTTCTCTAATGATTAGTGATGTTGAGCATTTATTCATATGACTATTGGCCATCTGTATGTCCTCTTTGGAGAAATTTCTATTCATTTCTTTTGCCCATTTTTTGATTGGATTGTTTGTCTTCCTGGTGTTGAGTTTTATAAGTTCTTTATAAATTTTGGTTATTAACCCCTTATCAGATGTGCTGTCGAATATATTCTCCCATTGTGTGGTTTGTCTTTTTATTCTGTTCTTATTGTCTTTAGCTGTGCAAAAACTTTTTAGTTTGATATAGTCCCATTTGTTTATCTTGCCTTTTATGTCATTTGCCCATGGAGATAAATCGCCAAATATATTGCTGCTACAGATGTCAAAGAGCTTGCAGGCTACGTTTTCTTCTAAGATGCTTATGGTTTCAGGGCTTACGTTTAAGTCTTTTATCTATTTTGACTTTGTTTTTGTGAATGGTGTAAGTTGATGGTCTAGTTTCATTTTTTGGCAGGTAGATGTCCAATTTTCCCAACACCATTTGTTAAAGAGGCTGTCTTTACTCCATTGTATGTTCTTTCCTCCTTTGTCAAATATCAGTTGTCCATAAAGGTGTGGGTTTATTTCTGGGGTCTCTGTTTTGTTCCATTGATCTATGTGCCTGTTCTTATGCCAGTACCAGGCTGTCTTGAGTACAATGGCCTTGTAGTATACCTTGATATCCAGAAGAGTGATACCTCCTGCTTTATTTTTTCTTTTTAAGATTGCTGAGGCTATTCGTGTTCTTTTTTGGTTTCATATAAATTTTTGCAATATGTGTTCTATATCTTTGAAGTATGTCATTGGTATTTTAATGGGTATTGCATTGAATTTATAAATTGCTTTGGGTAATATAGACATTTTAATAATGTTTATTCTTCCTAGCCATGAGCACGGTATATGCTTCCACTTGTTTATATCTTTCTTGATTTCTTTTATCAATGTTTTATAATTTTCCGAGTACAAGTCCTTAACCTCCTTGGTTAAATTTACTCCTAGGTACATTATTTTTTTGGCTGCAATAGTGAAGGGGATTGTTTCCTTAATTTCTTTTGCTGACAGTTCATTGTTGGTATATAGAAATGCCTCTGATTTCTGAGTATTAATTTTATATCCTGCCACCTTGCTGAATTCATTTATAAGGTTCAGTAGTTTTTTGACTGAGACTTTAGGGTTTTCTATATACAGTATCATACCATATGCAAATAATGACAGTTTTACTTCTTCTTTTCCAATTTGGATGCCTTTTATTTCTTCTCCTTGTCTGATTGCTGTAGCTAGGACTTCCAGAACTATGTTGAATAAGAGTGGTGAAAGGGGGCATCCCTGCCTGGTTCCTGATCTTAAGGGGATTGCTTTTAATTTTTGTCCATTTAGTATGATGTTTGCTATGGGTTTGTCGTAGATGGCCTTTATCATGTTAAGAAATGTTCTCTGTATTCCCATTTTGCTGGGAGTTTTGAGCATGAATGGATGCTGGATTTTATCAAATGCCTTTTCTGCATCTATTGAAATTATCATGTGATTTTTGTCCTTCCTTTTCTTTATGTGATGAATCACATTGATTGATTTGCAAATACTGAACCAGCCTTCCCTCTCCAAAATAAATCCCACTTGATCATGGTGCATGATTTTTTTCATATATTGCTGGATCCGGTTGGCTAATATTTTGTTGAGAATTTTAGCGTCTAATTTTATCAGGGATATAGGCCTATAATTTTCTTTCTTTGTGTTGTCTTTGCCCAGTTTTGGGATCAGAATTATGCTTGCCTCATAAAAGGAATTTGGAAGTCTTCCTTCCTCTTGAATTTTTAAATAGCTTGAGGAGGATAGGAGTTAGTTCTTCTTTAATTTTTGATAGAATTCACTTGTGAAGCCATCAGGCCCAGGACTTTTCTTTGTTGGGTGTTTTTGATAACTGTTTCGATCTCATTTGTTGTAATTGGTCTGTTTAGGTGTTCTGATTCTTCCAGATTGATTTTTGGAAGATTATATGATTCAAGATATTTGTCCATTTCATCTAGGTTGTCTAATTTTTTGGCATAGAGTTCGTCATAGTATTTTCTTACAATGCTTTGTATATCTGTTGTGTCAGTTGTTATTTCTCCACTGTCCTTTCTAATTTTATTTATTTGAGTTCTCTCTCTTTTTGTCTTGGTGAGTCTAGTTAAAGGTTCATCAATCTTGTTTACCTTTTTAAAGAACCAGCTTCTGGCTTCATTGATCCTCTGTATTGTTTCCTTAGCATCTATGTCATTTATTTCTGCTCTGATCTTTATTATTTCCTTCCTTCTACTTGTCCTCGGTTTTATTTGCTGTTGTTTTTCTAGTTCTTTTAGATGCAGGGTCAGGTTGCTTATTTGAGCTTTTTCTAGCTTCTTATGATATGCCTGTAGTGCAAGAAATTTCCCTCTCAGAACTGCTTTTACTGTGTCCCATAAATTTTGTGTTGATGTATGCTCATTATCATTTGTTTCTAGAAACTTTTTTATTTCTTCTTTGATCTCATTGTCATTCCTCTGCCTGCCCATTCTGTCTGTGTATAAGCAAGTTGTGGCCACTGGAGTCCAGTAGGTGTTGCCTTTGTGTTCTCTAGGTGTGGTCTGTCTGCAGCTACGCCACCCCTTCTGCTGCTGCCTAGGGCAGTTGGGTATGGGCGTTGCCTACACCGGCCCACTGCGGCTGTTGCTGTGATTTCCGCCTCTCCCACACAGGAGGGGCTGTCACTAAAGCCACAAGCCTCAGCACCAAGGGTAGAGGTGAGCACCTTTGCTCAGCTGTGGACCCAGCCTCTTTCTGGGCTTCCACCCAGAACCCACAGTCAGAGCCTGCTCATCACATTTTCGCGGGTTTGACGTTGCTTTTGATGTGCTCTTGGCTGTGAGCCTTTGCCCGTCCGGAGCTTTAACCCCGCCCTTGAGGCCTGGGCCCTCCTTTGCAGGGTCGCAAACTGCGGTTTATTGGGCCGGGCGTGTTTGCTGGCGTGAGTTCAGCCGCGAGCTTCCACTCGTCCGGGGGGTCTACCCCGTGCACGCAGGATGGCGAACCTCAGTTTCTCTGGCCTGGCAGGGCTGGTAGCGTGATCTCAGCCACGAGCACCTGTCTGTCCCTGGTCCTTGCCCCGTCCCCGTGGTCAGGGCCGGCTTGCGCAGAGTTGCAGAGCAGATCTCTGCCCTTTCCTGGCCTTTAGCTTTTTCCCCCGCAGGTGGGGTCATAGGCAGGCCCGCAACTGCAGTACCGCTTTCGCGCATCCCCTCTGCCCCTGCTGGGCTAGACCGAGCTCACACTGGTTGGGCCTCTACCCCCGCCGACAGAACCACGTTTCAGCGTCCTCTCACCACCATCCCTTCAGCAACCCTCAGCAGAGTAGGAAGTGCCCTAAGTCCCCATACTGTTGGCCTAGGAACTCCCTCCCTCTAAGCAGCTCTGCTCTAATTGCCGTGGGAGAGCTTGTTTTGCTAGTGTCCTGTCTCCCTTTGCTGGTATTGCTAATTCCAGGGGAAATATTTGTTTTCGATTAGGGAAGTGACTTAGCCCAGGGGATAGGGTGGCTGTCCCTCAGAGTGTTTGTTCCTGTGCCTTCAGTCCACACTCTCTTCCCGCTGCTCTGGTCCTCTCCTCTGTCCCCATTCACCAGAGCCCCGGGTGTGTGGTTGTGAGAGAGGTTTTCTGTGCTGTCCCTTTATAAAGAATCTTGGGTCTGGTTAAACTGTCTCTTTCTCACAAACAGTATCCTCACTTGTTTCACAGCTCAATACTGGCCAAACGCCTCTTCTAGGCTCTGGGGCTGCAGGTTGGGGCTTGGTTCCTGGGACCCAGGTCCCTTCCTCTCCGCCAAACTCTCCTCCCGCCATGCGGGTATCTCTGGACTGCCGTTTGCTCCGGGGAGCTGGGCAGCCCTCTTCGTGTTTTTGCTATTCTTACCAGTCTCGATGTGACTTCTGCAGTGTTCCTTGGTTGAAGAGTCCTCTTAGTTTAGTTCAAAGTTGGTTTATCCAGATGATGGTTCTTAAAATTGAGTTATAATCTACTTTGGTTTTGGGAGTTAAGTTGGTACGTCCGCCTACTCCATCGCCATCTTCCCCATCACGCTGGGTTTATTCTGAGGATTAAGTGTAATTTTGAGAACATCTGCCATTCTTTTATAATTCACACATGTTGAAGACAGGAAAGATGTCACAGGTTCTCCAGGTCACTGGCGTCTGTCCATTTGGGCTGGTCTAGCCCATCAGAGACTAGATCCTAGTGTGGGAAATTCTGAGGTCTTAGAGTCTTACAGGAATAATGACTTTACCATCACCACAAAGGATTGTATATCTAACATTCTCTCAGGATCATTTCAGTTTCAGTATTTGAGTTACCACATCAAGGATTGATTGGCCTTCTAGATAATTCCTGTGTCCTAGCTCAAAAACACCTTCCATGGTTTTACAAACCATCCTCAAGTCTATCCTAAGACCATCCTTGCCATACCTTCATTTCATTTCCATAGTCCTGGTTCACAATGCAGTTAAGAAAATAACATCTTGTCACTCACATTATATCACCCCCTACACTCAGAGAAGTGAAGTACTACACTACATTGCTACATGTTTGCATCCTGTTCTCCATAATATTAAAGTGGTGGTCCAGGTGATCTGACACAGGAAATGATTTTTAAAAATGAAAACTCTATTTTTCCTTGGAATGCATTAAATTTATCCTTTTCCTTTGGCAGTAGGTTTACTTTCCAAATACTACATTTCCAAGGTTAACATTAAACAAGTTTCTCTATGTGTTCACCGATAGTGGATAAAGCCAGCTCCAAGTTCTATAGATTAACAAGGGAAGGTAAGCTAGTTTAAAGCTCTATTAAATAAGTAAATAAATAGAAAATAGGCAGGTAAATAAGTGCTGGGTTTAATTTTGAATTCAAGTGTAGCATGCATATGAATTTACAGGTGCTTTCGTTAGAAGGCTTATGGTGTATTTTTCCCAGTGGGTGGATGAGGTGAGACAGGGAGAGAAACCATATTCTTAAGAAAAAAACAAAACAACAATAAAAGTCAAAACCCAAAAATGTATCTCACTGCCTGAGATGAAAAGAAATGGTGACCTGCTGCTACACATGCTGCCTGGAAACTGAACGTTTCTTAAACCAATAGCAAATTGAAGCTGCGACATCCCCAGGATGCTACAAATTTGATACATTACACTTGACCATGAGTTTTGCTGGTAGGTGACAAAGAGATTCTAAAAAAACCCAAAAATACTTAGCCAGAACTTTGCTTTTGGGTTCAAACCCTGTAAATTGAAGCTCACTGATTTCTGAGATACTTTCTGATTTTCCACTGGCAAACAAAATATGTCTCTCTCTACATATATATTTTTTTAGTCTTCGGCAAACTATGAAATTCAAACAGAAGTCCAAATGAGTGCAGTGAGGAGGCAAGCCTCTTTCTGGGCCACTCTGAAGCCTCTTGCAATAAGATTAGAGGAACTAATGAAATGGGAACAGGGTCTCCCCTTCCCCAATCCCTATTATGAAAACACGCAGGCTTAGCTGTCTGGCCAAGGGAAGCCCCCCCCCACACACACACACACACTTATCCTCTTACATTCACATTTGTGTTGAACTTCATTCCCCACTTATTCTCCCGAGACAGGTGGCCACGGTGACACTTGGAGGTGGTCCTTCCTCTGTCATACACACCACCCGCCCCCCAGGCTTTGCCTGGACTTGCCTTATTCCCATATACATGGAAGTTCATTCTGATCAGCCTCTCTTTGGCCCAGTAGTGTGATTTTTTTCAACTGACCATTTCTTGCGGGGGAGTGGGAGTGAAATGAATGAGACAGAGATGGAGAAAATGTTATGGCACTCTCTCTACAGTATGGTTTGTTTTGTTTTGTTTTTTACTATAAATTGGAAAACCACAGTGCTGGCTCCCTGGTTATAACAGTAGACTGTTACAGTCCCGCCTCCTCATCCTCTGTCCATGGAGTCCCCGGTTCCGCTCTTCTCACACTGGTTTTCACACACTGTGACTGGCAAGGAGCGTAGAACAAGGAGGCACCACCTATGGTGTTTTGAATAGACTCAATGCCTGGCGCCCTACAAAGAAAGACAAAATGTTCAAAAGGCTTTATTAGCTCTCCACACTTGAGCACAGTTCCTCTGGTGGGGGAGGAGGCGGCCAGCAATGAGACAGGCAGGGGACAAGGAAAGCCCCAATTATCTTCTAAGGCATCTTGGAACATTCAATGACTTTGTCTTGGCATGGGAATTTATCCACTGGGTTCTGGTCTGCATTGAAATCCATGTCTTTTATGGCCTATGCTATAAAGAAACAAAAAGGAGCAAGGAGAAATCTGTAGTTATTTCATTCTCCTGGAACTACTGACTGCTATTTTCATGAGTCAAAATGACTTACATAGTCAAGAGGAGACAGGGAGGGCTGGTGGCAATGGGAAGAGTAAAACTGATCTTAAGTCACTTCATTTCTTCTCGTAAATCTTTCGCCTTTTAAATGTAAGTGGGCTGATAGCTTTAGAAAATCCCCATTGCGCAAGAATGAGGAAAGGCTACTAACATACAGTATTAGCTTGAATACTGTTGGGGAACAAAACATTCTCATGATGATAGATATCATCCCACACATGGCTTGCCAATCCAAAAGGAGAAACTGTCTCTTTACCATAGAAATATCTCACTGTCTTATTGATCAGATGATCAAATTTAGCATCATTACGGACAGGAACCTTTGGCATTGTGAAATGGAAAGCAGGCAACATTGTTTGTGGAGGGCTTTTTGTTGTTGTTTTTTGTCAAAAAATGTTTAACTGGAAACTAAACAAGGACCTAACTTCCAGTTAATGGAAAGATGGAGAATAGTCACAACTTAAAACGTTACCACAAGGAACAAACAGACAAATCTAGAATGTGAGAGAGTCTACAAGAAAATTGGCTTTGTTTCTCCAAAAGTCCAAGTTAAAGGCAGGAAATAAGGTAGGGGGACCATCCAAATCTGATGAGTGAAGTTTGATTAGACTGAGTTTCAGAAAAAGAAAAAGAAAAAGTCTAAAAACATGATTTCATTGACAATTTGATAATTTTGAACATGGAGTGGATATTTGATGATACAAAGGAAATGTGGTTAATCTCCTCAGACGTGATAAAGGTTTTGGGATTATGTAGGAAAAGGTTTCCTTGTTCTGCCTTGCTTACAGATCCATACCACGACCACCATGACATTCTCTAGTTCAGTCACCTTCTGTCTACTCCATCTTGTTCTCACACACCCCTGTAATCAGTCACCAGGTGTCTTGTTTGTTTTTGTTTTGCAAGACTAACACATAAAAAGATTCAGCTGGATACTGTCTACCTGTTAGGAGTCTTTGGTGGTAAGCAACAGGGACCAACTCCATCTAACAGAGCAAAAGAGCATTTGCTGGAAAGATAGGGAGTAGGGCGCATACCTGGAGGGAAAACCGCACAAACCGACTCACAAAGGACAGACACCAGGGTGGCACTGAGATGCTTTCTCTGTGGCAGAAGTTATCACTGGCCTTCATTGGGCACCACCGCTGGGTTGCCATAGCTCCAACCATTTTTTAAATCCCTGTGTCACTCCATTCTTCATCCTCAAGACTAAGAATTCAGTGGGAACACTGTAGGTCACAGGCCCTGACCCCAGATATTCTGGCTGACAGTCTCCCCCAGACAGGACTCAATGGCAGAGCAATCATTCTCCAAAATCAAATAGGACTCCTCCCATCACAAGAAGAGGAAATGTTTACTGTGAAGGAAATGTTACATTACCAAATGATCGTCACATCTGGGGAAACTTTTCTCACTGAAGGAGCTGACAAAGAACTAGAATACACTAACAGGAAAAAAAGAGCCATTTTGAAATTTTTCATAGAATTTTTTTTACCTTGATCACTTCTCAGCCTTTTGGCTAAGACCAAAGGTAATTTTTCTAATTTGTTGAGCCAATAGCTTTGAGGGCGAGGGGATGACCAGCTGGCCAGGAGACATGCCTTTATCTGACTGACCCTGTTGCTGAGCCCCTGGGCATCTCTGCTGGTTGGCTCTGCTGGTGCGTAACCCATCTAGACTCTTTTCCTCTCTCTGTGTATGGGGCTGGACCTACCGTTCCCCTTCCATTAACCTTTTAGTTCATCTGCTTCTTGTGTCTGTCATCAGCTTCAGGAGATGCTGATTACATTGGGAGCCTCTGGAAGAGGGGATGAGACAGAGAAGCACCAGAAGATAAGGAGACGAACAAGAGAAAGATTAAAAACCTCTCAGCGCAAAGCGCAGTTAGGTCAGAGCACTTCTGTAAACCTTCACAATTGTTGGCTTTGGATGGGGGAGGATGAATCAGTTTAGATAACTCAGGAATGGGCTTGAACCTTTGCCCAGACCTCAGAATGAACCACTGGGGGAAAAAAAAAGAAAGAAAGAAAACCCTCTGCATTTTCCCAAATGAAGACATTGAGAAAAACATTGCGAGTGAGTTTCCCTTTCTCACCCATCTTCGAATCCCTAGGGAATATTGGGACCACAAGGCAATTTATTCATAATAATGGATTAGATTTTCAGTATGTATGCCCCTGTGGTCATTCTGATGTGTCAGAAATGCATTACAAATGTTAAGTACTGCAATTAATCTCCTAAAAAAGGGAAGGGAGAAGAAGAGGTCTGCCAGCTGTTGATTTTAGTGATTTCATTTGCTTTAGTCTTTGTTATTATTTTCAGCTTTAGGATGCATTTCTCCAGCAAGTCAGTCAGTCATCACATATTGATTGAGTACATAGTATTTGCCAAGCACTAAATTTGGCACTGGGGGAATATAAGGAGAGGCATATAAACCAGAGTGTTACCCTCTTCAAGTTTCTAGAGAAGTTCAAATACCAGCTCAGGTCATGGGTAAATATACCTAGAGTCATTAATTTAAACATCTAGCCACAGACTCCTTTTCTCCTTCATATTTGTCATCTAATGGGTGGGGCAGTACAGTATGGGCGCGGGGAGGGGATTATAAAATCCAAATAGTTAATTTTTGCATGACCTCACTTATGGCTTAATTCTTTTCCTTCTGTACCAGGAGCTATTGTTATTATTGCTATTAGAATTATTATTACTGCTACTAGAATTAATGGGAGTTTAATGAGATGACACTTTCAACTCCTCACCCTCCTTTGACTTGAGACCCAGCACACTGGCTGTCTCCCTCCTGACTTGCCCTCCCAGGGCTACAGTCCTTATGAATGCTATCTGAAGGAGCTTGAGAGGGTACCAGGACCCAGGGATGGCATTCGGTGGTCTGTGCTCACACCTCTCGCTTCCTAGTCCAAACACTGGACGCACATAGCTATCTGTTCGGATTGGGTCCAGCTCCTCACGTTCTTCCAGACTCGGCTCAAACACCTGTGCCTATCTGCTCCTATTTCATCTCATGCAAAAGAGGAAACATCTGTATAAACTGCTACCAAGTGGCAGGAGGAAGCCTACCTTCTGAGCTTAAGAAGCTATTTTCTGGTTACCTTATATATATTCTTGGGAGATGATGCCTTGTAACCCTAAAGGTCTTTTTAGTGGTGGCTTGAATAGACATCTGCCTCTGTGATGGGTGAATAAGTAGGTCATTCCAGAAAGTTTTGTTTGTTTAAAAATTCTTCAAGCTTCTAGATCTCTTTCATAGTTGTTTTGTGTTCCTCATTCAAATCTTACCTGTAGGACTTAAAGGAGCCAAAGACAAAGCCACCATATGATTTGATTCAATTGTCCAAGTTTTATTTAAGGACTAGTTCTTGAATTTCTTACCAATTCAGACCCCTGATGTGTTGAGCACCTGCCTGTGGATTGACTATGCCAGGGCTCCAGCAGGGAGTGAGAATCTTCTTCACCCTCTAAATTCTTAGAATCCAGTGGACAATGAAAATGTAAGCAAACATGTTGTAATTTAATATGCATGCAACAGTACTAATTTTGGTAGGCAGCATCAAAAGTTTAATGCGCCAGCCTAAAATGCATCTCGTCAGAGAGGTTTCCATCAATTTGCTCTTTTCCCTGAGTGGCATTCATTCATCTTCCTTGCATACCACCCCTATCTATTGTACATATTAATACTGCTACATGTATTACAATGTATTTGCTTACATTTCTTTATTGTCCACTTGATTGTGATTCCTACAATCCTCCCCCCCCCCCACCAGAGGACAGAAGGTGAACAAACTTCTTACGCCTTTCTGGATACCTGAGGGTCAAAGACAGAGTTCTAATTCAAATTGAGGTCTTCTCACACCCAAGGGTGTGCCCTTGACAGTAGCCTCTCTTGTGTTTCTTCCTCTTGACTCTTAGGCCAGAAGGCATTTTTGTAGGAACTTGTTAGAACTCTTCGTGGTTAGTGGATCTAGCAATGAACACCGTGTTGTTTTGGTTGCCCATGTTTCACGTTTCTGAGACAGGGGGGTTGGGGAGCAACTCTGTGAACAAAATGCACGCAGAGGTCAGAGCTGTCTGCTTCGGGACAAGCCAGCGATTTTACAGCTCCAGACCAGGTGGGATCCAATGTGTCGACAAAAAGCAGAGGCACAAGGTCAAGTGTCAACTCCTCAGATCTATTTTATATATATATAAAATTATTATTAATTCTAATGGGGTGACACACCAATAAATCAGAGTACATATGTACATTGAAAACATCTCCAGGTTATCTTATCATTCAATTGTGTTGCATACCCATCACCAAAAGTCAAATTGTCCTCTGTCACCTTCTATCTAGTTTCCCCTGTGTCCCTCCCCTCCTCCCTATCCCATTCTTCCCTCCCTCCCCCCATCCCGTAACCACCACTCTCTTGTCCATGTCTCATATTCTCACTTTTATGTCCCACCTATGTATGAAATCATGCTGTTCTCAGTTTTTCTTTTATTCTGATTTACTTATTTCACTCCGTATAATGTTATCAAGGTACATCCATTTTGTTATAAATGATCCGATGTCATCATTCCTTATGGCTGAGTAGTATTCCATAGTATATATGTACCAAAGCTTTTTAATCCACTCGTCTTCTGACGGACACTTGGGCTGGTTCCAGATCTTCGCTATTGTGAACAATGCTGCCTCGAACATGGGCGCGCATTTCTTCTTTTCGAACAGTGCTATGGTGTTCTTAGGGTATATTCCTAAAAGTGGGATAGCTGGGTCAAAAGGCAGTTCGATTTTTAATTTTCTGAGGAATCTCCAAACTGTTTTCCACAGTGGCTGCACCAGTCTGCATTCCCACCAGCAGTGCAGAAGGGTTCCCTTTTCTCCATCCTCAGATCTATTTTTAAACTGTCTCTGCGAATTAGGACAGTGGACATAGACACACGTTCTCAGGGAAGATATTGATCAGGGAGCAGAAGCTAGTATAGTTTATCCCAACTTAGAAAAATGGTCCGTGAGGTATTCTGCTTGATTCATATCTCTCTCTCTCTTTCTCTTTATTCTGCATATTTGAAAACATTTTGGAGGGACCTGTGGGAACGATCTTCCCTGGAACACTGGCCTCCTTAATCCATTAATGGCTGCTTGATGCTAGGTCAAACTGCTGGTTTTAGATCCTCCTAACTGGTGCCTTTATTTCCAGCATTCCATTGGCACAGCGATGAGAAAGCAGCTTTCCGCAAACATGTTTCAATGTAAGGAGACGTGAGCTTTTCTTTCTCTTGGCTGTTACCTGGGAGGTTCTGCAACTCAGAGTATTTGCTGAGCTGTGCCATCCCATAGGCTAGAATCCTGGGAGGTGTAAGTCCCAACTTCTTTTCTTCAGACACCCAGCTAAAAGCTGCCGTTCTGGATCACTTCCCGGGCTCATTCTTTCCAAAATGAGGAATCCTGAAATTCAGCTGATTGTATGGAACAACTCAAATTCCAGTTTTCCTTCCAGCAAATTGACAGTGCAGGATATATTTTGCTGCGCTACTGGGGCGGAGACACTGGCTTCCTCCAAATCCGGAAGGCGCATTGGTGTCTGCGTACCATGCACCACGCACCTCGCATTCATCGCATGTTGGTTTACTCTCCACTCTGTACACCTAGTGGGCGTGGCTCGCATAGCTGGGTCCCCTCGTCCTTGAAAGACTGGCTGAGACCTGAAGTTGCTAGCGCTCCGACGGAAGGAAGAATCAGGCATGCTCATTGCGAATTCCTTTGTGGAAGAAAATTTCCCAGGGAAAAAGCCAGGGGTAATTAATGGCCATTCTGAAGTTCATACATGGCTGCCAGGGGCCCTCTTGCTGAATTCTTTTCTTTAGCCTTGTTCATTCGGACAACAGATGCGAGGCAACTGTTAAATTTGATGTTAAGAAACAAAAAGAAAAAAAAGAGACCTCCACTTTAGTTTCTTCCACTCATTTTGCGCAGAAGTTTCCTCCTGTGACCGAAGATCTAGTTCTGCCTGAGCCAACGTGAACACAGAATGAACATGAACAGGGGTTCGAATCCGACATTTGAGTCCCGTGTCCCTGTCACCCACACGAAGGGCCTGAGCCATTGATGCCCTAGGGCAGTGTGCACATGGCAGCACTGGGCGACTGGGAGGCAGGGAGCTGTAGGATAGGGTTCACAGGAGAAACTGCATGGAGGGGAATTTCCCAGTTGAGACTGGGAATGACGTGGGTGACAACAAGCCTTTCATTCCACATCCTTGTCATATTTAACGTGACTGCTGAGGGGCCATCGTATATGTTTATCAACTAGGAAAGCACTGCACTTCTCTGAACACGAAATATAGCTAGCTTTAGTTTAGTCCCCACAGTTTTGACAAAACAGACTCAGATGCAAACTTAAAGACCCATGTTCAGTTTTTTTTTTTCCATTAACCCAGAGTTGAGATTTAATTGTGCCTCTGGCTCTAGCAGTACTTGTGTGCCTGTTGGTATAGTCCCTGGAAGCCCAGGTGTTGCATATTAATCATGATGGCCATTATTGTTATGGCTTCTTTATTTTTTTTTCCTTATAGCTGATATTTGAAAAAAAATTGTTTTTAAGTTTTATTATTTTTAGTTCTTCTTACCTAGATGAAACATTTGCTTTTGTACTTAAGTGCTATCATAAGCACGGTGGTTGGGACAAAGCAGGGTGGCCCATCTTTTGTGTCTCCCTCCAGGGTCCCTTTGAAGTTACCAGGAACATGGTGCAGAGCAGGGACACACCACATGGAAGTGGGCGACAAGGATCAACCTCCTGAAACGAGAGTAAAATACGGTCACTTCTGAAAATAATACGCCATGGGTTTCCATTAGTATTCAGACCTTTAGAGAATCCTGGAGAAGCTTCACAAGGATAATACTCTGTTCCCTATAAAATGAGGAGTTGTGATTCTGGGAAAAGGACCCATCTTGTGGGGGGTTGATGCGGCTGAAGGAATACCAGGAAGGGGACGGAGGACAAGCTGGGCCCTGGCCCCCTGGTTGGATGTGATTTCAGCTGAGTATGCTATTATTTTTCTTTTATTTTGAACTACCCTTCGGTCTTCTTCTCTGTCAGGATGTGAGGAAGAGCTCACTGGACCCATGGGCTGTCCACTGTAGACAGGTGCCATTTTCCCAGGGCCCCTAAGAGCCGGACAGTGTTGGTGACTTTTCCAGGTGGTGCTAAGAAATATGTCTTTGGAACTCGAGAGGCTTTAGAAAAGCTTCCCTTCGGTGGATTGTGCTATTCCTGGGGATGACTATGGGATTTTCAAAGGAATCAACACTTGGGACCAGATTCCAACATGAGGCAACACAATCGGCCACCATCCAGCCTAACCCTAACAGAACATTGCGTCATCACTCGCTTGGGAGTTTGCTATTTACACGTTTAGGCTTAATCATGTTTAACCCCATCAAACTGGCCACACATGGGAAGAGCTCTCAGTCACTTCTGTGCAAGAACAGTTTGCAAGGAGAGTCCTGCTCGAAGCCAGCGCTGCCCCTCAGCCCAAGTACCTTTATGGGGATTATTACCACATCTTTCCCCAGAGCTGACCTCAGCAATGAGGGAGCTTTGGCCAAGATCTCACGAAGCTACAGAACCACAGGCTCCTTGCTGGGATTCTGCAAAGTCATCCCACTGTCAGAGCCACGGAAGGGACCACGCCCAGGGGAGAGCAGAGCCAGAGTGTGCACTCCGTGCCCATTGTCCCTGTCCATCCAAAGGGGAGACGTGGAGTCAAGAACCTTAGGAGAAGAGGAAAGGAGGGAAACGAGGGTGTCTGAAGCAGTGCTCAGTGCACCCTGCAAAGTCCTGCATTACATCATCGGAAACCTCGTCCACTCCCCCCTCACCCCACCCTCTGTTTGCTGTCCTACAGCTTTATGATTTCTTGTGTCATTGATCTCATGACACCATGTTGTGTTTATGTGTCTTCCTCCTCCACAGGGCTTCAAGCTTCTTGAAAATAATGCTGATGCCGCTTCGGCCAATCAAGGAGTATTTATCAAGCTCCAGCTAGACACCAGGCATTTTTCCAGACACAGGACACTCAGTAGTCGACAAGACAGACAAAGACCCCTGCTCTGGTGGGACTGAGCTCTGGTGAGGGAGACAAACTTTCAGTAATTTTTCTAAATACTTTTATGTTCCCATATTCAAATACTGTGCTTATCATATGTATAATCAGGTTGATAGCTACATAATGAATAAGAAAAAGGTTCTATAACCTCAAGGTGTACATGAAGGATGAGATGCCTTTTCAATGTGAATTAAGTCCTTCCAATTTTTTTCAAAATACTCTTTGTAAATATTATGGTTTTTACACCTATCTGCTGACTATTGAAGGCAATATAAGATGAAGGTCAACCCACAGCATGGCTGTGTTTTCAGCCCTTCGCCCTGAGCAGCAGGCATTTCAAGGAGGGAAGCGTACCCTCAAGACCAGGCTAGAGAAAACGGCTTGGCAGGGGCATGACAAAGGCCACACTGGAGCTCCCTATGAGCATGGTCCCACATTGCTGGCTTTCTAACATTCTAGCTCTGGGCTCCCGAAGGACGTGATTTCAGCTGAGTATGTTATTTGCAACTCCAGCATGGAATGACCGTCTCTGGAATGTATGTCACCTATACTTTACCTTGGCAACTCATGGGAAATATAAACATTTTCCAGATAATATGTGGACTAGAGCTATTGGGGCCTCTGTGGACAGAGCCTTGCTGGGAAGACAGAAACCAAAACAGCTCAGAGATAGAGGCCAAGGCTTGATGATACGGTTTGGAGCCAAACTTGGGACTAGAACCATCTGTAAGCCCTCTCATACGATCATCCTTTTTAACCTCTGCTGGTTTTCATGAGGTTTATGTTACTTGCAACTGAAGACATAAAGGCTCCCTGCTAGGGCCGCCATTCCTCTTCATGTGACCTATGCACCAGGCTCACCCCATCTGCTCCCCCTGACTTGATCCCATACTTTTCTCTTGCACTGCTTTGGTTTGCTATTTCTGTCTCAGAGGTTTCACTCTTCCTCTTCCCCTAACCTACACTCCCTCCCTCATGTAGCAGAAAGGAGACATTCCTGTTTATACTCTTACACATGAGTGGGCACATGCAACCACACCCAGTGAAATCTGTCCCGTTACAGGACAGTGTCACAATGGCACCGGTTCTCTGGTGTAGAAAAAGAGCTTGCCCGGCTGTTTTTTCCCTCAAAGTTGAGGCCACTGAGTTTTATCTGGGAGGAACACATTAGCAAACGAGGAACCAAATTGTTTTTGTGAAAAGTGTGGCAAGAATCTAAAAGCTGACCTGTAAGAGTAGAGAAGAAAAGATGGGTATAAGGAGGAAAGTCTCTGGACAATACAAAGAAGGACCAACATGGGTTCTCCCTTTCTTTCATAGTACGGGAAATGAGGCTGGGCATGTGGCGACCTGGGTTGTCACTGCACTGCCCAGCCCCCGGCAGGTAGTTTGGTCCCGTGACTGAATTCTCTCGCATGAACCAGAGCGGAGGTGGGATGTGTTTCTCCTGGATGAGAGCCAGAGGCAGTACATGTCCTTCCCTCTCTTCCCCTTCCTTCTGGTCTAACCACTGGGCTGGGGTAGCTTTGGCCATGTGAACAATACAAGGCCTAGCAATCAATGAAGCAACCACTCGCTAGCAATGCGTCCATGTGGAGCAGAGCCAAACAGTAGCCTGGAACTCGCATTTTATACCACTATATAAAAAATAAAAAAAGAAAAAGAAAGAAAGCTTTATCGTTCTTTGACTCATTATATCAGGGGATCTTTCTATCATATCGGCCTTGCCTTACGCTAGCTGTGGCCCCCGGTTAATGACAAGTGATACCACAAATAGGATGGCCGGTAAGATATTTCCTGCATTTCACAGGACCTGGGAATTTGGGTGAGGGTTAGCTGATAATAATGTTTGAAATGTTGCCAGTTGTATGCTATGGTACATACAGCACTGTATGGTCACCTTAAAATCTAGGCACCAGACAGCCTTATAGTAGTGGTGTTTTGAGGAACTAAAGAGAGGAGTCATGTCGTCCAGAGAGACAGAAGAAAAGAAAAAGCTTGAGAAGTGTTGGGCAGATAAAATATATTATGCTCACTTTGTTATAAGATGGCACTGCCCACATGGAAGTTTGTTGATATTAATATGTAATGGGGAATAATCTGTGGGCAGGCCAGGTCGTTATAGCCTAAGGCTTAGTTTTAAGAGTAAGCTTTTCCCCACACCCTTGACTGATTGGATGATGTGGGGTGGTGCACTCTCCTGAGGAATCCCATTATGCCTCAGATGGGTGACTTTGTATAAGAGACTTCCTTGTTTGTAGATTGGATTAAGGGTTTGGATTTCTACACTATAAAGTGGGACAGACCAGTAGCTTGCTGGCTCTTGGTTCCTGAGGTTAGTATTAGAAAGGAGAGCAGATTAAGACCACGTGGAGGCCAGGAGAAGCAGCCAAGATGGCAGAGTCCTGAGGGAGAAGCCAGTTCATGCAGAGTTTGTGCAGAGAGAAGGAGATGGGGAACAGAGGTGAATAAGTCTGGTGAGCTAGAAACCTTTGATTCTAGGAAACCCAGATAAGTCATTAGCTTTGTGAGCACTGAGTCAGTGGGTTTTGGAGCCCAGTGTGTGTTTTTGCTTGCCTGCTGGGTGCAAGCTAGAATTAAAGCTGATGGCTCACCAGTTCTTGGCTCTGGTGTTTCATTACCGACTGTCCGAATCTAATGCGAACCTGCATGGGTCAGGCGGCTGTGATCCTAACTCTGACTATTGGCATTACAAAAAGATGTAAGGCCAGTAGTCAGGGTCATTATCACAGCCACCTGGCTAGTGCAGGTTCTCATTAGATTCGGACAGTCGGTAATAAAACACCGGAGCCAAGAACTGGTGAGCCATCAGCTTTAATTCTAGCTTGCACCCAGCAGGCAAGAAAAAACACACACTGGGCTCCAAAACCCACACATTCAGTGCTCACAAAGCTACTGACTTATCCGGGTTTCCTAGAATCAAAGGTTTCTAGCTCACCAGACTTATTCACCTCTGTTCCCCATCTCCTTCTCTCCTTCTCCAGCACAAACTCTGCACAAACTGGCTGCTCCCTCAGCACTCTGCCATCTTGGCTGCTTCTCCTGGCCTCCATGTGGTCTTAATCTGCTCTCCTCTCTAATATTTCAGGAACCAATAGAGAGAGCAAGCTCCCGACCTGCCCCACTTTATACTGTAGAAATCCAAATCCTTAATCCAATCTACAAACAAGAAAGTCTCTGATACAAAGTCACTTATCTGAGGCATAATGGGAGGATTCCTCAGGAAAGCACACCACCCCACATCATCCAATCAGTCAAGGGTGTGGGGAAAAGCTTACTCTTAAAAGTAAGCCCTAGACTATAACAACCCAGCCTGCCCACAGCCTGTCCCCAAGACACATTAATATCAACGAACTTGCATGTGGGCAGCACCATCTTTAACAAAGTGAGCATAATATATTTTATCTGCCCAACAGAAGATGAGACACAGAGAAGAGACAGCGAATTCAGGGGAGGTAACGAACGATAGGAAAGTGGCCAAGAGAAAGGCATTTTCAAGGTTCCCTGAGGAGGCTACTAGAACTCTGCAGTAGGAAGCATGGGGCTTCAAGATGATTTTCTTTCGTAACTGAAAAAACCCAGAATGTTAGTAGGTAAAATCAGGCAGGCAGCACACTTAGCATTTGTCCTTCCCTATTATTCAAATCCTTTGTCTGATTCTAATGTCATTTCCTCCAGAAACTCATCCCCACCCATAGGTCAGCGTGAAAGGGGGCCCCCTAGGGATATTCTGCAGCATTTCATGGAAAGGAACGCTGGTCCTTGTGTACATGTGTGTGTTCATGGGGGGGTGGGGGGTGGGGTGGGGGGAGGTGGACTGGGAACTGTGGGCAGCGCTCCACAATAGGACATCCAGCTTTGCACCATTATAAAGTACAAGTGGAATTTCACAAAAAGAGTCTTTCTCTAGGTACAGGTTGGTTTCCAGCGTGTCACTGTGGTGTTGAGGGGTGCGTGGATGCATTTTATTGTTTCCTCTGTAGGGACTGCGAACCCTTCCAGTGCAAAGGGGCATTCCCCCCCCCCCCCATCTGAGTGTGTTCCTTGCCTCTGAGAACGTCTGAAACATGACCCTGCATTCCAGAGATGTCAAATTACGAATATAAAGTTGCCCTTTTTTGTTTTTTTGGGTTTTTTTCCTTTTAGGAAAGAACTCCCCGATTCACCTTCCTCTGCAGTGGGGTTGGCGGCTCAGAACAGCAGCTGCACATGGGAAAGGCAACTGGCGAATACATTCCATGGCTTATTTGTGGAGGAGAACGTTCCCTACCTCTGACCTTTTAGATAGCTGGTGAAAGCAAATAGGTAAGCCTTTTACATTTCGGGTTTGTTTTTTTTTTAATTAAACAGGAAGAAAAATGGCACACCCTAGCTTGGTTGGTGCCCAAAAGCAGGGGTCTTGTGGTTATGCTGGAAGTTTCACGCCACAAATGGGTGGCTGGCTGGTAGGAGCAAATCCTGGCGTGGTTGTTGGAATGGTGACACTCTTGGTATCTTTCTAGAAACCACCACGGCCCAGGTTTCTGAAAGGGGGTGACCAGAAGAACTGTGAGCTATTCAGTTTTCTGTGTCCCATCACCTTGCGCCTTTTTGCCAATGAACTGGGGACCATTTAAAAAGTCATCACATCCTCTTTCTGTAGGGGCCGGTGAGACTGCTTCCCTTCAACCAACAGATTGATGACTGTGGTTTCAGAGCTCTGGGATGTTCTACTCAATGTGCAACATGCGTGTGGTTAGTTAATGACCTGGGTGTCTGCTGAGATTTGCGACAATGGATCATTGTAAAGCTCTACCTGACTCTTTTCTCCTCTTGGAGAAGGTGAGAACATTCTTGCCACATGAGTCATGCTGGGTCTTTTCTTTCTTTTCTTTTCTTTTTTCTCTCTCTCTCTCTCTCTCTCTCTCTCTCTTTCATCCTTTCTTTCTTCTTTTTTTAAATAATACACAGGAAATGTTCTTCTCCAAGAGCACATAATTTGGCTAACTGCAGCTTCCTAGGTTCATAGCCACCTCCCCACTGATCGTGAACCCTCCAAGATAAAGTTTGTAATAGCGCCATTTTAGTGGTGGAAATGTCACCACGTTGCATAAACCCAAGGCATGCTTTGGCATTCGGTCACTCTGCAAATATTTATTGAGCAGAGTTCATTGGGGTCAATAGGATAAACTAAGTGGCTGTTCTTCTTCATCCCTAGAATTTACTGTGACCCACACCAGTCACACAAGCAATATTTTGTCCTTCAACAGGCATTTGAATATCGGGTTATGGATACAGCCGTACAAGTAGTGCCCCTCTTCTTGAATGAAAAGGTTGACAATTGCAGAAGCAGTGAGGTTGGAAATAAGACCCAGGTGGCCACTGTCTGGGACTGAAATTGACCCCTTTGGCACCAAGACATCCAGATGCAGCAGCCAGGTTCCCGGCGCTAATGGATCCACAAACAAGATCCTGTCCAGTCCTCCCAGTTAATATGCTGTCATCTGGAACCTGTCTACAGCCTATCAGACAGGATGTCCGAATCCGAGGCTGTCTGCTTAATTTAAAAAAGCCAGTTAAAGAGGAGAGGGTGGAGGAGAGAGTTGTCATAGTCTGCCCAAAGCCGGTCAGTTTGTCACCACGTAGAAATTGGTTAGTCATCTGTGAGGATCTGTCTTATGTGTCACCTTGGCTGTGCTGTAGCAGATAGTTGCTCAGTCCAACACTCATTGAGGCATTGCTGTGAAGGTAGTGTGTAGATGTGATTAACATCCACAATCAGTTGACCTTATGTAACGGAGATTCCTGGATAAGCTGGCTGGCTCTGGTCCAAGTCATTGAAAGGCCTTAAGAACAGAAATGAAGTTTTCCCCTGGAAGAAGACATTCCACCTGTGGTCTAGACATCAGTTCTTCTAGGAGTTTCCAACTGCCTACCTTTCTTGATAGTCTGTCCCACAGATTTGGACTTGCTTAGACAGCCCCATGATTGGATAAGCCAATTCCTTAAGTCTCCCTCTCTCTCTCTCTCCATATATGTATTTAACATCTTATGTTACCTACAATTTGCTTTATGTAATTAATATTATTAAAATATATATTAATATAATATAAAAATATATTTAAAATATTATGTTACATAATCAGTTATATGTAATTAATATTATTTGCATGTAGATTAATATATTGATATATTAATACATATATCTCCTGCTGGTTCTGTTGCCCAGACTGGTGCTGATACATCATCCCAACATTAGCCTAGCGGTAGTAAACTACCAGCTTGATGTCTTATTGTTTTTTTCACAGAATCAAATAGCAGCTCAGCCTCATCTTCCTAGTACTTTAGTCTGTCACCCTTTGCCCCAGGGTGAGGGCACAGCAAAAAAATGAGACCCAAGGGCTTGTCTGGTAAATGGGGCTGCCATTTGAAGATGGTCTCCTTCTTGTGTCTCTAGAATGTTTTACGTGGGACTCAGTAGGAAGAAGGGAACCAAATTGCTTTTATTTATCTTGTTCATCCTTACTGCCAGCATCTGACATATATTTCTCTGTCTATTGACTGTCTCTCCTACTGGAATATTTTTTTAAATTATGATTTATTTATTTTATTTAGTGAGAGGAGGGGAGGCAGAGACAGACTCCCACATGCACCTTGACTGGGATCCACCTGGAAAGCCCACTAGAGGATGGTGCTCTGCCTATCTGTGTGTTGCTCAGCAACCAAGCACTTCTTGGCACCTAAGGTGGAGGCCATGGAACCATCCTCAGCACCCTGGGCCAACTCACTCTAATTGAGCCATGGCTGCAGGATGGGAAGAAAGAGAGAAAGAGAAGTGAGAGGGAGAGAGGTGGAGAAGCAGATGGGTGTTTCTCATGTGTGCCCTGATCGGGAATCAAACCCGGGGTATCCACATGTTGGGCCCACGCTTTAGTACTGAGCCAATTGGCCAGGACCTCCTACTGGAATCTAAGACCTACAGAGTAAGGGCTTAGTTTTTGTTCATCACTAATCCCTCACAGCTGAGGACAATGTCTAAGTCAAGCAGGTGCTCAATAAGTTTTTGTTAAATGAATGCATGAATGAAGTTGCTTAACCAAAGGGGTTAGTAGTGTAAGTTTCTGTCCTGGTTGCTGGCTTGTTTTCTCAGGAAGTCAGTATTCTTCCTCCATGAGTTTGGCCAGACAGCTATTTTTTTCAATCGCAACTCATTAATCTAGTGACAGAACCAAACCATGGAGACATGTCAATCGCCGGACTGTGAGGCAGGATTGTTCTAGATCCCACATATGTAGACACAGATCTGGTGTCTTGCATATTTTCAACCCTTGACTAAAGTGACCAAATAGTCCTAGGGAAAAAATTTTTAAATATATATATTTTAATTTTTAGAAAGCAATTAACAAAAGACCTTTAAGTCCATTCTACAGGTGAATGGTGGTGATGGTTGCACAATAATGCGAATGTATCTAATGCCACTGAACTATACACTTTAAAATGGTAAATTTCAGGTCAATGTATATTTTGCTACAGTTAAAAAGCAAATCAGCCTGACCAGGCTGTTAGCGTAATGGATAGAGTGTCAGACTGGGATGCGGAAGACCCAGGTTCGAGACCCCGAGGTTGCCAGCTTGAGCACAGGCCCATCTGGCTTGAGCAAAAGCTCGTCAGCTTGGACCCAAGGTCGCTGGCTCCAGCAAGGGTTGGCTCGATCTGCTGAAGGCCCGCGGTCAAGGCACATGTGAGAAAGCAATCAGTGAACAACTAAGGTGTCAAAACGGCAATGAAAAACTAATGATTGATGCTTCTCACCTCTCTCCGTTCCTGTCTGTCTGTCCCTATCTATCTCTCTCTCTGACTCTCTCTCTGTCCCTGTAAAAAGAAAAAAAAAGCAAATCATAAAAATTAATGGAAAAAAGAAAAACATTAAGCCTATTACATTATGACTAGCTAGTCAGTCAATGAATAAAATTATCATTAAGATCAAGGTGAACGAGAAACACATCTCCCTTTGCTTCCTATTTTCTAGGCTGGAACTCACGTGTGCTTCTCTATTCTGACCCCAACCTGAGATAGAGACACACTGTTGGAGAATGATTTGAATTTGCAAAAACAGCTTAATTCAACATTTTGACAATTAGAGTCCCCAGGTTGCATACACTTGAAGAAAGAATACTGTTTCATGTCATGTTCCTGGTCAATAAAACAAGTGTAGAGTACACCCTGGAATGGCCCATCATTTTACACCGAAGGCTGCCATCCCAGGGGATCTCAGCATTCCACCATTATTTATTAGTTCCTATGCTGATTGCTTTTATCAGAGCTGCAAAACACAGGTGAAATTTAAAACAGTTTAATTAAACTTCAGATGTGTGGTTCTGTTAAAGGCTGGCCCAGAGCCACAGCATTCCAAGATTCTCAAATAGCATAATCTAATTAATTTTATTTCGAGAACACAGAGGTCATAAACACACAGTAATCTGAAACACATCATGCTCCGCCAGCTGGCGTCCTCTGGTTTCCACTTTCCCTGCCCTGTAATTTTGTTTCCCGTTGTGAGAAACCATGGATTTCTCCATGTTGGTCAATTGTATTGGGTTACATGCTTTTCAGTTGAGGTATATTTTAATGAACTAATTACATGTTAGTTAATAATAGAACATTGCGTCAACAGTCAACTGTTGAATATCACTTTTAAAGAAATCACTTCAATCTTGCCATAGGACTATCTGGGAACAGGATTGACTCATGAAAACTCAGCACTGAGTTTCTGAATTATAGATAAAGGTGTCTGCCTTGGATATCAGCATTATTTAGAATCACAACATCATCCATAACAACACCTATCAAACACAGATTTTAATTTTTCCCACCAAAATAATATTCTCTATTATTGCGGTCCATGTTTAATTGTAGCAGTGTATAAAAATTGAAAGATAGTGATTCATACTGGGTAGGCTCATTGCCTTGAAGGTGGTAAAGCTGGTTTGCTTCTATAGTGTTCAGCTGAAGTTAGCTCCCACTTTTTCCACTTTTCATCTGATGGGCTGTCATTCCTCACAGTGCACAGATCAGTGATAATGTTGCAGACAATAATTATCTGCCCTTGATGGTATTATCTGTCTTTCCAGAATCATCTGGACCTGTTTTTCCTTAGCTCTATTCCTCATTCTCTCCTGCTCTGCTCTGTAGAAAAACTGACTCCCTACAGGGTGGATGTCCCAGGCTCAAAGTCAACTGGCTTCTCTCTGGATCAAGCCCTTGAGAAAGAAACACTTGTAGGAGATCAGAGGGTGTGAGTAAGGAAGAATTAGGCCAGGGACCCTATCTCTCTGCCTCTGGTGGAATCTCTGGTCACAGCAGCATCTCCCTTGCCCACTTCCCAGGCTCCCCATGCTCCCTGCATCCAGCTCAGAGGGGGCAGCCTCTCCTTGCCTTTGCTGATTGCTAGGTTGCCTCACTGTCTTGTTAGACTTCTTAGCTTCCTATCACCCTCATAACCAATTCCCAGCATTGGGGTCCTCCTGTTCTAAAGAGTCAGTGGTTTTGATTTCCTGACAGACCTTGACTGAGAGATCAGACTTAAAAAAAAAAATTAGTCCCCTGAGGCTGGGTCCATTTTTTATTCATTTCAGATGCTTAGTGCTCAACTTTTTTATTACATCTTTTTGATGCAAAATTGCAAGAGAGATGTTTTTCTTCCTATTTATTTTATTTTATTTTATTTTATTCATTTTAGAGAGGAGACACAGAGTGAGAGAGAGAGAGAGAGAGAGAGAGAGAGAGAAAGGGGGGAGGAGCTGGAAGCATCAACTCCCATATGTGCCTTGACCAGACCAGTACAGGGTTTTGAACTGGCGACCTCAGTGTTCCCAGGTCGATGCTTTATCCACTGCGCTACCACAGGTCAGGCCTTCTTCCTCTTTTAAAGAGCATTTTGGGTTTGAGAGAAGAAGAGGAGTAGGGGAAGGGTAGCTATTTATAAGGCATTAGCTCACTGTCTGTATCCTAGAGTTCCACTTTTCCTACATAGCAGGGCACGTATTCTTGGTGAGGTCACACACACCCAGGGACATGATGTCATCTTGCACATTGTGTTACAAACAAGTTTAATAATACATTGTTGCATCTTAAACCCTGAGATGGAATGCTCCCCTTGGTCAACCAAACCTGGGATCCATCTGGTAGACATGTTAGCAGACGATCCCAAGAGCTCAGCCTATTTCACCCTGTTGGGATAGAACAGAAATGACTCTTACAGATTTAACACTCCATTTTACAACACAGTGACGATGCCATCACCATGAGTGGTGTTTCTTTGTCCCTTCTTTCTCTGCTTTTTTGTTTTCCCTTCCTCTCTCTTCCTCCTCCTTCCTCTGCTTCTTAAATGTTACCTGAGATCAAGTAGTTTAAAAGAGGGATATACATTAGACCACACAGGAAAAGCAACCCTCCTGCTTCTCTCTCTCTCTCTCTCTCTCTCTCTCTTCCCCTCATGTAGCCATGGCTCAAATGATTTGAGCAAGTTGGTCCCAGGCACTGAGGATGGCTTCAAGGCCTCACCTCAAGCACTAAAATAGCTTGGTTGCTGAGCAATGGAGCAATGGCCCCAGATGGGCAGAGCATTGCCTGGTAGGGAGCTTGCTAGTTTGATCCTGGTTGGGGTACATGCAGGAGTCTATCTCTGCCTCCCCACCTCTCATTTAATTAAAAAAAGAGAGAGAGACATACATGTGTTGGGAAATTGTTAGCATTTGTCATTGGGCAGGCAATCTGGAACCTTTCCTACCATATCTACCCAAAGGTTGAACTACATGGAAGGCGAGTGCATCACATCCCAAGGAAACCTAGTCCATCGTGAAAGACATGACATTGTGTAGCAAAAAACCCCTATAGGGTTTGTTAGTTGCTGGACACCCACTCTTCCAATCCGAAAGCTACAGAATCATCTTTGACTCTGCTCTTTTCTTCTCTACCCTGTCCTGTCACCATGTGCTCTTACTCTTTGCTCCCAGTCTTACTAATTACTATCTCCAGCATCTGGTGTGTTACTCACACTCACAGTTTCCGGAATTCTTGATGAATGTTCTCACATCCCCTTTGTTGTTTGTATTGTTCTTCCTTAGTGCTTTCATGGCTTAGAAAAATCTGACTTACCAAAGCCCTTCACAAATTTCAATTTCTCTGAAAACATCCCAGATCATACACACAATTGATCCTAGAATAATCTGTCTGTCTGTCTATCATCTAATCTATCTACCTATCTATCTAGATATAGAAATATAATATAGATATATTGATATAGATATAGATATACTCTCAAGGATAAGGTGAAGAAAAGAGAAGAAACAATTTTGGAAGCTAGAAAGCAGATGGACGAATAGTAAATGATATAGATACCCAAGGAATAGAAGTTCTGAGCCAGTAGTAGGGAAAAAAACAAAACAAAACAAACCAGATTTATACTACATAATCCTTAAAGGGTCAAAATTTGACCTCATCTGGTACCTTGAGAAGTAGGAGTAAAGGGGAGTGGATACATTTTAAAAATTGTTTGCAAGTATTTTTAAGAAATGGGCTGATTGCCAGTTCCCTGGCTCACAGTACCAGATGGTTCTTCCCCAGTATATTGTCTAGAAAGCACACAACATGGGATTTTCAGGGGCAGCAGACACAGCTGATGGTGGAAATGTCTTACTGAGAAAAGTGATCCAATGTGTGTGGACTGCGCACACCCACTGCTCTCTGTGTCCACTTGGTTCTCACAGCACCATCTGGCAGACATGACATTGGGGGAAAAAATCTTTCATGGAAAATATTTCTTTGTCAAAAAGTAGGATGTAGGAGATTCCTCAGAAAATTAGAAATGGAACTGCCCTTTGACCCAGCTATCCCACTTATAGGAATATATCCCAAGGACACCATATCACCGAAGGAAGAAAAGAAATGCACCCGCATGTTTATGGCAGCATTATTCACAATAGCGAAGAGCTGGAAACAGCCCAAGTGGATGAGTGGATTAAAAAGCTTTGGTACATATATACAATGGAATACTATGGGGCCATGAAAAAGAAGAAAATATTACCTTTTGCAACAATATGGAGAAACCTAGAAACTATTATGTTGAGTGAAATAAGCCAGGCAGAAAAAGAAAAATTTTATATGACCTCACTCATTTGAGGAATCCAAGGAACATTGAGAACTGAGAAAAGCAATTGAGACAGAGGAGGGATCAAAGGGACCAGAGGAAAAGAGGACAGAGGGAAAGGGGAGGATAGGATGGGATAAAACTGAAGGGAAGGGGAGAGGGCGCTGTAGGGAGGGGAGCAAGGGAGATGTGGAGGGGAATATGGGGGAGAGGGGATGCAGTCGGGGTGACCCTAGAATCTATGTAAACACAATTAATTAAATAAATCTTTAAATTTTTTTTTTTTAAAGTAGGATGTAAAGGTATTGACAGTGGATATTCTCCATTAACACTACCCGGCCAAATTACTCTGAGATGAAACTGACATTCAGAACAGCCAATCAGCTTACAAGTGTCTTCCTCCTAAATATAGAAATTACCAGAGCATCAGATGGGATATACAAAACAGATGAGAGTTCAGCACCACATCATATGATGCAATTTGGCTAAGACAGGTATTTGTAGAGAGAAGAAAACTTCAATACTTACAAGTTTTTATTAATATCATCAGGGAAGAAAATATATACATGCAATTATATAACAAGAATCAGAGACTTTTTTTAAGGAAGGGAGAAATTGTTAAGAGAGAAATTTATGAACATATTAGGACCAATGCAAGTAGTCCAAATTCTAAAATAGAGAAGTTCCAGAAAAAATAAAGAAATTGAGAGGAGCAAAACATCAATAAAATTATTCAAGAAAAGTTCCCAAAATGGAAGGACCAGATTGAAACAGTCTACTGAGTACTCAGCAAAAGAAACAAAAACAAACCCATATGAAGGCAAGTCCTTATGAAATTTCAACAAAAAAGAAGATCCTAAAGGTTTCCAAAGATGAAAAACATTACATAGACAAAGGACCAGAATCAGAAAGACTTTGGACTTTTCAGCAACCCAGACATTCAAAAGCAATAAAGCAATGCCTTCCAAACTCAAAAGACAAAGTCTTTCCAATCTAGATTTCTAGACCCTGATAAATCGTCACTCAAATATGAAGGTAAATATATGATTAGATTGACAATGTCTCAAATATTTCTCTCTCAATTTCTCTAGCATAGGAAATAACTAATTTATGTGTTCCTTCCAAAAAGATTGTTGACTAGGAGAAGACGTAGGATCAGGGCAGCAGGAGACCCGAAGAAGAGACAGGCAGGGGATGAAGCATCTGGGGTTGAATTGATGATAAGTACATCTAAAATGAAGTGAATTTAGAACTGGGGAGAAAAAATATTAGTTCTAGGGGCAGGAAAACGTTGTGAAGGAAAGGGAAAGTAAACATATTTTATATGATTCAGCAATGAATACAGTTTTCATAGCCATGATGATAAATATTTGCTTTAACCAAAAATTCAACATAATTATATTGAAAGGATGGAGAATGGGAGGGTGCACAGGGGCGGTGGAAGGAAATTGAGCTGATTCCTTGTCTTCCCTAAGGGGACGTCAAAAGATAAAGCCAAACATGGAAAAAACCAAGAGGTAGCAGGGCAACCATGACATTTTAAGGCATAGAGATAAATATAATCAATTAGAAGAGGTGACAAGGCTGGCCTCTGGGGAGAGACATACTGTAAGACAAGAGCTACAAATGGCTGAGGTTTGAAAAAAAATTTTTTGATAAATCTTACAAAACAATGTGAATGCTTAAATTATGTGATATATGACATTAGTCCAAAAAAATCACTGTCAGGTAAAGTTAATTGCTCATTCCTCTTTTACACAACTGGGTCCCATGAATCATGCTGGGGTATTGCTGCCTGGGTTTCTATCATCCAGTGGATCCCGAGCTGTTTTAGGGCAGGATCTCCTCTTATTCAAGTTTGTTTCCTAGCTTGGCATGATACCTGACAGAGTTGACATTCAGAACTATTTATGAGAAGATTGTTGTAGAACTATTGGCCCTAGTTCTACTATGTGGTATTTTAGAAATCAAGTTTACGTTCTCTCAGATGAGAAACTACTCAATACAGTCATATACAACATAATGTTTTGGTCCACAACAGACTGCATATACAATGGTGATCTCGTAAGATTACAAGGGAGCTGAAATATCTATGTCCCAGTGATGTTGTAACATTATAGCCCAACATATTGGTTATGCTGGTGTAAACAAATCTATAAAAAGTACCATAATTTCACTGTCCATTTTCTATGTTTAGATACGCAAAAACTCACCATTTTGTTACAATTGCCTGCAGTATTCAATACAATAACCTGGTCTACAGGCTTGTAGCTCAGGAGCAATAGGCTGTACTAGATAGCCTAGGTATGACATAAAACCATCTGTATTTTTGTAAGTGCATGCCATGATGATCACAGAGTGACAAAGTCGCCTAATGATACATTTTTCCAAACAAATCCCCATTGTTAAGTGATATATAATTGTATTTGAATACAGTTGCCATACCTCCTATCAAATATTCTCTTTACTGGACTGAAAATTTCTAACACACCTATTATTTGTGGGTTATTTTAAAAGTCGATTCAGTGTCTTGGTCTTAGACCTCCAGTTAGTTCTAATTAGTCTTCATCCCTCACAAGTACTAGATAAAGTGTTACAACGTGTGCTCTCACCTGTGCAGAAGAAAGAGAACTCCACCTCCCTAAATCTACATATCATATGTCAATTAATATGACTTGAAGTCACATTACATTGTCTATATATTCCCTTCTCCTGTTATCACATATTTTAGCTGATAATCTTCTAATAACTCCTTAAGTCATTTATCAATTTATTCCTGGAAAAGCCCCTTTATACTATTTTTCTATGTGTAGTGTTGATTTTAAGGTTTAAGCACAATACTGTGTATTTTTTATTTTTATATATTTTAGACCCTCATTCATTCCATCAAGACTATTGTTTAAGACTTTGTGAATAGGACTCTTCCCCAACTTTCCATGATGTGCAGATTTGAACGCTTTTGTGAGTTAAATCAATAATGAGAATAGTTGATCAGGTTAAAGATGATGATAAAAGTTCTCGACACAATATTAAAGGTTTACCTGTGGGTTGGCAGCATCCATTAGTGATCACTCTCCAAGCCTGGCTATTTGGAAAATTGCAAAGCTCCTTATCTGTTTAAATCATTTAGATGGTATATAGTCACTGTCTAGAAAGATATCATGAAAATTCTTGTCCAATGCCTTGTTCTAGTAGCAACAGCGGTAACAAAAACACCAGCATTTACCTGTGTATATGCAGTCACTATGCTTAAGAACAAATAATGTCGATTTACATATTAAAGTTCACTAAGTCTTAACAATAACTCCTACAGCTACCCTATCTTTCTGGCCTACCAACCCAATGTTACCATCTTATTGCTACATATCTACTGCTCACAAAAATTAGGATCTATTACAAAATGAATATGAAGTAATAAAATGTCCCCTTATTTTTGTGAGTGGTGTATTTGTCAAGAGAATTAAATAAATATTATACCTTTATGCCTTCTCTTGGAAAGAAGTCTGTTAGGCTTTCCCAAAAATAGTACAATTTTTCAGATTTTTAGCATTGCTGACACAAAACTTTCCTAATAAACTTGATCATATAACTTCTTTTCTCCAAGACGATGCATTACTCAAAGGGGTACAGTTGGAAAACATTGTGCTGACCCTTCATTCTAGCTTTCCATACCTTGCTGTGTGCTTCACTTCCTTCGGACTTTGTAATTAGTCTATTGAACTTAAATGCTTCTGTCTCCTCCCACATTTATGACTATCAGCTCTACCCCTCCTCCCTCCCAAGTGCCATATAGTCCAAAGATACTATAATGATTCTTAAAGAGGAATTTCTCTCTCCTCTGAAAACTCTAAATTTTCATAGCTCTTCTCCATAAGGTTCTGAAACACAGAGACTCAGAGTGTTCCTGCCACAGAGTTCCCTCTGCTAGTGTCACAGTTTCTTAAGGTCAATCAAAAGACTGTCTTTTATTCATATTTTAGTTGAGAATGTTACCTGTTATAATAACTTTCACATAGTAGGTGCTTAATAAAATCTGTGGGTGGGTCCAGAACCTAAGTCTATTGTCTGCTATAGTTGTCACTCTGTGTGGTCTCTAGTAGATCCCGTTGGGGATAATATGGAATTTGTGTATTTCCTAGTACATCCATGGACTTAGAGAATCCTAACATCTGAGGACCAGTTCATCCTGGCAGAATGGTAGCCTTCTCAGTGTCTGAATCTAGAAGCAGACTGAGATATTTGGATATAGGAGTCGGAGGTTTGACAGATAAGTTGTTCCCATCTGCCCAATACCACGCATCCCATTAGCAATAATGGGGGTGATCTCATTTCCAGAGATAGGGGTCAGCAATGAAAATGAGTGAATTGAGAGGTTGAGGCACCCAACCTTGAATCACCCCTCACCTCTGTACGTAAGCTAAGAGCCCTAGTCCTGAGATTGCTCACCAGCATCATTGCAGTTACTTCAGAAGATTTTGGCTACTAGAGTCACAAGCTCCAAGAAGAGTAGTTCCATCCATGTGCTCTTTTAATAATGAATTGTTTGCTTGCATTTCAGCAGAGAGTGGTTGGATCGGCCTTATTCTAGATGTACCAAAGCCTAGATTGCAAGCTCTTTTGATCTTCAATAATCAAATTATGTTTAGCTAAAGCACTGTCCCCTTAATTTTTAAAACCTACACATACTTTATAGGAAATGTTGCTCACATTATTTTGATTCATTTACATGTTAACTCATCAAAATATTGTTTGGGAAGGGTGTTTTGATGTCCAAGAAGCCCTTTCAAGCATTTTTATAAGCTGTTTTTCTTAAAAACAGGAAGCTTCCTTCTGCCAAGAATAAACAGACTGAACACTCAAGAAGCAGAAGGTTGCTTGAAAACTCCAAACCCACAAAGTTGAGTAGGTTTGAAACTTGGCACCACACCTTCCCCCATCCCTTTGTTTAATGTGGTTTCTGGTCTTCCTCCCTAGCCCAGACCCCTAAAGCAAGGCTACGACGTAGGGGAAAGAGCAGACACGAAGATAAACAACAGTTGGAGGCAAAATTTTTAGAAATTGTATGGAATTTATTGGGGTGACATTGGTGAAGAATATGTAAGTTTCACGTGTACAGTTCTATAATACATCGTCTGTGTATTGCATTGTGTGTTCACAACCCAAAATGAAGTCTCCTTCTGTCACCAATATATTTGACCCCCTGGAGGTGGAAGCGGGTAGACAGAGGTAACATTTAAGCCATGCTATATTCCCTAGGCTTCTTCTAGAGAAACTAGTTACACCATACAGTGGCAAACCGAGGCATCAAAAGGTGATTTTTCCCAAGTCCCCAGTGCAAATTCAAATCCAAGTGAAGCAACCAAGACAGCACTGTCCTTGCCTGCTGTCTTATGTCCTCTCCCGAACCCTCACAGTCACAGATGGGACACACAATGCATGCCTTCCATTTGAAAGATGAGCCCACCCTAAATCTCCAAACAGCTGTAAATCACCAGACCTTGCTGCTTTCAAAAGCCAGAAAGCACCTCATTGTGTGTGTTTTTGATTCTGCCAAAGAGGAAGGCCCTTCCTCGTTCTGATCCTGTTCAGGTCCCAGAGAAGCGTGGAGTGGTGTATGTGGGGGAGATTGCAATGTGGGTGGGCAATGCGAGAAACCATGCTCAGCACCTCCAGGAGAAACATGGCTGCCTGCCCGCACCATCTTCCCCAAGCGCTGGCAGGTTCCTCTGCCTGCTGCTCTGGTTCCCAGAGGTAGGCATCTCTGAAATTTAGGTCCACTTCCAAATATTCTGAACAAAATGCAAAGCACTCCCTGGCCTGCATTTCGGAGGCAACTGGTGCCAGAAAGCTATCTGCATATTTTCCCTTTTATATCCCAAGTCTGAACTTCGTTTTCTTTTTACATTTGGCCTTAGACTCCTATGAGAAGTGGGGAGACCGAATCCAACAAAAAAGCTATTCAGCCCAAGTGAACCAATTTTAGATTCTCCTTGCCTGGCATTCCCAAGGAATACAAACGTGACCCTGAAAAGGACTTTCTAGTCTTCTCAGCCCACCCCTCATGACAGATCACATTAATACTAATTTTTTTTTTAAAGTCACAAGGCACATACATAGTTTATCTCATCTCTCAAGCTGTCTCTGAGCCAGTCAAAAATTCCAGCACATTTAAAACCATCAAATATGCATATGGAATTTTCATTAGACATTTAAGGGGCCTGAGTAGACCCAGTTCAATTGCTTGGGCCTGTTTTCCACCTGTTGCCACTTATTAAAAAAAAAAAAACACAACACCCAACCCACCACGCCAGTGCTAAAATTATTGGGTTATTTATACTCCAACTTCTAGTAGAAACTAAAGAGGCAAGATGACAGGATGCAACTATATTTTGCTCCTTGCTGTTTTGAAACAACAGGCAATGGGTTCTTCTTTCTCTAAATGACCATGAGAACTTAGGGCAAAGCTGAATGCTACATGTCAGTCAAGACAAGACTGAAGATTTTTTTTTTTTCAAAAGCTATTAAAATGCCCGAAAGGGATCAAGATTTGTATTCCCTTTGTCTGCCCATTCTGCCTTTTAAAGAGGCATCCACTTCTAAGTTCAAACTGTTTCTATATTGGAGAAGTAATAACCACATGGTTCTCCAGGCATGTGTAGGGGAGGGATGGCCGCCCAGGGCGTGTGGGCTCATGACCTTCATTCAACTTGGCAGAGTAGAAACAGACAGAGGCCATGTGTGGGGTGAGGAAACCATGCCAAAGGGTGAGCTGGAACCAGTTGAATGGGATGTACCTAGAAGGGCCGTGCATCTGGACCCAAAACAAAAACACATGAGTGAGCAGAAAAATACACGGAACAAAAACACAAGCTGTTCACATTGACCAGCACTTGATGATCACAAAGCTTTCTGCCAGCTTCTCAGCGGTGCTCAGTTCCCTCTCCAGGATGATCTGTCATAGGTTTTAATGGACTTACCCAGGGAACCTGGTCCACGCAGTCGATGGCTAAGAGTCTCATTTGTCTTCTCAGGCCGTAATCCCAGCTGTTGTATCATCCCCGGCCTCAGTAACACTTTCCTGGGACAGTTCCATTAAACCAGTGTTTCTTAACCTGGGTTCTATCGAACCCTAGGAGTTCAATGAGTCGGTCTCAGGGGTTCTGAGAAGCCTCTGCCACGGAGGCCAGAATAAAGTAATACCGTAATTTGTTGTGAGTTCATGCACTTTGTTGGTTTTGTTCTTTGAGCAAGGTGATGTTCATGCACGGCTCATTTTGTGCACCAGTAAAAAAAACATATACCTATGTCTTGAATTTGGAAAAAAAAAATCATATTTTATTTATCACTAAAGAAGGGTTCAGTGAATGCGCATATGGAACTGGTGGGTTTGGTACCTCAAAAAAGGTTAAGCCTGACCTGTGGTGGCGCAGTGGATAAAGCGTCGACCTGGGAACACTGAGGTCGCCAGTTCAAAACCCTGCACTGGTCTGGTCAAGGCACATATGGGAGTTGATGCTTCCAGCTCCTTCCCCCTTTCTCTCTTCCTCTCTCTCTCTCTCACTCTGTGTCTCCTCTCTAAAATGAATTAAAAAAAAAAAAAAAGGTTAAGAACCACTGCATTAAACAATCACTTATCACGTGACCTTTGTGACACTGCCTACCTTTTGGTTCTCACACTGGACCGTACGTAATGAGGATGTTGAGAACTCATTTTCTGTGGTCACCTATAGGCAAGCCTCCATGGGAGACTCACCACCTCTTCCCTCACTGTCCCTGCCATTAGCCCCATGCAGCTGACACCCCTCTGGAAAGAAACAGTGCTAGTCTGTCGTTATCCACAACCGTGTCCTTACGATAGCACTGCATGACTTCCTCAGCCCGTGAACAATTTTCTTTTTATTTTCCTACATTTCTACACTGTTGATGTGCTTACACTGAGGCACAGGAAGGAGAGTTGGACTTATTTTCTATTTTTTTAAATTAATTTACTTTTTAATTGAATTCACTGGGATTCAGGTTCAGGTGTGTAACTCAATAAAACATCATCTGCTCACTGTATTGTGTGCCCATTGCCCCTCGCAAAGTCCCTTTTGTCCCCATTACCCTCACTTTGTCCACCTCCACCTACCCCCCACCCTGACTTGTTATTACCATCATATTAAAGTAAAAAATTTCTGTTGAAACTCTACTAAAAATAAGTTGGACACCCCATGAAATTGTGCATTTTAATTTCATTAGGCAAGAGAGACATTAGGCACTTCTCCCTCCACATCTGGGGACAAACAGAATGAACATTTAAATTGCTGGTTTTCTGTGGGCATTAGAGAGTTATTCTTATGCAGGAACCAACACTGTCTTCTTGAACTTTTCTGACAGATTATTCTTTTACTCAAGGAACTTACAGGACTTTGACTATGCTGGTTTGATTTATTTTCTCTCTCTGTTGACCAATTATTTCAATAAACTGCCTGAAATTTGTTAGTTTTTCAGTGCTGTGTAAAAAAAAACAATGTGAACTCTTTGGCACCTACTGTACTGGGGGAGTGACTCATCCCCTTAGTCATAAACACAAGGATGTTTATTGAGAAAGTCAGTAAGAAAATAAAAGAGCTTCAAGGGAGAAAATGGGGGGGGGGCTTCAAATTGTTAACTTTATCCAACTAGAAATAACAAAATAAGCAAATCATATTTTTAAATGAAAATATACCCAAGTCATTCTATCCGAAGTTCTAAACATAGAAAAACCCTGGACCACACTTTTGTACATCACAGGGTTCGTATTTGAGATGGTTAAATACACAAGCCATTGGAAAGGAAAGAGATGAATGAGATTCTAACATCTGGCTCCCGTTGTAACAGCCTGTTTCTGTCTTCCATGATTCTGGTTCCCAAGCAGCCTCCAATCATAGCTTATCTCAGACAAAAATATCAGTAAAATGAAATGCTCAGAGTTATTTAAATGTATTTTCTCCATTCTCACTCTCTTTGGGTTCTTTAAAACAGCCTAGCCAAGTCCCCAGTGTTTGTACGTTGTTAAATCTGATGCACATGTTTTATTTCTTGCATCACTTGACCTTTCACCAGTATCTGACAGTGGTTGAACGTGCCCTCCTTCTGGAAACACTTCTGCCCTGGCTTCTGGGACTCCCTGCTCCTGGCTTTCTCCTCCTCTGGCTGCCCTTTCTTGGCATGCTGTCTTGTATTTGCTGAATGGCCTTTGTCAGAGCTTTAACCCTTTGAGAAGTACAAATGTTCATGTATGTCCTCGTGCCTCTTGACCATCCAGAGTATGATCATACATGTGTAAGGCAACATTAAAAAAGGCAAATATATGTTCTTGTTTCCATAAATTGGTTATCAAACAAACATGATTTTAACTTAATAAAACTGGAACTGAAACTAATTTCATTTTTTGAAAAAAAAACAAAACCTCACACTCAGGGGTCAGTGAGCATGAAAAAAACTCACTACCCAAAAGGTTAAACATGGGTGTTCCTCAAGGCCACATCCTGAGTCCCCTTTTGTCCTCAGTTTACACAGGATGAGTCCACTGATCATTATGAATTTGCTCAGATTTCTAGCTTTACCTTGGATTGCTTGACTCATTCCTAGGGTCCCAACACATACACACTACTGTACCAAATACCACAAACTAGAGTCTTACCATGTATTCAAGATTTTCATTCATTCATTTAATGAATTCTTATTAAGCAGCTATTATTGAGACTCTAGGGAGAAGACAATGAGCAAAATGAAGCTTTCATCCTCAGAAAACTTGTAGTCTAAAGTCTGAAACCAAAAAGTCAAGAAATAAATGCTTTGAGCCCTGACCAGGTGGCTCAGTTGGTTAGAGCATCGTCCTGATACACCAAAGTTGTGGGTTCAATACCCGGTCGGGGCACATACAGGAATCAACCAATGAATGCATGGATGGGTGGAACAACAAATCATTGTGTGTGTCTCTCTCTTCCTTTCTCTCTAAAAATAATCAATAAATAACTTTTTTTAAAAATAGATGCTTTGATACAGCCGAAGGAATGAAGAACAACATCAGGGTGACTGTAGGGCATATATGTCTGTTATCCTAGCACACAGATAAATAGCATTTTAGTCCATCCTTACAAATGTCCTCATTTGGACAATAAATGATGTGACTACCTTTGCAATGGCCAGTGAAGCAGGTGACTGTTTTAACTGAGACACACAAGAGAAACACACTGGGGTGTCTGAGGAGTAGTGGTGAGCCCAAATTAGTTGGAGGACAGTGATGGGGTCGTTATCTCAAGGGAAGGTTCCAGAGGCAGCCACAGGAGGGTTTTGAAGAGGGGCTGGTGCAGTTGGGGCTGTGTTTGAGCGGGCTCACTCTGGCTATAGGGCTGAGCATAACTGCAGGAAGTGAATAAAGGTTAAGGGCAGAAGCAAGGAAGCCACGAGGGCCCTACAGCAATAATTCAGAAAAGAGACTAAAGGAGGCTGTTGTAATCATCCAGACTTGACTCGCTATTTAGAATTGGCAAAATAGAGTCAGGTTCTGAAGGCAGAACTCAAAGACAGTCTGATTGGTTGTGGGCTGGGAACTAAAGAGGACAGTCACAATGTCTCCAAGGTTTCCCCGAAAGAGAGACTGTGAGAAGAACAAGAAGGCTGGGGCAGTGGTTGGCAAACCGCAGCTCGTGAGCCACATTCGGCTCTTTGGCCCCTTGGCTCTTCCACAAAATACCATGTGCGGGCACAAAGGCCAGCTTAGGAGTACCCTAATTAAATTAATAACAATGTACCTACCTATATAGTTTAAGTTTAAAAAAATTTGGCTCTCAAAAGAAATTTCAATTGTTGTACTGTTGATATTTGGCTATGTTCACTAATGAGTTTGCTGACTGCTGGGCTAGGGCATCAGGGAGTGACCAATGGAGGGTTTTATTTCCAGGTGTCTAATACACTAGCCCAGTGCAGTCAGAAGATTGACCCTGGATATTCACGGGCCCTGAATTCACCAAACCCTCTCCCATCTTTCTTTTACCTCTTCCCGTTTCTCATCCCTAAAACTTTGGTATCCACTTCTATTGGGGGGTAGATGGGGAAGAGAAAAATCTGTTCTCTTCCTTGCTCCTCCAATATTTTCTGTGTCTCCTCCCCTCTTTCCCATTTATCTCCTCCCGAATCATCTAAGACCTTCTTAAAGCTTAAACCTGTGGGGGGTGGGGATGGGAGGGGGATCCACAAAGACTCTCAAGTACTCTGGCTAGCACCCTGCCTCTCATATCTCTGGAGGAAATGAACTGTATTCCTCAAATAGTCTGCAGACACATTAATATGATATAGCATGGATTAGGGGTGGATTCCACTCCTGACATGTGCATTGTTTCATTCAATTATCTCTAGAAGTTCTTGATTGGATTCTGATAGGGACACTTACAGCTTCGTGACCCAGGTGTGTTTTTCCCCATCCTGAGAGTAGTTCAGATACACTCAGCTTCACCTGCCTCTTTATTTGTTCTACCTTTGTCACACCATACTGCAAGTGGGATCTCATCCATGCCCTACAGGTGCAACTGGGCAGCACCTCACCTCTTCTTGTATCCAGTGGACACTATGATTGTGGTTGATGTCTATGTATACACAACTCAGAGTGCTAATATGTTGAATTTCGAAAGGTCAACTCTTGACCGCTGGGAGATAGGAACTAATGAAAAGCTGTCCCTTCTGTCACACTCCATCCCTCCATCTCACCTGGGCACACCTACCAGACATCCCTTCTATAGAAAGCCCTGTGTGATGAAGGGAATACATGCACTTAGCAGCAGCCAACTCAACACAATTGCCCGATATGGGCTCTCCTTCCTTATCTAATTCACTGCCTTTGCCTCGCAGCCCTGTTCCCATGGTGCCTCCATCTTAATCAAGTCATAGGGTCTATGCCAGTGATGGGCAATCTTTTGAGCTTAGTGTCTCAAAATTCGCCAAAAAACCGAGCATAACTCGGATGGTGTGTCACTTCGAGAAGAACAGCCTAACCGGAAGTCCCAGAACTAGATGCTCTGTGCCGGAGTTCTGTTGTTTTGGCCTACAGACCTCCAGCACAGAGTGTCTACACTATAGCAAATGTTTTATCCTCGGCTACTGCATCAAAAATGGCTACGCGTGTCAGTGCTGACATGCATGTCATAGGTTCGCCATCACGGGTCTATGCTCTTGTTTCAGCTTTGCTTTCTGGGAGAACACAGGATGCCCGACACTTCCATTGAGAAAAGTTTGCAGAGAACAGGATAAAGGCAATAACACTTCCATTTGGAAAAAAAGGGCAATGTGAAGCGTGCAGAGATCCCTGCGACGTGGCACATATCAGAATCTGTTGGCACGAATAACAAGAACAACCTGTCCTGGCCATGGAAGGTCTTCCTGGGTCGACTCATGAGTACACTCACTCCCGGTTCTAACCTATGAATGGATTGCCCTTGTCTATTGTCTTCCGTGGAGATAGATTTTGGAAAGGGCGCAGTATCTGGGGCCTGACCACTTGAGCAGGCCACTTCCTGTTGATGTGATTCCTGGATCCTTGGGATTATCTTAAGATTTGAGAAATACAGGCTCTTTTGGCCAGTTGTAGGGTGTTTTTGGCAGTACAGCTCACTTAAAAATTTAGTAGGCTGCTGGTCTGTTTTCTTTGGGTCTGCATGCTTGTGATCAATTCCATGGCTAGCATCAAAGCCAGCTCCCTGTTAGTTCATGGCTATATGAATCTAGGCCATTTTATCTCCTAGAAACATACTTCTGTGCCCTTTCTGTTCCACGGTTCCTTGATTAACGGCTGCAGCCATATTCTTGGACTATTCCTCGAGGCCACTTGAAAAACTGCCTTTAGGAAGAGGGGTCCTAATTATATATTCCTTGTATTTCGGCTACTTCTCATCCATGTGTTTACCGCGTGACTGTTCCCTTTGTCTGGCAAAGAATGCCTAGCAGGAGGAGCTTGGAAGAAGCTTGGTCTCACTCATTTCCTCCTCAGTTCCTCCAGCTGTCTGCCTCAGTTGTCACCAACCTTGACTTGAGATGGAGATTCCGGCATTTCTGTCCCTACAATTGGGACCCTACAAGAGTCCCAATTCAACTGGTGGACTCTCTAGCAACGTGTCTCCTTAACTCTTCTTTCGCTCTTAACCTCTCAGACCTAATTCATAAGGCAATTTGTCTGCTCGACTTAAAAACAAATCTCAGATTGGAAAACTTACTATCCCTTTTAACACCTGTTCTAGATGGTCCAACTAGTCTACCACCGTCTTCTTTGTAAACAGCAGTCTCCTGACATAAGTGAACCTACAGTGCCCATGTGAGCTGCTCCACCTCCTCTGTGTCTGCCTCTCCTTGCTCACTGTGCTTCTGTCACACCAGCTATTCTTCTTTCCTGAAGCATGTATACTTACTGAATCTCTGCCTATGATCTTTATTTCAGATGTCCCGATCATCCTATCTCTAACAACAGAACATAGTCCCTCTCCTTTTCTCCCTCTTTCTTTGTCTTTAATACCTGGTCACCACCTAACTTTCTCTTTGCTAATTATTTTTTTCTAAAAGCATTTCTCTTAGAATTAGAATGCAAGTTCCACATGGGCAAGGGCTTGTGGGCTACATGTCCACCGATGAGTGCAATGCTTGGAAGAGTGAGGAATTCAATACATTCTCTTTCAGACACACCACCTTCTGCCTAGCCTTGTCTGTTTCCTGCAGGGTCTTTCTGCAGCTGGAAGAAAGAGGCTGTCAAGTCCACCGATACGACAGCTTCATCAAATCAGAGTAATAACACATAGCCTCACATTCCTGAGACACTCCAGAACTTATCTGAGCTACTCCTGTCCCTGTGTGCTCTCACTCTGTTGACCAGAGAGCTGCCTGAAAAAAAAACACCTTTGATTGTTACCCTTGAAACAGGAAAACTCTGCAGCTTGAACTTTCGCATTTTCCCAGGATGGTCTGTACATGTGCCCCAAACCCAAAGGGTTTAATTTAGATGATGAGCTCACAGTCACTGTGGCCATCCTTTCCCTAGTCCCCACCATGTCCCATGGTCAAGGCCAACCACAATTAGCTGTTTCTTTAAACCAGGAAGACCTATCCTCTCTTTGGGCAGGAGTAGCCATCTAGAAAGAATTATTTTATACCAGTTTTTGTGCCTATCCTGATTCTGCCTCACCATTGCTCTGAATTTGCTGATACGTAGGGTTTGGGAAGATCAAGTAGGAAGAATTCTTTCTGAGGAAGAATCTGTCTGCTTCCACCTTGAGCTGTTTAAACAAAATGGCAAAACACGAGGACAAACAACTCCCATGATTCTACATCAATCGAATGACCGTTCATTTTATGTACATAATTTAATTAATGAAATAATTAGTATAATGGGGTTTTTTTCCATAAAAGAAATCATGGGAGAAGTGATATTTAACTAGTTAGAAGTGAAATGACTACCCCCAATACAAAGTGATCTGCCACATGTCACCACCAGAATGGAGACTGTTCCTTTCGGTGGGCAGAGGCAAGACGGGAGAGAAATGTCTGGTGTCCTCATGCGTAGGTAGAGGACAGGCAGGTGGCTGCCATCTTTGTTCTTCTCTCAATACAGCAACTACCACTTTATGTGGGACACCTTTAAGATGGAAATAGAGTGCTACAAATAGTCATATGCAACCCAAAGAAATTGGAGCTCTCCAAGGCAAACTAGGAAATGTTGTGTTCCTACCTTTTGAACTCCAAGTTCCACTTAGCAAGACTTTGCTGCTGATACATGGTAGCATCTCGCCCCCACCTCTCTTTCCCATGGAAGACCAGTCTCCTTTGTGGTGGCCAAACTGACTTGGACCACTGCTCAGCTTCCTGAAAGGAGTAGGTTTACCTGCTCGGGCCAGTGTTGGCCATCTTAACACATTAATCAATCTATAAAGATCTGGCAAAGGCTACTTTGGCAAATAATTTTCAATGTTACTATATTTTTTTACCCCAATATCATGGGATCAGGGAGCTGTACTGTGTGCAAACACGGTTCCTGCATTCTTCCACATCAACCTTACAGTTGGTTAGTGAACAGAGAAGTATCAATGGATGGTTATTTCCCCCATGTATTTGTTCTTCGGGGAGCAATAACTTTTAAAAAGGGGATCAAGAAAGGCAGTTAATTGGCATCAGATGATGTGTAAAACATTTGACTTATTTCATTCAGTTGATTGGTTAACTCAATGGGCATTGAATAACACTGTCAGGTACTAAAATAAATGGCAGGCACTCTGCGGGAACTTACAGAACCAAAACATATATAATGTTATAAATGTGGTCATGGTAGGCTTGTACATCAGCACTTTGAGTTCAGCATGCCCAGTGCTATGGCGACGATATGCCCAGAATGCCAGGTGGGTTTTGCAGTCGGCAGAGGCTGGAGGGGCACAGCATCCACAGCGGAGGGAACTCTCAGGGACCCAAGAGTGGGTGGTACTTGAACTGATACTTTAAAGAGCAGAGGCAGATAATATGACTGGAAAAGAGGGTCATTCTGGGGGAAAGAAGGAGGAATGACAGGGAGGCTGGGTGATACTGTTAGGAACCTAAGAAAAGTGATTGGGGGGCAGGTGCTCAAGAGATGTAGTGGTGGATAAGGGTGGACACACCAGAGTTTATAAAAGAAAATAAAAGGGAAAAGAAGTCTTCTGAGAAAACAAATCCTCAGAGAATGCTAGCACACTGCCTTTGCCCATGCTTCTCAATTCCTAAGGAAAAATAGGTTGGGACCAGGTAGTGCAGGTAGCAAGCATTATTATCTCTATTTTTCAGATGAGAGGGCTGAAGAGGAGAGGAGCAAAGTCAGTCCATTTTACATTCACAAGAAGTAACTATTTGTTAAGTATCCAGTTAGTGCAAAAAAAAAAATTTTATTTAGAGAGCGTACCATCTGTCTTGACTTTCTCTACCCTCATAAAACCTGAAGAACTGAAAAATCTCCCCTCCATTTGCAACATTTAGAGACAGAATAAATATACATACCACTCCAGTTTAAACTGCTTTACTCCCAAACTCAAGCATTTCCAGCGCATCCTGCAAAAAATATGACCCCACAATTTTCATTGTTGACTTGAAGACATAGGGTATTTCATGTCGGCAGCAATTGCAAGAATGCTATTCATGTTAACCACAAGAGGTTTAAGAGAGAGCTAACTGTTGCACCCGCATTCTTGAAGATGTCTGATAGCAAGAGAGGCTGTTCGGTTGTTTGATGGTGGTGGTGGGTCTGAGGGTTCTCTTGGGGAGGGGGTGCCTGGAGGCAGGGAGGGGAGTCATGGATCAGCGCCAGAGCTTCAGGGCTGACCCACGATTTTAGGCTAGAGGAACTCGGCGCCCACAGGGAATGAGATCAGCTGCTGCTTTTAAGGACAATCTGGTTGTCATACTCCATGAACACCCACATTAGGCATCAGTGGACAAGCAAAGGACACATGGTTCTTATGTTGTCCCCAAAATCCTGGCTCCGCGGGAATACTTGGAGACATATTTTCCCAAAGGCCTTCCAAGGAAATGGCAAGTGCTTGTCTTCCACCAATTTGGTTAGTTTTAGGACGCTGTAATTTCCAAATAATGTTCCCTTCCCTCTGGATATGAATTTATTCTAAGGCACCATGTTGCATGAAAATGGTATCCTTTGGGAGAGTCACATTTTCTTGTTCAGATCTTTAGAAAAAAATTACTTTAATGGCTTATTTTACTGCCTTTAAAGACCTCTGGCTTTTTGAAAAATCACTTCTTTTTTTGATATCAGCCATAAATCCTGTGTTCTTTGTTTCACACTATGCACATATCATATAGTTCATCAAATTGAGCAATATTGTCCTTCAGGTCACAAAAAGAAGATGTTAACCTATACATTTTTTTTTGAACTGTACTACATCCACATGCTTCAGTTTTTACAACCTCCCTGAGTTTTATTGAACAGGATGTTATTAAAATTGAACAAAGCTATCGGTGTTGTATAGACACAGCGACAATCCAGGCAGGGAACCACCAGCCATGTCACTTACACAGAGTGATTTTTGACCCGGATGTAGAGCTCGCTTGGGAGGTTGCTCTTTTAAAAGCACAGCACAGGAAATAGAAGCTCAGCCTTAGTGACTGAACCCTTTCCATTGTTATCATGAAGTTTAATAATTTCATGAAGTCTATCTTTGTGAAAGTGTCTTGATGTTGGTCCGTTATGAGTGCGAGGATGCTGTTATGGTGACATGAAGAGTTGCGTGATGTGGTAATGTCATAGAAAAAGAAAGAAATTAAACACCCTTACCTCATCTCCTTTGTTCCCAAAAGGGAATTTTATATATGAATCCCAGCTTTGTTTCCAGCTACCCTAGTTTTCTTGACTCCAACGTGCCCCTAGGATGACTTACACCCTCACCTTTGTCTGCAGGAGCCTCTTGGCCTACATGCACTGAAGACCAACCCTGGGAAAGCCTCTGGCCAGCCAAGCCATGGGTCCCATAGTTATGGAAACCTGACTTCCGTCCCCACTTCGGGGCTTAGTTACTCTAGGCTTCCACTCACTTGGCCTTAGACACCAGCAGGCCTTGGATTGGTAGTGGCAGCTTACATATCTTAAACCTAATATTCTCAATATTCAGATGCAGCCATTCATTCCACCTGTCCTACAAATAGCATTTAGTTGACTCATATTCAGAATCTCTAATTATTTAGAGTGATTACATACCTCACCGTTCAGATATTTTGGCTTACTTCTTACCAATTGAATGATATTCCTTACTGGTTATTTTGCGAATTAAATCAAGTCATATACCTTTCCACAGAGGGCAAAGGTGAAGGTGAAGGTTAGAGAACCTATTTAATGGAAAGAAATTTTGTGGCTAGTGATATGCAAGCTACATGATTATGGAAGACATATATTATCCTCTGAACTTGTATACTTTAGCACCTAGTGATAATATTATTTTGTAACTTAACATGGGTACCTTGTGGTTTTAATTAATTACCTTTTGATTTTTTTGTATGCAAATATATCATCAGCTGTGCCTTATACTTCTTTCCCCAAGCACTTAACCAAATGTCTGCTCAGAGCAAGCACTCAGTAAATACAATGTATTTGCTTTGTATTCGCAGTATCTGACTTTAACCATTGCCTCGGGAAGAAAGTATTATGATCTCCTTAGAGACTGAGAGTAAGAAGTTACGTGTTTGCCCTAACATGTATGGTGAAGCCAGGGTTCAGGAGAAGGCCTGTGTGTTTTCCCAGGTGCATACCTTTTAGGGACCAACAGACCCTGTGTGCCCACTAAGAGTTCTCACCCCCCATAACTTGGACCATCAACCAGAATGGGTCTGGAATCCTGAGAAATTTTTAAGGACTACTAATTTCATATATTGAATTTTTTTCTGTACATACTCAGATATATTGAGACTAGTCACTACTCACTATATATTCAATATATGTATCTTTTATCAAGATGATGGATGGCATTTAATCCTTCCCCGTGCATCTTGTTTATGAATAGAACTAATTGAACTCTTTAAAAGTTACCAATACCATTGCTATTAATTAATCAGCAGAGCAGCGGTGATGGCTATATTAACACACCTTAAACTGCACTGTCAAAATGTTTTTAAAAATTCACAAAGCATTTGCTACATATATTAGTATTCCTTAAAAATGTTGTCATTCTATAAATGTGTTAGGACATAAATTTGAAAGCAATTCAAATCATCTTTTATTCACCTGAAGAATCTAGCTATTCACACCAATGGAAAGATCAAATCCATAGTCTCAAAGTTATATGTATGGCTAACATGACTAACATGACCGTCCTCATGTTTAGGTTCAGTACTCTGTTTGTACTTTTACTTCCCCTAGCCCATGGGAAGCTTCTGATTTTTTCTTTCTGATGGCTTTGACACTCATTCTATCTTAAATGTTCATGCACACAAACAGAATTCTTCAGAGGACAACACCATTAGCTATGGTTTGGGATTCTTAGCACCAAGTCAAAACTGCTCCAATAATTTTTTTTTCCCACACATGTGCATGGTACCCTCTTTCAGTAATGGGTTGCTCACTGTTCCCATGTACTTATTTGCAGGTTATCAGATTTCCTCTTGGAGCAGGGCTGCCCCAAGAGTTTGGGCACTCACTAATGGCTTCTAAATTCTCAGCTCACTGTTTCCTCTGCCTATCTGGAGCATCTTGTGAGATACACAACAAAGCCCTGGCTTCCTAGCAAAACTATCAACTCCCCTTCTGGTCAGAGGTCACACTCTGGCCACCTGAGTATGAATCTGGCTCCCAGATGGTCTTTGTTGAGCAAGGCCAGCATTTGAACTTGCTTAGCCCTCGCTATACATTATTGCTTTTAAAATCTGGCTACTCAAGAAAATCAGCTGGGAAGCTTTTACTATTTGTGCCTGAGCCCTGTATCCCTGTATATTCTAATTGAATTGGTCTAGGATAGAACCTGAGCATATGAATTTTTTCTTAAGTTCTCCAAGGGATTTGAATGCCAACCACAGTTGAGAACCACACCATGACTCTCTATCTTTAGGGACTAACGGCATTGTCAAGGGGCTTCAGCATAAGCAACAAGAGAATGCTAGGAGCTGTGGGGATGGAGGGAAGAGCAGAAGCCATCCTGGCCCAGACTAATGATGGGTGAATCATTTCTCATGGGCCATTTAGAAGAGCCAAAAGGCAGAGCCAGGAGATTGTTCAGACCAGGTGCTCAGAGGCAACATTAAAAGGTGAGAACAGGCAACAAATCTAGAATTTTTCTGAGTCTAGCTTCTTGTGCCAAGGCAAATATGGCCAGATCTCCACCAGTGGAGGTAGCACCAAGGGAGAATGATTCCAGGGCCAAGGGAAACAGAGTAGGATGTTTATTGAAGGTGACCTGAAGGACAGAAAGCCAGAAGTCGGACAGCAGAGAAACACAAGGTCTTAAATGGTAAGAAAACGCCCCAAAAGGAAAAGAGTCAGGTTGACAGAAAATGTGGCTCAGGAAGGTGTGGATGATGAGAGTCTGTTAGTGCTCTTCGGTGTCCTGGCCCTTGTGTGTGTCCTAGGCATGGCTGTTTCAAGTTGACACTGGATGCCATTCATGGAAACCATCTTGAATCAGTGTCAGGGCCACAAATCCAGTGCAGTGGTTCAGCATGAGCAGCAACAGAGACAAACAGAACAGTTGTTTCCATCAGAGGTCTTGGTCTCCTCAATGCTGCCAATGAGACTTGTGTGTCCAGTGCCAGGAGGGGTAGTTAGTCAGGACACAATGGCAGAAGTGACAGGTGTTTGAGTTAGTGGGTAATGTAGCCTTGGGCCACTAGATGGCAGGTCTGAAGGACAATCATTCCATTGGAATCACTGTACCCAAGTCTAGACCTTAGCAATACCATCAAGTTCTTTCTATGAAGAAGATAAGGGATCTGATTGGTTAGCTATTATTGTTATTGCTATGTGGCTGTGTTAATTATCTATTGCAACATAATAAATTGCCCCAAAACTCTGCAACTTAACATAACATGTACTGTATTACATCACAAAGTGTCGAGGACTAGGGATCTGGAAACAGCTTCACCGGGTACTTCTGACTCAGAGTATCTCATAAGGTTATATTCCAACATGTTGGCCCGGGTGTCAGACATCTAAAGACATGACAGGGTTAGAGGGTTGGCTTCCAAGCTCACTCTACCAGCAGAAGGTCTCAGTATCTCACTGTGCAGGCCTCTCCAGAGCATGGCTCACAACCTAGCAGATAGCTTTCCCTAGAAAGAAAGACAGAGACAGAGAGAGTGACAAACTGACATAGGAAGAGGATGAGAAGGACAGACCTTTTATAACCTAACCTCAGAAATGACATACGACCACCTCTACTTCATTTGTCACAGGCTAACCTTGGTCCAATGTGGGCATGGGGTAACTAAAAAAGAATAAACAGAAAGATGTAGGAATCATTGGGTGCCATCTTGGAGACTGGCTACCACAGTGGCTATTGCTGTCACCTTCATCTGTCAATTATTTGGTTTCCCCAAAACATTCCCATTGTATAAAGGAAGATGCTGGGATTTGGAGAGATTTGGTGATTTGAACAAGGTCACATTGCTAATAAGCTTTCTTTAGTTGCTGGAGTTTTCCTGGTCATGATGACTTGGAATTCACTGACCATCCATAAATCTTTTTCTTTACTACTCAGTGGCAGTTCTTCAAAAGGCAATAGAATAAAACATGCACTGAAAGGTATTTTTTCGATCTGTTTGGACCTGGCCCGCACACCTGGGTTAAGCCCAGTTCCTTATAAGGAAATTTCCTTGGGTACTAAGGTACCAGCTTGACTGAACCTTCTGTTTCTGTTCAATTCTGCTACATAGATCAAAACCATGCTCTTCTCTCCATTGCTGCTCAGAATAAGGACTCCAGGTTTAAAACCTCATTTAGTCTCCTATGGATCTAAATGAAGCTTACAAATTGGGCTTAATTGTTTAAGCTCTGGAAAAACTAATAGATGTATATATAGATCAATAGAATAATAAATACATAACCATAGGATGAGGGCATTTAGGAGCATAAATGTATGTATTTAGGAAATTTATGAGTCTTGAAGAGAAAAGAAAAAGCAAAGTTTGAAAAGCAGACTATTAAATAAGGCATGTGAGAGGATGCTATGGACTCCACACCTGTGTTTCCACCCAAATTATTAGGTTGAAATCTTAACACCCAGTTAATTAAGTAATGAAGTAATGATAATTAGGTCACAAGGGTGGAGCCCTCATGAATGGGATTAGTGCCCTTAGAAGAAGAGACATGAGAGTATTCTCTCTTTCTCTCTTTCTTTCTCTCTCTCTCTTTCTCTTCCTCTTGGAGGCAATGAGAATGTGGGCTGTCTCTAAACCAGGAAGGGGACTCTCACCAGACACTGGATTTGCCCGTGATTTGACATTGACTTTCAACCTCCAGAACCATGAGAAATGAAAGTCACCCAGTCAGTGGCATTCTGTTATAGAAGCCCAAACTAAGAAAAAGGGCAATGGTGATGCAAACAATTGTTTGAAGTGACACATCATAGACCTCCTTGCTGGCAGTGGAGTCTCAGGTGTTCCCACCAATATTTTGTATCTGAGTTTTATTTTAAGGCACATTCTTTTCTAATAATCTTTTTTATTCATTTCTTTTAATTAGAGAGACACTCACGTAGCATGAAATTTTTAAGTGCCCCATCCATATATTCCCTTCTTGTGAAAATTTTTTGTGCATTCTTCCTCCAGATATTGTATGCAAATATAAGAAAATCAATATTCTATAATTTTCCCTTTCTTACTACAAATGAGAGCATACTGTACATGATAATGTACAGCTCACCTCATTTTGTCTAATTAGTAATATCTCTTGTAGAACTTTCTATGTCCATACACAAAGAGCTTCCTTGTTCTTTTTTAATAGCTTAATAGTATTCCATTTGGGTTGTCTAAAATATTTTGCTACATAACTGCCTCAAGGAATAGCCCTATGTACAGGGTGGGGCAGAAGTCAGCTTACAGTTGTTCATATAGAAGACAATATGATCATTAATAAGTAATATAAGAAAAAACTCTGTGTCTCACATTCTCACAATGGTAAACCTACTTTTGCTCCATCTCTTGTGCCATTTTGCACATAAAGCTGAGTATGTACATAAGATAACTTTTTAGTGTTGCTAGGTCAGCAGCTGTGTACAATTATAGTTATTATATATATATATTTTATTATTATTAATTCTAATGGGGTGACACCAATAAATCAGGGTACATATGTACAATGAAAACATCTCCAGGTTATCTTATCATTCAATTGTGTTGCATACCCGTCACCAGAAGTCAAATTGTCCTCTGTCACCTTCTATCTGGTTTTCGCTGTGTCCCTCCCCTCCTCCCTATCCCACTCTTCCCTCCCTCCCCCCTCCCTGTAACCACCACTTTCTTGTCCATGTCTCATATTCTAACTTTTATGTCCCACCTATGTATAAAATCATGCTGTTCTCAGTTTTTCTTTTTTTCTGATTTACTTATTTCACTCCGTATAATGTTATCAAGGTCCATCCATTTTATTATAAATGATCTGATGTCATCATTCCTTATGGCTGAGTAGTATTCCATAGTATATATGTACCAAGGCTTTTTAATCCACTCGTCTTCTGATGGACACTAGGACTGGTTCCAGATCTTCGCTATTGTGAACAATGCTGCCACAAACATGGGGGCGCATTTCTTCTTTTCGAACAGTGCTATGGTGTTCTTAGGGTATATTCCTATAAGTGGGATAGCTGGGTCAAAAGGCAGTTCGATTTTTAATTTTCTGAGGAATCTCCAAACTGTTTTCCACAGTGGCTGCACCAGTCTGCATTCCCACCAGCAGTGCAGAAGGGTTCCCTTTTCTCCACATCCTCGCCAGCACTTATTCTGTGTTGTTTTGCTGATGAGTGCCATTCTGACTGGTGTGAGGTGATATCTCATTGTGGTTTTAATTTGCACTTCTCTAAGGATTAGTGATGTTGAGCATTTTTTCATATGCCTATTGGCCATCTGTATGTTCTCTTTGGAGAAATTTCTATTCATTTCTTTTGCCCATTTTTTTACTGGGTTGTTTGACTTCCTGGTGTTGAGTTTTATAAGTTCTTTATAAATTTTAGTTATTAACCCCTTGTCAGATCTGCTGTCGAATATGTTCTCCCATTGTGTGGTTTGTCTTTTTATTCTGTTCTTGTTGTCTTTAGCTGTGCAAAAACTTTTTAGTTTGATATAGTCCCATTTGTTTATCTTGCCTTTTATTTCATTTGCCCGTGGAGATAAATCGGCAAATATACTGCTGCTACAGATATCGGAGAGTTTGCTGCCTATGTTTTCTTCTAAGATGTTTATAGTTTCATGGCTTACAATTAAGTCTTTTATCCATTCTGAGTATGTTTTTGTGAATGGTGTAAGTTGATGGTCTAGTTTCATTTTTTTACAGGTAGATGTCCAATTTTCTCAACACCATTTGTTAAAGAGGCTGTCTTTACTCCATTGTATGTTCTTTCCTCCTTTGTCAAATATCAATTGTCCATAAAGGTGTGGGTTTATTTCTGGGTCCTCTGTTCTGTTCCATTGATCTATGTGCCTGTTCTTATGCCAGTACCAGGCTGTCTTGAGTATAATGGCCTTATAGTAAACCTTGATATCTGGAAGAGTGATACATCCTGCTTTATTTTTTCTTTTTAAGATTGCTGAGGCTATTTGTGTTCTTTTTTGGTTCCATATAAATTTTTGGAATGTGTGTTCTATATCTTTGAAGGATATCATTGATATTATAATTGGTATTGCATTGAATTTATAAATTGCTTTGGGTAATATAGACATTTTAATGATGTTTATTCTTCCTAGCCATGAGCACGGTATATGCTTCCACTTGTTTGTATCTTCCTTGATTTCTTTTATTAATGTTTTATAATTTTCCGAGTACAAGTCCTTAACCTCCTTGGTTAAATTTAATCCTAGGTACTTTATTTTTTTGGCTGCAATAGTGAAGCAGAATGTTTCCTTAATTTCTTTTGCTGACAGTTCATTGTTGGTATATAGAAATGCCTCTGATTTCTGAGTATTAATTTTATATCCTGCCACCTTGCTGAATTCATTTATAAGGTCCAGTAGTTTTTTGACTGAGACTTTAGGGTTTTCAATATACAATATCATATCTACTGCAAATAGTGACAGTTTTACTTCTTCTTTTCCAATTTGGATGCCTTTTATTTCTTCTTCTTGTCTGATTGCTGTACCTAGGACTTCCAGAACTATGTTGAATAAGAGTGGTGAAAGGAGGCACCCCTGCCTGGTTCCTGATCTTAAGGGGATTGCTTTTAATTTTTGTCAATTTAGTATGATGTTTGCTGTTGGTTTATCGTAGATAGCCTTTATCATGTTAAGGAATGATCCCTATGTTCCCACTTTACTGAGAGATTTGAGCATGAATGAGTGCTGGATTTTATCAAATGCCTTTTCTGCATCTATTGAAATTATCATGTGATTTTTGTCCTTCCTTTTGTTTATGTGATGAATCACATTGATTGATTTGTGAATATTGAACCAGCCTTGCCTCTCCAGAATAAATCCCACTTGATCATGGTGTATGATTTTTTTCATATATTGCTGGATCTGGTTGGCTAATATTTTGTTGAGAATTTTAGCGTCTAAATTCATCAGGGATATAGGTCTATAATTTTCTTTCTTTGTTTTGTCTCTGCCCGGTTTTGGGATCAGAATTATGCTCGCCTCATAAAAGGAGTTTGGAAGTCTTCCTTCCTCTTGAATTTTTTGAAATAGCTTGAGGAGGATAGGAGGTAGTTCTTCTTTGAATTTTTGATAGAATTCACTTGTGAAGCCATCAGGCCCAGGACTTTTCTTTGTTGGGAGTTTTTTGATAACTGTTTCGATCTCATTTGTTGTAATTGGTCTGTTTAGGTGTTCTGATTCTTCCAGATTGATTTTTGGAAGGTTATATGATTCAAGAAATTTGTCCATTTCACCAAGATTGTCTAAGTTTTTGGCATATAGTTCTTCATAGTATTTTCTTACAATGCTTTGTATTTCTGTTGTGTCAGTTGTTATTTCTCCACTCTCCTCTCTAATTTTATTTATTTGAGTCCTCTCTCTTTTTTTCTTGGTGAGTCTAGTTAAAGGTTCATCACTCTTGTTTAACTTTTCAAAGAACCAGCTTCTGGTTTCATTGATCCTCTGTATTTTTTCCTTAGCCTCTATGTCATTTATTTCTGCTCTGATCTTTATTATTTTCTTCTTTCTACTAGTCTTGGGTTTTATTTGTTGTTGTTTTTCTAGTTCTTTTAGATGCAGGGTAAGGTTGCTTATTTGAGCTTTTTCTGGCTTCTTATGATATGCCTGTAGTGCAATAAACTTCCCTCTCAGTACTGCTTTTGCTGTGTCCCATAAATTTTGAGTTGATGTATGCTCATTATCGTTTGTTTCTAGAAACTTTTTTATTTCTTCTATGATCTCATTGTTAATCCATTCATTATTTAATAATATGCTATTTAGTTTCCAAGTGTTTAAGTATTTTTCAGTTTTTCTTTTGTGGTTAATTTCTAGTTTCATGGCATTGTAATCGGAGAAAATGCTTGATATGATTTCAATCTTCTTAAATTTATTGAGACCATTTTTGTGTACTAACATGTGGTCTATCCTAGAAAATGTACCATGAGTGCTTGAGAAGAATGTATATTCTACTGCTTTAGGGTGAAAAGTTCTGAAGATATCTATTAAATCGAGTTGATCTAGTGTCTCCTTTAAGACTGCTGTTTCTTTATTAAGTTTCTTTCTTGAGGATCTATCCAGTGTTGTTAGAGGGGTATTGAAATCCCCTACTATGATAGTATTGCTGTTAGTCTCGCCCTTTATATCCATCAAAGTCTGCTTTATGTATGTCGGGGCTCCTATATTTGGTGCATAGATATTTTTAATAGTTATATCTTCCTGTTGAATTGTTCCCTTTATCATTATGTAGTGTCCTTCTTTATCTCTTACTACAACCTTAGTTTTAAAGTCCATTTTGTCAGATATAAGTATTGCTACCCCTGCTTTTTTTTCATTTCCATTTGCATGAAATATTTTTTTCCATCCTTTTACCTTCAGTCTATGTGCATCTTTTGTTTTAAGGTGTGTCTCTTGTAGACAGCATATGTATGGGTCCTGTTTCTTTAACCATGCAGCTACCCTATGTTTTTTGATTGGATCATTTAATCCATTTACATTTAAGGTTATTATTGATATGTAGTTGTTTATTGCCATTTTATTCTTTAAAGCTCTATTCTTCTTTTGCTATATTCTTTCCTCCCTTTAAAGTGTTCACAAGAGGCCCCTTAGTATCTCTTGCAGAATTGGTTTGGTTTTTATGAATTCCTTGAGGCTTTCTTTTTCTGGGAAGCTCTTTATTTCTCCTTCAATTTTAAACGTTAGCCTTGCTGGATAGAGTAGTCTTGGTTGTAGGTTCTTGTTCTGCATTACTTTGATTATATCTTGCCATTCCCTTCTGGCCTCAAGTGTTTCTGTTGAGAAGTTCGATGTCATCCTTATAGGGGCTTCTTTGTAGGTGATAGCCTTTTTTTCTCTAGCAGCTTTTAAAATTTTTTCTTTATCCATTAGGTTTGGTATTTTAACTATGATGTGTCTTGGTGTAGATCTTTTTGGGTTTCTCTTTAATCGAGTTCTGTGTGCTTCTTGAACGTGTGGAGTGTTTCCTAGCCTTAATTTAGTAAAGTTTTCAGCTATGATTTGATTGAACAAAGTTTCCATTTCCTGTCCCCTCTCCTCTTCTTCAGGCACCGCTATGATGCAAATGTTGTTTCTCTTCATGGTGTCACAGAGCTTCCTGAGAGTTTCCTCACATTTTTTGAGTCTCTTTTCTTTTTTCTTCTCTGCTTCTGTGCCTTTGTTTATTGTGTCCTCTTACTCGCTTATTCGATCCTCAGCGTGATTCATCCTGCTTTTAATTCCTTCCATTGTGGTCTTCAGTTCTGATACTGTATTTGTCATTTTTGTCTGATTCTTTATTATTACTTCAATTTCGTTTTTTATACTTGTTATCTCTTTATTTAGGTTTTCATAATGACTCTCCATTGTTGCTCTAATTTCTTTGAACATCCTAACTGTCATTATTCTAAATTCTGCTTCAGGTAATTTGGTTATATCTGGTTCATTCAGGTCCTTCTCTGGGGATTTCTCTTGATTCATTTGGTTTGCATTCCTCTGCCTGCCCATTCTGTGTGTGTATAAGCAAGTTGTGGCCACTGGAGTCCAGTAGGTGTTGCATTTGTGTTCTCTAGGTGTGGTCTGTCTGCAGACCCCCCACTCCTCTGCCGCTGCCTAGGGCGGTTGGGTATGGGCGTTGCCTGCGCCGGCCCACTGTGGCTTTTGCTGTGATTTCTGCCTCTCCTCCGCAGGAGGGGCTGTCACTCAAGCTACAACCCTCAGCACCAAGGGTAGAGGTGAGCACCTTTTCTCAGCTGCGGACCCAGCCTGTTTCCCGACTTCTGCCCAGAACCCACAGTCGGAGCCTGCTTGCCATAGTTTCCTGGGTTGGGCGGGGCTTTTGACGTGCTCTCAGCTGTGAGCCTTTGCCCGTCCAGAGCTTTAGCCCCGCCCTCGAAGGCCAGGGCCCTTCTGCGCAGGGTCGCAAGCCCAGGTTTATTGGGCTGGGCGTGTTTGCTGGCTTCCGCTCAGCTGCGTACTTCCGCTCGTCCCGGACTCTACCCCGCCCCCCGTGTTTGGAGCCTGCTCGTGCACATAGTATGGCAATCCGTGGTTTCTCTGGCCAGGCGGGGATAGTAGCGTGGGCTCAGCTGCTAGCTTCCACTTGTCTCAGGGTCTACCCCGTTCCCGTGCTTGGAGCCTGCTCGTGCAGGGTCGCAGAGCAGATTTCTACCCATTCCTGGCCTCCCGCTTTGTCCCCATAGGTGGCATTACAGGTGGGCCCGCAGCTTCCGGAGCACTTTTGCGCATCCCCTCCAACCCTACTGCGCTAGACCAAGCTCACACTGGCTTGGCCTCTGCCCACGCTGACAGAACCGCGTTTCAGCATCCTGCCGCCCCAAACCCTTCAGCAACCCTCAGCAGAGTAGGAAGGGACCTAATACTCCACACTGTAGGTGTGGGAGCTCCCTCACTTGTTTCACAGCTCAAAACTTGTCCAAACGCCTCTTCTAGGCTCTGGGACTGCAGGCTGGGGCTTGGTTCCTGGGACCCAGCTCCCTCCCTCTCCGCCAAACTTTTCTCCCGCCACACGGGTCTCTCCTGGCTGCCGTTTGCTCTGGGGAGCTGGCCAGCCCTCTTCGCGTTTTCGCTATTCCTACCAGTCTCAATGTGGCTTCTTCTGTGTTTCTTGGTTGAAGAGTCCACTTAGTTTAGTTCAAAGTTGGTTTATGCATATGATGGTTATTAAAATTGAGTTATAATCCACTTTGGTTCTGGGTGTTTGAAGTTGGTACGTCCGCCTAGTCCGTCGCCATCTTGCATCCCCTGCAATTATAGTTTTAATAGACTTTGCCAAATTAGTTCCTCAGTGGAAGAAACAATTTATATTTGTACCAGCATAGTATGAAAGTGCCTCATTACCCATACCCTCCGCAGCACAGTGTGGCTCAAACTTGGATCTTGTGCAATCTGATAAGTAAACTATCACACCTCTATTTAGTTTTCATTTGTATTTTTTATATTATGAATGAGTTTGTGCATCTTTTCATAGGTTTTAAAGCTATCTTGATATCCTTTTCATGAAGTTGCCATTTATATAATTGACAATTTTTAAACTGAGTCATTGATCTTTTTCTTCTTGATGATTTGCCATCACTTTTTGTATATTAAAGAAATTAGCCCTTTGCCCTTGAAGTCAGCTTCAAGCATTTTTCTGTTTCATGTCCCCTGACTTCACCTGTGGTGCTTCCAACATTTATCCTTTATAAAAACATTTCTGTCATGCAGAATATTTTTATGTTGTCATTTTTATGAGTCTTTTTTTTAATGACCTCTGAGCTTTATGCCACACCGCTTCTTAACCCATTCCCTTTCCTCTAACTATAGAGAGCCAGAGAAGGCAAACCTTTCATGAAACCCACAAAAAATACAGTGTTGCTCCAGCCCAAAATGATCTGAAAAAAAGAAGAAGAAAAAATTTAAGAACCCCAAACTTGTTTTAAATAAGCAGCTTTAGTTGTTTTCTCATTTTGTGTATTGGTGGTACATGGGTGTGGGTACCTTCTTTAAAATCCATTTTTGGCTGTCTCACTTACCAGATCAAGGAGGAGGAAGGGAAAGGAAGGGGAGAGAAAGAGAGTAAGAAGGAAGAGGAGAGGAAGGAAAGAACCAAGAAACCAGAAGGCAGGCAGTCATACCTTCCACTCCGAAGGTATAATGTGAACAAATGAATCAGGCAGATTTGGGGAAAGGGGAGGTTGCCAGGATCTATGGTCAGGGCTCTCCTTGCCTAGGCAACAGTTGGTAGGCAGCATTTGTGGCAGTGGCTGAGATCCGTTCCAGGGCTTGGCCGGGACAGTATCTGCTGAATAACTAGGCCAGTCCCGGAGCCAAGATCCACAGCTCAGCTGCCGTTGCTGCTGCTGAAGAAGGCTCAGAACTCATTTCTGCTGAGTCAAATCTTTCTTCGGGGATTTAGAAATAAATGAGGCTCTGAAAGTGGAAATTGTTTTGGACCATTCTTTGGGAAACAATGCATTGGGACTGTTTTGTTGTTGTTGTTATTTTGTGCTTAGATAATGGATTTGGTTAAAGGTAGAGACCCCACCTTCCTGGTAGATTGAGGACTTAGTTCACCCTGGAAGAAACTTCCCTAGTTGGAGGCAAAAACAATGGACTAAGGAAATGAATAGTTTGAGGCAAAGAATAGTACAGGGAGAAAAAAAAGGTATGTAGAGCAATAGATTTCAATATGAAAGACCAAGACACACAATTTTCCGGGGCAGCTCATCTACTGTGTATAAATAGGAGAAGCTCAAGGTAAACAACCAAGAAAATGACTCATCCTGGCAAGAATAAGGGAAGAGATCAAGTGTTCCTGAGTTATTAGTAACTTGAAATTACACCCTTATGCAGACAATATTCAAAGCAGCGTTCTCCAAGCTTTGACCTCTGGTGAATGCGTGACCCAGCAATGACTTTAGGGAGCCAGACCCAGGCTAGTCCAGGGAGCATTTAATATGTCTAGCCCACATACATTTTTCCCATTCTTCTAGTGTGTAGAAAATACCTCCAGCATTTTAGAAAATGCTTGTACTATTTGAGAAAGTAACTCTCCTGTCACAGGTTGAGAACTTACCTGCATGTATTTATTGAGTACCTACTATGGGTGAGGCACTTTATTTTGACATTCAGTGGGAATGCAAAGAGGAATTAGTGATGGTTATAATCTTCCAGATATTTGTAGCCTAAAAAGGCATACGTAAGACAATTTTCAAGAAAGAGGAGGAAGATGAGAAGGAGGAACAATATGGAATATCAAAGTTCTAGTACTCAGCACTCAGAAATGATGCCACTACATTTTAACTCACTCGTTTCTTTTATTATTATTATTATTAAGTGAAAGTTGGGGAGGCAGACAGACAGGCTCCTGTATGTGCCCCAACCAGAATCCACTGTCTGTTGCTCGGCAACCGAGCTATTTTAGTGCCTGAGGGGAGGCCATGGAGCCATCCTTAGCACTTGGGACCAACTCAATCAAACCATTTGAGCCATGGCTGTGAGAGGGGAAGGGGGGGACAGGGAAGGAGGAGGCATGGAGAAGCAGATAGTTGCTTCTCCTGTGTGCTCTAACCGGGAATCGAACCTGGGACTTCCACACACTGGGCAGATGCTCTACCGCTGAGCCAGCTGGCCAGGACCACCTAACTCATTTCAAACTTCATTGAATTTAACATCAAATCGGAAGTCAAAGTAAACTCTGCAGGTTCCAGGGGAGACATTGGCTCAAACTTGCTCATAGCCACATAGCTAGCTTTGTTTATAATAGACCCCAGGGAAGAAATGCCCCTTATTTTTTTCTCCTAGTCTTTAATTCTTATTAATATGACAGATACCATCAAGTTATGAGGATTTTACAAAGTGAAAAGTTTGCTTTTGATTTTAATGTTTCCATCGGTGTCTCTTTTCTGAATATGTTGCTTGTGGCTAGACATTTGGTACTGAGCATTAGCTGGCAGGTCTGGTTTTCAGCTGACTTGTAGCAAACATTGCCTCAGGCTTCTGTCACTCCATGGATGCCTCCTCTCTTCTGATTATTGTCTTGTTCCTATGGTTCTCTTCGGTTCCCCTCACTCTGCTCCCTGTAGACTTCTGCTCAAACCAAACTTCTCAAGAAGGGTTGGCTCAGCTATTCGCTCAACAATATGAGAAAGATATATCGGTGTATAAAGGGCCACTGGGCAATGTGCCTATTGCTATCTTTGTATCAGGTGCTTCCTGGCCCTGTCATCTCATCGCCTGTGATTGGGACAGTGAACTCATACTGCATGAAGAAAATCGGCACATGTGGAAGAAGCCACCCGGGGCAAGTTTCCAAAACAAACCCATGAGCATGACATATTCATAGAGCGTAGAGCCCTTCTTGGGATTTTGCTAAGAAATAATTTACTACTTAAAGTGGCTAAATGTGCTCTAAATATAATTATAGACCTCTATTTCTGTGTAAGGTCACTTATTGGAATGAAGTGTTATTTGATTAAAGAGTAGAATGATAGTGTTAAATGGTGAAAGTTTAATCCATCCATTTTTATAAAAGAGCTACTGGACACTTAGAAGGTCTAAATGAATTGATCTACTAGTTTGCATATCGGAGTAGCAGCAGTATCTATAGATTCTCTTCACAATGGACTTCCCACGCCTTTATTTACTGTGCACATTCTCAAGCTAATTTGTCAATTAAAATAATGCATAGTAGATTTCTATAGGTATATTTGCACTAAGCTTTCCTTAGTTTTCTTTTCTCTAGTTTCAATCAATCCATCCTTGCAACACTTAACAATTTTCATACTGACAAAAATTTAATCTGACTGGAACAACATGTGAACACAGCAAAATAATTTCTCTGTGCCAAGAATGGAACGCTATGCAATGGAGAACATTTTAATTTGCCATGAACCATAAGAATAGACCTCAAGTGGCAGGAGATGGGACTCATTTACTCCTCTGATTATGGAACCCCCTTACTGGGCCGTGGTGAGTTGAGTGACCCATTAACTTGGGGGACATCAGAAAGAAATCATCATAAGAAAATTATGATAGTCACATATAGGTCATGAGAAGTGAGCAAGAAGTGGCATGACACTGCAAACACTTATTACATACACGTAGGGGAAAATGCACACTATAAATCATTATGAGTTGAAGTCTGTGATCACATGTGAACATAGATCTCTAAATCGAAAACCAACCTCTCTGTATTTTTGATGAAGGCTTAGGATACTTCTTGAAAAGTAAGGTGAGATGCAGAGCTTTAAAAATCCTAAGGCTAAAACAAAATACTTTTATTGAATTACAAAAGAAAGATTTAACTTAGAATTTTTAAATTCAATAAAAACAAGACTTTTAAACTTCTTTTAAATGCATGTTACATTTGGAAGCCCTGACTCTGGCATTCTCCACACCTGCCCATTGGGCAACCCTGGAATTGGAACAAGAAGCAGTTATTCTGTAGAAGGGGCTGATTTCTACATATTACTGCACGCTTAGCTAAACAAGCATCATTTTTTTAAATGAAATTTATTTTAATTTATTGTGTTTACATAGGTTCTAGTGTACCCCTGAATACATCCTCCCCTCCCCTGTGTTCCCCAGTACACCCCCCCCCGTCCCCCTCCGTACAGTGCCCTCCCCCCTTCCTTCCCTCCAGGATTTGCTTTTCTGCTCTCCTCTTATCCTATCATCCCCTTTCCCTCTGTCCGCTTTCCATCTGGATCCTTTGATTACGCCTCTGTCTCTATTCCGCTCCTCAGTTCATATTGTTCCTTGGATTCCTCAAATGAGTGAGGTCATGTGATATTTTTCTTTCTCTGCCTGGCTTATTTCACTTAACATAATAAATAGTTTCCAGGTCTATCCATGTTGTCACAAAAATTAATATTTCCTTTTTTTTAATAGCCCCATAGTATTCCATTGTGTATATGTACTATGGCTTTTTAATCCATTTGTCTACTGTCAGACACTTGGGCTGTTTGCAGTTCTTGGCTATTGTAAACAATGCTGCCATAAACATGGGGGGGGGCATTTTTCCTTTTGGATCATTGACTTGGTGTTCTTGGGATATATTCCTAAAAGTGGATGGCTGGGTAAAAAGGCAGTTCGATTTTAAATTTTTTGAGGAATCTCCATACTATTTTCCACAGTGGCTGCACCAGTCTGCATTCCCACCAGCAGTGCAGAAGGGTTCCCCTTTCTCCATATCCTCGCCAGCACCTATCCTGTGTTGTTTTGTTAATGAGTGCCATTCTAACTGGTGTGAGGTGATATCTCATTGTGGTTTTAATTGCATTTCTCTAATGATTAGTGATGTTGAGCATTTTTTCATCTGCCTACTGGCCATCTGTAGGTCCTCTTTGGAGAAATGTCTATTCATTTCTTTAGCCCATTTTTTATAATATATATTTTTTTAATTTATTTAATTAATTGAGTTTACATAGATTATAGGGTGACCCTGACTGCATTCCCCCTCCCCCACATTCCCCTCCACTTCTCTCTTACCCCCCTCCCTAAAGTGCCCTCTCCCCTTCCCTTCAGATTTATCCCATCCTATCCTCCCCTTTCCCTCTGTCCTCTTTTCCTCTGGTCCCTTTGATCCCTCCTCTGTCTCAATTCCTTTCCTCAGTTCTCAATGTTCCTTGGATTCCTCAAATGAGTGAGATCATATAATATTTTTTTTTCTGCCTGGCTTATTTCACTCAACATAATAGTTTCCAGGTCCCTCCATATTGTTGCAAAAGGTAATATTTCCTTCTTTTTCATGGTCCCATAGTATTGCATTGTGTATATGTACCAAAGCTTTTTAATCCACTCGTCCACTGATGGATACTTGGGCTGTTTCCAGATCTTTGCTACTGTGAACAATGCTGCCATAAACATGGGGGTGCATTTCTTTTTTTCAGTCGGTGATATGGTGTCGTTTGGATATATTCCTATAAGTGGGATAGCTGGGTCAAAGTGCAGTTCCATTTCTGATTTTATGAGGAATCTCCATACTGTTTTCCACAGTGGCTGCACCAGTCTGCGTTCCCACCAGCAGTGCAGGATGGTTCCCCTTTCTCCACATCCTCGCCAGCACCTATCCTGTGTTGTTTTGTTAATGATGGTTTTAATTTGCATTTCTCTAATGATTAATGATGTTGAGCACTTTTTCATATGCCTATTGGCCATCTCTTTGTCCTCTTTGGAGAAGTGTCTATTCATTTCTTATGCCCATTTTTTGGTTGGATTGTTTGTCTTCCTGGTGATGAATTTTATAAGTTCATTATAACTTTTGGTTATTAACCCCTTATCAGATGTGTTGTCGAATATGTACTCCCATTGTGTGGTTTGTCTTTTTATTCTGTTCATATTGTCTTTAGCTGTGCAAAAGCTTTTTAGTTTGATATAGTACCATTTGTTTATCCTGTCTTTTATTTCATTTGCCTGTGGAGATAAATCAGCAAATATATTGCTTCGATAGATGTCGGAGAGTTTACTGTCTATATTTTCTTCTAGAATGCTTATGGTTTCATGGCTTACATTTAAGTCATTTATCCATTTTGAGTTTATGTTTATGCATGGTATAAGTTGGTGATCTAGTTTCATTTTTTTTGCAGGTAGCTGTCCAATTTTCCCAACACCATTTGTTAAAGAGACTATCTTTACTCCATTGTATGCTATTATCACCCTTGTCAAATATCAATTGTCCATAAAGATGTGGGTTTATTTCTGGGTTCTCTGTTCTGTTCCATTGATCTATGTGCCTGTTCTTATGCCAGTACCAAGCTGTTTGAGTACAACGGCCTTGTTGTATAACTTGATATCAGGAAGTGTAATACCTCCCACTTTATTCTTCTTTTTCAAGATTGCTGAGGCTATTCGTGTTCCTTTTTGGTTCCATGTAAACTTTTGGAATATTTGTTCTATATCTTTGAAGTATGTCATAGGTATTTTAATTGGTATTGCATTGAATTTATAAATTGCTATGGGTAATATCGACATTTTAATGATGTTTATTATTCCTAACCATGAACTCGGTATATGCTTCCACTTGTTTGTGTCTTCCTTGATTTCTTTTATCAATGTTTTATAATTTTCTGAGTACAAGTCTTTAACCTCCTTGGTTAAATTTACTCCTAGGTACTTTATTTTTTTTGGCTGCAATAGTGAAGGGGATTGTTTCCTTAATTTCTCTTTCTGATATTTCATTGTTCGTGTATAGAAATGCTTGTGATTTCTGTGTGCTAATTTTATATCCTGCCACCTTGCTGAATTCATTTATCAGGTCCAGTAGTTTTTTGACTGAGCCTTTAGGATTTTCTATATACAGTATCATATCATCAGCAAATAATGATAGTTTTACTTCTTCTTTTCCAATTTGGATGGCTTTTATTTCTTCTTCTTGTCTGATTGCTATAGCTAAAACTTCCAGGACTATGTTGAATAGGAGTGGTGAAAGGGGGCACCCCTGCCTTGTTCCTGATTTTAGGGGAATTGCTTTTAATTTTTGTCCATTGAGTATGATGTTGGCTGTGGGTTTGTCATAAATGGCCTTTATCATATTGAGGTATGTTCTCTGTATTCCCACTTTGCTAAGAGTTTTGATCATAAATGGGTGCTGGATTTTATCAAATGCTTTTTCTGCATTTTTTAAAATTATCATATGGTTTTTCTTCTTCCTTTTGTTTGTGTGGTGAATCACATTAATTGATTTACGAATGTTGTACCATCCTTGCCTCCCCAGAATAAATCCCACTTGATCATGATGTATGATTTTTTTCATGTATTGCTGGATCCAGTTTGCTAATATTTTGTTGAGGATTTTAGCATCTAAATTCATCAGGGATATTGGCCTATAATTTTCTTTGTGTTGTCTTTGCCTGGTTTTGGAATCAGAATTATGCTTGCCTCATAAAAGGAACTTGGTAGTGTTCCTTCCTCTTGAAATTTTTGAAATAGCTTGAGAAGGATAGAAGTTAGTTCTTTGAATATTTGGTAGAATTCACTAGTGAATCCATCGGGCCCAGGGGTTTTGTTTTTTGGGAGCTTTTTGATAACTGTTTCAATCTCTTTTGTTGTAATCGGTCTGTTTAGGTTTTCTGATTCTTCCAGATTGATATTTTGAAGATTATATATTTCAAGGAATTTGTCCATTTCACCTAGATTGTTTAATTTTTTGGCATACAGTTCTTCATAGTATTTTCTTATAATACTTTGTATTTGTGTTGTGTCGGTTGTTATTTCTCCACTCTCCTTTCTAATTTTATTTATTTGAGTCCTCTCTCTTCTTTTTTTTGGTGAGTCTTGGCAAAGGTTCGTCAATCTTGTTTACCCTTTCAAAGAACCAGCTCTTGGTTTCATTGATCCTCTGTATTGTTTCTTTAACCTCTATGTCATTTATTTCTGCTCTGATCTTTATTATTTCCTTCCTTCTACTACCTTTGGGCCTTACTTGCTGTTCTTTTTCAAGTTCTTTTAGATGAAGGGTTAGGTTGTTTATTTGAGTTTTTTCAAGCTTCTTAAGGAATGCCTGCAGTGCTATGAACTTCCCTCTCAGGACTGCTTTAACTGTGTCCCATAAATTTTGAGTTGTTGTATGTTCATTATCATTTGTTTCTAGGAATTTTTTTATTTCTTTGATTTTATTGTTAACCCATTTGTTATTTAATAACATGCTATTTAGTGTCTATGTGTTTGAGTATTTTTCAGTTTTTTTTGTTGTGGTTGATTTCTAGTTTCATGCCATTGTGATCAGAGAAAATGCTTGATATGATTTCAATCTCCTTAAATTTGCTGAGATTTCTTTTGTGTCCTAACATGTGATCTATCCTAGAGAATGTACCATGAGCACTTGAAAAGAATGTATATTTTGCTGCTTTATTGTGAAAGATTCTGAAGATATCTATTAAATCCAGTTGATCTAGTGTGTCCTTTAAGTCTTCTGTTTCTTTGTTGATTTTCTTTCTTGAGGATCTATCTAGTGATGTAAGTGGGGTATTGAAATCTCCTACTATTATAGTATTACTGTTTATCTTGCCATTTATATCCACCAAAGTCTGTTTTATATATTTAGGAGCTCCTGTATTAGGTCCATAGATATTTATAATGGTAATCCCTTCCTTTTGGATTGCTCCCTTTATCATTATGTAGTGACCCTCTTTATCTCTTACTATAGTCTTGGTTTTAAAGTCCATTTTCTCTGATATAAGTATTGCTACCCCAGCTTTTATTTTATTTTCATTTGCATAAAATATTTTTTTCCATCCTTTTACCTTCAGTCTATGTACATCTTTTGTTTTAAGGTGTGTCTCTTGTAGACAGCGTATGTACAGGTCCTATTTTTTAATCCATGCAGCTACCCTATGTCTTTTGATTGGATCATTTAATCCATTTACATTTAAGGTTATTATTGATAGGTAGTTGTTTATTGCCATTTTATATTTTAAAGGTTATCTCTCTTTTGCTATATTCTTTTCCCACTTTGATCTGTTTACAACAGGCCCCGTAACATTTCCTGCAGCATTGGTTTCGTTGTAATGAATTCCTTGAGTTTTTTTTTTTCTGGAAAGCTTTTTATTTCTCCTTCAATTTTAAATGATAGCCTTGCTGGATAAAGTAGTATTGGTTGTAGGCTCTTGTTCTGCATTACTTTGAATATTTCTTGCTATTCCCTTCTGGCCTCAAGTGTTTCTGTTTAGAAGTTGGATATCATCCTTATGGGGGCTACTTTGTAGGTGATAGCCTTTTTTTCTCTAGCAGCTTTTAATATTTTCTCTTTATCACTTAGCTTTGGTATTTTAATTACGATGTTTCTTGGTGTAGGTTTCTTTGGGTTTCTCTTTAATGGAGATCTCTGTGCTTCTTGAACTTGTGACACCTTCCTTGCATCAATTTAGGGAAGTTTTTAGCTATGATTTGATTGAATAAAATTTCTATCCCTTGTTCTTTCTCTTCTCCTTCAGGAACCCCTATTATGTGGATGTTATTTCTCTTCATGTTGTCACAGAGCTCCCTTAGAATTTCCTCAGACTTTTTGAGTCTCTTTTTTTTCCTGCTCTGCTTCTATGCCTTTGTTCATCTTGTCTTCCAATTCGCTTATTCAATCCTCAGCTTCATCCATCATGCTTTTAATTCCTCCCATGTGGTCTTCATTTCTGATATTGTATTTGTCATCTCTGACTAATTCTTTTTTAATATTTCAATGTCCTTTTTTATACTTGGTATCTCCTTATTTAGGTGTTCATAATGACCATCCATTGTTGTTCTAAGATCCCTAAGCATCCTAACAATCATTATTCTAAACTCTGCATCTGGGAGTTTGGTTATTTCCATATCTCTCAGTACACTTCCTGGAGGATTCTCTTGTGGTTTCATTTGGATTGCACTTTTCTGTCTTCTCTTAATGTCTGTGTGTTTGGGTGTGTTGTTTGTAGAGCTGGTTGAGTCTAGGCTTGGTGTGGTCTGCCTCCAATTTTTTGTTGTGTTATTTCTAGGTCTTCTTGGGTTGGCTTCAGCTGTTATCTGTAATCCACTGTGGAATTTGGTTTTTCTAATAGAGCCCCTTTGAAGTCTTGATTTGTTTATTTTCTTCTCAGTTTTCTTAACAGGGTGGTAGTCTTGTTTACTGATCTCAGCAGGGGGCTTATTTGAAACTGTATCCAGGAATGCAGTGGGTGTAACCTGAGACTCTGAAGACCTGATCTACCAGTTACTCTCTCTGGGGGCGGTGTGCTTTACAAGTTCTTTATAAAGTTTGATTATTAACCCCTTATCAGACATATTGTCGAGTATGTTCTCCCATTGTGTGGTTTGTCTTTTTATTCTGTTCTTATTGTCTTTAGCTGTGCAAAAACTTTTTAGTTTGATATAGTCCCATTTGTTTATTCTACCTTTTATTTCATTTGCCCGTGGAGATAAATCGGCAAATATATTGCTGCGACAGATATCAGAGAGCTAACTGCCTATGTTTTCTTCTAAGATGCTTATGGTTTCACAGCTTACATTTAAGTCTTTTACCCATTTTGAGTTTGTTTTTGTGAATGGTGTAAGTTGGTCATCCAGTTTTATTTTTTTGCAGATAGCTATCCAATTTTCCCAACATCATTTGTTAAAGAGACTGTCTTTACTCCATTGTATGCTATTATCAACCTCGTCAAATATCAATTGTCCATAAAGGTGCGGGTTTATTTCTTGGTTCTCTGTTCTGTTCCATCAATCTGTATGCCTGTTCTTATGCCAGTACCAAGGTGTTTTGAGTACAGTGGCTTTGTAGTATAACTTGATGTCCGGAAGTGTGCTATCACCCACTTTATTCTTCATTTTTAAGATTGCTGAGGCTATTCATGTTCTTTTTTGATTCCATATGAATTTTTAAAATATTTCTTCTGTGTCTTTGAAGTATGTCATTGGTATTTTAATAAGAATTGCATTGAGTTTATAAATTGCTTTGGGTAATATGGACATTTTAATGTTGTTTACTCTTCCTAACCATGAACGTGGTATATGCTTCCACTTGTTTGTATCTTCCTTGATTTCTTTTATCAATGTTTTATAATTTTCTGAGTACAAGTCTTTAATCTCCTTGGTTAAATTTTTCCTAGGTACTTTATTTTTTTGGTTGCAATAGTGGAGGGGATTGTTTCCTTAATTTCTCTTTCTTATATTTCATTGTTCGTGTATAGAAATGCTTGTGATTTCTGTGTGTTAATTTTATATCCTGCCACCTTGCTGAATTCATTTATCAGTTCCAGTAGTTTTTTTTACTGCAACTTTAGGGTTTTCTATATATAGTATCATATTATCAGCAAATAATGATAGTTTTACTTCTTCTTTTCCAATTTGGATGCCTTTTATTTCTTCTTCTTGTCTGATTACTGTGGCTAGGACTTCCAGAACTAGATTGAATAAGAGTGGTGAAAGGTGGCACTTCTGCCTTGTTCCTGATCTTAAGGGGATTGCTTTTAACTTTTGCCCATTGAGTATGATGTTGGCTGTGGGCCTGTCATAGATGGCCTTTATCGTGTTGAGGTATGTTTCCTGTATTCCCATTTTGCTGAGAGTTTTGATCATATTTGGGTGCTGAATTTTAATGAATGCTTTTTCTGTACCTAGTAATATTATCATGTAGTTTTTGTCCTTCCTTTTTTCTTTGTGATGAATCACATTGATTGATTTGCAAATATTATACCAGCCATGCCTCCCCAAAATAAATCCCACTTGATTATGATGAATGATTTTTTTCATATATTGCTGGATCCAGTTTGCTAATATTTTGTTGAGAATTTTTTCCTTTAAATTTATCAGAGATATTGGCCTATAGTTTTTGTCTTTGTGTTTTCTTTGCCTGGTTTTGGAATCAGAATTATGCTCGCCTCATAAAAGGAGCTTGGAAGTTTTCCCTCCTCTTGAATTTTTTGAAATAGCTTGAGAAGGATAGAATTTAATTCTTCTTTGAATGTTTGGTAGAATTTGCCTGTGAAGCCATCTGTCCCAGGGCTTTTGTTTGTTGGGAGTTTTTTGATAACTGTTTTGCTCTCATTCGTTGTAATCAGTCTATTTAGGTTTTCTGATTCTTCCAGATTGATTTTTGAAAGATTATATGTTACAAGGAATTTGTCTATTTTACCTACATTGTCTGATTTTTTGGCATACTGTTCATAGTATTTTTTTTTACAATTTTTTTTGTATTTTTGCTGTGTTCATTGTTACTTCTCCACCCTCGTTTCTAAATTTATTTATTTTAGTCCTTTCTCATTTTTTCTTGGTGAGCCTGGTTCATCTATCTTGTTTACTTTTTCAAAGAACCAGCTCTTGGTTTTATTCATCCTCTGTATTATTTTTTTAGTCTCTGTGTCATTTATTTCCACTCTGATCTTTATTATTTCCTTCCTTTTATTTCCTCTAGGCTTTACTTGCTATTCTTTTTCTAGTTCTTTTGGTTGCAGGGTTAAGTTGTTTATTTAAGCTTTTTCTAGCTTTGTAAGGTATGCCTGTAATGCTATGAACTTCCCTCTCAAGACTGCTTTTCTGTGTCCCATAGATTTTGAGTTGTATGCTCGTTTTCATTTGTTTCAAGGAAATTTTTTATTTTTCCCTTGATCGTATTGTTGACCCATTCGTTATTTAATAGCATGCTGTTTAGTTTCCAAGTGTTTGAGTGTTTTTCAGTTTTTCTATTGTAGTTGATTTCTAGTTCATGCCATTGTGGTCAGAGAAGATGCTTGATATGGTTTCAATCTTCTTAAATTTGTTGAGACTTGTTTTATGCCTTAATATGTGATCTATTCTAGAGAATGTACCATACATGTTTGAAAGGAATGTATATTCTGCTGCTTTAGGTAAAAGGTTCTGAAGATATCTATTAAATCCAGTTGATCTAGTGTGTCCCTTAATTCTGCTGTTTCTTTGTTAATTTTCTTTCTTGATGATCTTTCCAGTGATGTTAGTGGGGTATTGAAATCCCCTACTATTATAGTATTGCTGTTGATCTCTCCCTTTATGTCCATCAAAATCTGCTTTATATATTTGGGTACTCCTATATTAGGTCCATAGATATTTATAATGGTTATCTCTTCCTTTTGGATTGCTCCCTTTATCATTATGTAGTGACCTTCTTTATCCCATCTTTGTTTGAAAACCTATTTTGTCAGATATAAGTATTGCTACCCCAGCTTATTTTTCATTTCCAATTTGCATAAAATATTTTTTTCTATCCTTTTACTTTAAGTCTATGCATATCTTTTGTTTTGAAGTGGGTCTCCTATAGACAGCATATGTATGGGTTCTGTTTTCTTATCCATGCAGCTACCCTATGTCTTTTGATAGGAGTATTTAATCCATTTACATTTAAGCTTATTAGTGATATAATAACCTAATAAGTTATTATTGTAGTTGTTTATTGCCATTTTTTCTTTAAATCTACCTTTCTCTTTTTATAAATATATATATATCTTTATTTCCTGCTTTGTTCTGTCTACTGCATGTCTCTTAACATTTCTTGCAGCATTGGTTTGGTTGTGATGAATTCCTTCAGTCATCCTTATGGGGGTTCTTTTGTAGGTGATGGACTGTTTCTCTCTTACAGCTTTTAGTATTCTTTCTTTATCTTTTAGCTTTGGTATTTTGATTATGATATGTCTTGGTGTGGGTCTCTTTGGGTTCTTTTCTAATGGGGTTCTCTATGCATCTTGAACTTGTGTGACTCTTTCCTGCATCAATTTAAGGAAATTTTCAGCTATAATTTCTTCAAACAGGCTCTTTATTCCTTGTTCTTTCTCTTCTCCTTCAGGAACCCCTATTATGTGGATATTGTTTCTCTAAGTTGTCACAGAACTCCCTTAGAGTTTCTGCAGACTTTTTGATTCTCTTTTCTTTTTGCTGTTCTGCTTCCATGCTTTCACTTATCTTGTCCTCTAAGTCACTGATTCGATCCTTTGCTTCATCCAGCCTGTTTTTCATTCCTCCTAGTATACTTTTCATTTCTGATATTGTGTCTGTCATTTCTGTCTGGTTCTTTTTTATGATTTCCATGTTCTTTTGATGCTTACAATTTCTTTATTGAGGTTCATTAAGTGCCTTTATTGTAGCTTTGAGATTATTAAGCATCCTAACAATAAATATTTTATGATCTGCATCCTGTAATTTGATTACTTCTGATTCATCCATGACTTTTTCTGAGGATTTGTCTTGTTGAAGCATATGACTTATGCTTCACTGCCTTCCCACTATTCTTTATGACTTGTAGGCTTCTTCCAGTTTTGGTCTCTTTATCTAGTAGAGCCACTTTGAAGTCTTTATTTGTTTATTTTCTTCTCAGTTTTCTTAACTCAGTGGTAATCTTGTTTACAGATCTCAGCAGGGGGTTTATTTGAAAGTGTGTCTAGGAATGCGGTAGGTGTAACCTCTGAGACTCTAAAGGCTTTTTCTGCTGGCTGCTCTCCCCAGGGCAGGGTGCTTTCTCAGCTTCAGTTGGGAGAAGTGTATCTCAGATCTCCCTGGAGAACTGAGTTACTGCTCCTCCTCCCCAATTCCTGTTTCCAGCTGTGTCTTTTTTTGCTGATCGGAGCTGGAGAGATTTCCGGAGGTAGATCACCCGGAACCACTTTAGGTTTCTGCTGTGTGGAAGGATCAACCCCTCCTCCTGCTATGCTTACTTCCATGCTGAATTAGTCAGCTTCTCAGGACATCCCAGGCATTCCTCTGCCCGTCACCATCTGTCTTGCTCTCCCCACTTTCATTTTGGAAGACAAGCCTGTCCTCTCAACCCTCCTTGTCCTCAGGACCTCAGGTAAGTGGCCATGAGCAATATTTTCTGTTCTGTCAGTGTAAGGCACCCCCACCACCTCCCACAGATCGCTACTCTTTTTCATCTGTCTCTTCCAGTCTCTGGATTTCTAGGCTGGGTCTTTGGTTCTGAGATTGAGGACCCCCTGTCTCTCAAGGTCTCTCTCTCCTTGTAATGAGAACCCTTAAGGGCTCTCAGCCTAACCCCCCTTACTCCTGGAAGAAGGGGAGCCACCCATCGTGCCTCCTCACTCCCTATCAGGCTCAGCATGGCTTCTTCTTTGCTCCTTGGTCTTTGAGACCTGTTTGTTTAGTCCAAAGTTGGTTTTCCAAACTGACTGTTCCTAAATTAATTTGTAATCCAGTTTGGTGGTGTGAGCTGGGAGTCTGTGCATCTGTGTACTCAGCTGCCATCTTGTCCTCCCTTTAAAAAAAAAAGCTTCTTATAGGCCAATATCCCTGATGAATTTAAATGCTAAAATGCTCAACAAAATATTAGCCAACCAGATCCAGCAATATATGAAAAAAATCATACATCATGATCAAGTGGGATTTATTCTGGAGAGGCAAGGCTGGTTCAATATTCGAAAATCAATCAATGTGATTCATCACATAAACACAAGGAAGGACAAAAATCACATGATAATTTCAATACATGCAGAAAAAGCATTTGATAAAATCCAGCACCCATTCATGCTCAAAACTCTCAGCAAAGTGGGAATACAGGGAACATTCCTTAACATGATAAAGGCCATCTATGACAAACCCACAGCCAAAATCATGCTAAATGGGCAAAAATTAAAAGCAATCCCCTTAAGATCAGGAACCAGGCAGGGGTGCCCCTTTTACCACTTTTATTCAACATAGTTCTGGAAGTCTTAGCCACAGCAATCAGACAAGAAGAAGAAATAAAAGGCATCCAAATTGGAAAAGAAGAAGTAAAACTGTCATTATTTGCAGATGATATGATATTGTATATAGAAAACCCTAAAGTCTCAGTCAAAAAACTACTGGACCTTATAAATGAATTCAGCAAGGTGGAAGGATATAAAATTAATACTCAGAAATTAGAGGCATTTCTATATACCAACAATGAACTGTCAGCAAAAGAAATTAAGGAAACAGCCTGACCTGTGGTGGTGCAGTGGATAAAGCGTCGACCTGGGAACACTGAGGTCGCCAGTTCAAAACCCTGCACTGGTTTGGTCAAGGCACATATGGGAGTTGATGCTTCCAGCTCCTCCCCCCTTTCTCTCTTTCTCTCTCTCTCTCTGTCTCCTCTCTAAAATGAATAAAATAAAAAGAAATTAAAAAATAAAAATAAGAAAAATGTAAAAAAAAAAAAAAAAAAGAAATTAAGGAAACAATCCCCTTCACTACTGCAACCAAAAAAATAAAGTACCTAGGATTAAATTTAACCAAGGAGGTTAAGGACTTGTACTGGGAAAATTATAAAACATTGATAAAAGAAATCAAGGAATATATAAACAAGTGGAAGCATATACCGTGCTCATGGTTAGGAAGAATAAACATCATTAAAATGTCTATATTACCCAAAGTAATTTATAAATTCAATGCAATACCAATTAAAATACCAATGACATACTTCAAAGATATAGAATACATAATCCAAAAATTTATATGGAACCAAAAAAGAACAAGAATAGGCTCAGCAATCTTAAAAAGAAAAAATAAAGCAGGAGGTATCACTCTTCCAGATATCAAGGTATACTACAAGGCCATTGTACTCAAGACAGCCTGGTACTGGCATAAGAACAGGCACATAGATCAATGGAACAAAACAGAGAACCCAGAAATAAACCCACACCTTAGTGGACAACTGATATTTGACAAAGGAGGAAAGAACATACAATGGAGTAAAGACAGCCTCTTTAACAAATGGTGCTGGGAATATTGGACATCTACCTGCAAAAAAATGAAACTAGACCATCAACTTACACCATTCACAAAAACAAACTCAAAGTGGATAAAAGACTTAAAGGTAAGCCCTGAAACCATAAGCGTCTTAGAAGAAAACGTAGTCAGGAAGCTGTCCGACATCTGTAGCAGCAATATATTTGCTGATTTATCTCCACAGGCAAATGAAATAAAAGGCAAGATAAACAAAGGGGACTATATCAAACTAAAAAGTTTTTGCACAGCTAAAGACAATAAGAACAGAATAAAAAGACAAACCACACAATGGGAGAACATATTCGACAATACCTCTGATAAGGGGTTAATAAACAAAATTAATAAAGAACTTATAAATCTCAACACCAGGAAGACAAACAATCCAATCAAAAAATGGGCAAAAGAAATAAATAGAAATTTCTCCAAGGAGGACATACAGATGGCCAATAGGCATATGAAAAAATGCTCAACATCACTAATCCTTAGAGAAATGCAAATTAAAACCACAATGAGATATCACCTCACACCAGTCAGAATGGCGCTCATCAGCAAAACAACACAGAATAAGTGCTGGCGAGGATGTGGAGAAAGGGAACCCTCCTGCACTGCTGGTGGGAATGCAGACTGGTGCAGCCACTGTGGAAAATAGTATGGAGATTCCTCAAAAAATTAAAAATCGAACAGCCTTTTGACCCAGCTGTCCCACTTTTAGGAATATACCCTAAGAACACCATAGCACTGTTCCAAAAGAAGAAATGCGCCCCCATGTTCGTGGCAGCATTGTTCACAGTAGCGAAGATCTGGAAACAGCCCAGGTGTCTCTCAGAGGACGAGTAGATTAAAAAGCTATGGTACATATATACTATGGAATACTACTCAGCCATAAGAAATGATGACATTGGATCATTTACAACAAAATGGATGGACCTTGATAACATTATACGGAGTGAATAAGTATAATGTTATATAGGTAGGACATAAAAACAGGACTATGAGACATGGACAAGAGTGTGGTGGTTACAGGGTGGGGGGATGGAGGAGGGGAAGGGAGAGGCAGTAGCTGAGGGGCACGAAGAAAACCAGATATAAGGTGACCCAGGACAATTTGACTTTGGGTGATGGGTATGCAACATAATTGACAAGATAACCTGGAGATGTTTTCTTTGAACATATGTATCCTGATTTATTAATGTCACCCCAGTAAAATTAATTTTATAAAAGCTTCTTCAATCAGAAAAAATATTGACTTGCTTTGGAGATTAATTTACTCTGGAAAACTCTCCTTTTGGGTTAGGAACAACAATAAAGCTGCTTCTAATTTGTATGTCATCTTTCAGATCAAATGCATGCATTACCAATCGGGGGATTTAACTAATTCCTCCATGTGCACTTCACCCATCGATGGGTATCCTGGTCTCTTTGGAAGCATGTTGGCTTCAGAAACCCAGATTGCCTCAGCCCTCAGTAATACAGTTGTAAACACAGTAGGTACTCCAAGCTGTACCTGGGATAAGCGAGGCATGAGAAGAAAGGTAATAGGCTTCCTTTGAATGTGTCCTGTGATAACTTTTCAGAACGAACAATGCCTCCATTTGAGAACCGCTGGTCTAAAGGCACTTGAAGAGAGAGTAAGGGTAGGGAGCAGAAGACTGAGACAACATTCCCAATCCCAGTGGGAGCGTGTTTACTCATGGGATTACGGCATCTATCTGTGGTTAGTTGACTTGGTTGGTTAGAAATGTGACCAAGGTGACAGGCTGTCTCCTTAAAGGAGCCTCAGCACTAAGTACATCAGATTCATTATTACATTTACTCCTTGCACAAGCTGCATATGTAGGCCCCTTATAAAGATGTGAAGGTTTGGAAACAAAGTCTACCAGCGATTATAGCGTTATCAATTGGATTTAACCAGATTCTGCCTAACAAAAGTATGCATCCTCGACCACTTTGTGATCCCTTTAGGATCCAATTTAGATGTACTCTGTTACAGTCAACCCTAACTCTAGATACCACTCACTGGTCACAGCAGACCCTGATTATGAGTATGGGTGACTCAATGACAATGCACCCCCATTCCAGGAAGAAACATTCCCAGCGCTATGATTGATTGAAGGTGAGTCATTAGAGACATAACCATCAGAATGAACAAAATCTTTACCTTTGGAGGAATGGGGAGTTAATTTCTATAACTGTTCCATTTTGGATGACACTTCAAGCAATGGAATTTATCAGAAGGATAATCCTGGGCAAGTATAGTGGGGTAGCCATGGGGACTTTCTCCAGGAAGAGATGAAGCAGAAGTGGCAGGAAAGGAGGGTCTGTCACTTTCCTGCTTGACACTCATCAACTACACAAAAGAAAACATTGCTGGCATATTTTTAGCCTTATTATGGAAAATGGACCCTGCTGGGTCACATGAACGAGCTTCCAATCCAATCAGAGTCAGAAATGCAAAAGAAAAATACCCTGGGAAAGTTTTCTCCTGCTCATACACAGCAGAGAATACAGTATGTTTCCCTGCCCAGCCTGTAATTAAGATGAAAGGCATATTCCCCTCCAATTCACCGTCCACTGGGATGGTTAACATTCCATCCTGGCCCTAGCTGCCTGATTAGTCTAATGCAACACATTTTGAAGGAAAGAAAATAAAAAAGAAAACACACATTTTACTTTTAAGTGTTTCATAGGATGAGCTATTTTAGTTTCAGCTATTTTTAACTCACTGAAAAGAAAACATTTTTGAATCGACAGTTTCTTACAGGCACTGAAGTTCTAAGGCTGCTTGTCCTTCGCATCGAGCTGTCTTGTTTGCTTAAGGTGCTGCCTATTTTGCTGAGGTCATTGCCTGTGATGGGTCAGCTGAAAAAGGTTTGGACAGTGTGGTATGTGCCCAGAAGGTCACATGTTTTCCTCAACCTCTAAGAGTATCCAGACTTGGCCAGGAAACCTTTGAGAAGAAGGCTGTTTGTGAAAGCTCAGATGATTGGACCTTTACCCAGAATGAAAATGGCATGAAAATCATTGTTTTTTCATGGATGTGCCCCACTGCCTATCTCTCCGTAAAACCTTACACCCCGGGCCACCAGATCATCAAGCATGTCTAGATCAAGGTCTCCATTTTGACCTATGTAGATAAAGACACATGTATGTTTCCTCAAGAAATGTATATAATTATGTAGATGCAGTTATACAACTACATAAATTGTATAAATCTATGTATGCATACAAACTCCAGAAATCAATATAGTTTATTACATACATGTATAGGAAGGAGTAAAGGTAGGTTTATAGGTATAAGAACACAGAGTTTATTCTTGTATTACTATTTATTAATTATTATATTATGTTTCATACATAAACCTACTTTTGCCCAACCCTGTATGTTTATACATATATAAACTTCTGAATTCCTTTTCTTTCTCTGTAACCTTTTAGAGAGATCATCAGTGACTTGTCACTCCCAGGGTGAAGTTTTTGAACTGAAATTACTTTGGCCATAGACTGTCATTGTTTGAAATACAACGAGAGTATTCTTTTTGTTTTTTTATTAATTTTAATGGGGTGACACAAATAAATCAGGGTACATATGTACAACGAAAACATCTCCAGGTTATCTTATCATTGAATTATGTTGCATACCCGTCACCCAAAGTCAAATTGTCCTCTGTCACCTTCTGTCTGGTTTTCCCTGTGCCCTCCCCTCCTCCCTATCTCACCCTCCCTACCCTCCCCCCACCCAGTAACCACCACTCTCTTGTCCACGTCTCATAGTCTCACTTTTATGTCCCACCTATATATGAAATCATGCTGTTCTCAATTTTTTTTCTGATTTACTTATTTCACTCCGTATAATGTTATCAAGGTCCATCCATTTTGTTGTAAATGATCCGATGTCATCATTTCTTATGGCTGAGTAGAATTTCATAGTATATATGTACCAAAGCTTTTTAATCCACTCGTCCTCTGAGAGACACCTGGGCTGTTTCCAGATATTCACTATTGTGAACAATGCTGCCACGAACATGGGGGCGCATTACTTCTTTTCAAACAGTGCTATGGTGTTCTTAGGGTATATTCCTAAAAGTGGGACAGCTGGGTCAAAAGGCAGTTCGATTTTTAATTTTTTGAGGAATCTCCATACTATTTTCCACAGTGCCTGCACCAGTCTGCATTCCCACCAGCAGTGCAGGAGGGTTCCCTTTCTCCACATCCTCGCCAGCACTTATTCTGTGTTGTTTTGCTGATGAGCGCCATTCTGACTGGTGTGAGGTGATATCTCATTGTGGTTTTAATTTGCATTTCTCTAAGGATTAGTGATGTTGAGCATTTTTTCATATGCCTATTGGCCATCTGTATGTCCTCTTTGGAGAAATTTCTATTTATTTCTTTTGCCCATTTTTTGATTGGATTGTTTGTCTTCCTGGTGTTGAGATTTATAAGTTCTTTATTAATTTTGTTTATTAACCCCTTATCAGAGGTATTGTCGAATATGTTCTCCCATTGTGTGGTTTGTCTTTTTATTCTGTTCTTATTGTCTTTAGCTGTGCAAAAACTTTTAGTTTGATATAGTCCCCTTTGTTTATCTTGCCTTTTATTTCATTTGCCTGTGGAGATAAATCAGCAAATATATTGCTGCTACAGATGTCGGACAGCTTCCTGCCTACGTTTTCTTCTAAGATGCTTAGTGTTTCACGGCTTATGTTTAAGTCTTTTATCCATTTTAAGTTTTTTTTTGTGAATGGTGTAAGTTGATGGTCTAGTTTCATTTTTTTGCAGGTAGATGTCCAATTTTCCCAGCACCATTTGTTAAAGAGGCTGTCTTTACTCCATTGTATGTTCTTTCCTCCTTTGTCAAATATCAGTTGTCCATAAAGGTGTGGGTTTATTTCTGGGTTCTCTGTTTTGTTCCATTGATCTATGTGCCTGTTCTTATGCCAGCACCAGGCTGTATTGAGTACAATGGTCTTGTAGTTTACCTTGATATCCGGAAGAGTGATACCTCCTGCTTTATTTTTTCTTTTTAAGATTGCTGAGCCTATTCTTGTTCTTTTTAGGTTCCATATAAATTTTTGGATTATATGTTCTATATCTTTGAAGTATGTCATTGGTATTTTAATTGGTATTGCATTGAATTTATAAATTGCTTTGGGTAATATAGACATTTTAATGATGTTTATTCTTCCTAGCTATGAGCACGGTATATGCTTCCACTTGTTTGTATCTTCCTTGATTTCTTTTATCAATGTTTTATAATTTTCCGAGTACAAGTCCTTAACCTCCTTGGTTAAATGTCCTCCTAGGTACTTTATTTTTTTGGCTGCAATAGTGAAGGGGATTGTTTCCTTAATTTCTTTTGCTGACAGTTCATTGTTGGTATGTAGAAATGCCTCTGATTTCTGAGTATTAATTTTATATCCTTCCACCTTGCTGAATTCATTTATAAGGTCCAATAGTTTTTTGACTGAGACTGTAGGGTTTCCTATATACAATATCATATCATCTGCGAATATTGACAGTTTTACTTCTTCTTTTCCAATATGGATGTCTTTTATTTCTTCTTCTTGTCTGTTTGCTGTAGCTAGGACTTCCAGAACAATGAAGAATAAAAGTGGTGAAAGGGGGCACCCCTGCCTGATTTCTGATCTTAAGGGGATTGCTTTTATTTTTTATTTTATTTTATTTATTCATTTTAGAGAGGAGACAGAGTGAGAGAGAGAGAGAGAGAGAAAGAGAGAAAGGGGGCAGGAGCTGGAAGCATCAACTCCCATATGTGCCTTGACCAGACCAGTGCAGGGTTTTGAACTGGCGACCTCAGGGTTCCCAGGTCGATTCTTTATCCATTGCGCCACCACTGGTCAGGCGGGGATTGCTTTTAATTATTGTCCATTTAGTATGATGTTTGCTGTCGGTTTGTCATATATGCCCTTTATCATGTTAAGGAATGATCCCTGTATTCCCACTTTACTGAGAGTTTTGAGCATGAATGGGTGCTGGATTTTATCAAATGCCATTTTTGCATCTATTAAAATTATCATGTGATTTTTGTCCTTTCTTTTGTTTATGTGATTAATCACATTGATTGATTTGTGAATATGGAACCAGCCTTGCCTCTCCAGAATAAATCCCACTTGATCATGTTGTATGATTTTTTTCATATATTGCTGTATCCAGTAAGCTAATATTTTGTTGAGAATTTTAGCGTCTAAATTCATCAGAGATATAGGCCTATAATTTTCTTTCTTTGTGTTGTCTTTGCCCTGTTTTGGGATCAGAATTATGCTCTCCTCATAAAAGGAGTTTGGAAGTCTTCCTTCCTCTTGAATTTTTGAAATAGCTTGAGGAGGATAGGAGTTAGTTCTTCTTTGAATTTTTGATAGAATTCACTTGTGAAGCCATCAGGCCCAGGACTTTTCTTTGTTGGGAGTTTTTTGATAACTGTTTCAATCTCATTTGTTGTAATTGGTCTATTTAGGTGTTCTGATTCTTCCAGATTGATTTTTGGAAGGTTATATGATTCAAGAAATTTGTCCATTTCACCTAGGTTGTCTAATATTTGGCATAGAGTTCTTCATAGTATTTTCTTACAATGCTTTGTATTTCTGTTGTGTCAGTTGTTATTTCTCCACTGTCCTTTCTAATTTTATTTATTTGAGTCCTCTCTCTTTTTTTCTTGGTGAGTCTAGTTAAAGGTTCATCAATCTTGTTTACCTTTTCTAAGAACCAGCTTCTGCTTTCATTGATCCTCTGTATTGTTTCCTTAGCCTCTATGTCATTTATTTCTGCTCTGATCTTTATTATTTCCTTCTTTCCAGTGGTCCTGAGTTTTATTTGCTGTGTTTTTTCTAGTTGTTTTAGAAGAAAGGTCAGGTTGCTTATTTGAGCTTTTTCTAGCTTCATATGATATGCCTGTAGTGTAATGAACTTCCCTCTCAGAACTGCTTTTGCTGTGTCCCATCAATTTCGAGTTGATGTATGCTCATTATCATTTGTTTCTAGACAGTTTTTTATTTCTTCTTTCATCTCATTGTTAATCCATTCATCATTTAATAACATGCTATTTAGTTTCCAAGTGTTTGAGTATTTTTCAGTTTTTCTTTTGTGGTTAATTTCTAGTTTCATGGCATTGTGATCAGAGAAAATGCTTGATATGATTTCAATCTTCTTAAATTTATTGAGACCATTTTTGTGTCCAAATTGTGGTCTATCCTAGAAAACGTACCATGAGTCCGTGAGAATTATGTATATTCTACTGCTTTAGGGTGAAAAGTTCTGAAGATATCTATTAAATCAAGTTGATCTAGTGTATCGTTTAAGTCTGCTGTTTCTTTATTAATTTTCTTTCTTGAGGATCTATCACGTGTTGTTAGTGGTGTATTGAAATCCCCTACTATTGTAGTATTGCTGTTAATCTCGCCCTTTATGTCCATCAAAGTCTGCTTTATGTATGTCGGGGCTCCTATATTAGGTGCGTAGATATTTATAATAGTTATATCTTCCTGTTGAATTGTTCCCTTTATCAGTATGTAGTGTCATTCTTTATCCCTTACTAGAGCCTTTGTTTTAAAGTCCATTTTGTCAGCTATAAGTACTGCTACCCCGGCTTTTTTTTTCATTTCTATTTGCATGAAAATTTTTTTTCGATCCTTTTACCTTCAGTCTATGTGCATCTTTTGTTTTAAGGTGTGTCTCTTTTAGACAGCATATGTATGGGTTCTGTTTCTTTATTCATGCAGCTACCCTATGTCTTTTGATTGGATCATTTAATCCATTTACATTTAAGGTTATTATTGATATGTATTTGTTTATTGCCATTTTATTCTTTAAAGCTGTATTCTTCTTTTGCTATATTCTTTCCTCCCTTTGAACTGTTCACAACAGGCCCCTTAGTATCTCTTGCAGAACTGGTTTGGTGTTAATGAATTCCTTGAGGCTTTCTTTGTCTAGGAAGCTCTTTATTTCTGCTTCAATTTTAAATGTTATCCTTTCTGGATAGAGTAGTCTTGGTTGTAAGTTCTTGTTCTGCATTACTTTAATTATATCTTGCCATTCCCTTCTGTCCTCAAGTGTTTCTGTTGAGAAGTCTGATGTCATCCTTATGGGGCCTTCTTTGTAGGTGATAGCCATTTTTTCTCTAGCAGCTTTTAAAATTTTCTCTTTATTCCTTAGCTTTATTATTTTAATTATGATGTGTCTTGGTGTAGATTTTTTTTGGTTTCTCTTTAATGGAGTTCTGTGTGCTTCTTGAACATGTAGAATATTTCCCAGCCTTAATTTAGGGAAGTTTTCTGCTATGATTTGATTGAACAAAGTTTCCATTTCCTGTTCTCTCTCCTCTTTTTCAGGAACCCCTATGATGCAAATGTTGTTTCTCTTCAGGTTGTCACAGAGCTCCCTTAGAGTTTCCTCACATTTTTTGAGTCTCTTTTCTTTTTTCTTCTCTGCTTCTATGCCTTTGTTTATTGTGTCCTCTAACTCGCTGATTTGATCATCAGCGTGATTCATCCTGCTTTTAATTCCTTCCATTGTGGTCTTCAGTTCTGATACTGTATTTGTCATTTCTGTCTGATTCTTTTTTATTATTTCAATTTCATTTTTATACTTGTTATCTCTTTATTTAGGTGTTCATAATGACTATCCAGTGTTGCTCTAATTTCTTTCAACATCCTATCTATCATTATTCTAAATTCTGCTTCTGGTAATTTGGTTATATCTGGTTCATTCAGGTCCTTCTCTGGGGATTTCTCTTGATTCATTTGGTTTGCATTCCTCTGCCTGCCCATTTTGTCTGTGTATAAGCAAGTTGTGGCCACTGGAGTCCAGTAGGTGTTGCCTTTGTGTTCTCTAGGTGTGGTCTGTCTGCAGGCCCACCACCCCCTCTGCCGCTGCCTAGGGAGGTTGGGTATGGGCGTTGCCAGTGCCGGCCCACTGTGGCTGTTGCTGTGATTTCTGTCTCTCCTCCTCAGGACAGGCTGTCACTCAAGCCACAAGCCTCAGCACCAAGGGTAGAGGTGAGCACCTTTGCTCAGTTGCAGACCCAGCCTATTTCCGGGCTTCTGCCCAGCGTCCGGGGTTAGAGCCTGCTCGCCACAGTTTTGCTGGTTGGGTGGGGCTTTTGACGCGTTCTCAGCTGTGAGCCTTTGCCCGTCTGGAGCTTTAGCCCCGCCTTCGAGGCCAGGGCCCTCCTGTGCAGGGTTGCAAACCAAGGTTTATTGGGCCGGGCGTGGCTGCTGACTTGCACTCAGCTGCATACTTCTGCTCCCTCCGGGCTCTGTTCCGCCCCCTCGTTCAGAGCCTACTTGAGCACGCCGAATGGCAAACCGTGGTTTATTGGGTCGGGCGTGGCTGCTGGCGTGACCTCAGCCACGAGCCCCTGCCCGTCCCTTTTTCTAGTCCCGTCCCCGTGGTCAGGGCCAGCTTGCGCAGGGTCGCAGAGCAGATCTCTGCCTGTTCCTGGGCCCCCACTTTTCCCCACCAGTGGGGTTACAGGCGGGCCCGCAGCTGCAGGACCGCTTTCGCGTGTCCTCTCTGCCCCTGTTGGGCTAGACTGAGCTCACACCAGCTAGGCCTTCACCCCCGCTGACAGAACCGCGTTTCAGCGTCCTGCCACCACCATCCCTTTAGCAACCCTCAGCAGAGTAGGAAGGGCCCTAAGTCTCCATATTGTAGTCCTGGGTGCTCCCTCCCTCTAAGCAGCTCTGCTCTAATTGCCGTAAGAGAGCTTTTTTGGCTAGTGTCCTGTCTCCCTTTTCTGGTATTGCTAGTTCCAGGTGAAATATTCGTTTTTGATTAGGGAAGTGACTTAGGCCAGGGGTTAGGGTGGCTGTCCCTCAGAGTGTTTGTCCCTGTACCTTCAGTCCACACTCTCTTCCTGCTGCTCTGGTCCTCTCATCTGTCCCCGTTCCCCAGAGCCCCGGGTGCATGGTTGTGAGAGAGGTTTTCTGCGCTGTCCCCTTAAAAAGAATCTTGGGTCTGAGAAAACTGTCTTTCTCACAGTATCCTCACTTGTTTTACAGCTCAAATCTGTCCAAACACCTCTTCTAGGCTCTGGGACTGCAGGCTGGGGCTTGGTTCCTGGGACCCAGGTCCCTCCCTCTCCGCCAAACTCTCCTCCTGCCACGCGGGTCTCTCCGGGCTGCCATTCCCTCCGGGGGGCTGGGCAGCCCTTTTTGCATTTTCGCTATTTCTACCAGTCTCAATGTGCTTCTTCTGTGTTCCTTGGTTGAAGAGTTCACTTAGTTTAGTTCAAAGTTGGTTTATCCAGATGGTGGTTCTTAAAATTGAGTTATAATCCACTTTGGTTCTGGGAGTTGGAAGTTGGTACGTCCGCCTACTCCATCACCACCTTGATCCTCCGAGAGTATTCCTATTTACATATATCACAGTGCTCTAAAGTCAAAACACACACCCAGAGACCATTCTGTGTTTCAGCAAAATCACCTTCTCAGAGGGCTTAGAAACTTCCAGTAACATCATTTCTACAGTAGTCATCTCCCATCAGCCCAAGAATTCACATCCAATAAATACTTGATTTGTTACAAATTTTCCCAGCTGAAAAATGAAGACGTACAGTTTCAAGTTGGGACTCTCACATAAGGTAAGGTGTAAACACTCTGTGTGGTCCACAGGTACTAACACCATTCTCACCGATTGCAGGTCAGGTTCATGACACCCTCCAGCTGGGCTCCATCCTGCACCTGAGCTCTATGCCTGGCCCTTTCACAAACAAGCCTTTTCTTCCTTGCTTCTTTTCTTTCTTTTTCATTTTCATTTCTCTCTCTCTCTCTCTTTCACTTTCTTACTTTTTCCCTTCCATCCTTCCTCCCTCCTTTCCCTTCCTTCTCTTCCTTCTCTTCCCTCCTTCTCTTTCCTCCTTCCCTTCCCTTCCCCGTCCCTCCCCCTTCCTTTCCCCCTTCCCTCCCTTCATCTCCCCTCCCCTCCCTCCCTCCTTCCTTCATTCCTTCCTTCTTCCTTTCCCTTCCCTTCCCTGCTTCCCTCCCTCCTTTCCTTCCTTCCTTCCTTCCTTCCTTCCTTCCTTCCTTTTTTATAGGAAATCTGATACTTTTTTGTATTCCTTTCTTCCTTTTTTACAGAAAATCTGATACTTTTTTGTATCAGACAGCTGAGTAACAGAATTTTCTAGCACTGCAGAGCCCTGCTGGGCATTTGGCCGGACTTGAGTTTCTCTTTTGACCTCCTCTCCTGCCTCCTCCGGGTCTCCAGACTCCAGCTCACCCTCAAGTGAGCCACGAGTCTATAGCTCCCACCTGTTGACTAAGATGTTACAAGGACTGTGGTTCTGTGGGCCCACTCAGGGGACCCCCAGAGTTACCCCGCTGTGAGTCGCGGACACTTCCCAGACTCCGTCCTCCCCCCGAGGACAAATTCAGGGGCTGTTTACTCACCAGTGTTCCTCCTCCTGAGTGACACCTCATAATTCCGACCTGTAGTGAGCTTCAAAATAGTAAGGCAGAAAGAAGGATTGATTTCACATTAAAAATATGTTTTGTAAATGCAAGATAGGATTCCCCAAATAAGGGCCTCCAGTCCCAGGTGAGGTTATAAGTTTTTGACAAGTGAATGATGTGAGTTTAGAAGTAAAATAGGAGAAGGTTATCCATCCTTTTAGTAATTAATACAATAGAGCAAAGTTATTTGTGATGACATTTATTCAGTATGAGCTGTTGCTTAAGAAATTATCTAAGAAAAGAGATCATACCTTACCAGCGGGTTAACATTAGCCAACTAGAACAATAGAGAGGCTCAGGCTAACACCATACGCAGTAAGCCATGAGGAGGCTTGCTCTGAAACCCAGTAAATTCCTTCCTCACATGCTATGTGCTGCAGGTCCCATTGCAAACCACTGGAAGAGAATTACTTTTTGTTTAGGCTCATTTCTTCTAAAGTATGCAAAACAGTTCGCTTATAACAGGAAGGCAACTGGGGTTCTCACTGGCTCATGTAGATAAGATTCAAATTCAAAAATTTTCCCTCGTGATGTGAATGGTGCCTGCACTGGTCTCATTCCAGCAAGAGCAACTTGTTTTGATGCCACCAGACTGGGCTGGCCCGTTACCATTCTAAGCCCCGCCCCCATGGCGTGATCCACTACCCAACCACAGGGAGAGTGCGATTGCCCAGGAAGGAGGTGAGAGAGCATCAGGAGAGAGAACCTCCTAGCCGCTCAGAGGCCACCAGAGCGTCCCCAATGCGCTCCGTCAGAGGCCAGACCGCCTTCTTGACAGGAATGGAGGAGTGGAGACCAGAGAGAGACAGTTGGTGGTGGTCAGTTGTCTGAGGTAGACTTGAGGATCTCTTCCAATCATATGAGGCTATTGAAGGGCCCTCTTCCAAATGATTGTTGAACAGTAGAAGAAAACTATGACTTCTGAATGGACCCAAAAAGAGAGTTCCAAAATGGTGCCTGCCTCAGTGGGATAGTACAGAAAGATAAAGGGGTAGGAGTCTGTCTTAAAGTGCCATGTAGTAGCCTGACCAGACGGTGGTGCAGTGGATAGAGCATCGAACTGGGATGCAGAGGGCTCAGGTTCAAGACCCCCAGGTCGCCAGCTTGAGCGCAGGCTCATCTGGTGTGAGCAAAGCTCACCAGCTTGAACTCAAGGTCGCTGACTCTAGCAAGGGGTCACTCGGTCTGCTGAAGGCCCCCGGTCAAGGCACATGTGAGAAATCAATCAATGAACAACTAAGGAACCACAACAAAGAATTGATGTTTCTCATCTCTCTTCCTTCCTGTCTGTCTGTCCCTATCTGTCCCTCTCTCTGACTCTGTCTTTGCCACACACACAAACAAAAAAAAGTGCCATGTAGTCAATAATAATAGGAGTAGTCATGGTACTTGTAGTCATAACAATAATAATAACAACAACAGTCATAGTAATAGAGGATGCAAAGTTATTCCGGTCTTGTTCATGGGGGCTCTGGGGAATTCATTTTTCTATAGAACAACCTACCTAATTATTTGTTCCTTGAGCTAATATTGTCATTGTCATTGAGAACAAAAATTTAGTGTAGGAGTTGATGGCACCTGGAGATGTTCCGGGGCACATTGGGTTTCAGAAAGAAGAGTCGGGAACAAACACTAGGTAATTCAGACACACGACTGAGAGCTGACCATGCTTAGTGGCAATGCCATTGACTTTGGTTCTGATGCGGGATGAGCATGAGGCACAAGCTTTCTGAATGGTGTACTGTCCTGGGAGTATCTTTTGTAAGGAAAAATGTCTCAGGGAGTTGGCAGAACAAGGAAATGGAAATGCAAATGGGAACAGTCTACAAAAAGTGACTGCTATCAAAATTAAAGGACGTTTTTCTTTTACGTATACATGGTTCATCATACACTGCCCATTTTTGCCAGCCAAGAATGCAGAGATGGCAAACCCAGAAGGACTAGCAGAAGGTGCCCTGATGCTTATTTTGTTCCCAGCCCTGTGTGTAACTCTGAACACAGAAAATGTGTCACAGCGGCAGGTTGCTTTTTAATAAGGAACAATGAGTCATTTTAGTTTCTCCTCAGAGTAGCCGAATAGGTATTTGAAACAGGCAAAATTTTTTTAGTGAAACAGAAGATCAGAAAAGAAAGGGAGAGTTGAGGTTACCAAAAGAGATATAAAAAAGCAAGGAGTTCCAGCATCCAAAGAAGTTCTAAGAACGAAGCAGAATCTGGTAGTTGTAGAGAATACATCATGCCAACCTAGGACAGGACCCTTCAGGGATGGCAGTGGGTAACATTTTTGTTGGGGAAGAAGGGGCTGTCGATGGGGGTGGGTGAAGGGTGCAGTCCCTCAGGTTATGCCAAGATGGGGTTATTCCCCGATACCTGTCCAGAGAAGCTCAGTGCCAGGAAGGAGGATTCCCGACAGAGCCTGAGACCCAGAAGGAAGTTCACAGAACCTGGAAAGTAGGCCACACTGAGTCAGACTGGAGAAGCTGAGCAGGAACCCAGCTGTAGACCGAGCAAAAGTGGGTGACCAGAAATCCAGGGAGGAAATATGGCGTTGCTAGAACGACAGGATGGTGTAGGCACTTTCCCCATGGTCCCCCTCCAGCCAAAAGTCCTCAAAGCTGCTGTCTCTCCACCAGGCAGGGCCTGACCAGGTAGCAGACGCTTGGCTGGATGCATTTGATATGATTTCACCAAAGGAGACACAGGGCCAATAGTGTCTAATAAGTTTCATATGCTCTGTTCATTATTCATCAAACCAATAGGTATTGACTTCCCACTGTGCACTGTGTGCTGGGGCCTCAGACATGAGGAAACCCTGGCTCAGATTCAGCAAGTCATGACTGTGCATGTATCAGTCTGCACCCATCAGGCCATGGAGAAAACTGCGGTATTCATAATGTTTAAGGGTTACCTTTTTAAAAATTGTTCAAGAACATAGTCAAAGAATTTGAGAAACGAGTCTGACAGTGAACCTGGCAGCTGAGATATAGCATTAATCCAGTGGAGTAGAAAGCATCACGTGATCTACAGAAACTAGGGTTAAGACACATACCACGGCGCCCCCGCTATCTGGAAGGGTTCTGACAGAGCGTCATATTTGACAGAACTGTGCTTGGAGTAGGATGGAGGGGTCCAAGCTCAGCCTGATTCTGGTTGCATTTCTTGAACAAATCATTTAACATCTTAGGGACTTGCTTTCTTCTGGGTAAAATACAAAAAAAAAAAAAAAAAACCTTTCTCACCCACCCCATTATATCAAAAGTTAGGATTAAATGAGATGTTATAGGCCTACGTGCTTTCTAAATTGCTAAGCACTATATATACACTTTGAAAACTTCAGACTATATGCTGAGAAAATACTGTTACTTAATCCTGGAATATAAATTAGAGGTACCAGAATGCTGTTAGGGCGAATGGGATTAAGAGTCTAGGCCAGTGGTTCTTAACCTGGGTTCTATCGAACCCTTGGGGTTCGATGAGTCGGTCTCAGGGGTTCGGAGAAGCCTCTGCCGCGGAGGCCAGAATAAAGTAATACCGTAATTTGTTGTGAGTTCATGCACTTTGTTGGTTTTGTTCTTTGAGCAAGGTGATGTTCATGCATGGCTCATTTTGTGCACCAGTAAAAAAACAGAAACCTATGTCTTGAATTTGGAAAAAAAAATCATATTTTATTTATCACTAAAGAAGGGTTCGGTGAATGCGCATATGAAATTGGTGGGTTCAGTACCTCAAAAAAGGTTAAGGACCACTGGTCTAGACACAGAATTTCTTTTTGTGTGGCCTTTATGTCATTAAGAATAGTACCAGTGACTGGTTTGTTGAAGATATAGAACATAAGCTTATGAATGGGAGGGATCAAAAACATCATTCAAAAGGAGCATCTGATAATAGCAAACACATAGTATAAGCCAACTCTCAACATCCCTGAAAAATAGGTACAAAATTCTGGGTTGAAGATGATTTTGTGTCAGCACTTTTAGAAGACACTGTTTCACAATATTGCTAATTCTACAGCTGCTGTGCAGACATCTCCTATGACTCTATGCTCTTCTCTTTGTACACAAACGGACATTCCTCTTTTGCTGCCTTAGACTCTTTTTATCTCATTGCTCTGTAGTTTTGCCACAATGTGCCTTTTGTAAATATCTTTATATTTATCATTTGCTATAAATTGTGGGGTTTTTTATCAGGGCAGGAAAATTATGTCATAGTCTCTTTTCTATCCTCTAAGCATTGAAAATCATACCTTCATATTAACAAATGTCAGAATAAATATCAATAAACCTCTGGTTTTATGTGACTGAAAGTTTGCAAAACATCGAAGACAACTGAAGTTAATTACTATTCTGCACATAAAGGTGCCCTGTTTATGGGCTGGTGATGTTTGAATGAGTAATAGATCAAAGACCTCCACAATTCATAAAGCATGTTCTTATCCCATAAAAATTTCTTTTGTCTCAGTGAAATCACTAATTATATTGTTACACACGAGATTTTCACAAAATTTTTGTTTTGATGTAGTACTGTTCTAGCACAAAGTAAAATATAAACATATACAAAGTAGATTAAACATAAGTGAAAGGAAATGTAATAAAAAGAAAGTTTGTTGCTTCCATATCCATGTTTTAAAAGTTACTCTTTTAAAATATGGGAAGCTATCCATCAAAATTAAGACAAAATATAAATTATAACTTAGGTTTATCTAAAATCTAAACCAAAATATTTAAGTCAAGCTGAAAAGGTTTGCAAATTTAATTACATCACTAATTAGATAATAAAAAGACTACTCACAATCCCAGCACTCAGAGCTAACCTGGCTGCCTCTGTCTAGATTCAGAACCCCATTTGATACACAGTGTGTAACCCTACATTTTATAAATTTAAAAGCAAAATGAATGTTTCCTAAAATGAACATGTGTCTGAGCTACTGTGTCCAACTGTTGCAAATAGCATACTCATTGGAAATCTCTCAGAATGGTCAGGTGGGACCAGAAGGAGAGTAAAACCATGGATGCTCAGCTCTGTGGGGAAACAGACTTCTTCAGGCAAGACCCCTCACCTCCTGCTTCCCAGAGAGGAGGATGCCGCACTCCCCTCTGTGCTGTCCGTACCCAGCGTTCGGGCAGCTGGCTCCATGCCTGGGGGGGAATCCTCTCTTCCTTCCTCTCTCTCACCTCTCTGAGTCTGGCTTGTATTTTGTCTTTCTTGGCCAGCCCCGGGGATTGAGCAACAAAATGCAGATTGTGTAACTTCAGTGATTCTGCACACAAGCTGAACGCTCCGGTGTTTACATTTACAGCCGGCATTGCACAATAGAAAGACGAACACGAGATTCGTGCCCATAATTTAAAACTGAATTTTTGCTTGTTTGGTACATCATGAAAAAGCAACTGAAAACACCATTACCAGCTTTGGAGAGGGTGGGGGGACTGGTGGAAGAAGGGAAAAAATATCTTTTGTAACACTTTTTCCTGTTCTTTGTAAAATGGTTTTTATTTTGCACTTGGCCTCACAAATGACGTACCAGTTCCAGTCCTGGATCATGCCTGGCCAGAACTGGACTCTGGATTCCAGTGACAGAAGCAGTTGTGTCTTTTTAATACATATATTTACCCTTAAAAAAAACTTTGTGATATTTAAGGAGCGGCCTATAATCAATGGCTTAGGACAGAGGTTCCTCTTGCTCAGGTGCAAGGGCAGAGCTGACTGAGACCCTCCAGACGCACACCAGCTCGGACACAGCGAGCACCAGCAACCTTTTGCGGGCTGGAAGGAATTTCAGTTGTGTTGGTCAGTTCACAAAACGGCAGAAGGGTCAGAAAGGTGCACAACTTGGGACAAAATGGGATTGTGCTATTTTCACTTCTTTTCCTCTGACTTCCCTATAAAATGGCCTCTCCTATAGAAAATCTCATTTAACTGCATTGAACATTAGTAGAATTTTTGAAACCAGTGTGTGTGCATAAACACAGCCATTAATGTTTTACAAAAATGGTGGGGGTTTTTTTGTTTTCTGTTTCTTTCATATTTTTCTGAACATTAGTAAGATCGGCACTTCTCAAAGGATGTAGGTAGTGTTTTTATTTATGTCCCCCAGGGCACATAGCATAATGACTTTTATTAAAGATTCAGTGCTTAGTATATATGCATTGAATTGATTTTGTTTCTTTATTTGCATCATTGGAATACGAGAGAAGTTTTAAATTTTACACTACATTCCCTCTGATGAGGACAGTTTAAATATTTCAAATTAAGTGTTGTGTGCACACCACAAACACTTGTGAATTGCATCTTTATGTCCACCCCATTCCACCACTCCCAACCCCCAAATAAGTTCTGACAAAAAAATAATCACAAGTGGAAAAACAGCCCACTCGGAAGGTAGTTGAGTCTTCAGGTTACAGGACTCCATGAACAATCATAGGGTCCTGGAAATTAAATTTGACTCTCCTTTTTCTAAATGTCCCTGACACCTCAGACATTGCTGAAGTCAAATCACAGTTAAATAAGGACCTATTGTTGGTTGCATTATTTTTTAAGATATATATATATAAAACATTGTTCTTTCCTCAACTTCTCCATCAATATAGGAGAAAACGAGTCATACATCATTGCCTTTTCATTGCCTGAAAATATGTCCTGTCACTTCCCTCACATGTGTTTTAGCCACCCTGACCCACAAGATTAATTTTGGGTTTAGGTTTTTAGAATTCTGAGGGAATGTGTGGAAGGGCCTGGCCCTTCTCCTCTGGATAGACACTCAAATTTCAGGCAGAGGGACTGCTTTCTAGATGGGTAGTTTGCAGCACCTTGTTCCAAAGTACAGCACTCCCTGGATAGACACTATTTTCAACCATCATGGCTGTGCCCTGTCTGCAACCATCATGGCAAGAACCTACCCCACAGAAGGGTGCTCCACAATTTCAAACTGCAGTTCCTGTTCTGCCTGCCTCGGAGCTCTGTCCACTGTTGTCCAAGGACCCTGACTTCCCCCTAGACTCCAGCCAGAGACATAATGGGTGGCATTTGACTGCTTGGCCATATGTACTCTGTCTTTTCACAAGCTCTTAAGGGACAGGGGTGTAAATAGTGGGTGACACATTAAGGGAGACGGATGTTGAGCAAGTGAGAATGTCAACTAGGTTTTCACACTCCACAGGACATTGTACATGTAGTGTTTATAATTATTTTTCTTAAAAACATATCTATCTGTCAGGGTCCAGAAATTGATGCATGAACATCTGGGTACTGTGCTGACATTTCTGAGGTCAGACTGATGAAATTGAATGGGACTTCACATTTAGCATTAAGAACCAAGA